>CAUOFW020004613.1:150372-823774 GCA_963454935.2 Ilex paraguariensis | reverse complement strand
ATATCCTTTCATATATATATATATATATATATATATATATATATATATATATATTAGTATATAAATATCAAGCACCCACACACACCTCCTTAACTTGAGGAAAGTACCTTTTGATTTTTTAAATTACTTCATTCTTGTCGTCAACTGCAACGAAACCTTGTATTCACACTACAAAATTCGTTTATACTAGTTATGTACGATTCATATATAACACGAACCAAATATGATACAATTTTTTAAACATAAATTAATAGAAGAATCGGATATGAGTGAAATATTTTTTTGACACAAATTGACTAAAATTCGACACGAACTTAGTTTACATATAAAGATCTTTTAACTTTCAATAACATTGCTTACTTAACAAAGTGCAAAGTTCAGGTGGCTCTTGTCCTACTGTATTTGAAAATCAAACTAATGCAAGAATGCACTTGAATTTGTCAACAGTAAGGGCCTGGTTGGCATGTGGGTTTGGGGAGATTTTGGAATATAGGTTGGGGAATAAAACTCAACAACCCCATTTTTGGTAAATGCATAGTTAATCTGGGTTTGAAACCCAACCTCTATTATGCCCGGGAATTAAACCCAAGTTCATGGGTTTCATGAAATTCACCGGGGGTTGGGTTTCATATATGGGTTAATGGGTTTAAATTAGCAAATAACATTTATACTCTCATATATCCCATATGCATAAACAAACATGAGTTTGGATTAAATTGATTAAGGAACACAATAATCATTTATATACAAATACTAGTTATTGTCTATGCCTGAAGGCACAGAACAATAAAAAATGATAAATAATAAATATATTTGTATTTATATCAAAAATCAAATCACAAATATAGAGAAGATATAAAAGAATTGAACCATCAGCTTGTAGTAGGGGGTGAGAGGTGGTGAGCGACAGTGGTGGTAGTAAGAGACGATGATGGTTGTGGTGAGTGAAAATGATTGTGGTGGTGGCAATGGCGGCGACAATGGTGGCGGCGACGGTGATGGTGGCGGCGACGACGGTGGCAGTGGCGACGACGTTGATGGTGGCAGTGCCAGTGGTGGTGGTGGTAGTGACAGTGGCAGTGGTGACGGTGGTGGTGGTGGTGGTGGCGGTGGCAGTGACAGCGACAGTGGTGGCGGTGATGGTGGCGACGGTGATGACGACGGCGGTGGTGACGGCAGCGATGGTGGCGGCGGCGGAGGCGGTGTGATAGAGGTAGTGGTAGGGCGGTTTCAAACACTATCTTTTTTAAAGTATTTATAACAAAATATTTTTTTAAAATACTTTTAAAAAATCACTCTAAATGCACACTTAGGAACCTATTTTTTCTATTAAATTTAAGGTGTTAATATTAGTCGTTAGATTGATTTTAAAGTAAAATTTAAAACAATCTCAACCGCGAATAGCAAAAATTATTTTATTTATCTTTTGAGATTTAAATTATAAGTTATTTTATTATATAGATATTATCATAATAGTCATATATTCATACGCATACCAAACATGGGTATAGACAATATTGAATGTTGAATCTCATATTTGAATTCCATTTTTAAGTTTGAAAAGTTTTGGACAAGCCAATCCAACCCCTCTCAAACAAATTACGGCTTAGTGTTTAACCTTGAAGTTTGAAACATCCATGCCTAACACAAACTTTCTTTTTCAGTTAGTGGCAGTTGTCCAACACGTTAAAGAAATTCATTTTTTTAATAAAGTGCACATGTGTACTAGCCGTTGGTGGCATTCACTTCTGGACAATATATATATATATATATATATATATATATATATATATATATATATATACTCAAAATCAAATCATAAACATAAAAAAATTTAAGAACTGATTGTAGTGGCGGAGAGCAGTAGTTATGATGGTGACAGTGACTGGTGGACGACAACGGGTGGTGGTGGGTGACGGTGGGCAATAATGGTAGTGATAGGTGCTGACGGTGGATGACGATGGTAGTGGAATGATGATGGTAATGCTAATAAATATAAACATAAGATGACGATGGTGGTGGAAGGTGATGGTGGACGACAATGGCAACAATCGGTGGTGGATGACAATGGTGGTTGTAGTTGTGATGATGGTGAGAAAGTGGTAGTGGTGGTAAGGTGCAATAACAGTGATAATGATGTAAGGTGCAATAAACGGTGGTGGTGGTGGTAACGATAGTAGTGGGGATGGTGGTGGTGGAGCAGTGGTGGTAGTGGTGATGGCGGTCGTAAGGGCGATGGAGGTGGTGGGATGGTAGTGGTAGTGGTGGTGGGGGTAATGGGGGTGGTGGCGGTAGTGGTGGTGGTGGTAGCAGGGGTGGTGGTGGTAGTGTAGTGGCAACAGTGGTGGTGGAGCAGTGGGTATGGTAGGGTGGCGATAGTAGTGGCGGTGGTGGTGGCGACAATAGTGGCGGTGGTGGGGGTGGGGGTAGAAGTATTGGTGGGGCAGTTCCAAATATTATTATTATTTTTAAAGTACTTATGAAAAGTAATTTTTAGAAGTCACTCCAAATACACTCCTAGAGACCTATTTTTTCTATTAAAATTGAATTGTTAATATTATCAGATTAATTTTAAAGTAAAATTTAAAAAGTTCTAAAACAAACTACATAAAAGGTGGTGTAGCGCCAAAGAAGTTGGAGACAACAACAGATTTGGAACTAAATTAGTTAGTTTATAATTCAATCTCATATGAGTGAACAAAAAAATTTATTATTTGAACGAATTAACGTTATAGTTTAAAAAATTATGATTAATCATAAATAATATATATTTCTCAATTCAATTTTTTAGTATTTTTGTAGTTTACTGTTTTTGAAAATTTTGAATAGTGAATTAGTAGTTTAATTGTAACAATTTGATTAATATTAAGTTTTAATGTTTGAACGGACTCACAATCAATTCAAACATTAAATTTATGAATTAGGTTATCAAATTAAGTCAATAAATTATGTTTAAATATCATTCCTTATATAGTATTTCATTTGATGTTTAAAATGTAGTAAAAATTTGAATGAACACACACCTATCTAAGCAGAAAGATTAAAAAAAGTAGCAAGACAGCCATAAGTGGCTCAGAAAATCAATGAAGAATGCACCAACCACAAGAAAGCCCACATTAAACATTGATGACTAAAAACCATCCAAATTTATATGTACATAGTAGTGCATATGTTAATTTAACCTACTTTTAACTGTTAAGATAAGATCTCTGCATGCTGTCCTCCTCGTGAACGTTGCATGGGCTTGTTGGTTGCTGACATCGGAAGCTACGCACTAACATACCCACGGTTCAGAGATATACTAAAAACCTCCACCGTCTGTATTATTCTCTAAAATAATATTTTACTTTTACTTATTTGGATACTTAATTTCAGAATCTAATATATTACTATCATTAAATTGATTGCTAAACCATTTTATTTCGAGACCCACTGTAAATCTCTTTTTTTTTTTAATGGTTTAGTATTTTTGGGTCAATTTACACATATCTCGATTAATTATCTCTTCAATTCAATTAATAACAGGTCATCCACGTTGAAACTAGAGTATTTATGCTGAATAAATCTCACATGTCTTAACTCTTAAAAATTACTGAGATAAAAAATCAGAAGAACATTTGAATTTACGATTCATTCTTGTTATTAATTAACTTACACGTGAGTTACTTTAAATCTATTGATGATAGTGCAGTAGGTTGTCTCATTAGATTCTAAAGTATCTCCCACTGTTAAGGACCAAAGATTCCAAGAAGCCTCACATGCCCTATAAATACCGAAGGTTACAATGAGCTTTGAGCACCTTGCTTGCCTAATTGCATCTCTCTCTCTCTCTCTCTCTCTCCCTCCCTCCCTCCCACCTGATTCAATAAACTATTCGAGTAACTTTCTTAGATTTTCCCATGGCCAAACTCCAAACTAGTGGTTTAATGACATAGTGGTTTTTTAAGACATTCAAATGATAAACTTAATTTTGAACTTTAGAGTATATTGGACCCATAAAATAAAGGGTAATATAAAATTATAATTTTTTATTAGTATAAAATCATATTTTTTAACGGTTATATTAATAGATATCAACGAAAAAGAGTTACGTGTTTCACGTGCACAAATGTCATGAGATGTATGAGTAATATTCTAAATGTAAAAGGGTTAAAATGTTTAATGACAAGCATAAGAGGATGTAGGTATAATTTATCAATTTAGTTTTAGGTATACATTGATACAAATTTCAATCTTTGAGGGTGCAAATTGAGATTTTTTATCTTTGAGGTACAAATTGAGATTCAAACAATCTTTTAGGGTATAATTTGTAATTAACCCATATGAAAAACAAACAATCAAAATGCAAAAAATGAAGAAAAAAATTCAAAGAGGAAGAAGCGATGCAAAGTCAAAACCGTACTTGGTAAACGAAGCAACTGGCTCTTGCTCTGCCTCTTTAACTTCATTGCAACACAAGGGGATAAAGCACCAGGTACTGTCACAGATGACCACTGGCCTACGATGCCTTCTCTGCTGGCTTAGACTGCGATCTCGAACCGTCCCAGGAGTTCTCCGACTCTCTCTAATCGAACTGAACGCTCTCTCGACAAGTACTGTAAGCCTATTGTCTGAGTAAAAAGACTAAGAAGGACCTCTTGGGTCCTAGTTTGTTATTTTGGAAGTTTTAAATTGATTCTACTTTTAGTCTTTTTGTTAAGATAGACGACCTGTTTTTCTATATTTAAATGATAAATTATTTTACTGTTATAATAATAAACAATGCTTGTATTTTTATTTTATTACGGGTCTATTCTACTACTTTAATATTGAATGCAGAAACTAATCTTGCATTCACTAAGTAAATTTTATTAATAAATTAACAAAATTATTGTATTTATTGGTTTTTAACGAACATTTTAATTACCCAAAAAATTGAACATCAATGATAATAAAAATATCTTCAGTAACACATTTATAATTTACTTTCGCTATGTTTAACGTGTAGGTAATTTATTTGACTGTATCACCGATACCAAACTGTGATACTGCAACTAATGTGTCTTAGTGTCTTTCGAGTCAATGACCGATACTACGATATTAAACTATGATATTCAATGGCATTTCTGCATATGCCAGTAATTTAATGCCAGACAATACTTATTTTCTTATAGTGATTTGATGGGATTTTTGGCGGCTCAATAGCTCCCAAATTGACATGTGTAATGATGTAGTCATTACGAAACTCAAAAGGCATTGAAAAGTGGCGCCAAGGAGTCATGGCTCGAAGGAGCCGAGTATACAAGCTGACACCAACATTTAAGACGACTTGACAGCTCATTTATGGAGATGTGATTAAGACAAGGCTATTAATGAGCTCATGTATTCTCAAAACTCAAACCGGCTGTCATGATTGTAAAGTATTAATTCCAATTGCGACGAGTATATCTCCTCGGAGCACCCCGAGTTACTATTCCCCCGAGCATTGAACGCTCGGGACTACGTATCAAGCACCGATCAGAGGACTTAAATGACCGGGGATATGGGCATAAGTGCTCGGCATGTCCCAAGGAGTCATCTTATCGCCCGAGTAAACTAGACATGAAGACTTGAGTGGAGAATACTCATTGCTTCTGGGTAAGAGTGCAAGTCAGTAAATTTTGAGATGAGACTTCAAGCCTTGACACTCATTACTAATTTAGATATTAATACTCATCAATGAAATGAACAAAGGTACGCAAAACTAAATTAAAAAAGGAATACACTGTGCTTAAACCTCCAAACTTATACTGACTTATGCTTCAGAGAGAATAATTCGGGTGTTCACCCGGCCCCGTTTCTAACCTTGTGGTTGTTTCAAGTTCATCATCGAGAAGATCGCTATCTTAATTTATTGCAGGTACTCTCCCATACATGATTGTAACCACAAACTAAAAGTAAAAATGGTCAAAGGCAAGGTAACAAGAAAGAAGAAAGCTTACAAGTTTTGCAAATAGGAATAGGCTAAACACAAAGATTGATAAATGTCATTGCAAAATAGTAAAAATACACGATCGCCCATCATTTAAACATGGTTTGATCATAAAAAAAAATGGGTTAATTGCACTGGAGGTCCCTAAAGTATGAGATTTATCTCATTTTGATCCCTAATATTTTAATTGCACAATTTTGGTCCTTAAAGTATTGAATATGTTTTTATATTGTTCTTCAAGCAAGTAATGTTCAGATTTCTAACAATTTTTTATTATAAACTTGTTACATAATAGCTAAATATGAAAAAAAAAAAAAAAAAAAATTTGATAACTCTTAAACAAAATTTAGGCACCACTTGACAAAAAATGTGCAATATGTGTAGTTTTTTACCAAAATTTAAATAGCTCATAATCAAAACGGTATAACTTAGGTAGCTATTTAACCAAAATTTGAGTAAAAATTTAGTTAAGAGTTATTCAATTTTTTTTGTCCATATTTAAGTATCACACAACAAGTTTATGATAACAAAATCGTTAACAATCTAAACGATGTTTGCTTGAGGGACCATATAGAAACATATTCAATACTTTTAGGACTAAAATGATACAATTGAAATATTGGAGACCAAAATAAGATAAAATCCATTCTTTAGGGACCTCTAATGCAATTAACCCTAAAAAAAAAAATTCTAAAAACTCATGGCCTCACCTTACTTTGCCTTTCTGCCAATTTATCTTAGGGTGTGTTTAACAACATTATCAAATCTCTATTTTAAAAAAATGAAAACATAAACACTTTTTATTTTTATTTTTTTTGGAATGTATCACTTTTTATTTTTTGTGGTAAAAAGTCAACAAAAAATGTCTGCAGGTTGTAGTTTATGTATAAGAAAATATAAAAACTGTTGTTGATAAAGTCATTTTGGTCAAAGAGGTAATTGCTTCTTAAATTAAGTGGTTTTGTACATGTATACAATTCAAGAGTCATTAGTAATATTGATGTATGGAGTCTAAGGGTCATTCATGAATCTACTTATCTAGGGTTGCGTACTTGGTCTAGGTACAGGATAGGAGAGTCCTATAAATTCTAGAAGTGTTTTGAGTCATGTGGGTATCCCATTTAGAGAAGAAACAAAGAGAGAGAACAAGAGAAAGTGTTAGAGAGAGAGAGTGAGAGTTCTCCTAAATACTCATAGTTTTTCCTTTGTTAGAGAGAAGTTATTGTAAATAATTTTATTATCCTTTTACAAAATTTTCATTTTTATAGTTACTACTTCAGTTGTAATTGTGTGCCCGTACTCACAACTTCGTAACAGTGGTATTAGAGTGAGGTTTATAGCCAGGTTTTTGTGCTACTATCAGATCCAGTTAGTGGAAAAGAGGCATATTCAACAATGGCGACAAGGTAAGAAATAGAAAAGTTCAATGGGAATAATTTCTCATTGTGGAAAATGACGTTAAGTGTCATCATTGTGGCAAGAAAGGGCACTACAAAAAGGAATGTTGGCACCTCAAAAAGAACGAAGAAGCCTTAGTCAAAGGTCCTAAGTCATTAAAAGCTCAGGGTTGTGTAGCAAGCACCTTAGATGATGGTGAAATTTTATACAGTGAGGCAACAACAATTACTGAAGGTAGAAGAAAATTTGATGATGTCTAACTTATGGACTCGGGAGCTACATGACATATGACCTCACGAAGAAAATGGTTTCACCAATATGAATCTATCTCAGGATGATCAATGTTCATGGGAGACGATCAAGCCTTGGAGATTTTTGGTATCGATACCATCAAATTGAAAATGTATGATGGTACAATTTGCACCATCTAGGAGGTACGACATGTGAAAAGTTTGAGGAAAAATCTATTGTCTTTGGGACAATTAAATAATAGTGGGTACAAAACCCATGTTCAAAATGGGATCATGAAGTAAATCAAAGGTGCGCTTGTGGTGATGAAAGTAGAAAAGATAGCTGCAAATTTGTACATGCTTAAAGGAGAAACACAACAAGAAGGACAGGCGTCTATTGTATCAGCAAGTTTGGCAGAAGAATTGACAATGATGTGGCACTGCAAGCTTGGCCACATGTCGGAACGTGGTTTGAAGATTCTCGCTGAACAAAAGCTTCTTCCAGGACTCAAAAAAGGTTTCATTACCCTTTTGTGGGCATTGTGTTACTAGTAAACAGCACAAATTAAAGTTCAGCAGTTCTAGCGCTAGAAGCAAAGCTATCTTAGAACTGATTCATTCCGATGTTTGACAAGCACCAGTTATGTCCCTAGGAGGTGCAAGATACTTTGTGTATTTTATTAATGATTACTCCAGGAGATGTTAGGTGTATCCAATCAAGAGGAGGCAGACATATTTCCAGTTTTCAAAATATTCAAAGCACGGGTGGAACTTGAATCTGAAAAGAAGATCAAGTGCTTGAGGACAGACAATAGAGGAGAATATACCAATGATGAATTTGAAAGCTTCTGTCAACAAGAAGGTATTAAGAGACAGTTCACGATAGCGTACACTCCACAACAAAATAGAGTAGAAAAGCAGAGGAACAGAACCTTGTTAGAACGAACAAGAGCAATGTTGAGAACTGCGAGGATGGCCAAGCAATTTTGGGCAGAAGCAGTCAAGACCGCATGTTATGTGATTAATCGATCACCATCAACTGCAATTGATCTGAAGTCGCCAATGGAGATGTGGACTAGTAAGCTAGCTGATTATTCTTGTTTACATACATTTGGAAATCCTGTGTATGTTATGTACAACGCCCAAGTAACATCAAAACTGGATCCAAAATCCAAAAAATGTATTTTCTTAGGGTATGTTGATGGAGCCAAGGGGTACCGCCTATGGGATCCCACTGCCCACAAGGTGATAATTAGCAAAGACGTGATATTTATTGAAGATAAAGTACAAGAAAAAAGAAAATAATAGCGCTACAAAAGAGAAACCAAAGACTACTACAGTTCAAATTGAAGAACAAGAAGTTCCAGGTTCTTCTGAAGCAGCACCAAAGCACAAAGAACAAGAACAAGCTGAGTTTGCAACTCCACAAGTTCGACAGTCAACTCGGGAGTGGAGAGAACCAGCTTGGCACTCAGAATACATTATGGAGGCAAATGTTGCATACTGTCTACTAATAGAGGATGGAGAGCCATCAACTTTCCATGAGGCTACAAAAGGCCAAGAAGCTTCCTTGTGGATGGCAGCAATGCAAGAAGAAATTGAAGCTCTCCATAAAAATAAGACATGGGATCTTGTTCCACTACCACATGGAAGGAAGGTTATCGGGAACAAATGGATCTACAAGATCAAACGAGATGGCAATGACCAAGTGGAGTCGTACCATGCTAGATTGGTGGTGAAAGGATTCGCTCAGAAAGAAGGCATTGACTTCAACGACATATTATCTCCTGTTGTTCAACTTACAACAGTTAGAGTAGTTCGGGCGCTATGTGCTACATTTGACTTGTGCTTAGAGCAGCTAGATGTCAAAACTGCATTTCTTCATGGAGAACTTGAAGAAGAAACCTACATGCTCCAACCAGGAGGTTTTGAAGAAAAAGGAAAAGAGAACTTGGTTTGCAGGTTGAACAAATCTCTGTACGATCTCAAACAGGCGCCGAGGTGTTGGTATAAGAGATTTGATTCCTTCATCATGAGCCTTGGATTCAACAGAATCAATTCACATCCTTGTGCTTACTACAAGAGATTTGGTGATGGTGATTTCATTATTTTGCTGTTGTATGTTGACGACATGTGGGTAGCAAGCCCCAACAAAGATCGTATCAAAGACTTAAAGGCACAATTGGCTAGTGAGTTTGAAATGAAGGACTTGGGACCAGCAAACAAGATTCTAGGGATGCAAATTTACTGAGACAGACATAATAGGAGGATTTAGCTTTCTCAGAAGAACTATTTGAAGAAAATCTTGCGACACTTCAACATGCAAGATTGTAAGCCAATTTCTACCCCTCTTCCTAGTAATTTCAAGTTATCCTCAAGTATGAGTCCTAGCAGTGAAGCAGAGAGGATAGAAATGGCTCGAGTACCATATGCATTAGCAATGGGTAGCTTAATGTTCGTTATGGTTTGCACAAGACCAGACATTGCACAAGCAATGGGAGCAATCAGTCGATACATGGTCAATCCTGGTAAAGAGCATTGAAACACTGTAAAGAGGATCCTGAGATATGTCGAGGGTACCTCAAATGTTGCATTATGTTATGGAGCATCAGACTTTACTGTCAGAGGATATGTTGATTCAGATTATGCAAGTGATCTTGACAAGAGCAAGTCCACCACAAGGTATGTGTTTACTCTTGTTGGAGGAGATGTAAGCTAGGTTTTGAAACTGCAGTCTATCGTGGCCACTTTAACGACGGAAGCATAATACATTGCAGCTACACAAGCTAGTAAAGAGGAAATCTAGTTGCAAATGCTATTGGAGGAGCTCAGACACAAACAAGAGAAAATTGCTCTGTTTTGTGATAGTTAGAGCGCTTTGCACTTAGCAAAGAATCCAACATTTCACTCGAAGACAAAGCACATACAAGTTCAATATCACTTCGTTTTAAGATAGTTAGAGCGCTTTGCATTTAGCAAAGAATCTAGCATTTCACTCGAAGACAAAGCACATACAAGTTCAATATCACTTCGTTCATCAGAAGGTGGAAGAAGGAAGTGTGAATTTACAAAAAATTCATACTAAAGACAACCTAGGAGATGTTCTAACAAAGCCGATCAATAATGACAAGTTCATGTGGTGTCGATCCTCTATTGGCCTAGCAGAAATATAAGGGGCATGGAAATGACAAGTAGAAAGGATAGAAGGATTGCAAAAGTGACTTTAAGTGGGAGAAATGTTGTTGATAAAGTCATTTTGGTCAAAGAAGTGATTGCTTCTTAAATTAAGTAGTTTTGTACATGTATACAATTCAAGAGTCATTAGTAATATTCATGTATGGAGTCTAAGGGTCATTCATGAATCTACTTGTCTAGGGTTGCGTACTTGGTCTACGTACATGATAGGAGAGTCCTATAAATTCTAGAAGTGTTTTGAGTCATGTGGGTATCCCATTTAGAGAAGAAACAAAGAGAGAGTGTTAGAGAGAGAGTGTGAGAGAATGAGGGTTCGCCTAAATACTCATAGTTTTTCCTTTGTTAGAGAGAAGTTATTGTAAATCCTTTTGTTATCCTTTTACAAAATTCTCATTTTTATAGTTACTACTTCAGTTGTAATTGTGTGCCCGTACTCACAACTTCCTAACAAAAACTAAAACAAAAAATATGTTTAATAACTGTTTTAATTTATATCATATTTAATAGCTTTATATTAGTTCTTTGCTAAAAAAAAACAAAGCAAAATTCATTGTCCCAATTCCCTATTTGGTGTTAAGTTAGATGTCAAAGGAATGTAGCAGATGTACCAAATGCACCCTTTATTTTCCTAACAGTTTTTCTTTGTTGAAACCTTTTCACTTCCTACTAAGTTCTTGATTTTTAGAATTTTCTATCCTTTAATGTTCAAATTAATGGATTTTTAAAGGGAGGGAAGACGACTGCTTGTAGGCATGATCACCTTCTTCCAACCTAGTTTTGCATAGAAACTTTAGCTTACCATGGGAATAATTAATTGTTCTTGGAGTTAGAGGAATGAGAGAATTAGATTCATTTGATTATTCTAGGAAATTATTATTGAAAGATTGGGATAAAAAGTTCCAATTTTTATAAAACATCATAGTGAATTTCTCATGACCTTTCTTTGAGGTTCTATGCCCATCATAATAGATATATTGTTCTAAGTTGTAATATTCCGGGCTTTTCTTCACTCCTTTGTGGTGTTTTCTTCTCGGGTAATAAAAAATAGGGTAAATTGCATCAATGATCCCTGATGTTATTCACTCGTCATACTTTAGTCCATGAAGTTTCAATTCTATCAATTTCATCCACGAAGTTTAAACATTGAATCAATGTGGTCCTTGACATAAACTTTCATAGAAAACAGAGACAAAAACTACCATGTGCATGTCACCGGTAGTTCTTTAAGGATGTTTTTGGTATTTTATATCATCTTATGAATCCAAACACTTTTATACTTTATTTGTATACAATAAACTTAAACCCATACATCCATCTTCTTCTACATTTCTTTCTTTCCTTCTGTCTTACACACACCACATCCTTCTCTCTCTCTCTCTCCAATTTTGTCTGCATTACGTGTCAAATCAAAAAAGACACACCTGACTTATGGAAAAGAGAACAATATGAATTGACCATGCATCAAGGAGTAATACCTCCGCTTCTAATCTGCATGGGTTTGGTTCTTTTATTCCAATCGGTCATTTTGGAATTTTATCAAACTGTTTTGTGATTTTGTCTCTGTCTCACCCTCACTCTCTCTCCAATTTTCCTTTGCTCACCCCTTTTCTCAAACCCACAAGTCCCTTCCTCTGTGTGTCTCTCTCTTTCTCCCCAATTCTTGCGTCTCTCGCCCTCGAACCAAACACATCTTCCGTGTCTCAAACTCTAGCACACACGCAGCACAAAACCACAAAAGCACAAACAAAACACAAACCCCCACATGCACACACGCACAGATACATAGTGTAATTTTTGGAGACCTCCATGGGCAATAAAGCTCTAAATAACTGCATCACCCCAAAAATGATTAACCCCCAAATTTGGATTGATGAAGATTTATGTTTGAATTGGGCATGGATTATGATTGTGATTCCCTTTCTCTATTTCTAACTCTCTCTTAAATCTCTCTTTCGTTCTCTTAAATTGGTGTAGGTCATCGAGATTTCATCTTTACTTTTTTGTGGTGGAGGTAGCAATGACGGGTTTGGGTGTATTATGGTGGTGGTGGGCCTAGAGGTAACAATGGAGATAAGTGACTATGTTACTGCTAGATGATTGAGTTGGCTTACGGTGGAGGTTATGGAGAAAAGATTGGATGGTGGAGGGGGTAATAGAGGTGGTGGCAGCCGTTGGTTGGCCTTGGGAGTTTCAGAGGGGAGAGGAGGGTGAGGGATATACTGTTGGGACGTTTGATTTTTTAGGGGAAAGAGAGAGAGAGAGAGAGAGAGAGAGAGAGGGGGGGCAACCAATTTGTTATTTTTCAATTTTGCCCTCTATTTTTTCTTAATAAAATAACAAATATATCCTTAAAGAACAACGCATGACACGCAGATGGTAGTTTCCGTCTCTTTTTTAATGGAAGTTAGTGTCAATGACCACATTAACTCAATGTTTAAACTTCGGGGATAAAATTAATGGAATTAAAACTTCAAGGACTAAAGGGCAACGAGTGATAAACCTTAGGGATCATTGATGCAATTTATCCTAAAAATTATTATTCCAAGTCATTTTAGTTAATTGTTCATTGTAAAAATAATCTCTGGATGTATTATAAAAAAAAGAGTAATACTATTTAAACCCAAAAATCAGACCTAATTTGTTGACATAATGATGTGGCTTTAGTAGAACTATTAGATTAACACCAAACTCTAATGTTTGATGGGCCCAACGGTCAATTCAAAAGTCATAGTGAATTAAGTCAACAAATTAGATCAGTAAATTTGATACCAATGACATTGCTCTAAAAAAATGAAGCATCATAATATTTGACTCTTGGATAATTTGTAAATAGAGTGTTAAAACGGCATATTTCTACCTAATTGGATAATTTGATGCATTGCCCCCCTTATTTTCTTAAAATTTATAAATGAACCAAGTCTTTTTGTTTTTTTTAATGTGACATTGTGAATTATTTTTGTTCATATTTTGACCACCCCTCAACTTGAAACCTAGCTCTGCCCCAACCTCATTTATCATAGCTCTAAACATATGGAAAGGATGTAAGATAGTATTTTTGCTCTATAAAATATGTATTTGTTGTCAATTAAGTTCTTATTATATTAATTTTATCAATTTGGTAACCTCATTGATTTTAGCTCTAAACATATGGGAAGGATGTAAAATACCATTTTTCTCTCCAATGTATGTAGTTTTTGTCAGTTTAGTACTCATTGTATTAATTTTGTCAATTTAGTCCCTAAAGTATTCAATTCGTTGTTGAGAAAATTATCCCAGAAATCCAATTTGGATCGATATTGACACTCACACTCAAGTAGAAAAAGAAAATAACAATAACACAAGACAAAACAATTTACGTGGTTCGTCAATTGCCTACGTTTACGACAACAACGATTGGATGTTTTTACTATTCGAAGTAAACAAATAGTACAAGAACAAATGTTTCAAACCTCACAAGTACTCACTCCAACAAAAGATAAACACTCTGACCTATCACTAGTATCACTCACAGATCTGAGAACATTTAAATTGATACATGATATCACTTGAGAGAACTCATAACTCTTAAATGCTTGACCTCTAAATTTTCTTATGCTTAATTTCTTCCAGGACCTCCATTTATATAAAGACTTTGGAAAGGAAATGGACAAAGTTTCATATCCGTGCAAATCTACGCTTGAATTGTGCATCCATGCTTGAGCCAGTTTTTCCTTGCGTAGCCCACATGTAGCCGACCTATGCCCATCACCTTTGCTACTCATTTTGTCAAAATGATGGACCCCCTATGTCTATGCAAAAGCCTTGTCATGACTTCCTTGCCAAAATGTTCCGGCAATATTGTCGATAATCCTGCAGACAAAGTGAAACCAAACATCAATATCCTTGGTCTTTGCATGATGAACTTGGTGTTTCACCAAGTGAATAGCATTGTGATCGTCACAAAAGATGCTAACATGCTTTTGTGATATTCCTAAATCACCAATTAAACCCCAGAGCCATAAAGCTTCCTTGATGGCCTCTGTCATTGCCATGTACTTTGCCTTGGTCGTTGACAGAGAAACTGTTGGTTATAGCATAGACCTCCAACTGATTGGACCTTGGGCTATTGTGAAAACATAGCCTGTTGTGGACCTTCACTTGTCTAGGTCACCAGCGTAATTGGAATCCACATAACCACTTATATGAGTCTCTGAACTACTGCCCTACTGATACACCAATCCTACATTCAAAGTACCACAGAGATATCATAGTAAGCATTTCACAGCCTGCCAATGTTCCTTACCAGGATCTTCCATGTACCTACTCACCATACTAACCATATGTGAAATATTCGAATGGGTGCATACCATAGCATACATAAGGCTTCCAACTACACTTGCATATGGAACATGATAAATATACTCACACTCCTCCCTATTACTTGGAGACATAGTTGCTAAGAGTCTAAAATGGGCAGCTAAAGGAGTACTCACAGGCTTTGAGTTCTCCCTACCAAACCGAGAAAATATCTTCTCCAAGTACTTCCACTATGAAAAACACAATCTACCATTCTTCTTCTCTCCTAGAATTTCCATGCCAAGAATTTTCTTAGCTACACCCAACTCCTTCATCTCAAACTCATTGTTGAGTTAAGACTTCAACTTGTTGATTTCCACCATGCTCTTAGCAACAATGCGCATGTCATCAACATATAAAAGCAAATAGACAAAAAAACCAATTGGTAGCTACTTAAAGTACACACAATTGTCATACTCACTTCTGTTGTAGCTTTGTTTCAACATGAATGTGTCAAACCTCTTGTACCACTGTCTTAGCAATCGCTTCAGTTTGTACAATGATTTCTTCAATTTGTACACGTGAGATTCTTTACCAGTAACCTTGAAACCTTCAGGTTGAATCATAAAAATTTTCTCCTCCAAATCCCCAAAGAGAAATGCAGTCTTAACATTCAACTACTCTAGCTCAAGATCAAATTGAGCTACAATAGCCAATAACACAAAGATTGAAGTGTGCTTCACCACTGGTGAAAATACCTTATTGTAATCCACCCCTTCCTTCTGTGCGTAGCCCTTGGCTACCAGCCATGCTATTGTATCTGATGTCATATGTTCCTAGAAAACCTTCCTTCTTTTTCCCTTCTGCAATATGATGGGCTACCAAGTATGGTTCTTATGAAGAGAACTCATCTCCTCATTCATGGCAGTTTTCCATTCCCTACAATTAATGTTATTTATTACCTCTTAGAATGTTGATGGCTCATCACCCACCATGGTAAGCACATAAGATTGCATATCTTCAAAACCATAATGAACTAGTGCTTTAATTGTCCTTCTGGTCCTCCCAGATGCTAAAGATGGTTGTGGTGGTTGCTCTTCTGATGTCCCTTCGTCTGGAACAATATCTTCTAGAGTACTAAGCTCCACCTCCACAAGATCATCATTTTCCTCCTTTTTCTGAATAGCCTTCTGCTTACTGGAAGTTAGCATAGTAGACTCATCAAAGGTCACATTTCTGCTGATCACAAACTTGTGCAATTCAGGGCACCATAATCTATAGCCCTTCACTCCAATTGCATATCCAAGAAAGATTTCCTTCTTAGCTCTTAGGTCAATCTTATTTTATTTGACATGAAAATAAACTGAACACCCAAAGACTCTAAGAGAACTATAATCAACTAGCTCATTTGACCATACTTCATAAGGAGTTTTACACTCTTTGGTTGTTGATGGTGATCGATTGACTAGAAAACATGTCATGTTAACAACCTTAGCCCAACATTCTCTATCTAATCTAGCATTGGATAACATACATCGTGCTCTCTCCAACAGAGTCCAATTCATTCTCTTTGCGACTCTGTTTTGTTGGGGCTTTCCCTTGACAAAGAAGTGTCTAGCAATACCTTCATCTCCACAGAATTTTGAGAATGGTTTGTACGTGTACTCACCAAAATTGTCAATTTTTAACCTCTTGACCTTCATGTCGGTTTGCATCTCAACCATGGCCTTCCACTTCTTGAATATTTCAAAGATTTCATCCTTAATCTTTTGAAAGTATACCCATACTTTGCAGGAGAAGTTGTCAATAAAGGTATAAAATATCTAGATCCCCCTTTTGAGACTACCTTTGAAGGACCCCAAACATCCAAATGGATGGAGTCAAGAGTGCCTTTAGTGCGCCAGATAGTTGTGCTAAACTTTACCCTGCACTGCTTGCCAAAGAAACAGTGTTCGCAGAAATCTAACTTGGTTGTCTTGATGCCACCAAGCATGCCTCGTTTACTTAATACTTACAATCCTCTCTCACTTATATGGCCCAAACTCATATACCATAGATGATTAGAGAGTGAATCAATATCTCTTGATGTAGACACCGCTGCATCATTTGTCATTGTACTACTTGATATAAAATATAAATTTCCTATCTTGCTCCCTTTTGTCATGACTAAAGCACCTTGAACAGATTTCATAACTCCACCTTGGACCACAATCTTGCACCTATTGGAGTCTAGTGCAACCAATGAGATAAGGTTCTTCTTCAACTCAGGAACATGTCTAATTGCTGTCAAAGTTCTCACAATTCTATTGTGCATCTTAATTNGTTCTTCTTCAACTCAGGAACATGTCTAATTGTTGTCAAAGTTCTCACAATTTTATTGTGCATCTTAATTCTGATAGTTCCTACCCCAACTGTTTTACAGGCCATGTTGTTGCCCATCAAAAAAGTGTCACCATTCACTTCCTTATTGGAAGAAAAACCAATTCCTGTTGGGACACATATAATATAATCAACCAGGATCAAGAATCCACCCATCTGACACACTTATACTATGAGGCAAAATTGACATAATATTTTTGGCATTATCCAAATTATTTTTAGCCACACTGACAATGTCAAACACTTTATCTTTATTGTTTTGATCCTTAGCTTTATGCTTCGAACAATCAGCTTTCCTGTGCCCCTTCTTATGACAATAGTGACATTAAAAATTCTTTCGATCTTTAAATTTGAATTTAGATTAAGATCTGATACTTCCTAGATTTATGTTCTCCATCCTCTCTCTGACAAATCGAACCTCCGTCTAAGAGTCGGTGCTAGGAGTCTTCTTCTAAACTCATTAGAAAGAAGTGATGAAGCAATATCATCGAACTCAATGGTATCCTTCCCGAAGAGTAACGTGGTGACTAAATGCTTGTACAAATTGGGTAGTGAGTACAACAATATCATGGCTTTGTCTTCATCTCCCAACTTAACGTCCATGTTTAGTTGTTTAGAGACAATTCTACTAAACTCGTTAAGATGCTCATACATGATTATATGTTCCTTCATACGAAACATATAGATTTGTTGCTTTAGGTACAATCAGTTGGTAAGAGACTTCGTCATGTAGAGGCTTTCCAATTTCAATTAAATCTATGCAGTCGATTTCTCTTGCATGACGTTGTACATAATCTCTTTTTCCAGACACAACCGAATGGCGCTGCATGCTTGGAGATCGTATTCCTTCCATTCGTCGTCATCCGCATCTTTAGGTTTATCTTCTAATGCTTTGTGTAGTCATTGTTGGATTAGGACATCTTTGACTTGGAGTTACCAAATTCCAAAATTGTTCCTTCCATCAAATTTCTCCACCTCGAACTTAGAATTCGAGATCTTTGGAAGTTTCATCACCAGGACTTTAAAACTTGATCTGCTGAGGTCAAAAAAAAAAAAACCTGGTGCAGACAATTATTATTCCTTGAGTAGAACTATATAAATAGTACTCGTGAATACTACTGATGAATAGTAATCATATACCGTACTAATGAATAGTACCTCGTATATGTTGTACTGTATGAACAGTACTCGCATATAAATAATAACCAGAATTGGTACTGACTCTGATAACAATTGGTTGTAGAAATTACCACAAGAATCGAATTTGATCAATACTAACACTCACACTAAAGTGAAAAAAGAAGAGAACAATCACACTAGACAAAGCAATTACGTGGTTCGATAATTGTCTACGTCCACAACAACAATGTTCGGATGTTTTCACTATTTGGACTAAACAAAGAGCACAAGAACAATTATTTTCAACCTCATAAGTACTCGCTCTAACAAAAGAAGATCACTCTGATATCTCACTAGTATCACTCAAATTGATATATGATATCCCTCAGGAGAACTCACAACTATTAAATGTTTGAGTTCTTAATTTTCTTATGTTTAACTTCTACTAGGACCTCCATTTATATAGGGAATTTAGAGAAGAAATAGACAAAGCTTCATATTAGTGCAAATATGCACCTGGACTGCGCATCCACAACTGAGCCCATTTTTCCTTGCGTAATCTACGTTTAGCCGACCTATGCCCATCACATCTTCTACTCATTTTGTCAAAATGACGGGCCCCCCTATGTCCATGCAGGAGCCTTGTCATGACTTCCTTGGCAAAAGGTTCCAGCCACATTAAAGGTTTTGTGCCAAAAGGGCCACAAATTCAACCATCGTGTCATTTTAGTTCGTAAATAAATGGATTGTTATATTTTGACAAAATGATTACGTGTTGCGTATGTGATACTATCTAAAAAAGATACGTGATCACTTCTATAATTAAAAAACTTAAAAAATTGTCTGATTAGAAACTAAAGTGACACGAATTGAATACTTTAAAAATTAAATTAATAAAATAAATACAATGAAAACTAAACTGATAAAAAATATACTTTAAAAAAATAGTATTAATCGTAAGTTTTATCAACAAAGAAATCTGTGTTTACCTTCCGCACTGGAACACTGTTTCACATTGAAAAGCAGAAAGGAGAAAAAGCATGAAAGTTGCATGGGCTTGCTGTAGACAAGCTGTTGAAAGTCTTATTGTAGGCCACTAGCCGTCGGAAGCTATGCACTAACATACCCATGGTTCCAGAGATATACTAAAAAACTCCACCGTCCTTATTATTCTCTAAAATAATATTACTTTTGTTTATTTGGATATTAATTTGAGAATGTAATGTATTACTACTCTTAAATTGAAAGCTGAACCCATTTTATTTTGAGGCACACTATAAATTTATTGGATTTTTTTTTCAACGGTCAGGGATGTTTGAATTAGTTTACGCGCATCTCGATTAATTTCTTCTTCGGTCTGGTCAAAAACAGACCAATTACATTAACATTAAAGTATTCATGAGGGATAAATTTTTTCATGACCTAACCTCAAATATTCAAACTCATAACGTGTGATAGCTCGTTTCTATGATTACTTAAGTTGCCCTTCGGGTTATTATAAATCTATTAGCAATGCTAGATTGACCAAATTTTGAGACTAAATTTAGAGTTCAAATGACATGACAATTGATTTGGACTTCTTTGATTAGTGTCATGTCATTTTGACCCCAATAAAAACTTTAAATAATCAACTACCATGTCATTTGAACTTCAAATTTAATCCTAAAATTTAGTCCGTTCCTCTAAATCTATAAATCTATTGATGATAGTGCAGTTGTTTCTCTAATTAGATTCCAAAGTATCTCCGACTGTTAAGGACCAAAGATCCCAAGAAGCCTCACATGCCTATAAATACCGAAGGTTACAACGAGCTTTGAGCACCTTGCTTGCTTAATTGCATCTCTCTCTCTCTCTCTCTCTCTCTCTCTCTCTCTCTCTCTCATGGCTCAAACAAAGCTAATCCTTTCCAGTCTTTCTCTCATGCTGATTTTAGCCCATGAAATTCTGTTCAGTGAGGGAAGGCAGTTGCAGATAGATTATAAAAATGAATTCCCTAACTTCCAAACTCACACAAAGATCTCTGAGAAAGAGACCATAACAAAAATTGCTCATGAACACAGTATCAACTTGCACGGTGACAGAACAAACAAAGCAGCATATGGAGCTGACGCTGTACCTGCAGCACCAATGACACCACTGGTGGCACCAATGCCAGCAAGTCCGGCAGTAGCCGGGTCTCCACCACCTCCACCAGGTCATGTGGATGACTTCCGACCCACGGCACCAGGTCACAGCCCCGGAGTTGGTCATTCCCTTCAAAACTAGGCCTAGAGTTGGCCAGAGTGTCTTCCATTAGCGTTTAGAATGTATGTACTATCTACCTTTCATTGCACCAAAAAAAAAATTGTGTGTATGTACAATCTATCATTTCTTTTTCTTTTTCTTTTTCTTTTTCTTTTTCTTTTTGTGTCAGTGTATGCACTATCTACCTTTGATTGATGTAAAAAAGTGTAAGTTAGGATTTGGGTCTACTTCAGCATGTAAACATATGTATATTAATTAATATGCTATTGTCTTTGTATTCAACAGGTTTATATAAGTAAAATAAAAAAATAGCACTTTTTTTTTTTAATTTAACAATTATGGTGTTCGAACCAACTTATGCACACCTTGACAAACTGCAGCCGAAAGTAAAAATGGTTCAATACATGGTAACAAGAAAGAAGAAAGCTTACAAGTTTTGCAAATAAGAATGGTTCCCAAAGATTGATAAATGTTATTGTAAAGTGTAAAGATACACTATCGTCCAACATTTAAACACGATTCAATCGTACAAAAAAATTAAAAATTCTAAAAACTCCTCACCTTATTTTGTTTTCTTGCCACTTCATCTTCGAGCGTGTTTGAAAACATCATCACTTTTTTATTTTTTTAAAAAAATAAAAAAACATTATTAATTTTTGTTTTTTCTGCGGCAAAACATTAAAAAAAATTCTTTGGTTGCAATTTGTTTAAGAAAATATGAAAATTACAAGAGAATATGTTTAGTAACCATTTCATTATTTAGTAACTTCATATTACTTACCGGAAAAAAAAAAAACTTCATATTAATTTCCTGCTAAAAAAATAAAACAAAATTCATTTTCCCAATACCTTTATTTGACATAGAAACTTTAGCTTACCATGGAAATAATTCACTGTTCTTGAAGTTACAGGAAACAGAGAATAAGATTCATTTGATCGTTCTAGGAAATTGTTATTGAAAGATTGGACTAAAAAGGTCCAGTTTTTATAAAACTCATGACCACTCTTTGAGGTTCAATTATGCCCCTCTTCAGGGCTTTTCTTCACTTGTTGTGGTGTTTTCTTCTCTGATGATAGAAATATTGTTCTAAATTATTGTAGTTGATTGTTCATTGTAATAATGATCGGGGGATGTATTATAAAAAAAATAAGCATCATAATGATTTTTGTTTTCTTTCCCCATCTTCTTTTTTCTTTTTTCGAGGCAACAATTGCTACAATTATTGAGTCTTCAAAAAATTTTCATTGCCCTTACAATACATTTTGGAGAAGCTTGCATACGAAAATTGTGTCAATGGCCTAAGGTAAGGATATTAAAATATGATACGATCCGTTAACACGATTTGAACACGACAAGAAATTAGAGAGTTTGGATCTTCTTAAGAACATTTGTGTTCTAAATGAGTGAACCTGATATGCCACGATTAATAAACAAATATGATATGGTTGAAGTCAATAAAAAAAAATTACACAACTCATTTATATGCCGGATTTACACGATTCATATACGACATAAACCCGATATGACAAATTCATTAAATACAAAGTAATAAACAAATCAAGTATGGATGAAGTGCTTTTTGATACAAACCTATAAGACTCAATACAAACCTGCTTCACCAGACACGATTGACAAACGTAGCCTAAAATATAGGATCCCTAACTAAGCTTAAGCTTAACCTTAAGTGAAAACAAGAAACAAAACGCTGCATTTTTGTATTAAAAAAAACCCCAATTAATAATAAGGTTAATTACAAATTACCCCTTTTAACTATGGGTACAATTAACCCCCTAAAGTTTCAAATACAATAATTTCACGCTTTTATGTTTCAGTATTTTTCAATTAACTATTTCCATTAGTTTTTAGTCATAAAAAAAGACATATAATAGCCACGTGAAAAAACAAGTGATCACCACATAGCTAAAATGACAAAATTACCCTTTTTTAGTTTTTCCCCCACTTCATTGCTAAACCCTAATCGCCGTAGCCACATCATCTTCCTTTTCTTCCCCGATGTCCCAACACTCACTCTTCACACTCTTATCTCCAATGGAAGTGAATTCCCTGCTTTCAAATCTTTCTTTTTTCTCTCTATCTATAGTGAAACTCCCCTACTCACAGATCTTTGTTCCCTCCCTCCCTCCCTCCCTCTCACACACATACATACACAGTAAAACCTCCACTAAGAAACCCAACACTCATAGATCTTTTTCTCTCTCTTTAACAGTCTTGTGAACCCTCATCACTCGTAGATGTGTTTCTCTATCTCTAACGGTGAATCTCCTATGAACCCTTTTCACCCACAAATCAATCTCTCTCTCTCTCTCTCTCTCTCTATATATATATATATATATAATGATGAAACCTCCCTTATTAAAGCCTCGCTAAATCCCGATGACTCGTTGCAAAGCTTTTTGTGCCATCACCATCAGCCATAACCCATAGACACCTTCATTGCCATTGTTCCACAATAACCACCTAGCGTCATAGTCACCACAATGGACGCCACACACCAATGAGTTTTTCCCTTCAAATTATTCTCTCTCTGCTATGAGGTTGAGCCGATTGGAGTTCAAGGCAAGAAATGAATTGTATTTTCAGATTTTAGTCAGTTATGTTATGTAGTGTTTGGTAACCGATGGTTTGTTTTTTTTTTGTTTTCATTTTATGGTAAAAAAAAAAAACATGTTTGGTGAAGGTTTTCTTCTTTTTTTTAATTGCTCTGTTTTGAAATCAAGGCTAAAATATAAAAACATTTAAAATGATGCTTTTGAAAACATCAAAAACAAAAAAAAACAAACAAACGCGCGATTGATAAAGGGATTTGCTGAGGTCTTGGCTTCGATTCTCCTTAGCAACAAATATGAATTGTTTTGCTGTGAGTATAAAAACCCATATCTCTCTCTCCCTCTCTCTCTCTCTCTCTCTTTCACAACTCTTAGTCGTCTCTCTGTCCGCTCTCTCTCTCTTTCTTGATGCCAAAGGTTGAAGACGAAGAGAAGTCATCTCCATCGACATCACCCCTTTCAGTTATCTCTCTGTCTCTCGATGCCAAAGATGAAGCCGAAGCCATCTCCATCGCCCCTCTCAATCTCTCTCTCTCTCTCTCTGCCAAAGACAAAAACGAAGCAGAAAAGGGGGGGAAACATGTCATCGCCCCTCCCAATCGTCTTCTCAAGCCCTAGATCTATGTATATCGTCTGTATATATAGATGAGTGGTGGATTTTGGGGGATTGAGGTGGTGCATTTCGATGGTGGGGGTAGGTTTTTGGGCGTGGGTTTTCAGGGATGGGGTTGGGTGGTGGTTTTTGGTCGTGGTCAGTTGGGTGATTTTTAGTGGTCAGTGGGGTGGTTGTGGTTGTGGTTTTCAGTGCTAGGAGTGAATTGTTGGTTTCGATGGTGGGGTTGGGAGTGGGTTTCGGTGGTGGGGTTGGATGGTGGTTTTAGGTGGTTAGTGGGGTTGAGTTGTGGGGTTTGGGTGATAAATTTTTAGTATAATACCAAACAGATTTTTATTTTTGTTTTCACAACTTTTTAAATATAAATGACTACCAAACATGTTTTAAATTTTTAATTTTTATCACAAAAAAAAAAAAAAACATAAAAACGAAAACGTTACCAAACGCACCCTTAGTTAATTTAATCTAATTGAAACTTTGAGGGGCAATTTGTTAAAATTATAACCTGAGGTGGTTAATTACAATAACACCCATAATTGAGGGTGAAATTTGAAATTAACCTATGCATTATAATAATCTTATAGGATTTCAACCATATTATTATCTCTCCATCTCAAGCCTCAAAAAATCAGTTTATGAAATCCCTTATGAAGCAATTTTTATAAAAATATTCCACTACCATCTTTATTCTACAAAAGAGAACTTAGATTTACCTATAAAAGCATCTCCAACAAGGTTTAGATTTAAACTATTTAAAAGTATATTTTTTTTTATTTTAGTTACTCACTTTTTTAATACACTTCAACATATTATTTATATTTTAACTACTTCTTTTAAATATTATTCCACATATTTCGTATCTTTGCTGAGATTATTGAAGAGAGGAAAAAAGAGAAAGAATGGAGGGAAAGACAAAGAATGAACAAGAGAGGTGGGAAACGAAAGGAGGAGAGAAAAAAAATTATAAAGTATTTATAAAAGTTTCTACAATGAAAACATCCCCAATAATAAAAGCTAATTTAGTTACTCAAAAAGTCACATTTTCTATTTTTACTACTCACTTTTTCAATGCACACTCCAATAGATTTTTTATATTTTAACTACTTTCTTTAAATATTATTTCTCATTCCTTTTGTATTATTTTTTCTTTGAAAATAGTTAGAGGGAGAAAGAGAAAGAATGGAGGAAAGTAAACGAGGAGAGAGAAAATATTATAAAGAATTTATGCATATTGTTACAATGATATTGTATAACAGAATGCTATTTTAGATGTTTTAGAGATGTTCTGTTGGAGTGAAATTTTAGGATAAAATAGTTAAAATATGAAGATTTTGTGTATTTTAGCTCATCTCTTGGAGATGCTCTAAATAGTATCACTGTAACAAAAAACTATTTTAGAACATTTGAACATATTCTGTTGGAGCATGGTTTTTGTTGTTGATTAGCTAAATTTTAACTATTTTGGAGTTTTACATGTCCTGATGGAGAGATAATCCAAAGAAGTTTTAAAATAGAATATTGAAGTGCACTTAACAAGAATAATGCTACAGCTCTGGCTTCTCTGCTTTTAGAAGTCTAACAACACACCATGCTGTTAATTGAGACAGCAGCGTTTTGTGTAAATGGCCCACAAAACAGCCTCATAAATGGAATAGTGTCATTTCAGCAACACAGCCCTCCCCCATTAAACAAATCAGACCTTTTTCCCTCCAAACTTGCCAATTTTCCCTCCACAAAATCAAACAAGCCTTCGTCTTCCACAATAGCGAACAGTCTTTCGTCTTCCACAGCACCGAACAGCCTTTCTTCTTCTACAGCAACGAACAAATCCAAATTGCTGCCTAAGACGGCTTTAGGTCACTATTTACAACTCGGTGCCAACCAAGTTCCATAATTTTGTCCTATGTGAAATCCATAAAAAAAATATCAGTAGCCTATAGAACTTTATAAATGGGTTTTCTTATATGCTTCACATGAATATTTTAAGCTATGTGAATAAGTTCATTATGACAAATAGAGATTTAAATTTTCTAATTATCATCACAATTCGTACATTATAGTTCCCTGAAAATTTGAATCTATATTTTGTGAAAGTCATTTTTAATGAATGTCTTCAATCATATATTTGCATTATAATTTAAATCAATAAACGATGTCCATTAGCTTTTGATAAATTAATAAAATTGTTATTTTCATTAGTCTCATACGAATATTCACAAATTTAATTGTGAGTGTTTTATGTTTAATTTCTGTAATTTTTTTTTTGGCATTGTAGGTTGTCAAAACTGCGTTAATGGAGATGAAATGTGTTGAGACCGATATAACAAATAATATTCCATGAATTGGTATGCAATTTAATTTGAGGAAGATGTCTATAGGTTCTATAACAATTATGGCAGATCTGTGGGTTTTAGTGTGAGAAACGATTATCATAACAAGAATTTGAAAGATGGGGTATTAATTTACAGAAAATATGTTTATTGTAAAGAGGAACAAAGGAGTCGAGATCAAAGGGATTGGAAAACAACGAACCCTCGAGCAGAGACGCAAACGAATTGTCTGGCTCACATGTGCATATCCCTTAAGAGGGATATTGAAAAATTTGTTGTATTCAAATAACAAGATAAACACAATCATCTTTTGCACGTTGTCGAATGTGTGCATGTGATGTCATCCCAATGGAAGGTTAGTAGAGCTGAAAGTATTAATGTTGATATGGCTGACGATTATGGGATATCACTTAAGATATCGTATGAGCTCATGAGTACCCAAACAGGTGGAAGAGAAAGCTTAGAGTTCATCCGTCAAGACCAAAAAAATTATATTCATGAAAGGAGGCAACATAACTTGAGATATGGTGAAGCGAGTAATTTGTTGCAATATTTCCAAGAAGAAGCAGCTAAGAATTCATCATTCTACTATAGAGTCCAATTGGATGGTGATGAGCGCATCAAAAAAAAAAATTTGACTGATCCAAGAATGATTACCGATTATGGTCAATTTGGGGATGTTGTCACATTTGACACAACGTTCCGAACAAACAAGGAGTACCGACCCTTATGCATTTCGGTTGGATTCAACCACTATAGGGAGATGGTGATATTTGGTATTGCATTATTGTATGATGAGATGGCAGCATTATTTCAGTAGTTATTTGAGACATTTCTCCAAGCAATGTCTGAGAAGAAATCTATTACCATTTTCACTGACCAAGATCAAGCTATGGCTAAAGTTATATCCCAAGTGATCCCAGAGACATATCATGGGTTATGTTGTTAGTAGCTTTGCCAAAATATTTTAAAGCATTTAGGGAATATATACAAGGATGGTTTGAAATTTGTTTCACAATTTAAAGAATACATCTATGGATACGAGGAAGAACATGAGTTATTTAAGGCTTGAAAATTTTTGCTTGATGAGTATAATTTGTAAGATACATTTGGATGAATTCAACTTGGGCATTGAGAGAAAAATGGGCACATGTGTATATGAAGCGAACTTTCACAGCCAATATGAAGAGCACCCAACTGAGTGAAAACTTGAACTCAGCATTACGGAGATACTTAAAGCCAAACCATAATATTGTTCAATTCTTTACTCATTTTGATAGAATTATAAATGACAAGAGATATAAGGAGACGGAGGCATTATACCATGCTACGCAAAAGTTACCTAAGATGAAGTTAAAAAGAGCTCCCAAGTTGGTGCAAGTAGGACATTGTTACACTCCTATTTTTGAGTTATTTCGAAATGAGTATGACATATTCTAGTGCGCTATCGCGAATCCATGCAATGTGATGGATGGATGTCATCAATTTGTGGTTGAATTGTATGATGAAGAGAGACATTATTTGGTGTGATCAATGTTAATGAGCAAAAAGTTGCATGTAACTGTCGAAAATTTGAAATGATTGGGATATTATGTGGTCATGCAATTAAAGTGCGAGACACAATGAACATTAAACAACTTCCTGAAATATACATAATACAGAAATGGAGGCGAAATACAAGAAAGTTATATAGTGATGACTTTAGTACCACACCAAATGAGGGGGATTCCAAGTTAATGGCAGCAGCACGTTACATACAGTTATGTCCTAAAATGGTACAATTAGCAGCTTATTGCTCTAATTTTAAAACTGCCCATCAGTTGGTGAACCGAGGTGTTGATGAGTTATTCAAACAAGTGAAAATTATGTATGCATCACTTAGTAATGAAGTAAATGGTGGTGAAGACCATGCTTCCTTTCAAAACACATGTGCAAGTAAAGGAGTGGCGAACATTGACCCTAACATTCTACAGGTAAAAGGTTTGAAGAAGAAAGATGGTAGTTACAAGGGTTGGGGTCAACTACAGCCCTGACATGAGAAACAAGTAAAGAAGAAAATAGAAACTTCTCATAGGTCAAAGGTACAACGTCTTTATATTAACGGAGATTTAGAATACGTGTTTTACTTTATTTTATTTGTGTTGTGGAATGTTTGTTTTGAAGGTTTCTCAACCAATTGTATCAATGAGTTATGAGAAAAATTCGTTGCCTCGTGAACATTGTGTTCATTCTAATCCATTGTCTTCACAAATATCAAATGGACAGAAAAATGCTCAGGTATGTTAGATTAAATATACTATATTTTCATAATTTATTATTGAACTTCTTACCTCATTGAATATTTTTTTATTCATGTAGGGAATTTCATTTGATGTTGAATCTTGTTTCGTAAATGAAAACATCTATGGTTTTTTTAGTGATAACTTAAGAGGTGGCCAATGAAGAAAAAAAGTAGGGGGAAGATTCAACGTTAGGATTGTATCCTGTTTTGTTGGTGGAAGATTCAATATTTCCATATTTCATATACTCTTTTGTTTGGATTGTATTTTTGTGGTTCAATGTGTAGTTGATTGTGTTGGAAAAGTCTTCAAAATTTTCTATGAATGTTGGTTGTCTTGTATTTTTTTGTGGATGCTCCATATTCATTACTTAATGAAGTTTGGCATGCTCAAACCACCAATATCAACCATCATTCATGACATGCTCAACCATCATTCTGGATGCTCAAACCACCAATATCAAAGTATCAAACCACCATTGTTCATTCACATGATATTCACACCACCAAATAGCAAAATACTCATACTTCACAAGAGCACATACGAAATACAAATATCAATGCCTTACTAAATTCTAATACATTTCCATAACTGAAAAATAAACTATTACATTGCAAGTTGAGCATCTTACATCGCTAAATTACATACAAACTTGTTTCATGACTTCAACATTAAAGAAACAAACCAAAAAAACAACAAACTAAAGCATGATCGTAGGATGCTCGCAAGTAGTAGCAAATTTGACATTCCTTCATTTGCATCAACACGTTGGAGTCAACTATTCATTTCATCTATCTTCAATGCAATTGCGGCATCTTCACTTGTTCTTGTTTCTCTAAACATATTTCACTTGCTCCCGTACTTGACAATGCCCTTGGGCAACACTACAAAAAATGAGGCCAAAGGTTATTAATCAAATGGAATGAAATAGTTTAATTTTAGTCGAAAATGGATCTACTTGATACAATGGTAAAAAACTACAAAAAAATTGGATAAAAACATGCTAATTATGGAACTTTGTTTCTTGCTCATACACATCGATTGAAATCTCTAAAACAAAAACACGGTAAATCAATTTCTAATGCACAGAGAATGTGAACTAATATAATAAAAATCAATTCACTAAAAATCAATGCAATATGCCAGCCATCGTGTTCGCTTCCTAGATCTCTCTCTCTGATTCAATAAACTATTCGAGTAACTTTCTTAGCTTTTCCCATGGCCAAACTCCAAACTATCTGTTACTGTGCTTTCCTTCTTGCAGTAATTGCCCGCCGTGAAACTCTATTCACTGAGGGTAGGGACTTAAAATCAAAGAAAGAAGCTTCACCACCAGTGGAAAATACTCAAAATCTTGGATTTGGCTCCTCAGCAGCAGTTTTGGAGGATGATTTTCGGCCGACAACACCGGGTTATAGCCCCGGTGTTGGCCATGCTTTCCCGGGACATCATGATATTGATACTAAATCAAAAGCACTAGAAAATGCTCCAGGTGTTGGCCATTCTGTTGCCGGAAACACGGATGATTTCCGAGCAACTATGCCAGGTCACAGCGCCGGTGTTGGCCATTCTTTTCCAACCAAAATTGGAGAGCCAAATCCATAGACATGTAGAGATGTGCATAGAGTCCGTTATATGTTGTATGTATGCTGAATTTCATCTCATATTCGTGATTGTTTTTAAGTTGGAAAATGCTATGTAAACTTAGTTTGATAACGTATTCAACTGTAGTTATTAGATTGAAAGTGAGTTTTATTCAACATAAAAACTCATAATTAATCTGATAGTTACAATGAATTAAGTCTCTCTTCACTCGTATGTATTATTCTTTAGATGGTGTAATGTATAAGTTATAGAATATCTACCAGTATTGATTGCCAATAAACTTAATATATATGTAAATTAATCTCTCTCTCTCATTTGCCTGTAGTGATTGCCAATAATCTTAATATATATGTAAATTAAACTCTTTCTCTCTCTCTCACACACCCACACGCAGAAGCTTCTGCATGCGCATCTGTTTGTATATGGAGTAGCCAGCCAAATGGCAATGTACAATTCAGGAGTCACCAGTACCATAAAACAGACAAAAGAAAGAACAAGCCATAATTCTTAAGTTTCTAGACATTTGACCATCGTTGGGGGCAGACTTATAGAAAGATTCTTATACGTCAAGGAACTGAAATTCTACCAGAATTTATAATTTATATGATCAGACTGCCCATAACATTAATCCAACACTATAGGCTTGACTATATATATTCTATGATGAGGAAAATTATACCGGCCATGTGCACCAGTGTGGATCATAGGCACCCCATATTTGGCTGTAACTCATTCCAGCTGAGTTGAAAGGGTTTCACATGGCATTGTAACCAAGTCACATGCATTTATGTTGTACCAATTCCATATTAAAACTTAATTATGGCAGTGGATATGATACACATAGTGTGTATGATCTAATTTTTCTATGATGCTGACATGCTCTGGCATTAAATCCCCAATATGTGACAATTTTTCTTCTTGGTGGATCACCCAACCTCATATCAGGTGGAGTTCATTATATCTAAGTGAGTCATTCACTTATTAGAGCATTTTTAATTTTAACTCCAATTTTTATTTAAATTTAAACGGAGACAAACTCGAGTTTAAAGTTTGGCAAACTCAAATTTAAAGGAAGATGAAATATGATCATTAGATTTTTAAAGAAAAATAAAACCTGATCATTAGTGAGTAAAGATTTAAATCTCTTTTGATTTGTGTAAAAATTTAAGTCTCATTTGATTTGGTATGACTTTGAGTATGGCATTGAAAAATGTTATTAGGTACTTTTTATGGTTTTTTTATTCCAATTTCAATTTAAGTCTACAAAAAGAAAGGGCTGAAGATATGCTTAATGGTAAATGATTTGTCAAGGAAAAATGGAGAAAAAAAAGCATTAGAAGAGAATTGGAACCATTTTAAGATCTGTCTTAAATGACTGGCTTATTCCCTTATTTTTAATATAACACTCAATCCAACCTTTAAAAAATGTAGGTACTGTCTGTCAAAAGATTAAGCAGAAAATAAATGAGTACATAAATGAACACACTAAATAGAGACAAATGGAGGCAACAAAGTGGGGATGAGCAAAAAGCTTCCCAAATGAAGGAGACTACAGCCCTGACCATTCACTAAAGGATGTGTAACCCACAAAAAGGTGAACTTTTCATACTGGGAAAGAGAAAAGCTCCCCACCTGGAACAGCCAATCAAGCACTTTTCTCACATTGAGGAATCAAACAACACATGCAAGCCATTAGCTAATGCCCAGTTTCTGATTTTCAAAAACCCCCCTCTTTTTTGGAGTTGTAGTCCTTTTCATCTTGCACCCTAAATATTGTTAATTCATAATGGTTCGATCTCTCGAGAGATTTTCCATTCTACAACACAACCCAACACAACACAAATTTTATCGGGTTTTTGTATTGTTAGTGAAATATTTGGGTTTCTACGCAATTAATTATTAGATTATGTTTTACAATGCGCAAAATTATGGGAAACTTCGCCACGCTAACGAATGTTCTTTTAATTCATTGAGGATTGGTTTAGTGTTGTAACACACAAACNAGTGTGTGTATGATCTAATTTTTCTATGATGCTGACATGCTCTGGCATTAAATCCCCAATATGTGACAATTTTTCTTCTTGGTGGATCACCCAACCTCATATCAGGTGGAGTTCATTATATNTGGGCACCCCATATTTGGCTGTAACTCATTCCAGCTGAGTTGAAAGGGTTTCACATGGCACTGTAACCAAGTCACATGCATTTATGTTGTACCAATTCCATATTAAAACTTAATTATNAGGACTCCTTGGCTCTCACATGTCTAAACAAAGATTATGTGGTTATTTGTAAATTATAGATAGTAAAGTGTTACATGACCAAACAACAAGAAGTAAAATAGAATTTGTCGAAAGAAAAAATAAGGCTACTAATTGAGAACAAAATCTATAACAGTAAATATAGAATGAATTATTGTAGAAGCATAAAAATTCCTTGTTTTATGCAAAACATGTTTGAAAATTGACCGCGTACATTCGTGTGTTCTTAGATAAATTTTAGATTNTATCAGGTGGAGTTCATTATATCTAAGTGAGTCATTCACTTATTAGAGCATTTTTAATTTTAACTCCAATTTTTATTTAAATTTAAACGGAGACAAACTCGAGTTTAAAGTTTGGCAAACTCAAATTTAAAGGAAGATGAAATATGATCATTAGATTTTTAAAGAAAAATAAAACCTGATCATTAGTGAGTAAAGATTTAAATCTCTTTTGATTTGTGTAAAAATTTAAGTCTCATTTGATTTGGTATGACTTTGAGTATGGCATTGAAAAATGTTATTAGGTACTTTTTATGGTTTTTTTATTCCAATTTCAATTTAAGTCTACAAAAAGAAAGGGCTGAAGATATGCTTAATGGTAAATGATTTGTCAAGGAAAAATGGAGAAAAAAAAGCATTAGAAGAGAATTGGAACCATTTTAAGATCTGTCTTAAATGACTGGCTTATTCCCTTATTTTTAATATAACACTCAATCCAACCTTTAAAAAATGTAGGTACTGTCTGTCAAAAGATTAAGCAGAAAATAAATGAGTACATAAATGAACACACTAAATAGAGACAAATGGAGGCAACAAAGTGGGGATGAGCAAAAAGCTTCCCAAATGAAGGAGACTACAGCCCTGACCATTCACTAAAGGATGTGTAACCCACAAAAAGGTGAACTTTTCATACTGGGAAAGAGAAAAGCTCCCCACCTGGAACAGCCAATCAAGCACTTTTCTCACATTGAGGAATCAAACAACACATGCAAGCCATTAGCTAATGCCCAGTTTCTGATTTTCAAAAACCCCCCTCTTTTTTGGAGTTGTAGTCCTTTTCATCTTGCACCCTAAATATTGTTAATTCATAATGGTTCGATCTCTCGAGGGATTTTCCATTCTACAACACAACCCAACCCAACAGAACACAAATTTTATCGGGTTTTTGTATTGTTAGTGAAATATTTGGGTTTCTACACAATTAATTGTTAGATTATGTTTTACAATGCGCAAAATTATGGGAAACTTCGCCACACTAACGAATGTTCTTTTAATTCATTGAGGATTGGTTTAGTGTTGTAACACACAAACTTAGAGGGGGTCTAGGATAATTTAAGAGGACACCAAGAACTCCTTGGCTCTCACATGTCTAAACAAAGATTATGTGGTTATTTGTAAATTATAGAGATTAAAGTGTTACATGACCAAACAACAAGAAGTAAAATAGAATTTGTCGAAAGAAAAAATAAGGCTACTAATTGAGAACAAAATCTATAACAGTAAATATAGAATGAATTATTGTAGAAGCATAAAAATTCCTTGTTTTATGCAAAACATGTTTGAAAATTGACCGCGTACATTCGTGTGTTCTTAGATAAATTTTAGATTTTTCGGCGGAATTTTCAAATATATTAACCAAACTCCTAGTTTTTTCAATTGTGTTATTTGCTAGACCTAAAAATTGAACTAATTTGTTGATCTAATAATATATTAAATTATATAAAAAAATTTTTTGGCTACAGAGTGTGTAGACTTATGCCGACTACTCTCTCAAACTCAGCGGTTGGTCATCGTGACTTGAACTAGGTTAGAGCATGTCCCTTAACCCTTACGGAGTGTGAGAAAAGATTGAATTTAAGACCTCTGAATTACCAAATGATAGGCTCAACCATTGAACTACCCCTAAAGATTACTAAACCAAAAAAAAAAAATAGGTTACTAAACCAAAAAAAAAAATTTATATAATCCTAATAAATAAGTCGTATATCTATTATTACAATAATTTTATTAGAACATTCTGGCTATCATATCATTAGGTTTTATTGTATAAATTGCAAAAACATTACTCTCTCACAATAAAAGAGAAGTCAATTACTCAGAGACCACCGGGACTCGCCTGCCCCCACCCTCAGAAACCTACCCCTGAAAAAGGGGGGAAAAAGGGAAAATTTCCTATAATAAGTCCTATTTTTTTATACAAAAAATTATTAAGTTCTATCATATTTTTATTTGTACAATTAAATCTTATTTTTGATAATTTATTCTCAATAAATCCTAAACTCCATAAAATGGCATGTATTGTTCCAATATTATCCTTTTATGAAAACACAAATACATTTTTACCTATAAAATATTAATCAATTCATTTTTACAATATTTGTCCTAATCAAAAAAAAAATCAATTATTACCTCTAATTTTATAACCAATAATATTTTAAATTACTAAAAATTCGTATATTTCAGTATCTTTATAACTCACAACATTAGAAAATAAAAATTATGGCAACAATTAACAAGAATTCACAAAAAATTTATATGTTAAGCAACATATAAATTTTTTTAGCTTATTTTTTTAACAAAACTACGTTTGCAAGTGCGTCGAAAGTTTAATTTATTTACTATACAACTCTTCACAATTAAGTTGGGATCAACGTTTGCTATATATCGTATGCAATGATTCAATTTTGAAGCTATCTAAAAAAACAAAAAAATAATAATAAAGTAGAATTAAATTGATTATAAATATTTCAAGTAAAAATGTAATTGTGTATTCATTAGAATGATAAAATTAGAACTGATTATTTCATTTATAAAGTTTAGAACCTTATGAAAATAAATTAACAAAAGTAGGACTTAATGGTATAAATATAAAAATATGATATGACTTATTAGTTTTTTGCATGAAAAAGTAGAACTTTTCCCAAAAAATAAAAAGTGACTAGCAATTTGATGTAATACTAACTTTTGATACCCTACAAAATAAAGGAACTTTAAATATATATATAGCAGCATATTAAAATAATCAGCCGCAAAGGTGCAAAAAGCGGATCCCCTCGAATCTCACGGGTTTTTTTAATTGTTTGTGTCTCAAACCATTTAATATATAAAGCCATACCAAAAACCCCATGTTACCTCACATTAAAAGTTATTATTTTTAATAATAAAGTTATATTTTGTAAATATAAAATTATAATTACTTTAAAAAATTCATAATCGATCATGAATTTCTTCAAACAATTGTAATTTCTTCTTTACGAGATTGTAACTTAATCTCCATGATCAGTCTCAATATTTTAGGGTCGATCTATTGTTTACAAGTTGTTACTTGTTATACCTCAAAAAANATTTCTTCAAACAATTGTAATTTCTTCTTTACGAGATTGTAACTTAATCTCCATGATCAGTCTCAATATTTTAGGGTCGATCTATTGTTTACAAGTTGTTACTTGTTATACCTCAAAAAATTATAATTTTAAAACCATAATGTAGTCTTTCCAATAACAAATGCGGACATGAATCAAAAATATGTTATGGCGGCTATTTGAAGAGCCAGAATCATTCAATGTGCTGACTATTAAAACTTGAATGGTTGTGATGGAAACAACATGCAATGGTGAAAAATTATTATAACATTTAAATCGACGATGGACTGAACAGCCTTACGTAATGAATAAGATTTTTTCATTTTTTTTTTCACGACAAAGAATCTAATGCTGGCTATGGGCCAAGGTCTAAAGATCGATATATATCTATGTTTCTGCCTAAAGATGATCGTTCGGTTATAGTTTATAAATCTGCCCCGCACATGCGGGAGAGAAGACCAAAAGAATCTCTCACCACATTCTGTGGAGTTGGGATAAATTATACAAGTACCAANTATCTATGTTTCTGCCTAAAGATGATCGTTCGGTTATAGTTTATAAATCTGCCCCGTACATGCGGGAGAGGAGACCAAAAGAATCTCTCACCACATTCTGTGGAGTTGGGATAAATTATACAAGTACCAATTTGTTTTATATTTCAATTAAGAAAAAATAGAAGAAAATCAAGCATTGTGTACCTTTTATGAAGTTTGAGTATTTAAATATGTTAACATGCGAGTTTAGCCGTTAGCCTAATCAAGGGCAGAGCAAGAAAAAAGTTTTAGAGTAGGCATATTAAATGTCTAAATTATATTTCAAAAAATACATGACTAATATGAAGGGAAAAAAATTGAGGGGGGCAAATGCCCACCCCAGTCCAAGGGTGGCTTTGCCCTTGAGCCTAATAGTTATCGTTTTTATTATTGGACCTTAAAGTCGTGGGTTCGAATTTCGTAGTCCTTTTTTAATTTCTTGTAACAGCGCCTAACAAAAAAAATATATTAAAAAAAAAAAGTTAACATGCATTGTATAAAAACTTAAACGACAGGGTGGGAAACAAAAGGTGAAGTTGGATAAATCATGCACATGACGGTACTATTTCAAGCTAAGCTATGGAATGTTTAGTGTCTTGTTTGGATACTTCTACTTGGACAATGTCCTTTGCTTGGACATATAGCTGTCCACCTCCACCGCCCATTGTTCTTATATGTACAATGAGCTGTATCGGTACCAAAATACCACTTTGATATGTGTCAAATTTTTATATTTTATTATTTTTAAATTAATAATTACAAAATTATTCAATTCAAAATTAATGATCGACCGAGGTGAATTGGGATAGATAAGTTTTATCCAACTTCCCTGTTAAAGTGGTGGTATCTGGCTAGCTAATTAATAGCTGACAGATCAACAATCCTTTTTTTTTTTTTTAACACCACCAATCCATTAAGAAAGATGAAACGGCACTCAACTTTTGACAGGTCCCACTTTGACTGAAAAAATTGGATTCTATTAATTATGGCTTTACATTAAAAATTATATTTTTTTTAAGTATTAAAATTTTTGAGTCAGTTAAAATTTGATTCGATCCAATTCTAAAATCAAATTTTAATTAACTGGCATTAAATTTTAATTGGCCCAAATTTTGATACATAAAAAATATAATTTTAATATGTTAAAAAAATAAATTTTAATCAACTTAAATTGAATTTTAATTGAAACAAATTTTAATAAGCAAAAAAAAATAAAAATTTTAACCGACTCGAATCGAATTTTAATTAGTACTAACAGTTCAGATTGAGCTCAAATTAGCTCGAATTTTAATAGGCTCGAATGTTTGTTTTACAAATTAAATTAAATTAAAAATTAGATAACTAATTTCAAGTTAAGTTAATTAAATAATTAAATAACTAATATCAAGTTAAGTTAAATTAAAACTATGGTTTAATTAGCTTAGAATTCTACCAGCAATTATATTCATTAGTCTTCTCTTTTTTAATGAATTACTGATTTGCCAACTACCTATTGGGTAGTCAAATATCACCACCATAACAGAGAAGCCAGACAAAACTAAACTCGATATTTAATTATGTAAAATTCATTTGCCTATTTGTTATATTATTATTGAACGATTATATCATATTAGCCGAATGACATGATCTAACCGTTGGAATGAACTTTCGGAAGAGACCATAGTTGCACCAGCGTTTGATTAGCACCCTCCGTCCAACTTATGTGATATACACATTTAAATGCTTACAAATCTATTTATCATGCAGTTTAATCTCGCTTGAGCATATACCTAGTGGGGGCCGAGCTACTTTTTACTTTGGCATGAACACGATATAATTTTTTTTTCTTTCATATATCAATGATGTTTTTGACTTACACCTACGAGAAATAAGAGTGGCTTAAGCATTTGTGAGCATCGAATTTAAGTTTTTGACCTACTAAACTGTCCTGTTTTAGCCACAAAAACATTGTTCAACCTCGTATTTTGTTGATGGGTTCAAAAATTTGTTTATCGTTGCCAAACTTTGCAGTTTAAAAAAATATAATATTATTTAGACATTGTTTGTTGACTATTCAATTATTGTCATAAGGCTGACATTTTCATTAAGTCTCAATATTGGTTGGGATTCAGTAATAACTTCGTGACCCTAATTGATTAAAGTGGCATTTGGTAACCACCTGATTTTGCTTTTTTTTGTTTTTATTTTTATTTTATGGTTAAAAAAAATAAAAATACGTTTGGTGAATGTTTTTTTTTAACATCTCCGTTTTAAAAATAAGGCTAAAATATAGAAACATCCAAAAAAAAAAAAAAACACGTGAGCGGCTTTTAATGAGGTCTTGTCTTTAATCCTCTTTAGCAACAAAAAATATATTTTTTTGCTGGAATATAAAAAGTCATCTCTCTTTCACCCATCTCAGTATGTTCTCTCTCTCTCTCTCACTCAACTATGAAGAAGAAATTGAAACTGAAGTCATTGCCATCGCCATCGTCGATCGCTGCAAAGCCATCGTCATCGTCAATCACTCCATTTTTTCAACTATCTTGTCTCTCTCTCTCTCTCTCTCTCACACACGCCCTTCTCTAATGGTGGATTTTGTTGGGGAGTTTCAGGGGTGGGTTTCTGGAGTGGGTTGTGGGTTTCGATGGTGGTTATGGCTTTCGATAGTGGTGGGATTGGGTTTTCGGTGGTTGGATTGAGGTTGGGTTTCGATGATTGTGGAGGTAAATTTCAGTGGTGGTGGGGTGGGTTGGGGGTTTTGGTGGTAGGGGTGGGGGTAAGTTTCAGTGGTGGGGTTGGGTTGTGATTTTGGGTGGTCAAATGGGGTTGAGTGGTGGGGTTTAGGTGGTGAATTTTTGGTATAATACCAAATAGGTTTTTTATTTTTATTTTTATAATTTTTAAAATATAAATAACTACTAAATATGTTTTATATTTTTAATTTTTATCACAAAAAAATAAAAATTAATTTTATTTTTTTATGAAAAAAAATATAAAAACAAAAATATTATCAAACGCCCTAAATCAATAAATTAGATCGGCATAATATCATTATTAAAAAAATTCATCCCAAAATCAAACACTCATCTTTGCCATATATTCATTTCCTCTCTCACACACCACCTACTCAAATTCAGAGTTAAAAAAACACACTTACACCACACATAGTGCACTACCCCACAGCAACCATTACCCCAACATCACGTCACGTCACGCCACTCATCAGCCCATCTCTCTCTTGTATGTCTCTTTATTTTTTGAATTCTTTCATTTAAAAAAGCACCACCACAACATTTTTCCACAAAATCAACCAATTTAATTACCTATGAAAAATCACCCAACTGACCACCGTAAACATCAGATATAATTTGCAATTCAAACAAACATAAGAATCACCCAAACACCACCATCATGGGTCACCGCCATCGGTGGCGGATATAGGGTGGGGGGGGGGGGGCAATGACGGCAACTAACCCCACTCTAATTTTGAAAATTTTTCATTTTTGTGAGAAATTTTAAAATTACTTGAATTATACCCCTTTGACAATGATAAAAAAAAAACACCCAAATTTTTCAGATAACCTCAGTTAACTTTTCCTTTGATTCGGCGGTCAAAACGATTTGAGGCGATTTATTGAAGATCTCTATGGCAATAGAAGATTTGGATTTGATTAGTAAATGTTGAGCGTTCAAAGTGAGAATAAAGAAGAGAGTAGAGAAATGGGTAGGGGCCACGTCGAGCATGGGTTGAAAGCCACTTGAAACTCAGGTAGTTAATCACATTGAGTTATTTGAGTTCGGCTCGAATTCAACTCGTTTTTGGCTCCGTTCAACTTTAGGTCATTTAGAAAAACGAGCTAAACTTGAACAATTGTTTAGGTTCATTTTCTGACAAGTTCAACTCGAATTCAACAGACTCAACTCGTTTATGTACAAATACTCAAGTTTGGCTCGTTCAAATTCGACTCGTTTTCTAAATGAGCTGAATTTGAACATTGTTTTAGACTCAATTTAAAAAACAAGTTTTTTAAACTAGGTTCGACTATCTATCCTACTTGAAACGGACATACATTGAGATGCTAGTGTAATTTCAAATAACCAAGAGGATTTCCCTCAAATTATACTAATTTATAGGGGTGTTAGTGTAATTTAATCCAAGATACTTAACGGCGTTTTAAATTATTCAGCCGCAAAGGTACAAAAGGCTATCCCCTGGAATCGCACGCGCGTGCTGGAAAAATATGCTGAATGGGCCATAGGGTGTGCTTGTTTGGAAGGATAAAAGTTGATATCACAAGTAGGATTAGATAAAAAGAATTGGGCCCACATATCTCAGGTTTGAGTTCTCTAAAATGGATAGGATTTTTGTTACGCTTAAATTAATCGGCCGTATGAATTTTCCTTATTCTCCCGCCTGACTAGGATACCTCAAACCCGACTGAAGTTTGGGATTACTAAGCCCACCTAATGGATAAGGGATAAAATTACTAAAATGCCCAGAAAAAATAAGTAAGGTAGGGTTTTTACCCTTTTTCCCTTTCGCTTTCCCTTTCACTTTCACCTGATCCCTCAGCTGATCCTCCACTTTGACAACGGCGCGCATAACTCAGGTAAATCTCTCTCTCTCTCTCTCTCTCTCTTCCTGTGTCCCTCGTCTCTCTATCTCTTCCACTGGTTATCATTTTGGTGGTCCCTCTGTCTCTCTCTGTTCTTCTCTTCGTCCATGGCTGACGATTGAAATGATGTCGGGTCCAAGCTTAATTTTTTCGTTCATACAATACAATATTTTTTTGTAATCTACTAGCTGAGAGATGAAATCCTCTACACTTTCTTCTTGTTTTGGTTTTCTCCCATACTCCACGAAGGACCTTTCCATGGCTTACAAGAAACAAAATTTTTGGCATGATCTTTTTTTTTTTTGAAACTACTTATATACTGAAATAAAAATGTAGAACATGTATGATATATTTTTATTTCTCAACCAATTACATTCCAATCGCAGCATATATACTGAAATGAAAAAGAATTAGTTGAATCTTTGGACTAGTGCTTCTGCAGTCCCATTTCCATAGCCAGTAGATTACATACATACTAATATGTGTGATAAACGTCTCTATCTATTTGTTGCTTACTGAGTAGTATAAATCTTTTGTATGCGCAATTGCTTTTGCTACTGCTTTGTTGCCCATGCAGTCCCACTTGGAGTTTGCTTGTCATTGTGTTCTATCTGTTTTCTTTCTTTTTTTGCATGATTTTGTTTTTTTGCATGTCATGGTCATACAAGATATATGGAGATTGAGAGATATATATTCAATCTTTGTGACAGTAGATGAAAACATTTAAAAAAAAAAAAAATCTTGCCACTTGGTAGGCTAAAAAACAAATGCCCATGAACTTATTATGTTGGATCACACGACTTGACTGAATGTGTATGTTGTATATAATTTTTCTTATTAGCACATGATTTATTCTTGTTTACATGTTTTGAATGAGATTTTTATATAATTAGTCTCATAATGCCTTCTTGTATTTTTTCTGGTGCTTGAAATTAATTTTATCATCTTTTAATTTTTACAAATAAATAACGGCTAATTTCTCATATAGTTCATGTGAATTTGGGTTGTGCCGTAGTTGTTCGTATATTCTGGCATTATTTGTTGGTACTTTGTCAAAATCTTTGACGGATGATATACATTTGTTAGCTACTTATAATTTTGTATTATAAAATCAACGTGTAATAACATGTATTTGGTGAATACATAAGCATTCTTATATTTTTCACATTATTAAATTGGTAACCAACAATAATCAAAAACTAAAAAAATAATTATTTCAAAAGTGGTATCCAACAATTGTCAAGCCAAATATGAGATAGGATTGAATAGGATTCAAGGGTAAAATGGTCAATCAATATCAAAGGTATTAGATATTTAATAAAAAATTATAGTTTGTCTATATCTCAATTCATTCTTAATGCATTATCCAAAGCAGGGATTGGATAACACAGTTTCCTTTTATCCCCTCACATATCCGGCTTATTGAGATTTCACTGGATTGGTTTGGGATTTAAATCCAAGTCAATCCAATCTATCCATGATTTGCAAAAACACACCCATAGTGTTTTGTTGTGTCTAAAGCCCTGTTCTAATTTTCTAGAATTTTTTATTTTTTAAATTATCAATTTTTAACTTTATGTTATTTACCTTTTTTAAGTAATTTAATTCTTAATTAACAGAAGAATTCCTAAAATTTCTTAACTGTCTCAAATTTCTCTCACATTATCTCACACTTTCTTGTTTCTCTCTCACACACACATACATACTCTCTCCCCCTGAATCTATATTTAATTACTATGTGCATCGCATGGGACACCATTAATACTAAAAATATAAGAGGAAATTCCTAAATTATGTATAAATAAGTTGTGTTTTTTTTATAACATAGGGATCGAATTCCCAGTCCAAAAATACATGCTTGAAATATTTTCACCTTGATTGGCCTGTCCATTATGATCGGTCATCATGACTGAAACTATGTTAGAGTATGTCTCTAAAGAGATAAGAGTGTCTAGTCTTTAGGGGATGTATGAAAGAATTGAAATCGATCTTTGGGTTACCAAAAAACATGATTAACGTTGAATCACCCCTAAAGATTTATTTTAAATATTATTTTATTTTATTGAATTTGGTACCCACTTTATTAGAAAGATCAATGACATTATTAAGACAAACCCAATACACATTTTTAAAATTCAAATAGAATGTAGGACCTTTTATAATTTTTTCAGTAATGCTACACTGATTAAATTTTGAGACTAAATCAAGGGCTCAAGTGACAGATTTGGTCTTCTTTATGTGGTGTCATGTCATTTGAACCCTAATAAAAATTTCAAATAATCAAGTGTCATGTCATTTGGGCTCTTGATTTGGTCCCTAAATTTGATCGGTGTAACATTAATCTAATTTTTTTTTTCGCCGAAAGAATCTAAAGCTTCTAGTGGCCAAGGTTTATACAGCTCTAAATGTGTTTAGGTGACCGTTCAGTTATGGTTTTATATAAGCCTACCCAATACATTGTAGTGGGAAACCAAAAGAATCTCTCACTACATTCATGGGAATTGAGTTAATTACTCAAGTACCACTTTGTTCTATATTTCAATTAAGAAAAATTTAATATTTTTTGAATCCAAAAATTTTATATAATTACTTGATCTAATAACATATAAAGTAACAATTTTAATAATCCTATATTTTGGACCATGTCAATTAATATATTATTAAATCAATAAATTATGTCAAATTTTTTAATTCTAATTACAATACTATTAAGGAAAAATCAAAAAAAAAAAAAAAACAAGGTACCTTTTATGAAATTTTAGTTTTGAATATGTAAACATGCATTTTATAATGAAAAAACAGGGAAAAAAAAAAAGAAAAGGTTGCATAAATCATGCATCTATAGGAAAGTACCCCCCTTAGGGCATGTTTGTTTTCGAGATAATAGAGATATTAAGTGGTGGGATAGAGTAAAATAATACTGCAGATTCACTTATACCATAATTGGAATCAAATTAACATGCAGTATTAATTTTTGGGTTGAAATTCCGACCCGATAGCTACAGTTCGCCTAAAACCATGAACATAGGCATATTGAATACCATGTGGGGCATAGTATTATTTTGCAGTATTTGCCACCAACGGTTTAAGAATTTTTTTTTATTTTTTTACTTCTTCCACACGCATGGAGTGAAATGCATTGTGCACAATTTACTTGTTTGTAGGGCCCAAATTAATCACTCTTGCGCAAAAAAATATGATATCACAGAGTATTACATGTATAATACCAGATTATATTTCAATGGGGTTGGATTGGTATGGATATCATTAGCCAATGCTAGTTAAATGTTATAACAAAACAAATATGCTCTTAGGTTTTAGAAAAGAAGAATTGAAAAAACTAATGCTGGATTCACCTTATCCCTCTTATATCCATGTTTGGATACATATTTTGGCCCAGTAATATTGCCCAGAAATAATATCGATCCGGATGAATAGTATATTTAATATCACCTATAACCCTTAAATAAACCTACATTTTTGGTGAATCCGGTTGAGATGTATTTGGACAAAAAAATATTTTTACATTCAAGAATCTCTTGAAAATAAATATCACTTTTTATTTTGAGGGTTTTTTAATAATTTAATGTTTATACCATTCAATACTTCACCCTAATAAAGAATTTGATGAAATAAATGTGGGATCCACTATTTCTTAATACTTAAACCAAACATAGGATGAGGAGGCGTTATCACTATAATTAGTCCAAAGGTCGGATGAATGAGTATGGAATGGAAGAATTTGTCCAATTTGATCCTTTCTAATGCTTAAACTAAATACACCCTTAGGACATGATTGTTTTGAGTATTGTTATGCATAGTATTAAGAAATATATTCCTTACATTTCTCATACCAATAAAAATTAGTACCGATAATAGAAAATATTTCAATCCTCTTCCAAGTTTCTTTGTTCAATAAGTATTATAATTCCTCTTACAAACAACTGTATATTCTATTACATCTTGTATAACAAATATTCAATATAACCTTTAACCATTCACTAACAAAGTAGACTTGATTAAGTCTTGAATAATATTATTGGTGCAACGTCTAGTGTTGCTGTTGTGGGTACTTCTAGTTGGACAATGTCCTTTCTTGGGACATCTTGCTGTCCACGCCATCGTTGCTTTTTCCTTGTCGTCAATGCAGGCGTGCGCACCAGAGGAGCTATTTTTTTTTTTTTTTTGTGTACACGGAGGAGATAATTTTTTGAAGGGACATAATAACATAATACGAATCTAATAAACGGCTAATATTCTTGAGTTAATTAATCATGAAATTGAACTCAAAAATTAAAAAAACTCATTAACATTAATAATAAACACATTGAATTAATGTCAATTCGTATAATCTAATTTTGATATGATAAACACATTTAATGATTATTGTAAGAAAAAAAAACTCTATTTTTTTCAACAATGTTACATCCACCAAAAATTTTATCAAATTTTTTTATCTCATATCAACGTGAACCATAGGATCACTAGATCCTACAAGCTTTCACTAACTATTCAATGACTCTTAATATGCCGCAACATTTGGAATCTATAATTTGATAAAAGAATTGGCGGACATAGCATTTTCCTTTTTTTTTTTTATGCTTTTCCATTTCTTGAATAGATATAGTATGAATCCTTACACAATTAGAGAATTTTTTAAACTGATTTTGTTTACATAAAGATCGAGTGAATTTTATATTTTTGAGGATAAATTTGTGATGGGTTTTGTTAAGAGAGAAAGAGATCCTAATTTTGGGTATCTTGTTTACGGATTGAACATGCCAACTTGAACATGATACAATTAATAAAAAGTTGTATTAATCTTTGAGGAACTAACATGGTTACTTAAATAAAAGTAATTTTATTGAAATTTAAAAAAAAAAAAAAAAAATTTAACCAATCAGGGTAGCTCAGTTGGACAGAGCCTCTGGCTTTCCAGTGAGAAGTCAGGGGTTTAAAGTCCTCTAGGCGCAAAGCGTGATTGCTTAATAGGACAAGGTCTAAGTTACTTAGACGAACCATATTCAAGTTTCTAGTGTGGATCTTGAGTCCCCGATAAAACGTAAGTCCTGACTTAACTAGTGTATGAGTTGAGGGATCGGTTTATACACCCAAGTTTGCCCTTAGTTATCAAAGTTACGAGCCTGAGCGATATAAGTGCGTCTCTACTCGCTGAGAATAAGCCATAAGATTTTTCCGTTACCAAAAAAAAAAAAAAATTTAAAAATTAATCTAATTTTTTGATTGAATAATGTGTTAAGTAATAAGTTCCAATAGCAAGTTCAATAGTTGCAGTCACAATAAATCTATTAGGCGGTGTCATTATCACATCATTAGATCAATAAATTAGATCAAATTTTTATATCCTAATAACATTATTCTTTAAATAAAAGAGTAGAGTTAGAGTTCATTACTTTGTATAAACTTGAAATAACATGGGAAAATTAGTGGTGGCCTAATAGCTCACAGTTGAACTGATATGTCATGGATTTGAACTTCTCAAGTCCCTACTGATAAACTTTGCAATAGTGACCAAAAAATAAAAGAAATAACAATGATTCAAACACACTACAAAAAGTGACTCAGTTGTCACCCCCACCTACTATTTCAAGATGGGCAGTGGAGTCTCCGTCGTTCTTGTTTGGGCACTTTAAGTTGGACAATGCCCCTGCTTAGGGCATCTTTCTGTCCACTTCAACCGCCTATTTTTCCTAGTCGGACTCGCAACTTTGTACCTAACGACGTGGAATCTTTCTTCACCTTTGGGGCCTCACATACTTCAACTTTTTAACTCCTTATATACCAAGAGAGGTGGCGGGCTATGCGTCTCTCTCTCTCTATCTCTATCTCTCTCTCACAGAGACACAATACTTGAGTTTATCCCTCTTCTCATGGCCAAATTTGTTTGCACTTGTTTGTTTTTCCTAGCACTGATCTCTTCCAATGAACTTCTTTACACTGAAGGGAGAAATTTGGGGGTAGGAAAAAATTTCAAGTGTGTGAAATGCTTGAATGTTGATGTCAAATTAACAGCAATGGAAACTAATGACAATGTTGCCGGCGGCCATGGCCATGTTCAAAGGTCTAGGGTTAGAGACGTGGAAGGAACCGTGGAATCCTTTCGACCCACTACACCTGGTCATAGTCCGGGTGTAGGTCATTCTGTTCATCATTAAGGTGGTTTAGTTTCAATCTGAACTTGATGTGGTTGTTCTTTGTCGTCGGTGACAGTGGACTGTGTGTCTGTATTCCATTGTCTGATAAAACTGAGTAGTGGAAAGCGTAAAAGTATTTCAACTGCTGGTGTAATATATTATTTCTCAATTTGTGTGTGTCATCTTTATGCAATGGTGGTATTAATCTTCTTATATCGTTCTAATTTTATGTGGTGTCGCTGAAGGGACAACTCCTGATGTAATGTACGTTGTTGGTTTGCATGAAATTAATCCAACGTGTAATATGGCTGTGATATACATAGCATATGCAGCTTCTTGTGTACATAAATCAAATGTGTTACTATCTGTGGACCCTAAACTTTGCTCTCTCTCTCTCCCTCCCTCCAATAAGCACATTTTGTATGGTTGGCAAGCAACCAAAAGCATCTTGCCTATCAAATAGGAATAATGCTACATAGACTTAAAAATTATACTTAAAAAATAGAAGTGATAATTACAACCATTGAATAGGTAGTACGTTTCAATAAATACTAGAATCCACAGTAAAATCAATGGTTATAATTATCAAGTCTACATTTTAAATCTAATTTTTAAGTCTACGTAGTATTACTTGTCAAATAGAGGGTTGTCCTTGCAAAAACAATGGATTCCACCAAATCAAGTAATTCTACGGATCACCTATACCCTCATCAGAGTAACTTGGACCAAAGCTAAATCTCTTTTGGCACTAGGATTAGTGTGGTATCCTCACTGGTGATGGCGCTGGTGCATATAGGCATTAACAATATTGCTATTGGACTTATTTTCTTGATACAATCTGCTTCTTTAAAGAAATAATATAGTGACAAAATGAGTGTAGCAAAAATGAGAATGTAAGTTCAGTGTGTGAAAAAATTAGAAAGGATAGAATAGGAAATGTCTATTTTAGAGAAATGGTAGAAGTAACTCTAATTGAAGACAAGTTGAGAGAGAATAGATTAAGATGGTTTGGTCATGTTCAACGAATGCTGATAGAGGCATTGGTTAGAAAAGGTGATAAAGTTTCTCTTAATAGTACTAGGAGTAGGAGTAGACTTAAATTAACATTGAAAAAAATAATAAGAAAAATATATGAAAATCAGCTACAGTGGTTTCTTGGGTTTCTTCTCAGGGTACTGAGTGCTGAGTTTATGCTTACCTGCTTGCTCGGATTCGGCGTCTGTGTATTTCTCTCTCGACTCGCGTTTGCCATGTCTTACAGGAGGTGAATCAGGCTGCAGATTTCATGACTAATTGGGCTTGCTCTCAGCAACTCAACAAGCGATTTTCTAATTCGTCATCCCTTCCTTTTAGGATTGCTGACACCCTCGCCTTAGACGTTCGACAAATTTCTCACGTTCATCGATGAATTTTATTTTCATTTATGTTTTCAATTATTTTGCTCTGTGTTGAGTCCCCACTTTCTGTTTATTTATTTTTCATGTTTTTTGTGGTGAGTCACCACCTTGTTTTTACTTTGACTTTCTTCCTCCCACTTTGTACTTTTGGAGGCTTGGCTCTATGTCCTCCTCTCTTGTACTTTTTTCCTTTTAGTTATATATACAAGTAGGGAACCTGCCAAACCCTCCACCCACACTTGGTGGCTTTGAATAAAAACAACAAAAAAATAAGAAAATATATGAAAATACTTAACTTAAATGAGTGTATTACATATGATCAAATGAATGGCGAAGACAGATTCATATAGCTGATTCTAAATGATTGGGACATAAGATTTGATTTGTTTATTTTGGTAATATGTTTCCCTAATCTACTTTTACGGTTGAATAAGTGGTGATCATCATCATCTAATATTAGACTTGAGTATTAATTCAGCTACAACCATAGATTATGTTCGTAAAATAGGTCAAGTAGTAGTATCGTGCATCAATTGGTGAGGCAATACCTTTTGTTTGGGAAAGGGAAGTTTTTGTTGGCAAATATTGACATAATAACATATATATATATATATATATATATATATACATAAACACACACACACACACACACAAACACAAACACGTAAACCCAACAATAATTATGCACTTTATCTTCTTTCTTTCCCCTGAATCTACTCCTTCTTCTCCCCCTTAAATATTATGCGCCCTCTCCATGTTCCACCATTTATTGGGTATATATGGTTGCTGGTCAAGAATCTTGTGGAGGAGGTGCTAAGGGTGAGCACCTGCTCGAAAATAGTCAAAGCAAAGCCAAAGTGACAGCTGAGGCATTTACCATCGTCACCTCTAAAACAGGGCAAGCCTCAGTTGGGCGCAATTGTACATTAGCTGATGAAAGTAGACTTTATAAGCTTGTCACAGAAAGCGAAATCCTTAAGCATCTATTCACCATTAACCAAACTTCTCTCCCTCCACTTGAAGCTAGGATTGGCCGAGGTAGGAGTTACTCCCGTGGTGGTGGTCATGGCAATTGAGTGGGCAATGGGCTCCAATGGTTCAAGAAAACAACAAGTCAGAAAATGGTGATCTCATCCAAGCTGGGAAAGGGGCAGAGCACAGATGCAGGTGATTCTACTTCTAACCCCTAGTTCAAAAATCATAGATTTGGCAGAAAATGGAACAGGGGCCTTACCCAATAAACCAAAATCTTGCCCTTCATAGGCATCCAAGGTTAAATTTGACTCTAGGTCCAAAATGGAAAAGAAATTTGTTCCTCCTTGCAGGAAGGATGGTAGAATAGTAGTTAGACCTCCTAAAGAGGTTGCAAATGAAGGTTGTTCAAAATGGGAGACCTGTTTGGTTGATTTTTTTGTGGGAAAAAAGTTACATTTCCACCTGGTTAGATCATCAGCTATGGGATTATGGGGTTCCAAAGGACTGCATGAGGTCACTGCAAATCAGAATGGATTCTATTTTTTCAATTTCTCTAGTTTCAGTCTCCGAAACGAGGTACTGGAGGGAGGTCCTTGGCATATTGGTGGCCAACCCCTTCTGCTAAAGAAATGGCAACCTAGGCTTAAGTTAACAAAAGGGGCAATCAAGAAAATTCCTATTTGGGCTAAATTCTATAATATCCCTAACGAGTATTTGACTGCCACTGGCCTTAGCTACATTGCAAGTGCTATTGGTAAACCCCTATACATGGACAAGCTAACTGAGGAAGGAAATAGAATCTCATTTGCTAGGATTTGTGTGGAAGTTGATGCTCAACATCCTCTATTGGAATCTTTCGATCTTTTAATGGAAGGGGAGGATAAGGATGATCTAGAGAAAATAGAAATTCGTGTGGAGTACCAATGGCAACCCCTTCGCTGTGAAACATGTGAATCCTTTGGTCATAAATGTACTCCAACCATAACAAACAAGGCCCAAGAAGATTCACTGGCAAAAACCATCCCACCCAGTACTTGATGCCTCAGAGTTATGCTCTATGGGAACTAAGCAAGATAAGGTCAATGGATTGACTCCCCAGGCTCCTGTTGACCTTATAAATCCTACTCAAGTGGACAAAGAAAACCTGCTTACTATATAGCATGATCCAAAAAGCAAGGGGAAGGAAAAAGTGGAAGTCAGAAATCTTAGCAAGCAAGAAGGAGGCACCATCAGAATTGCGCTGAGCAGTAGCACACAAGAGGGATGCTATGCTAGCAAAAAAATTCCACCTTCCAACAAGTTCAAGGCACTGGAACTACTGCTCATAGAAAGTCATGAAGAGGAGGAACTTAGTGAGTTCGAGTCCCAGAACCTGGCAGTATGCTAGATAAGTTGAAAGTCATAAATGAGATTGAGAAGCTTATGAGCACTTCGACAAGGAAAAAGCAGAGGAAAACAAAAGGTAAGAATAAGCAGAAACCTATTTTTGACTTGATGCCCAAAAAGGGCTGGAACCCATTTCCTCAACCCTCCCTTAATGATTAAACTCTTCTGCTGGAATGTAAGAGGGCTTAACAGCCCCTTGAAGCAAGCTGAAGTTAGAAGAGAGGTAAACATATCTGGAGTAGACTTATGTGGTCTTGTGGAAACAAAAATAAGGAGCGTAAATATTGAAAGGATCTTTAGAAGTATGTTGCCTGGGTGGAGTCTTATAAATAATAATAACTCATCCCTTAGAGGAAGAATATGGGTTTGTTGGAACCCAGTTGTTGTAGATGTGAAACTGCTTGAGCAATCTGATCAAGTTGTACACTGTAACATTGAGATCCTGGCCAACCACAACTCTTTCTTCGCCTCATTCATTTATGCCCATAATGAGGCATATCCTAGAAAGCCTCTTTGGAATAATTTGATTCAGAGAGCCCAATCACTATGTCATAGTCCCTGGATTGTTCTTGGGAACTTTAACATTATCAAATCCTTCTCTAAGCAAACCGGAAGCTATAGCATTAGAGACAAAGGCTCAGGAGATTTTTGTAACTATCTTTTCAGGGCTGAACTGGAGGACCTTAAGTACTCTGGCATTCAATATACCTGGTGTAACAGGCAGTTTGATGGGGGTATTATTGCTTGCAAACTTGACAAAGTGTTAGTAAATGAGGTATAAGGGAGAACTTTTCTTGCCTCGGAGGCTGAGTTCCTTACCCTTGGAGTTTCTGATCATTCTATTGCGCTGGTAAGACTGAGAGCTGAACTTCCTAGGGTGAGGAGGCCTTTCAAATTCTTTGACTTTTGGGCGAAACATCAAGATTTTTTTCCCACTGTTTCGAGAGTTTGGAATACTTCATTGATGGGCACTCCAATGTTCAAAGTATGTCAAAAATTGAAGTTACTGAAGAAAGAGCTGAAAGAGTTAAATAAGAGGAATTATAGTGATCTTTCTAATAGAGTTCTGGATGCCAAGCGTGCTCTTGAAGATATTCAAAAACTGACTGATAGAAATCCAAATAACCAAGCTTTTTGGATCATCGAGAAAGAGAAGCTCCAGCAGTACATAGAGCTTAGAGAAGCAGATGAGAGCTTCCTAAAGCAAAAATCAAGGATCCGGTAGCTAAACCTTGGTGATCAAAATTCTGGTTTCTTCTTTAAATCCACAAGCAAGCAAAGAATCCACTAGAGGCTCACTGTTATTCAAAAGAAGATGAAACTAGAACTGATGATTTGGAAGACATCAAGAAGGAGGTGGTCCAGTATTACAAATTGTTGCTTGGCTCTCCCTCTCCCCCATTTGCTTTGAACATGCAATGGGTAAGAAGTTTCATCAGTAACAGCATCACACAAGCACAAGCAGACTCTATGGTGCAAAATGTCACAAGAGAAGAAGTCAAACATACCATGTTCTCCATGAAAGATGGCAAAGCCCCTGGTCCTGATGGCTACCTAGCTGGTTTTTTTAAAAAGGCTTGGCATATTGTTGGGAACGAAGTAACAGATGTCGTCCTCTCTTTTTTCAGTTCTGGGACATTATTGAAAGAGGTGAACTCTATTATTATTGCCCTTGTCCCAAAAGTCCCCAACCCCGTAAATTTATCTGACTATGGACCTATATCATGCTACTCAACCATCTACAAGTGTATCTCGAACATTATAGCTACCAGAATTAAAGTGGTTCTCCTCGAGCTTCTTGATAGATCTCAATCTGCATTCATTAAAAATAGAAACATTTCAGATAACATCTTGTTTTCCCAAGAACTCCTCAGGAACTATCACTCTAATAAAAGCAGCCCAACATGTACTGTGAAAGTTGATATCATGAAAGCGTTTGATAATGTAAGATGGAATTTTATCCTTGCTATTCTTTGCCATATGGGATTTCCTATGGAAGTCATTGGGTGGATTGAGGCATGCATTACTTCTCCTATGTATTCAGTTAGCATCAATAGTGAACTTAACGGATATTTTGCAAGTAGAAAATGACTTAGAAAAGGGGATCCATTGTCCCCTTACCTCTTTGTTATCCTTATGGAAGTTTTCTCTGGTCTAATGAAGATGGCTACTCAACTGGGTCAGTTTACTTATCATTGGAGATGTAGTATGCAGGGGATCTCTCATCTTTGTTTTGCTGATGACCTTATGATTTTTTGCAAAGGCAAAATTGAGTCAATTAGAGCCATCAAAGAGGTGTTGCTGGCTTTTGAAGAGTTCTCTGGACTAAAGCCAAATCCTAATAAAAGCCACATTTTTTTTCTGGAGTCAATGATGCTACAAAATTTGACATTCTTCAAGAACTGGGATATAGTGAAGGAGATTTTCCAATTCGATATCTTTGGATGCTACTTATAACTACTAAGTTTAGGGCCATTGATTGTGAAGTTCAACAAAAAAAAAAATTGATTGTGAAGTTCTTGTTGAAAAAATCACTAGCAGAGTGAATTCATGGAGTTGTAAATTTCTGTCATATGCTGGTAGAGTCCAATTGATTACTTCTATCCTCTTCTCTATCTAGATTCATTAGTCTTCTATTTTCATCATTCCAAAGTAGGTAATAACCAAAGTTGAATAGATCTTGAGAAGATTTCTTTGGTCAAGAACTGAGCTCAAGGCCAGTGGGGCAAAGGTTGCTTGGCAAAATGTCTGCTTGCCTAAAAGTGAGGGAAGGCTTGGAATAAAGAACATGGAGCATTGGAACATTGTTGCAGTCATGAGATTTCTCTGGAACATCGTCACTAATTATCCTCATTCTCTATGGGTGAAGTGGGCTGAGTCTTACCTTTTGAGAGGACGAAGTTTCTGGAGTGTCAAAATTCCACAAAACTCCTCATGGGCTTGGAGAAAAATTCTCAGCCTCAAAACTGAATTTCTCCCACTTATCAAGTTCATCATAGGAAATGGGAGATCAACCTACCTCTGGTTTGACCCTTGGCATCCTTTGGGTCCTCTCCTTCAATTCATTGGAGAGACAACTATTGATCATTCTAGGTTGGGTAGGAATGCTAAAGTCAGCAGCATTATTATCAATGATGATTGGTCCTGGCCAATTATCCCTAATGGTGTTTTTCTTCAGATGCAGAATGAAACCCCCCCTTGCTTTAAGCCTAACTTGAGCATGGAGGATCATGTGCAATGGATTCCTTCAAGCACTTTCCATTACAATGTTAAATCTACTTGGGAAGCCATTAGAGATAAAGGACAATTTCAAGAATGGTCCAAGGTGGTCTAATACTCGGGTGCTATACCCTGTTACAGTTTTATTCTCTGGTTAGCAGTGCAGCAAAGATTGGCTACCAAGGATAAGCTCTTTAATTATGGCCTTTTGCAATCAACGCAATGCGTCTTCTGTAGAACTACCATTAAAACCCATGAGCACCTTTTCTTCCAGTGTTCTTTTACTTTCAGAATCTGGACCTCTATGCAAGTGAAATGTAATCTTCAATGACCTCATTTGAGTTGGCCTGGAATTGTCCAATGGTGTGCCACAAACTTATATGGTAAGAGCCTGCAAAAGCTTATAGGTAAATTGATTCTCTCATCTTCTGTATATATTGTGTGGAAAGAAAGAAATTGTCGGTTATTTAGAAACTCCTTCAAATATGTTGGTACTGTGTACAAAGAGGTAATCGATAACATCAAGCTCAAAATTCATCTAAGCAGAGGATATCAGAGATTTCCCTCAAATTTATGGCTTCAAAGAGAATGGGATCATCCAGAGACTATATTTGAACCCCCTCGAACTGTTTTGTATTTCTGCATCAAACTTTGGATGCCTGCTTTTCTACTCTGTTCTGAATTGTGACATACCCTGCTGTTCTAAATGTTAATCTCCTAATTGCTGCTTTTCTGTGGGCTTGTCTGGATGGATGAGCTGTTACTGTTCTGGGCTTAGCTGGAGTCCTGGTCTTCTTGTGAGGCTTCTTGTTTATTATGGGTGCCTCCTGATGCTTTCTTTCCTGCTGATGCTTGGACTGGAGGATCCTTATTTTGGGCTTTCAAGGAAGAAAGTGCAATTTTCTTATTGGTGTTGATGGTTACGCTTAAGGCTATTGGTGTCACTGGTTTGCTGACTGCTTCCTCCTTTCTTTCTTTTATGGATGGTTTTTGCTCATGTTTTGCTCATCTTAAAGCTCAGATAAGATTCTGTTTTGTATATTTTTTGTTCAGTCCTTTTGGATTTGTATTCCTTGTATTTTTTGCTGTTGGGATGGTTGATCTTCTGATCCCCAGTTCAGAAGATCAATCATCCCATTGTATCACCTGTACATTTTTTTTGGTTTTTAATGATTTCATCTTACTTACCAAAAAAAAAATTATGCACTTTTAATATTAATATCCTCTATATTATCTTTTAATTTAATTTCACTTAATTGTAGATTATCTAATATAATAGATCCCTTGATATGTGCAAAATGGGTCTACCATTAGATGAAATTGATTGAAGAGGTAATTGAGAGGATCAAAATTTCACTTTTAAATAGTTGCATTGATGATACCCAAAAAAACTAAAGGAGGTTTGTTTAAATTACTAAAGTTTCTCTATTAGTTCACTATAAGCTATTTCACCGCAATTTGTATGGAGCTTGATGGTATTCGACATGTGGAGATATCGTTTTGTGGGTATAACAAATTATACAGTCGGCATTGTAGTTTTTAATAAAATATTATACATTTATATAATAAAGTATCTTACAATTCAAATTTCAAAAGATAAACAAAATGATTTTTATTTTTCGCGATTCAGATCACTTTAAATTTTACTTTAAAATTAATCTAACGGTTAATATTAACACCTTAAATTTAATAAAAAAAAATAGTCTCCTAAGGGTGTATATGGGGTGACTTTTTAAAAGTATTTCTAGAAATTATTTCTCATAAGTATTTAAAAAAATAGTGTTTGAAACTGCCCCACCACTACCTCTAGCACCACCGCCGCCGCCACCGCCTCCATCACCACCGCCGCCATAGCTGCCACCACCACCACCATCACCACGATCGCCGCCACCCCACCACCACCGGCATTGCCATCGCCATCGCCGTCGTCATCACCGCCACCACCACCGCCGCCACCACTACCACCGCCGCCTCCGCCGCCGCCCCCGCCACCGCCATTGCCACTGCTACTACTGTCGCTGCCACCCCACCACCACCACCATCGTCCCTACCACCACCATCGCCAACCCCACAACCACCACCACCACCATCGCCACCACTGTCACCACAGTCATTGTCACCCACCACAACTATCATCATCTCTTAGCACCATCACTGCCGACCACCACCTTTCATCCCACTATAACCGATGCTTAAATTCATTTATATCTCCTTTATATTTGTGATTTAATTTTGAATATGAATACAAATATGTTTATTGTTTACTATTTTTTATTACTCTGCGCTTTCAAGCACAAACAATAACTAGTTATCAATAAATGACTATCACATATCAATTTGATGTGTTAAACTCATTCAAAATTTCTCTCCCCGTGTGAATCAATGTGTCACCTTTTTGTGTTTTGCTTGATTTAATATTTTTTTGATGCGGGTCCTTGGTTTTTTTCCGGATCTCGGGTTTTTCACATAAATCTGTGTTCTTGTGCGTGATTTTCTTACATCTTTAAGTTATTTATTGCAATACATGTTTGAATTCGAATTCACTAATACTAGTTAGGTTTGGGTTGGCATTTGAATAGCCCGAATATTGGCCAAGTACAAATCGGATCAAGATTTACTGCCCAAATCTAAACCAAGTACACAAAATCCTAAATCAAATATTGAATTACGTTTAATCTTATTTTTAATTTTTTTTTCATTTACTCTTGTTAACCAAGTTCTTGATCAATGAAAGTTATATATAAGTCTAGGGGTACATAACTCGAACCATTTTGAACCCGAATATTGTCTATGTTGGAATTTTTTAACACAGATTATATAATTCAAGTTAGAATTCAGATTTAGCTCAAGTTGATCAATCCAAATTTTATTCTCAAGTAACGCAACTCGGGACAGAATTCAGTTCGATTCTGATTGTACATGAATTCACCGACTCTAATAGAGTTTGAGTTGGACACCTGGAATTCAAGACTCGAACCCGAACATAAACTGAATTTAAATAACTATGGTTTTTTTTTTGCTTAAGTGTAACCTTTATATTGAAAATCTTTATTCAAATACTGAATATTTACACTGCCCAAGTTGCACTTACATATGTTTAAAGTGACCACTAAAACTGTAGAACAATATCTTAGAACGTGCTAGAGTCTAAGTTCAGTTGAAAACAAAAGAGACTGCCATGGGGTTGGTTTCAGACAGATTTAATAAAAACCACCCTTAGAAAGCAGCAGATCTAAAGAAATCTTTCACCAACCCCATTCAAAATGAGAAGATGGAATAAAAACATATCAATATGGAATCACAGTGGACTGGAGGTACCAATCCAACTTGGGTCCATTAAATTTTGTTTGGGATACTAACATATATATATATATATATATATATAAAGCACCCACACACCCCTCCTTAACTTGAGGAAAGTAACTTTTGATTTTTTTAATTACTTCATTCTTCCCGTTAGCTGCAACGGAATCTTTTATATATTTGGTGGCTAATAATCATGTGCTAGCTCACATACTTTGGAGAGGTGGGGACTAATAATATAGGTCAAGTAGTCCTCTCTGTCTATAAAGTCTCTTTTGTCTAACCGCAACAAGCTAAAAGGCAAACCTCACAGCAATGATGCAGCTCATGATATGTTTTTCTAATTGCATTTTTATATGCTGCGATTAAACAAAAACTTAAAGGACGGCTCAATGTACAAGACTCTCATTACTACATATAGTTTTCAGATGGTTAGATATCTGCAATCTTACCCCAAAAACGTTTTTGCATGGAAAACAGTGGAAAGGTTAACAAAATTGAAGCAAGTCTTGATTAGAAAGAGAAGGATAAAATTGGATAAAAAAAAGATATTATTGGTGTAAGGGATTAAATCCGCACCGGATATCCTCCTTCCATCGAAGGATTCTGACTAACCTGAATCCCTTCCTAGGGCAATCCAGTAGTCTTTACCTCTCAATGCCCATGAGGAGCTCGTCCCACATCGATGAAGCATAGGCTTATATGCAAGGGGGGGAGACGACTCTCAGTCGATGTGGGACGAGCTCTTTATGGGCACTGAGAGGTAAAGGCTATTGGATTGCCCTAGGAATGGGTTCAGGCCAGTCAGAATCCTTCGGTAGGGGAGGATATCCCGGTGCGAATTAATCCCTTACAAAAAGGCGCCTTTTGGTGGACAGGCTTATATGCGAGGGGGAGAGACGACTCTCAGTCGATGTGGGACGAACTCCTCATGAGCACTGAGAGGTAAAGGCTACTGGATTACCCTAGGAAGAAGTCCAGGTCAGTCAGAATCCTTCGGTGGGGGAGGATATTCCGGTGCGAATTAATCCCTTACAATTGGATACTTTTCTTCAACCCATATATAGGACTACGTACTTTGTACGAGTCTCTCTTGAAAATATAACTTAGGGAGTTTTTGGGTGTGTCATGAAATCTATTATACATCACACTTTTTTATCAATGAAACCAATTTTATCAACCAAAAAAAAAACTATGTATATCAAAACTAGCCATTGGAGCTAGGGATGGCAGTGGACCGGGGAAAAGCGGGTATTCGTCCAAATCCGTCCTGTTTGGACTGGGGATGAACTATACGTATTGGACGGTAAACGTATACGGAAATACCCGTATAAACCCATACGGGGATGGACTTACCCTTACCCCCGCCCCCGACCCTCCCCTCCCCACCCCCGCTACCCGTTATATATACTCGCAAGTCTTAACTAAACATATTTATTGTAACTACTAATCTAGAAATATGATAATCAAACTAACAAATGACATTGCTATGTGTTAATTTTATCAATTTTTTTTCCTAATTTTTCTTTTTTCTATTTGTGTTCACTGATTGAAACTATTAGGAGTTTGGATTGACCATGCTCTAAAAACAGATAAAAGAGAGTAAGATAGTTTTGCATTTCATTGTGGATAGAAATATTGTGAATGGAAGTTGATGAGTTTCTCTGCTATAGTGAACTAAGAAATTAGCAGAATTATTGAATTAGCGAAATTTTAAGTTTTCATCTTTTAACACTCTATGGCTATAATATGAATTGTAATAATAAAAATTCTTCTAGGAAACTTCAAGTATAGTGCTATCTTTTTCTTAGTTCAATTTTATTTTTTTTTCTTCCTTTCTCTCTAATAGTTTCGTTTCTCTTTTTGTGGTTCAATGACACTTTAAACAGAATATTATATTGTTTTGACTTTTATATTTTGTAATCTAGATTATTCACTATATTATTTAGAATGTTGTTAGATTATTTAAAATATTAGATTTATTTAGAATTTTGGATTATGCTACTTGAACTTGGGCTTGAGCTTAAACGGGTATGGGGAAGCGGGACAGGAACGGAGATTAAAATTTTATCCGTGGACGGGAATGGGGATGAAAATTATGTCTGTTAACGGGGTGAACCGGGAATGGACAGAATTTTTTTAAACAGGTACGGAGATGAAGACTACACTCTCTGCCCCCACTTCGATCCACCGACATCCCTAATTGGAGCTAGAGTTGTCAAACTCTACTGGAAACTAGCTGTTAACAAGTAATCACCCTAGCCGTCAAAGAATGATATTCCATCATTGATGAATCAAATTTGTGCCCACACTAGGCTCCATATGTCTTCACTAAGCAACCGTCCAAATAAACAGTATAGTATTTTTAGGGTAAGTGGGAAGGTGCATGGAATAGTGGGGAATCCTTTAGGTTTTTGAAAGGTTTGTGTAACCGCAAAGGTTTCAATCTCCGGAATATTAAAAACTTCCGTCGTCCTTAGAAAAAAATAATGGAAAGGTGCTTATTTAAAACTTCAATGCAACCCTTGAGTCCTGTGAAAGGCAATATAAGGTAGGTTAGGTATGAAAAAAACACTAATTATATTGACGATCCAATAGCTTTGGAAAGATCTCATTCTTCCAAGTATTATTTTGTGACATGTAGCTTTAAGGCAAGAGGTTTAATATATTATCAAATATGTATCATTTTGTAGTGTATAGGTTTGGCCACACTGGATTTTATATGAAATCAAAAAGAATTTTTATCTACATTAATATCACTTTAGGACAAAAGTCATATTGTACAGGCTGTTGGGCTATCATGGGATTGATATAATGAAGGGGATTCTAAAGTCATACCCCATTTGGAGAAGTCAAATATAACAACTAAGGGATAAAAATTCAGAGAACGAAGGTCCCAAATCGTACACTTAATCTCTGTTTGGTTTGCAGGTGTATTCAGGGGAAGACATAGTTGTTCTGGGTTATTTTCATTTCTACTTGGGTGCAATTTAAAATAGCCCATGTTGTACACTTAGGTTCTATTTGGTTTGCATGTGTAAACTTGAAAAACTTAACAATTATGCATCTAGTCTTTTAGTATCCACTTGAAAATTTTATTTTTTAGGAATTCGTTTTGTAATAACAGTCACTTCATTTATGGGATAAAATTGCACGTAACCCTTCTTAAATTTTGTCGTTACAAGATTCTGATGCATAGACATGCTCTTTTTTATGTTTTAGGAATCCAAGTTCATGTCTGTTGAAATTATTTAACGTCTGTAGGATTTTCATGTGTGATGTTCCAACACTGTCCTTTTCGTTGTGCCAACATATGATTTTCGTTTTCTTTGAAAAACAAAGAAAGAGTTGACACATAGTTATCATTCATCTAGAGGTGGGTCTTAAAATTTTTTCTTTTCTTTTCTTTTTTTTTTGGTGTCTAACTTGGCGTAATATATTCAGAAACCTAGCAATCTGTACAGAATACAGATAGATATGCATTAAGTTTGGTCAATTGAAAATATGTTAGTTACAGCCTAGCAGGACAATGACCCATGAGAGGTGAGCATGTAGAATATGGACAACTAGCAAGAGCTATGATAGTGCATCTGCCTTTTTTCTAGACGAGGGGCTGGGCTTAAACCCTAAAATTAAGCCGTCCAATTCTACTTTTCTTTGTTTTGAATATCTCTACTTGGAGGAATCTTCTCCCTGCTGAGGACTTACTCACACACAGTCACATGCATGCTTCTTTCTCACTCTCCCTATATAAATGCTACCGTTCCTGAGGCCATTTTCCAGGCCTCCTCTCAAACCTTCATAAACCCAAGTCGAAGGTCTGGTCTCTCTCTCTCTCTTCCTTATGGCAAAAACTATGCCCATGGGTGTTTCTTGTGCATTTTTTCTTGTTTTAATGTTGTGTCATGAAATTATATTTGTTGAGGGGAGGCATTTGAAGCATGTGCAGTGCAAAAAATGCTCAAGAGAGCATAAGAACAGTTTCAAAGCCACAAAGGGTGTCATGTCCTCCATTGGTTCATCCCAAGAACAAGAGCAAACTAGTAAGGTGGAACGTGTGGAGGATTTTCGACCCACGGCACCAGGGCACAGTCCTGGCGCAGGTCATTCTCTCAACAATTGATATTTGGCCCTTAGGCTCCTGTAATTTGCATTTGTTGTAGGTAAAGAGCCATATAAGCTTTGTGGCTTAATTTTATAGAAGTTGTACATTGTAAGCCTCTCCATCTCTCTCTATTTCTGTCTCTCCCTCTCTCTCTCGTAATCATTATTGCTTAATTGTATATAAGCTGTACATTATAAGCCTCTCTCTCTGTCCTAATCTTTTTTGCTTCATTGTATATAAATTGTACACAAGAAGCCTCTCTCTCTCTCAATCTTTCTTCTTTAAGTGTATGTAATTTGTACAATGTAACCGTTTCTCTCTCAACTTCCCTCTCTCTCTCGCTCTCTCTCCATCTCACTAAGTGTCCTAGATTTCTACATAAACAAAGAAGAGATCAATTATGTTACCCTGTGATGATGGCAGTATTATGTATTACTAGCTTTCTACAGGCTGCGTGAGAAAATTTTGGCAAATAAGCGATTAGTATTTATGCATTGTGCTTCTTATTGGGCGATAAAGACAACATTTCTACTCCTCCTAGTATATGTGCTAGTAAATCTTATTCCTAAACCAGGGGGAAAAAAAAGAAGGCTGATCAGTCAAACAAGGGACTGATCATTTTTTGCTTTGTCCCTAGAAAATTTTCCTGGGCCTTTCGAATTTAAAATTGGGAGAGGATTAAAAACTAGCCTTTTCTGCCCTGGGAGCTCCGTACAAATTGAAGGGTACAAATTGAAGGATAAAGAAAGAGTAACGCTTGAACCTAATTTACTGACTTAATTTGCTGACCTAATTCACTATAACCTTTGAATTGACTGTAGGGTCTATCTAATATTGAAACTTGATGTTGATCCAATGGTTCTACTGAAATCACATTATTATGTCAGTAAATTAAGTCAAATTTTTAAGTCCAAATAGCATTACTCATAAAGAAAGAGGAAAAGGATAAAAGTCTGTTGTCCAAATATGATTACCAAATCTTGTATCCTAAGTAATATGTCAAAATCTCATGCATCGAATATTTTGTAGAGTTAGTGGACCCCATTAATTCAACCACCAACATTGATTTAAGATACAAAATTTAGTAAACAATTTAGTCAACCTAACATTGCTCTAAAGAAAAATAAAGAAAAGAAAAGTAACTATTTAAAATTAAAGAAAAAAATAGCTACAGCCTCTTTGTAATTTGATTAATTCCAAAGCTTGAGGAGCAGTATTTTCGTTGTATGGAACTCAATGTATGCTAATCTTAGGTAAACTAAGAAAATAAAAGATAATATTTCAAAAAGAATTTGACATTATTAATGGTTTAAAAAATTTCTAACTTTCTTGGACTCTCTCAAGGTTGACAGGAAAAGATATATGAACCCAATGCAAAGTTAACAGGTTAAGGATGACTGTTTTTTTTGATACTAGCATAAAGATAACACAATTTGCTAATAAGACGAATAGGTAGGTTGAGATAGTATTAAAATCAAATAAATAGATTTTAACACGACAAACCTAGGGTAAAAGATGAAGAGAATATTGTGTTTCTTTTCCTAAAATTACTTGAATTGATGGCATCTATGTGGAGTACATTTGTATTTTATCGGGCGCTTGAGTGATGGCTTTGTTTGAGAAAGAGTGGGGGGTTTTCAAGAGTTCCTATTATCCTATACGTGACACAATTACCTAGTAATCGGTTTAGTGGTAAGTTATTTGACACTATTAATTGAACAAATTGAATTGTATTTGACAAATCCTTGATATACCAAACTAAAATGACACGCAACATGATTGTTATCAACCTTTGAGAATATTACTCAACATTATATAGTACGTATTTTGAGAATATTAAGAATATATGTAAAATAACAAAGATGCAAAACTTGACAGTAAGGCGGGAATTTTAGTGGGTGTGTGGGGAAAAGGTTTAGGTACTCCATTAGGTTATAGGTTTTTTTTTTTAGGCAGAGGTTATAGGTATATAGTGGTAGTTAAGTTAGTTTAAGCCCCAAGACATAATCACAGTTGGCCCCACTTTGATTCTTGTCTTGTACTTTTAATTAACGACAAAATATTATTAATTAATTTAATAGCCAAAAGCTGTTGAAAGTGTTTTTTCTAGGTTTCTCCGAGAAGTACTAAGTTTTTTCCATTTTAGGGTTTCGTCGTACATGCAGACAGCAACTTGTGAGATTCAAATTCACCTATAAAATTTGCAAGTTGAAGCGTGCACTTATGTACGGCAAAATCATTCGTTTGTGCTTTAATAAAAGAATACTTAAAATTAGAGTTAATAATACGATGAGAGGTCTTTGCAGGCCCGATGCCAATGTTTATTTATGATTACGTAAATTTAAAATTCATATATATATATATATTAGGTTGTGACTTTTGGGAGAAGATGGACCCAAAACGGGTGGTCCAAGTCTTTGCTTTTGCTTGGACTGGACTACATTAACAGAATTGAGGCGAGTCGGTGGTCTTTGGGTCTAGGGTCTCACCCGCGGATTGCTTGTTTTTCTTTACTCGGTTTTTACTTTGTTTCAGTCCTTCCTTCATCTTCACCATCCAATTCTAATCTCTCCTTCACCTTTCGTCTTACCAGGTAGCCGACCCTGTGACCACTGGATTACTAGTTGAATAAATTTAATAATGTGACATATTGCTAATTTAATGATCACATTACATTAAGTTCTCAAATTAAGTCTTTATATTAATTCTCAATTGCATTACCTTTACTACAATGGTGCTGTGTGATTGTGATTTATGCTTCATTTAGTATGATAAAAAATAGAAAGATGAAAAATTGGAAGGATCGATAAAACATTATGTTTGGAAAAAAAAGAAAATAGGAATGATAGAAAAATTAATGGATTAGTTTTCCTTCTAACTAATCAAAATCAATCCCTTCAAAATTGGGTGAAAAATTGGATAGAAAATTAATTATGTATATTAAAATGTATGTTATTTGTCTATATATCTTATCCTTTTATCAAACACAAATGAGAGAATGAAGGATTTCTCCCTTGAATGATAGAAAATATATCACTCCTACTTTCAATCCTTCCATTATTTCATCCACCCTAAACCATTAAAAATTCCTTCAGAATTGATTCCCAATAACATTTCCCCTCTCCCTCTCTCGTTTTCCATGATAATGGATTCCTCTCAAAATATCAGATTATATATTTTCTCTTCCTATGATATTGATTACTAAAGGTTATTATTGCATAATTTTTGCGGGTATTTCCTGGTGAAGTAAGAAAAGATGAATAACAGAATCCGCAGTCTATGAAAGCTCCGTTCAACTCTCATAATATACTCTCTCTTTTTTAACTACTAGTTGTTGTCATACTTGATGAAATTATACAATAAATAAAAAAATTTTAAGCAATTATCCAAATTCAAAAATGGCCTAAAAATATTCATACTAATTCTTCTTTTAAAATGGTTCAAAATATATTGTCAATCATCCTCCATACTAATGGAGCTGTCATAAAAAATATATAAAAACTCCCCAAAACAACGCTATATATACAAATATCTCTGGAAAAAAAAAATTAATATAACCCATTGAAATTTACAATTTTTAAGTAATAAATAAAATCTTATTCATTTATAAGACTCATAAATTTATCACATCTACTACCATTCAATCCAATAACATAACATAATTAAACTCAATTAAATTCACAATCTCTAAGTGATAAATAAAATTAATCAAATTTTGCTCATTTATAAAACTCACGAATTTATCACCACTATCACTATTCAACCTCAAATAATCCAATATAATTGTAATTTAATCACAAAATATTCAATCATCACCATATAAATATACACAGAAACACACCCACACAAATTTTTTTTGGTTACAAGCAAATCCTCCTAACTAATAACTATTTTTATTAAAAATACAATAATTCAAGTTTTTAAGATAAAATAATAATAATTAATATTTAATTAAAACAGGATAAAAATCACGGACATCCCTTCAGTTTTGGTAATATTACATAGACACTTCCTAATATTTTATAAATAACACGTAGATCCCCTGAGGTTTGAATTCATTGTACGAAAACCCCCTCTTTCTCCCTTCCGTCAATATTGCTAATGGAAAATGATAATTTCATCCTAAAAAATTTTATTATTTTTACAATTATCCTTCTCCAAATTTAGTACCAAAAAAATAAAATTTGATTTACTATCCAAAAAATTGATATAATTTAGTACTCCAAAAAATTGATTAAATAAATTTTGATATTAATTTGATAACAATAAAATTAATTTGACATTAATTCAACAAACTTAAATATAAATTGAATAAAATTAAATGTCAATTTTTGATAAAGTTATATATTAATTTACAATCTAATGTTCATTTCGTATTAAATATTATTTGGTGTTTATAGTCAACGTGCTATTTTTTATTTACATTACGTGTCATTTACAAATTAAGAAGTAAAAAACAAAATACATGTCATCAGATATATAAAAACTTTAATTAATTTCATGGAATAAATAATTGCATAACATATTGTTTCATTTATTTTATGGAGTAACTAAAAACAAAAACAATACTGGGAAAACAAAAAAAAAAGGATAATAGTTTGGATATATATGTGAGAATCTTAGAGTTGTAAAAGGAATGAAAGTCTAATTAGGACCACCAGATCAAAATAATTTGAGCAATGAAAAATTTAAAACAAACAGTCCAACTACTCTATTATATAAATTTTAAGTAGGTTATAGTAACATATAACATGCCATTAACTTTTCCGTTACATTTTTACATAGTTTATGGTTTTTTTTATAATTTTGGTCTCATAAATTGTGAAAAATATCCTTCTGGATTGAAAAGTTGAGCACCTTTAATCCGAATGTGAGTGGGGGTAGGGTTGGAATCGTATCCTGTGTCATGTCGTTACGGATTTGTGTCGAGCATTAATTAACCCTAAAATTTTATTATCACTTAATTAAATGCATGCTTGTACTTTTTCTATAAACACAAAATTTACTTAATAAACAAAACAATAAAAATTAGTAAAAATGTCGTTTTTTGTACAATAATTATGTCAATATTTGATATACAATAACAAATAATTGATACTTTATTTATATAATATTAGTTAATCGTGTCAATTTTGTGTTGTTCATATTTGACACTAACCCGACTCAATTATTATTTGTGTTAATGAATCGTGTCATTTACAGGTTCGTATTGAGAAATGATCAATCCTAACCTGTAAATTTTTTGCCAATTTTGAATCGTGTTTTTATATTATGTCAAAAAAAAATTTCACTCTTAAATGACATTAGGGGTGACAATTTTTGATATAACACGAACACACGACTCGAACTCGACACGAAATTAGTTGATTAGAGTTTATCATTTCTCAACACAAACCAATAAATGACACGACTTATTAATGCGAATAATAAATGGATTGGGTTAATGTCAACCACGAACAACACAAAATTGACACGATTAACACGTTTAATTAATATTATATAAATAAAATTCTAATTATTTGTTATTGTTTATTAAGATTGACATAATTATTGTACCAAAAAAAGACATTTTTACTCATTATTATTGTTATTTTCATGAAGTTAATTTTTAATTTATGAGAAAAAAAAATGAGCATAAATGCAATTAATTGATAATAGAATGTTAGAATTAAATTTTAGCTCTAAGTTTTTTATTTGAAATTTATATGGGTCAATACAAATACGAACACGAACTCGACACGAAAATAAACAAGTCAATCGACACGACACGATTAGTTAAATAGATTAAATTAAGGATTGAGTGGTGCTTGACACGAATTCACAATGATACAATACGAATTCGGCAAAATACGATTGTCACCCCTAAGTTGGGTGAGGGTGTCTAATTCTCTCTCTCTCTCTCAAAAGAAAGGAATAAGTCTCGGTCTCTTTTTTTAGTTTATTCCTTCAGACCCTGATTTTAATTAAATTTGGATTTTTCACGTAAGTAAGGAGAAGAAAATGGAAGTGAAAGGAAAAAAAATTACAGGCTGCTGAAAAATCCACAGCAAATCGGCATCGATCAAGAAGAGAAAGAAAGTTGGTCTCGCTACAAGATGTACTCAGTTACTCTCCATAAGTCTATCCACTTTTTTTTCCTGTGATATATTGAGAACATTCCTGAATTGGCAAAGCTAAAGAAGAAGCTAAGACATGAAGAGAATGTTCACAGAGCATTGGAAAGGGCTTTCAAGAGACCTTTAGGATCTCTACCTTCCCTATCTCCCTCCATATGTTAGTACATCAGTACTAATATAATTCAACTTCCACTTTATTAGATCTCTGACATTTCTTATATATATGTAATTGGAATTCTTTTCTTTTTTTAGTCCAAAGAACTAGTGCAATGTTTTTTTTAATTTGATGTACAATGTTGCAGACACTAGAGCTTCTTGCTGAAGTTTATGTCTCGAACTTCAAGGGTAGTTCAAGTACTAACAAGAATGAGCTATTAATTTAGATGTTCTGAGTTCGAATCTTGACAGCTCTTTAAGGTCAAGCCATTAGAGATTATATCCCTTATGAATACCCTAATCTAAGTGTGAATGGTCTGTCTTTGATCAGACTAAAGAATGGATAAGTCAAAGTGCGCATAAGTTGACACAAATATTTCTGACCGTTGAAAAAAAAAAAAAAAAGTTGCTATCTTGGAAGAGGAGGTTCTTTGGCTGGAAGGGCAGGTTGCGAATTTTAGACAAGGTACATGTGAAAGTCTCTGAGGATATCTTTTAGTGCTTGTAAGGGGAAAAACATTTGAATCAAAGACTATTTCCTCTAATCAAGAAACGGAATTTTGCTTACAGGACTATGGAATACTGGCATCACTATTATATGTTGTTGCTGATAGTATTGCTGCTTCTTCAAGTGCCATTGCCTTCGTTGAAAAGTAGAGATATTGATTCGTACAAGCATTTTTGGTGCCATAGAAGCTAGTGTGACTAGTCACATTGCCAGATTTAAATGTTATAAAAAGCAACAATAGTTTTTTATTCTAATATAATTCAATTTGACTAAAGAGTAGAATAATGGTCTTTTTGGTATGATAAAAAAATTGAAGAATGAAAAGTTAGAAGGACGGAAAGTTGAAGGGATAAATAAAACATCATGTTTGGTAAGGAAAGAACATAGGAAGGGTGGAAAAGTTGATGGATTAACTTTTCTTCTAACTCACCAAAATTAATCCCTCCAAAATCAGAAGAAAAGTGGATGAAAAGTTAATTATTTGTATTAATATGTATCTAATTTGTCTATATATTATGTATACATTAATTTCATATAAAAATACAATGATAAATTGTGTATATATATAAAATAAAAAAATAAAAATAAAAATTTTAAATTAAAAAATATATATTTTTTCATCTTAACTAGGGATAAAAATTTTCGACTCAACACGATAACACGACTCGAACTTGAAACGAATTTTATGACACGAACTTGAAAATTACCTGATATGCAAACAAGAAATATAAAAAATTCATAATTTTATGACTCAACACAACTTGATTATTCCTCCTAATATTAGACAAAAAAAATTTAAAATAAAAAAAAAATTGGTCATTTTTATTTTACATCTATCCAATCAAACACAAAAGAAGAAAAATGTATCATTCCTATTTTCTATTATTAAAGGAAGAAAAGTGTATTTTTAGTATATATAATGCGTATAAAGTGTATCACTCTTACTTTCAATCCTTCCTACTTTTCATCCTTCTTACTAAACAGAGGATAAGTGAGCAAGAAATAAACGGATAAATGAATGAAACAAATAATTTGAGGAGCAATATACCTAGCCTTCAACACAAGAAAAAAGGGGTGTGAAAAATTCCATTTTTTGGGTCAAAATAATAATAATGATGATTCTTAGTCCTGTTCGTCATAGATAGTCTTGTTTTCATTTTTTTTAAGATGTATCAAAAACACTTTATACGCATTACATATAATATAATACATGTTGGACAAACTAAAAAAATAGGGAAATTTATTGATTAAAGCACAAAACAAATACTTCATTATATATATATATATATATATACAATACAATTCAAATTTTAAAAGATAAACAAAATGACTTTTATTTTTTGCGATTGAAATCTCTTTAAATTTTATTTTTAAAGTTAATCCAACAACTAATATTAACATCCCAAATTTAATAGTGAAATAGGTCATAAGAGTGTGTTTAGGATAACTTTTTAAAAGTATTTTTGTGATTTATAATTTTTCATAAATACTTTAAAAAAAATAGTATTTAAAATTGTGTCACCACCACCCCCACCACCACTACCATTACAACTACTACCACCACTACCACCACTACTATTACCATTACCATCACCACCACCACCACCTTAGCTTCAACAACCACCACCACTATCACCACGCCACCACCACTACCACACCCGCCGCCCCACTGCCATTCCTATCGTCCTACTACCACCACTCTTTTACAACAACCATCACTCTCATCGTCGTCGCCGCCGCCACCCCATAACAACCCCACCACCACCGCCACTTCCACCCACCATCACTACTACCGCTCACCTCAACTACAACCGGTGCTTAAATTTTTTTTCTCTCTAAATACAAATACAAATATGTTTATTATTGACTTTTTTTTATTACACCATGCCTTCAAGCACGGAATATAACTAATATACATATATAGTTGCAACAACTATTTCCTACGAACTTTGGAACAGCAGATCCGTGTACTGCTCACATGCATAAACATGGTAAAAAGTTGATACATAACTAGCTCGGTCATTGGTTTATTGAGACATAAATGCTACTTTCTCCAACCAAAAAGTGCACACAATAGTTATTTCATTGAATTTCTTGATTGTATTTTGAGGAAATTTGGTTCCTACTGTTATGCCACTACAGTTGAATTGTATTATTGGCTGGAAATAATTATTGATAAAACATGAGCCTAAGGCATTATTCATTAACCAGTGTAATCATCGGCTAAACAACCCAAGCCCTAAAAGCCGATTACCCTTGGTCCAATTACCATTTGTTAGCGCCTAACAACTCAAGCCTTACCATTGCGCTAACAAGAGTGGTACAATTTGAAATAAAAAGGCAACCAGAATGGAGTGTAGTGTAATATATAAAAAAAAAAATACAAGGGTATCTCTTGATATAGAAAATGGCATTTCCATTTAATTCTCAGGCACACACCATCATTAAAAAATGACATACAATGAAAAATCCTTGATTTACATAGATACAGAAGCTATGAATAAGTATATGCAAGCAATAATGCTATAAAATGAGAACCCAAAACAGCGAGGGGGAGAACAATAACCAAATGGGGTGAGAGTTAACCTTTGGAAGAACACCTACCTGCCGAGCACCCTCAAGAGGAGCAAAAAATTTGTTTTCATCAAATACAAACAGCTAAGCGTACACTATGTACCTACGGGCCAGTTCCACGTCTCAAAACGACCATAACTTCTCCATTTTAGATTAACCGTCACTGGTAGTGGCTTTTTTACGGAGAGGAGTTGGGGAACTCTACAAGAAGGAACAAACTTGTCAGGCTAATTAGTTTGAAGACATTGTTGATCTGTTCGGGGCCTCAGCCAAATGGGGAAGGAACAGGTCCTGCCAGGGCATGTGCATCTGATCTTTTAATGCTTCCCATACCACATATAATGCAACCAGGTGCTGCAAGAGCCGAAAATTTGGACCCACAGAGATCACAAACATCATATCCAATGGTAGACAGACGGCTGAGTGTGGCAGCACAAAACTGAGAAGGATCTTCCAATGGATCTATAGACTTATTGGACAGGTTCCTCTGAACACACATGTCAATTAGGCTTCTCAACTCATCTTGCTTGCTTGGAGGTGCTTTAGATAGGAGCAGTTCAAGCATCTGCTTGGCATAAGCATAATTCTGCACATCCATGTTCCGTTTGATTGCAGTTCGAATGCAATTTATCCGGTGCTTTGCTTGAAGTGGTAATGAGCCCAGATGGCGTGCCAATCTTCCCATCTCATCTTTTGCACTAATGGCACTGGGACCCAGGACTTTCTGCAGTCGCCCAATTTCCTGTATTGAAATCCAAAGGATACGCATTCACGAAACATTACAATAAGTGTATTAAGTTACCAAGAAGAGGAGCCATTTAAGCACAAGCTCCGACAGAGTGGAGTAGTAAGTTACTCAAAAGAGGTGCTGTTTGTGCCACACTCCGACACTCTTACTAACGGATGTAAGCTTTTGTTTTAAATATATATCCTACTCAACCTACGGTAGTTATTCCTGTCGTTAACCAATATAAGGATTCAAATGGCCACAAGAATACTTAAATGTTTGGCTTCTTCAAATTTCATATCTGAACTGTTTCAACCCAAGGTGACATGGTGCAACTAATAATCAGTTTCACCCAGATCACAGTGGCTGGCAGGGTCAGAAAAGTGCAAAGACCAACATCAACCTCTAGCTGGGTCAAAACTACTTGACCCACTTGCCATTTATCAGGTGAAATGCACTTCGGGTTATAGTTTTACTGTTGCAACTTTATGTTATTGCGGAAAATTTAATGCCTTCCCTCAAACGGTCTCAAAAGTATCTGTTATTATTTATTAACATTATAAAGGAATAATTACATAAAAGAAAAAAATATAGGAGCAAGAATTATATTCTGAAGACATCCTTGGCTATTGTCAAACTGGCACTTGAAACACATGGAGAGGACTCAAAAAGTTTGAACATCCGTATTCTTCCAGGACCAACTGAAACACTCAGAAGGTCAACAAAAAAGCATTTGCAGACCATGTCCTTGAGAAATAGAGGATATCAATCTTAGTTTAAGTGGAGCACAAAGAAAAAGTACCTGAAGAAGGGTAACAGCAACTTTGTACTGGGCACATATTGTGGCTTGAGCCTTGATGTCAGCTCCACGAGATTGATCTTTGGCTAGTGCCAAGAAAGCCTCATCAAAGCAGGACAATGCATCCGGAAGTTGATTCTGCTCAAGATGGGCAAGACCAGTCTTGAAACAAACTGAGGCTGCAGCCCCACGGGGAACCTGCAATGAGAAAAAATTGGAAGATAAGGGAGAGCTAGGAAAACTGACTCAAGCTACCAAAAACAAAGAGCACTAATAGGCTAAATGGAATGCTTCAACACACACTCTGAGAGAGAGACTGAATGGATAGATTCAACTACAGCTTCTGTTCTCTGAGTAGTGCAACCTTGTGCAGCTATCTATCCCTCCAACTCCCATAAATTGATGGTGCTTAATAGAATAGGATAATCTTTTCTGGAGGAGCTTAATCTTTTGTCTCATCACGAAGAATGAGACCAAGAATTATAGTGAATGGCAGGTAAAAGGTTCTTGGTATATGATGAAAGAACTTCCGAGTATTCTCAGAAACCCCAAATAAAGATTACACTTGTCCAATTCCAACCCCACAAACAAAACAAAACAAAATAGATGGTTCCTTGCATGTTCCAAGTCACCCTACAAAAAAACCAGACACGCCTTTCATCTGTTTATTTATCCCTCCCACTCCTGGCCTGCCAGCGGGGGTGGATACATAAGACTCACCAGCTGTCTCATTTTTCCATTGGCTTAAGGTTGACCATTACTCACTCTCCCATCAAACAATATTGTATTACTCTATAAAAGGATGAACATATGGGTTTTCTCCCATCCAACAATATTGTATAACAGCCAAATTTGAATATCAGGAAACCTTAGTTCTCAAACCCAGATTTCCCAGTAGCTGAATTTGACTAGTGCAACATCAGAGAAGGATAGAAATAAAATTGGAAATTCATTAAAATAAGAGTGCACGTTAACAGCTAAAATACTGAGCATACAAAAGCAAGCACAACACCACCAACAGCTCAAATAAAATAAAATTTGAAACAAAGAAAAAATGAAAAAAGTAGTCACCTGCCCTGGACGCACAGATGTGGGAGACGCTGGACGAGGTTTTCCTGAGTTTACAGAACCCGGAGCTTCAAGAGCGCTAAGATCAAGGGGCGGGGTGGAGATTGGGGCCTGGGCCACCTGAACCTGAGACTGTGGCTGGACAGAAATCTGAGCCCTTGATTGTGGTGGGATGCCACCATCTGGAAGCCCGATGGACTCAGGGAAAACAGGTTGTTGAGCTTGAGGGGGGATCCCACCATCAGGTAGACCAATATCAGCCACAGACGCACTAACTTGGCTAGCTGCAACCACCTCATTGCTTTTAACTCCTTGAGCATTTTGATCCAACTGTGACAGATAAGTCCCCGGAGGAGGCAATGATGCTGCAACCTGAAGCGACGGTATTGTATTCTGGAAAAAGTCCTCTGGGATTGGCCTAGCAGTAACTCCAGCGCCAACAACCACAGGAGTAGCTTGTGATACAGCTGCAGGTTGTGTGAATGAGTCAGTTCCAAAAGGATCAGCAGGGGCAGAAACTGTGGGAGCTGTCACCACTCTAGTTGTTGCAGGGATAGGTTGAGGGTTAATCAGGCCAAAATCTTGGGGCGCAGCCGTTAATGACTTGGTCCTAGCAATTGGTGGGCCCAATCCATCACCAAGTTTAAGCTGTTTTGTGGCTTCTTTGATCCTGTCTACATCCACAGCAGATGCAATTGGTTTGTCTCGGATTCTTATGTGTAACTTTTTAGCTTTTGCAGTTTCTTCCTCATCACTGCTGCTACCATCAGGAGCAGCAGCACCATATAGTGACTTCTTGAATTCTTCCTCAGCCTTTGCCTGTTCATCTACAGTATTAGGACCCACAAATTGCTCAGCATGGGTGTCTAGACCCATCAAGGAATCACCCTTGAAACCAACATCCTTGGACTTGTCAGATGTGGATGTGACTAGAGATGTCTGAAGTCCATTTACCTTAATGTCCCCACTGTCAGGTTTAAATGCTTTGACCAAACTATTTTCCTTCACTTCCACGATATTACCCCGGCCTTTAATTAAACCCAGATAAACGCCAATGTGATCTGTAACGATCGACGGGATGGTACCCTCATCAGTTTTCATGTATGGCATCACCTCAGCCGCCAGCTCCCACTGAGGTATACTCTTCAAGTTTGTAGGGGTCTTTATTTCCCAATTCCCACCACCCCATTCAGGCCCTTTGGGAACCATACTTTCAGCAGCAAAGTTGGCAAAAATGCCTTGTGTCCATCCAGTGGAGCGGACTCTTAGAATCCTCTCACAATATCGCCTCAACTCCGAATCAGTGCCCTCTTCTTCCAATTTCTGAGCAAGACGTCGCATTGCACTAGGGTTAAGATGGCATATAAATAGGTCAAGCATGCTTTCATAATCTGCAATAACTTCAAAAGTTTCCTTTGCACTGTCAAACTGCCCATACCTGCAATTTCATATCTTACTTCATGTTACATGGTGTTAACCGGAGTAGTAACTGATACATAGAGGAAATGAAAACCAAGATAACAATCGACCCGCAAATCATAAGGATCTCAACTTTTAAATATGCAAATACTAGTTGTTTCAGCAGATTAGAAGAAGGGCATTTGCTAGCAGTCTCGCTACATACACATCAAGTTCACTTAGCAATGGCCCTAACACTGAAATTGTCAACCATGCTTGCGAGAGGCAACGGGGGCCTGACTTACTGTTGGTTTCCAATCCCTTCGCGTTTCGCGCCAGGATTGGATTTCACCTATCATCAGTTCTTTGGGCAACCATAAGCATAGACTAAATCCTTTTATGTAGCTTGCCACAGATCCAATCTATGTGGGGAACAAGAACATGCTAAGACATGAGAAAACAAGAAGAACTGAAGCCACCCATCATTATCGCTGCCATGTGTTATGATATAAAACTTTCAAATGTACAAATGCAAATGCTCCTAAACTTGGAATAACACAATATTCGGCCAAAATATAGGAGAAAACCTAAAGAAAAAGTAAAAACAGACATCAGCGCACAATAACTAGCAAATAGAAGAGATTGACCAGAAGCTTCTAAAATACAAACTGCAACTGGATGATTGTCCAACTATCTGTAGCATTTTCAATAGGCAGTAAACTAGATAAAATTTGTCTTAAGCCTTACTTGATACAGGCATATCCCAACTGACGAAACCGGTGGAACAAATGAGAGATCGGAGGGCACTTTGGATAATCTCTCGAACGCAAAAACTCATCCTTCAGAACAGATAAAGCAATGGAAAACCGGAGTGCTTTGATTGCATATGTTCCCCGCAACACCTAAGGCAACAAGCTATAATAACCAAACTCGAAAATAAATCAAATATTTGACGTAAGACAATAAAATTAGATCACCTGAGTGAACTGTGGTCCTGATTGGGATAATGACACAGCAAGATCTCCACACACTGGAGAACCTCTGGAAAGAATATCAAGAGATCTTGGAGTAATCCGCAAGCTGTCAAACCTTCACCCAGACAATAAAATTGAGATGTCAGATGTCACAAGCTTCCAGAAATGGGTCCACTATAGTAAAGCAAATAAGTTATCGATGCCCTGTCTTGCCATGAAAAAAAAAATGTCACCAGCTTCCACAAATGGTTTCAATATTATATAGCAAAAAGGTTGTCATTCCTTATGTTGTATCTAGGAGTAAACTTATATACACCACAAAGAGAGCATGTGTGTTTGCATGAAAGGGAAAACCTCGAGGTTATTTGGTATAGTATTTCTGACAGGTCAAGCTTCTGTTCAAAGTGTTGTTGCATAGTGGCAAAGCCAATAAGAAGTGGTTCAAGAAGCCCAACAAGACAATTCTTGATCTCAACCCTCTTCTTTTGTCTGGGATTTATCTCTGTTGGGTTTGCAAGCAACAATCGATCATTCAAAGCTCCAATCAACACTGCACAGAAACAATTTGGTTACTCGAAAGAATAGTGGTACCACGGAGTCACATTTAATGACATGTACTTCTAACAAGAGTACAAATAAGAACAGGCTGCTCATGAGCATTAAACATGAAAGTGAAGAACCTCCAGCATTTAAAAAAAACTTAAAATATTGACCTGCATTAGGCGTACTAATAGAAAGGATGGTCCTCACTCTTCCATCCCAGCCAAGCATACAGATAGAAGTGGCTGTAGAGAACAAAAGTGCAGGGCCAATCCAGACAAGGGATCTGAAGTGATCATGAGTTAAGAGATCAAACAAGCATGACAACAGTAATTATATCATCTTAAACATTGAAAGATGCATTCATAAAAAAAAGTTAAGTTTTTGCATCTGAGGATATTGAAGGAAGTCCTCTATCAAATTTTGTAGAACTGCTGGCCAATATATCCAAATCTGCGGAAACAATAAGCACCCTTTGTGTAGTTATAATTCCTGCAACATAGCCCCTCAAGGTTTCTTGCCAATGAACCTGAAAGACAGCTTAGATACCAATGAGTTTCAAGAGCAAGAATAATTATATTCAAACAAGATCATAGAGAAGATGGTATGTGGTGTACTAAATGTTGATATGAGGAACACATCATGACCAGCCATCACTACAATAATTGACCTATCAAAAGAATAATTCTAGTTTAATGGTCATGCTAAAATTACTGTTAATATGAAGTTAACTTGTGCATTTCCATGTGCCAAAGTCCTATTCTGCAACGGCCAACGAGGACTTGATTTGGAATTGCAAATCCCAAAAGATAGGTTTCAGAAAACACAGGCCATAACTTATTTTCTGATTATTTATTTTGTAGAAAGAAATGTCATACTATTCAATTTGTCCTGGTTGTAGTGACAAAGGTTGTAATATGCTCTTTGGATCAACTAATTACCTTGAGTACAATCTCATTCACTTTCAACTTGATTGACTTTTTCCCTTCAGCTTTTGTAGATATGTAATGGCCATCACTGGCTGAGACACGGTACCCTTGAACAAGCTTTGCCAAGCCAATCTGGTCCCCGTGAGAAGCAAACATCATTGTTGAGTCTATAATACAAACGAGCCAGGTAAGCATTCTATAAATATTTGACAAAAATATCTAACATCAAGAAACTTCTGCTTGGAGCACCTAGCGGGGTAGAAAAGATGCGATCCACTTCACTGTCAAACATAAACTGCAGTGGTTTCTTAATAGAGCCAACTTCCATATCCTCAGATTGATTTTGATCAAGTGTTCCATTCTTCATGTCGGCCCCTTGTGCAGCTGCTCCCGGCAGCGTATATAACGAAAACCCAATCTTATCCTCATCAAGAATTGCAAAATGGTTATCTTTAGGGCCAATAAATGCAGCATCTCTACCTAGACAAATCATGCACATAACTTGGAGTCACTACTTTGCTCAGATAAAGGTACATATCAATGGGAAAATCAATGGTTTAACCAGGGAAAACCTTTGACCATGCTTGCTTTACTATTAGACAACTGAGAATCAGTATTTTCCCAGTAAAAAACCACTTCGTTGGTCATTCCGCTGAACTCAAATACAACTAGAAATAGGTGCTGCTTTTTACTGTAAACCATATGCTTCGGATGGAATTCTACATTTCCAGGAATCTGAAAAAAGAACACAGATCAGCTTACTTGTTGATGGATGTGAATTTGCACACAAGTTACTGCTAAAGTAAACTGCCCCAATCTTTGTAAAGGGACATCCAGTTCAATTTTACCGAGGTGTAAAGCTTCTTGTAAGTATTTTCCACACCAGATGAGAGGCTATAGGCAATAAGGTTTACACCATCTACGTAGAAAGCCCTAACAGGATAATGAAGAACTCGGTTCTCTTTATTGAAGAAATTTAGCTCCAGATGAAATGGCTGCCAATGAAACAAAATGCATCAAAAATACATACATGGAAGCGCACACACACATCCATATATTCAAGCCAAAGCAACACTAATAGGAGAGAGAAATAACAGAATTCTCCAGGGTTACCTCGCAAACAGGAGTGTCTTTAAGATGATGTTTACTGTCTAAGATAGCGATGAGAGGCAACCGAGATATTGGAGCATTTTTAGCATGTCCTTCCATAAAATGCTGTAACAAGCAGATAAAAGTGACGAGTCAACATGGAAACTGGAGAAATAATGAAGGTTTTACTAGCCTCTGAAAGAATGAAGGTTATTATGTTTGGCCCCTTTTGTTTTGTTCTATGGTTGACAAACAACATGACCTTTGCGGAATGGCCCAAGCTGAATTTTCTACACACCACACTGCTACCATATTTATCAGATACACACAACAAATGTTAATATCGTGGCCACATCCTACACATGATTGACATCAATATAAGTGTGGCATGTATGAATGCACAGATGCATTCTGACGCATTCAGTGCCTCCACTATTGATTTAAACTCGTATTTTCTCAACAACATGAAGATAACTATACCACTAGTTGAAGTGCAAGTATGCAACCCAATTTGAACCCAGCCAACCAAAACAGCAGGAAAGACATTTTTATACTAAAAATTTGAATGCACTTCACCTGAGGGATGGATCAGAATTGAGGCAGTGGGCAACATGCAGTTTGAGATGGGTCTAGGCATTATGCAACAAAATTAAATAAAAAACCCTTTCTTGTGACTCACGCAACATCTCATACATGGAATGCACTTGATAGACACCAATTGCCAAATAAGCTTCGGTCTATGGCAGTGGGATTAGATCATAATCATATATGAATTCCAAATGTTTATAAACATCAGATTTATTATCACAAGGTTTTAAACTTCTATTGCATGTCAAGCTGCATTGTCCTCCCAAAATTGGAAGTAATATACACATACACACCACAGGGCACTTTATACACTTAAAAAGAAACTTTTGAGAAGAAAAAAAGAAAGAAAGAAAGGGGAAATACAATAATAACAAAAACTTAGCAACTGTCCAAACAAGTAGAGCAATAAAAGGGATGGCAGTATACTAAGATAAATGACCTGTTAAGATAAAACTAACACCTAGTTTTTGCATCTGCATCCAATAATAGTACCGCCACATAACATTCAAGTTAAATATCGCCAAAGTCGAAAGGTAAGTGCAGCAGAGCCAAAAGATGTATCATAGACATCTATTGACACATGGATACATTTATTGATATCATTCATTACCATATGCTTCTTTCTGTAATGCACCAGGCTGTGACTACATTGTATAATAAAAAATTCTGATAATTGAAATGTTCCCCTCACACCAGTGCCAATCGAGAATTCATTATATTAGTTGTTTCTTTAGCTTTTATCTTCAACATCAAGATTACAAACATCCCCAGTTTAATTTTTTTTTTCCTCGAGGTACAGGGACACACTGGAGCCTTAAGAAACAAAAATAAATTTAGACGAAGTAGGCCCGACATATCGGGGAAAAAAAAAAAAGGCCTCTGTCATGTCAATGGAACATCCAATACAGTCGGTCCCTCAGACCACCAGGACGAGTTTTGTCATCCAACCAGCACATGTATTCCCTTAAAGATAGGGGTTCACCATCAGGGACCAGGAAATATGGGGGTGAGTCCATTTGATTGAAAGCAATCAAGCTTGACACCACCTTTACATCAAATTCAATTGAAACTACATCAGAGACCTTTTGCTGTAGCACAGGAAGAACCCATGTTACCCCTTTTGATGTGGCCCAATATTAGCCGATCTTAGTGTTATATTTGACCTTGCAGCCATTGCATATCGTCAAACTGAAGCACCCAGTGTCACCAGCTGGTCCTCGATGCTGCTTAAGCAGCCATCAAATAATCAAAATCATAATCCCTCAAATGAGAGCCAACATTTCTGACAATCATAATTAGACAACTCAGTCCAAAATTTATACATTTAACGCACTAAAATGGAAACTCTTGCATCCAATGGACTATATTAATCCAACACTAGTCCAAGTGGATAAATAATAAATAAATAGGTTCCAAATTTCATCACGCGTGCCAGCTCAGTGATTTGACCAGGTGAGAAACAAAACTGTTGGTTTCAACATCTTCAAAAAGCTGATATACTTAAAAATATGTAATTTTGTCCAATGATGAGAAAAGTTATCACGTAATGTGTGTGCCTAAGTTGGATCAAGAATCAAGATAAAATGGATCTGCCTAAGTTGGATCTTGTATCAAGCTAAAATAGAGACACAGAAGCCTTAGAGTTCTCCTCCAAACCAAACCAACAAAAGAACTATCAATCTAATTCTCAACATGTCATCCTATGTGCCTAGAAGCAGATCAGTAACTATACTGTCTTCCTACGTTGGACCCAGTATATAGATACAAATAGAGACAATGAAGCCTCATAATTCTCCCCAGCATTTGTGCAAGAGGTCATATCATGAAGGCCAAGAAACTCCAACCAAAAAATCCTCAAGCTAATTCCAAGTATGTCATCCTATACGCCTAGAAGGAAGAAGCAAGCAGAGTGTGGCAAATATCCAGTTTGGGTCAACTTAAGTTCCAATCAGAACCTTGAAATTTTCTTCATAATCTATTTGTGGTTTTCATATCTTTGGATAGGCAAGATTCCACCTAAGACCTACTCCAAAACCATCACATCTACTACTAAATGAGAAGGCTCAGGCTTTGGGTACCAATATTATCCTATAGATTTAACTCAACTCCAAAAAGCCTTGTCCCGACTGCATGAATTTTGCTACTAAGACACAAAATATCATATATTAACTTGGTCACGTCACTCTTCCTATCTGTGAAGCACAAACACTCTCAATAAGGTGACGTATCCGTGTCGAACCCATGTCAAACACTGACCCTCATTAGACACTCTCAAGCACGTGTCTAATACTCTTTTATCTATATCCAATGATAAAATTTTAATTTCACACGTGTCTGACATTTCTTTGGTTACGTGTCTGACAATTCTTTGGAGCGTGTTTACTACTAAACAATAAGTATTTGTTGACAAGTGATTAACAAAACTTAAAAATTTGACTAATAAGTATCTTATACTATGAGATAACATATAATTACCAAAACTAAACAAGTTAAAGTTGTACCCAAAATATAAAAACAAAAGTAAAAGATACATAAAATATTTAGAAAAAAAAATTGAGAAAATGAGAACAATCATATAAATTATATTTGTTAGTCTAAAACATAATTCTAGATGACTAGGCATAACATTTACTTATCATAAATTACTGCATTTAGAATGAATAATATATCATTTTCACTATATTTGTGATAAATTATATAATTTTATATATAAAACACAATTATCTATAGCGTATCTCCAAATTGTCCATGTCCTTTTTTTGAGAAATATCGTGTATGTTTGTCTATGTCGTGTTGTGTCATATTCGCGTCCCATGTCTGTATCCATGTCCGTGCTTCTTAGCTTCCTATATTTCTCGAACAAAAATAAACAAAACAAAATCCTAGTAGATTAAATAAGGAATTTGCGTACACTATAAAGAAAAGCCTTTCGTGCTATGTCTGATATGGTTAGCTGACTTTGCCTGCATATAAAGGACAACAAATTGTTAACAATGAAATATCATAGAGCATACACATGCCAAAAAAATAAATAAAATAAAGACAACTTCTAATTAACTTGATAGATAAAAAAGCAGTACTACTTTACACGGAAAGAAAGAACAAGATACAGGTCATCCATGAGACTAGACATATCATAATTGGCTCTAAGGAACCGTATACTCTCACAATTAGCTATGGAAAATCCTAAAAGAAACTTCAAAAGTAGTGCCAAAACTCAACCCCATCTCCAACTATGTAACTGAACACTACATGGGAAACAAACTATTGTGAAATGATGCCCCTTCCAAGGTTATGATAAGCTCCAAATGTCAAACTTGAAGTTAGAAAGGTAAGTCATTAAAAAGAACAAATGAAATTGTTCAATATGCTAATGCACTAGTGTATCAATTAATCTATAAATTATGGATGGACGTATTATGGTAACCATCATCCCCAAAAAAAACCTAAGCATCTCAGAGTGGTACCCTATGAATCTTCTGCATATTTGGCACTCCATAAATGAATAGCAGTTTTGCTTTTATTGGCCTATGAAAAGATATTTGACAAGCAATCCAATCTCTCTTTGTATTGTAAGATGAAATTATGAAGTTATAGAAAATGAAACATGGCAAGTTGAAAAGCACAATGTGGAAAAATGATAAACTAAACTAAATATATACAGACACAGAAAAAAAAAAATGAAGCCAAAGAATACATCTCCGATAGTTGTGATCATATCTTTACCCTATCCTACCAAATACCACACAACATTGTAAGGCAGCAACTATTTCCCCAACGCACACCAAAACAGTATGAAGGAGTGGAGTGTGTTGAGTTTGCTTGTCAGAGTCAATTTTCATCATAAGATAAGAATTTGGGGAAGCATTCCTCTGTACAGCTAATCAACTACTAATTACCATTTTACAGCTTCATATTTATCACATAATATTGTTGAAATATAAATCATAAAGTTACACCCTCTCTAACATCTTCACTGAGCTTAAGCTTTTGAAGTAGATAATTGTTTAACATGGAATTAAAACAGGAGATCCTGTGTTCGAATCTCGTCGTCATCCTAATTATTAATAGATTTTCACATGCTATGTTCAAAATCTAGCCTAAGAGGGTATGTTGAAGTATAAATACTAAAGTTACACCTTCTCTAACAACTTAAACTTTTGAAGTAGATGGTTGTTTAACAAATATACTTATCCAGTCATTGAATAGATTAATCCTTTTTCATAACTAAAGATTGTTTCAATTAGAAAGCAGCATTAGTCAAAAAATCCTTTCACATAGCTACTTGTTAGAATGAACATAAAATTGTATGTCCATACATTTAGTGGTATAGGTTTAGAACATCAAGCCTATATCTTACAGTGGTGGAAATGATATACTTCTGAGCTTGTCTGTTAGTGAAACATCAAAAAAAAAAATGCAGAGAAACCTTACACTCATCCTATTAATTGATATTTCCGGATCTTTTAAGAGTACTGAACTAAGGTAGGATTGATTGTATGATGCCTCACAAGAACCATGATCTTGTTGACATAGCCAACAACCAAGTTGTAAGGTAAGAATAACATACCATCCTTACAGTAAAGTAATATTTGATACACAATTTCAATTGCGAAAAAGCTGCACCATCATATTCTCCTCCAAAGATTCCACAAAATAAAAAATTTAGCAAGTACTCTTATTCAAAAATGTGTGTGTGTGTGTGTGTGTGAGAGAGAGAGAGAGAGAGAGAATTTCAACAAAGAGACATGGCATACCAAATCTTAAATTCAAAAACTATATTTATGACCACAACAAAGATCAAGATCCAGCATTTGTCTGCCCTCCTGACATCAATCCCCAAACAAAAACCAAACACCAACTCACCCTTTCAAATGGTGCTCTTGCAGTTGTGCTTGAAGTTGATGGTCAGCTAGAATTCCAGATGAACCAAGAGATGCAAGCTTCTCCTTCAAAACAGATGCTGTGAAGCACATTGTAGTGAGCAGGATAATAAAAATATAATCATTAAAATCATCATCAACCGCTTTTCCTAGTATGCTTCTGTTAGATCTAGGACCGTTCATTGTAAGTTTGATTCCTTATCAGCTTCTGTCCCCCACTCCCACATGCAAAAATATAACTTCAGAAACCCTATGTAATTTAGGACTAAATATGCACTTACATCATTTTCCATTATATTATTGACAATTGATGGTTACATGCTTCGAAGCAATTATTTATGAGAAAGAATTGCCACATAAAATCAGTAGGAATATTTATTTTTCTTCTTTCAACTGAGTTAGCCCACGTGCAGTTATGCACGGAATATACTTTGAAATACAATAGTAAAACAGCAGTTTCGATGATATCACCTACAGCACAAGCTAATAACTCGATGATTGTGTGATATTCGTTCAAGGAGCAAGCCAAAACATAACAAGATGCCCACAGAATGGTCCAGTCATAAAGTTATTATCCTCAAGCAAATCGAAGCATATTCAAAAGAGAACAACAATACAATAATTAAACAAACCCTAATCCCCTCAGATTCAAGGCGAAGCATATTCTAATGTATTGGAGCCATGGCAATTATTAACACAACCGATGAACCCAATATGAAATCAACACGAAACTAGCAAGTTTGAGTTTACCCTTAATGGGTTTAGGTGTTAATAGAGTGACCCATCAGACCCACCAAGTAAAATTCTATAAACAAGGTGACGGTTACATATGACTGATATCTGCCTAACCCATTATGACTCTCAGAAGCTAAATGCCTCATCAAAATTATATATCCTCACCATATAATCCAATTTAGTTGTACAAAATTTACTATCAAAGTACAATATTGATGGGAAAAACTCCAAAAGCCAGTTGCATAGTGAGAAAGGGTACATCAACTATATGATGCAGCAACGTAGAAATGTAAATCCAATCACAATTAATACAAACAGACTAGATGCAAGTTGCCAAAGTATTCTCCAAAGCGTGATGCACCAATGGATATCCATAGTGAATAAACAATCACCTGAAGATCCCCGTGCACTTTGCAGAACTGCAAACAGCTGCTTCCTTCCTTCCCTTGTGTATGCAGCTCTATTTTTCCGATTGTCTCCACCAGTCATACTCTGTTACAAAGCAGACAGTTCCTACTTAGGCATCAACTAACCAAAAGGAAATTTATAATGTCAATGGACAAACTTAACTGCAAATAGCAAAGCTGCTAAATTTAACTTGGGGTGAACTTCTAAAGCTTTAATTTGTGGTAGGGGATACACTGCCTCTCCCCCTTGCTGAGAGAGAATGCGCGGGATGTCAATTGATTCAATTGCTGCAAAACAATGTGTAAAAACTATCCATTAGTGCATAAATTAAATAGATATATGAAACCAACAAACCCTTATCCATTAGTGCATAAATTAAATAGCCATATAAAACCAACAAAGCCTTATCTCAACTATTTGGGACAAGATACAAAGGTTAACAAGCAACATTAAATGAAGGCAAGATCAAGGATCATATTGAAACGCGAAATCAAAGATCAACATTATTGAAAAGTTGAAATTCCTTTTGGATTTTATTGATACATTCTGATAGAGCTTTTGACTTTCATTTATATCAGGATGCCTTGTAATGATCTTTCCACATACAGCCATGCCAACTTATCTTGTAAATTATTCCCAACAAATTGAATTGATCTTTCAATTTGGGCTATACTTCAAATATAACGTCCCAAAAAACTTTGGAAAAATGTGATTTCAAAAGAAGAGACAACTAAATCATTTTGTTTAATTACCCTGAGAAGTGAAATTGTCCAAAAATGTATTCCCAAAGGATGGGATTGTCCTAGTCAAGATCCTCTAAAAACACAACCATTTCAGAGAAGTTTTCATTGCTTTCTTTCCTCTCTAGCACTCTTGGACTGATCATCTTAAACTCATATTTGAAGAAATACTTGTGGATATAGACACTTTTACTCGCCAAGCATGATGACCCAGATACCCAACACATATAAATATAACAGACTCCCATCCCCTTCAACAATGTTTACAAGCATAAAAATGAATTACACTGTTTTATAAGCGCAGCAGACATTTTTATCCTTACAACCTAAAAGAGAACTTATGCTGCACATGGGGTCATCACATCAACTATATTTTCTTCACTCTCATCATCTCATGTGTGCAAGAAATGAGGGGATACAATAATAGAATAGAATTTCAATGATCTAAAAGCCTTCAACATCCTTATTCGATTCTTTAATTCTCGATTTCGAACTTGCCCCCATCAACCCTCGAGGAATTGTGCATGCGTTACAAGCAAGGTTGTCAAACGAGTAAAGCAGTGCATAAAATTTTTAAAAATGACATATCATGTATCATAAGATACGTTCAAATTTAAAATGATATATTACTAGATATACATACCTATAAACATAAAAATATGTGTTGTCCAAAATAATATAAATACAATTTCAACTTATCATTTCGTGTGATGTGTGTTAGATACCGAGTGCGAAAAGGACACTCCTCCATCCTCACACCAGAATCAACATATAGCTCGAGTTTTGTTTGTTTGAAGAAGAAGAAGAAGAAAGATGGAGAAGGAAAACGAGAAAAAGAAGATGATCACGGGCTTCGTCTATTTGAAATCAAAGCAAAAAGAGAAACATATCCCACAAAAAACGACAATATTTAAGTATTTTGAGTAAGAAAAAGTCTTATGAAATGACATCACCTCATATTTAGAGGCAAAATTTTAAGGAAAAAAGTCTTGTTCGTATTGTTTTTTAACTATATCTAAATGTATAATAAGATACATATTGTAAGATTTCGGAGAAAAAACAATAGAACTCGCTAAGATGTATTGTTCTATCATTGTACCGAAACTTATCATAGGGCACATATCACATAACGCTGACAACTATGGCTACTGGTAGCAAGGTCTGATACCAACCATCAGCGAAAACCATATCTTATAATAATATAATTTTTAAGTCTAAGGAAAATTGTTGATAATGTTTTCGGCATAACTAGGCTATCAACACTAAGAAATTCACATCAATCAAATCTAGGCTATCAACACTACAAAATTCGATCAAATAATCGTTGGAAAAATGTTCTCAAACATGGGTGATGTGATCCAAAAAACAAATTTCCAACTTCAAAATTGTGAGCATCTTCAATATAATTTGATAACCGTTAACCACAAAACTACGATGACAATACAAGATCCTCCATGAAGATAAAAATTTGTGCCGATATCATAGTTGATGCAACCCATGTTATAGTTTTTACGATAAGAAAAACAAAAACGATGAAAAGTAGATCCAACATAAAAATCCCAAAGAGAGGGAAAAAAGATGCAACTTCTATGTTCTAATAGGCAATAGCCTTGATCACTAGAGAAAAGAACAAGACGACAAAAAGAAGAGAAGAGAATAATAAAAGGCCAAAGATCTAGCAGCTTTTATCAGCTCAATTTCTTTCAACACCACCCTTTCTCATTTCTTCCTTTTTCCTCCTTTCATTTTAGCCTTTCCTTCACTTATTTCCTAAGCCTAATAAACCCCAATATACCTAACAAGATCTAGTACATTAGAACCTAGAATATGTATACTCAACTCAACCCAGCTTTGTCGCAACATCTTTGGCCTCAGCTACATGAATCATGTTTTGTCAATGTGCTCTATTAAGAGTCATATTTTATGTTAAATATCATAGCTTTTTTCACTATCAACTTTAAAGTTATTTTTAGTCTTCCTCTACCCCTTCGATTGCTATCAATACTATCGCATTGATTCTTATCACTGGTGCATTAACAGGTCTTCTGTGAATATGTTGAAAACAGCTAAGTTGATTCTCTTTTAAATTATCTTCTATATGTGCTAGCTCTACTTTTTACAAATTTTCTCATTACTAATTATATATTTTCTAGTTTTAAAAAAACTTATCAAAGCATTCTCATTTCCAAACATGCTATTTCTTAGTTGTGCACCACTTTGCACTATAAAACAGAGCTGGACTTATGACTGTTTTATAGAACTTTCCTTTTGGCTTAAGAGGTATGTGTTTATCACACAATGCATTAGATACAATCCTCTATATAGTCCATCCTACTTTAATTCTTCAAGTAACATCATCAAGAACTTACGCTTCCTGTGAACAATTGATCCCAAATATCAAAAGTATTCACTCTTCCATATCTCTTGATCTTCAATCTCTACTATTTTCTTTGATCTTTAATCTTTACTGCTCCCCGATTTGAATTCCACATTTTTTATAATTACATTTTGTATATTATAGGACCTAGCATATGTATAAAACAACTAAAATAATTTTCTAGACATGACTCTAGCCACAATCAATTTTTTGCACATAATTCCACAAGAACATATGTATGTAAAATCTGAATTACTCTTGATATTCTTTAGGCCATCCTGTTAGGTATCCTTGCAGAAAATGCCATGAGAGTATTTTCCAGACATTACAGACCATTAAGTTCAGATTGTTTGTTGCGGTATGATTCAAGCTCCCTTGGGAGTTGGGAGGCCTCGGAAAATCTTGAACTTTACCCCCTCCACTGTGCTTGATTGAGGCAACTCATAGATAGCCGTGGAATATGCCACATGTGGTTTATTTGTCCACGGCTTATTATGAGATAGATTCTGGATCTGTCTAGGGCCTCAAAGGCACCAATTACTAGGTTTGTAGACCTGATGACAAGATGGAAGATTTATTTCCTTGCACAACTAACATCATTACTCAAGACAACAATACCATATGGTAGAAATTGAAAAACCTTAACACCCAAGGGAAATTCAGTATCTCAAACATATATGTCAATTAGAACCAATCCACCAACGTAATGAATGAAATGAAAAAACTGAAATAAGCCTCCAACATGGAGGAAAAGTAGCAGCAGAATTGTGGCAAATAACTTGTACAGTGGAAAGTATAGCATAAAAGATATATAACTCAATTACAGAACTTCACCATATCAGAACCATAATTTCAAAAGGTAAAGATCAGAATACTTTAACTAACCTGCAGGCTCAAAAAAATTTGCTTGCATTGGAGGTCTATTAGGATTCAGTATCACTCGTGTTTTCCATACTTGAAGAGTTCCATCCTTGGATAAAGTAACAAGTGAGTGTGACATTGGCAGCCAAGCCACTGATGTGATTGGTTGAGATCCCACTTGTGTACTGGAATTGCAAAGAAAATCTAAACATTGGAATTCAAAGAAAGAACCACAAATAGAATAAAACCCATTAATTGATCAGAGATAACGCCAGGAAAAACAAAATACAAGATCCATATATTACTCCCTGTGCAAACGAATCATTCATAAAATTGTCAAAGTCCTAGAAATTTTATAACACTTCCAAGAAGTAAAGACACATTATTCCGTCAACCATATGCACTCAAAATGCGGGGAATTACCCCAAATCACATTCATTCGAAGGAAACAACTTCATTATATAAGTTAATTGATTTCACAAAAGTGCCGTGGCACCATAGCTAACTTAACAATGATAGCAAATGCCCCAAACACCAAGAAAATGGTTGGTGCAACTTATTCATTAAAGTTTTTACCAAAAAAGAAAAGTATTACTTTCCATTTTTGAAAAAGAATAAAAGAATTTATTTGCATGCATAGAAATAAGCAGACGGTATTAAAACTAACAAAAAGGTCCAATCACAGACACACATCACAATAAACAGGAAGATAGTATGTCTTTCCTGTGTCTTGGAAAAACTTTCATAGAACACATAGTTAGTATATTCTAGTCAAATGCATCTGTGCAAAAGACCAGTTATCCATTCATTAAAGTTCATCCTCAGGAAGCACTACTCAAGAGGTTGGATATTCTGGTTTAACAAACACTAACCAACTAACTATAATGGGAAACTTTGGTTCTTACAAGAAGATCATGATTATGAATAATGAGTAGATCCTGCCTCCATAACACCGACATGTTTATTTCTAAGTTATAAACCCAAAAAAATTAGTTAGTATATTCTAGTCAAATGCGTCTGTGCAAAAGACCAGTTATCCATTCATTAAAGTTCATCCTCAGGAAGCACTACTCAAGAGGTTGGATATTCTGGTTTAACAAACACTAACCAACTAACTATAATGGGAAACTTTGGTTCTTACAAGAAGATCATGATTATGAATACTGAGTAGATCCTGCCTCCATAACACCGACATGTTTATTTCTAAGTTATAAACCCAAAAAAATTCCAGTAGGGCAACTATACTCGAAAACATGCAAAACCATCAAGGCAATACAAAATTTCACAATATATGGCAGCTCAAATCAGCCTAACTCACATTCCAATCATAAGAGGCCTCTCGGTCGATACATCCCATGCAAGAAGTGTACCCCGTCTATCTCCAACAAAAACCCATTCTAACATTGGATGAAATCCAAATGCACCGGCACCCATGAGCTTAATCGTGTTGTCAACTACAATGATTGACAAAAGTTAAAAAGTGCAGGTCAAAATGAAATTATTCTGCATAAAAAAGACCAAACTATCCAATCCTGGTGATAATTGAAATGTGTTTATCAAATCTTACGTTGTAATGTGTAGTAAACAGCATATGTATTGATGTTGTAAGCTCGAATTAAGCCATCTTGATAAGCTACATACTGTGAGGAAAAAAAAATTAAGAAAAGGAAGGGAAAAAACTGTTAAAGTATACTACGAAACACAAAAGTTATAAGATTTGGACAGTACATTAGCAGTCACAAAAAGCCAGTGGAGACCAAATAAAATTGAAAACTATCTCAAACAAGCTAAACATGTTACCAAGACAGGAAGGCGAGGATGGCAAGCAAGATTCACAATAGGTTTCTTCAGGTCTGTCTTTATTTTTGTTGGTGCCTTCCCCCCTTCGACAGTTCCAACAACTTCATGCCAGCAAAATAGTCTTAGATTGCAGATAATATTGATCAGGATAATTTAAAAAGAAAAAAACACTAGTAACTGGTGATTTAGTAGCAACCACTTCTTATAATCCAGATTCCAGGTAGGGAAAGGAGATAAAAAGCCAGCAACAGTGAGAGAGTGCTTGCATAAAACAACAAACCTGTAACGCTCATCCTACGGTGGAAACCAAAGAAGACTACAGGCTGAAGGGGGGTCAAAGCAAGATGGACTTCTGTGTCAGTAGAAATTTGTTCCATCCTCTTTTCAGGTGAATGCAATACACAAGTCTGCTCAGCATCAAAATCACATGATCGAATCGTACAATCCTGCAAGACGGGAAACACGTATAAATTAATGTCACCCCCATGAGAAGACTGGAAACACAAAACCAAGTGATATCTAATTCCTACTGCACAAATCAAGAACAAAAGAATAACTATAAACACAGAATGATTCATACAGAATATAAAATCAGGAAGATAGAATGCATCTTCCAATTCCATTTACCATGTTCCAGCAATCTAGATGATCATAATGCTTATATACAATGCCCCATAATCGGAGGCATTCCAATCACAAACTCAAAGACAAAATGTCTATCAATACTTTCTTGTTGAGTTTCATTCTCGCTTCATTTACTGCTACCAAAGGTCCAAAGCACATTCTTTGACAAATTTAGAACAAAGATAAATTCAGTGCAACGTTAGTAAGCTAGTATTATATCACATATAATGTGCAAGACAAGTACAAAACTTGTGTTAAATAATAATTCATCAATATACAATATAGCACACATGGTTGAAACACAAAGTACATAACTACTGTACAATAAAGCTGTTAAATTCGAAAATCTAACGCATAAGACATCAGGCTACAGATTAGAAGTCCTACTTGGTCCTAAACAAAATAGTTACTTTCGGGCATTAGAAAACGTAAGAGAATCTAAACAACTCGAACAGACAAGGCTAGCAAGTGAACCAACCTCAAGTATAGCAATCACTGTGTGCCCGTTAATCGGACTATAAGACATACGGACAACAGGGGAACCAATGTCAATCGAAGAGATTTTGCTTCCAGTATATGTATCAAATTCTGCACGCAAACAAAAATTCAACAACATCACGCGGCAGTTTTAATTCATAAATATGATTACAAAGTTGAAAGCTGATCACTAACAAGGAATGTTAATGTTCATTGAAGCAAAATGGCTTCTAATTATCAGATCAACTATGTAATTAGCTGATGTGACCGAGAACAAGGGGGAAAAGAACTAAGTATACCGATAATGTGGCATCCTACGGCGGCAGCAATGAGTGCCTGAGTAGGGTGAAATGCGGCGGCGTGAGGTTGCAAGGGTTTGGAACTGCGACCGACATGCCGGAGATCTAGATGCTGTAGTGTCGCCCACTCCATCTGATCCTCCCCAATTACACCTACTAATATCTTGTTCGAATCAGCTGGAGAGAAACCAGAGAGAGAGAATGACTTAAGTTGAAACTAATTCAGATCATACATCGAATCAACAAAAAGATGATGAAAATAGAGAAAATTGGGTGACTGATACGGATCGGATCGGCGAGGCGAGGACTTCATTGATTGGTGGTGAAGATTGTGAAATTACCTTCGCAAGAATTACTCTGGTGGAAAGCTCATAAGAAGAACAAAGAGAGAATGCGGGAAGATCGAACTTTGGAGAGAGAGAGAAAAATATTTCAGAACCGCGATGACCATTTCCCAAAAAAAAAAAAGGAGAGAGAATTATGTCCAGACCCCTAAAATTTATCACTTAATCACTTAGACCTCTAAAATTTATCACTTAATCACTTAAAATATTACACATAAACCCTCTAAAATTTGTACGCGCGTAACACTTAGACTCTGCCGTAAATATATCAGTTAATAAATTACAACCAGATCCCCTAAATTTATAAACATTTATTATTTAGACCTCTTAAATTTAAAATATCTTAGTTAAACAAAAAATATCAAAAATTTTAAATTTTATTATTAAAATTCATGTTTTATTGTATTATTTATTAAATTTAAATTAAAAATAAAAATAAAAGTTTATTTTTTTATTAAAAAATTATAATTACTATATAATTATATTGTCTATTAAAATTTAATTTGGTCATTTAAACAACCAAATTAAAATCTCAAACTACCTCAATTAAAACTAAAAGATATTGTATCCATTATAGTTTGACCACTTGTTTAATTTTTTTTAGTTTTATTCTAATAGATAATATAATTATATACTAACTATGATTTTTTTTTTAAAAGACTAGATTTTTGTTTTTAATTTTATTTTAATAAATGACATAATATAACATGAATTTTTAATGTAAAATTCATGTTATATTATGAATAACTTAAACCCTTATTTGATTTTTTTTAGCTTTATGTCAATAAATGGTATAATTATATATTAATTACGATTTTTTAAGAAAAATTTAAATTTTTAATTTTAATTTTATTTCAATAAATGATACAATAAAACATGAATTTTGATTGTAAAATTTAAAATATTTGATATTTTACATTTGATTGGAGTATTTTTTATTTAAATATAATATTTTAAATTTAAAGAGTTTAAGTATTATATATTTACAAACTTTAAAGGGTTTAAATACAATTATTTACGGATATATTTATAACAGAGTCTAAATGTTACGTGCGTACAAATCTTAGGAGTTTGTGAATAATATTTTAAATATTTGGAGTCTAAGTGATTACGTGATAAATTTTAGAGGTCTAAATGTAATTCTCTCAAAAAATTCTCTTTGTAGAATAAAACGACGTCGTAGCTTGCTAAACCACGTGGACAGTTTACCTATGATGAATGGAAAATGCTCCTATGGGACTTAAGGCAGTTTACCTTTGATGAATGGAGAACGCTCGTATGGGACGGAAAATGCAAGACTATCCGATTATTCGATATGAATTGGCATAAAATTGGTAGGTCTATCGGATCCATCTTTTTAAATTTTAAATAGGTATACATAAGAATTGAATGTTGAATATGGAATATATTTCTCTGTTTGTTTCGTGTTTTTTGTTTTGTAATGTATTAATGTTGAATTTTAGTTTTTGATGTCGGATATATTAAATAATCATAACTCGTGCTTAAATGCATGATGAACATAAAATTCAATCGTCCAAAAAAATTTATCTATTATATTAAATAATAATTTTTTTCTTTTTATCTTTTTGATTGCATCATTTAAAATTTATATTTATTCATTATTTTTTTAAAAATATCGATAAATTTTTTTTAAAATACGTAATCCGACAATTTTTTTTTAACATATGTATACTATCATGTTTGAATAAGATTTGAAATAAAAAAACATATTAAAGTATAAATTAATCAGATATTAAAATATGTAGGGTATAAAATTCAATTTTTTGAGGGAAAAAATGGGTGATGTGATATTTTTGAGAGGAAAAATATGTAGGGAATAAAATTTAACTTGTGATCTATCTTATTATATAGATGTTTGAATTTGGTGTGTTCAATTTTTTTATGATAAATAAATTAAATGGGTCTGTAATTGTGGTGGGTGAAAGGATTATTGTGTGAGCCTAAAATTGATTCAAATCGATCAATTCATTTGGCAAGTTCCACGTCTCGTGTCATATAACTTGCTAAATAAATAAGTCGTGTTTGGTTTTTGAGATTTTCATTTGTTTATTAAATGACTCGTATATGGATTGAGTAATTTTTTATATGAATTGGCTTAACTCAACATGAACCCATTTAACCCAACACAACTGTCAAGCGTATATGAAACCAAATACATTCTAGTTTTAGATCTGAAAATAAGTCTCATTTAATATTACAACTTAGGGCAAATCACATTTTGCACTTCTTAAAGATTCTTCTATTCTCTACTTGTACTTTTTAATATCAAAGTCTTTAATTTGCATCATCAATATCATGAAAATGTGTTCTCGAAAGATTTTCAACCCTGGACAACAATGAAAACTACCAAGTTAGAGTACGATATAGGACAAAGGGAATTTTTCAGGGAATAATGCATTTTTGTATCACCTAATTCAATAGCTCAAATATAGGTAGAGTTCGCCCTTTAAAGCATCTTACTAGATTTTAACTAAAAAACTAAGAGGATACATGAAATGACTTTGAATTTCTGAATATTATTTTCTATTTCTAGAAAGCACTTTATTTCTTGGTGTTGTTGGCAATGAAAGGAAGTCAAGCTAGGTCCCTAAGGTAACTCACTCATGAATTAGCGTTGACCTGTCTTTTCATCTTAGAAACTTGCAAGTTCGGGAGCTGAATCATCGTAGGAAAAAAAAAAGAAGCAATCATCATGATTTGCATAGGAAGAATGGATTCATCAAAATGGGGTGTTCTCGTATTTAGGGTATTTTATTGAAATAAACGAAATAAACAAGGGTGTTTTTACCAACTCGGTCCGCCTGGTAAGCATTCACAAAACAAGACTCAAATGTCGTCTCATTTTCTGTTTCGTAGTACATTTTTCTTTTTTTCGATATAGCTTGCAACCTACAAAAATCCCAACTCACTTGTCATGGTCCATGAAGGGGCTGACTTCTATTATTACACGTGTTATTACATTAAATGAGCCCACGTGAGGTTGACAAGATCAGTCACATGATGAAGAAATCATTCACTCAGTCTTATAAACCGAGCCGTACTGATCAAAAGGTGTTCGGCTCTTACCAAACTGAGCTGATTGACGCGCTCGGTAATCAAGGAAGGAGTTCAGTACTTGTAATGACCGAGCTATTTACAATGGTACGTGGAAAAGATAAAGACTCGCCTATAACTTAGGCATTCGAATAAACGAATCAACGAAATTGTAGATGTCAGGAGGAATTGTTAGAAAAATATTAGCAACTTCCCAAATTGAATCGCTAAATTGAAGGAAGGTGTGCCACCTTGAATCAAACATCACGAAAACCCTAAAGGGATAACGATCTATAAAAAGCAAAGGAAACCAGGGTGAATGGTATGTTGAACACTCCCTGTCTTCTTACAATTGTCTCAGCTCCATTACTGACTTAAGCATCGGAGTACCTTCGATCGAAACACTTCGATCATAAGCAGTTTGTTCGTTTTGTAGGAAGCAAAGACTGGGAGATCAGGTTCAGAACTCACTCTTATCAGAAACATTCAATATTTATTCTTATAGGAGGTATTCTCAATTTTTACCCCTTACATTTTTGGCGCCATTTATGGGAAGATTTTCATCCCTCGAAACAAAAAGTTACGATGTTGAGACTCAAAAATGCGATCGGATCACCCATAGGCAGTTTTACCTTAGGAAATTCTGATTCAGTATCTCTTCCATCCGACAGCAACATGAGATTGCATGTTAACAAAAGCCCATATAGACCCCATGAGGATGAAAAGTTGTCTTCAGCAAGTTTCAAACCCTCCGAAAATCAAAATTAGCAAATCGAAGATCATGGCAAATCCCTCCGTGCCAAGGGGGAAAACCATTCCCTAGCAAAGTTGGTATAATCCCTGCAGGACCGGCTTGATGCTCATGACAAGTTGTTCAAGAAATTCTCTACCAGGAAAAAAGATCTGATGAAGGAAAACGAGAGATTGAAAGCCCAGGTAAGGGAAATGACCAGGAAGAAGAAACGTGTAAGAGAAAACCGATGAGAAAGTCCTGAAAAGAAACTGGACAAGATCAAAAGTGCCAAAGACAGCAAGTGCCAACAGAAAAAACCTCGGATCCAGAAGGAGGATGCCTGGAAGCAGGACATCACCAAAGAACTCAACAACCGTCTTAAACGACCAGAATAGAGGTCAGGTAGGGACCTAACCAGAAAAACAACAGGAGAATATGGAGACGAGTCAGAGTCGTCACCTTTCACTGCACCTACACTGCACTGTCTTTCCTAGCAGTCTTGGGGAGTCGGCCATGAAGTGGTTCGACAACTTGCCGAAGGGATCGGTACATGGATGGTCCCAACTGGCCGAGCAGTTCACGGTCCGGTTCATTACGAGTAGCAAATAGCCGAAAGATGTCGGGGGCTCTGCTGACCTTGAAAAAGAAGAATAACGAAACCTTGCGTGAGTACGCTCATCGTTATGGGGAGACGAAAAATGAGGTTGAGGAATGTAATCCCAAAATCGCAATTACGTCTTTTAAAATTGGGTTTCCATAAGAGAACCCTTTATACCAATCACTCACTAGAAGACCAGCCACAGACCTGGAAGAACTGATGGCAAGGATCGAGAAGTATGACAAAGTTGATGACAACTTATCGAGAGATGTCGTTAAAGAGCATCAAAGCATGAGGCAGTTTGGTCGTGACAAGCAGTCTGAGACGAACAGAGGGGGCGAGAGGAAAAATGAGAAGGAAGTATACCCTCAGAAGTCCCCATTTCTTGGGATAAATACATTGTTCAAGGAACCGATATACAAGATCTTGAATCAAATCAAGGCGAAAATCGTTCTTTAAATGGCCTAACAAGTTAACTGGAGATCCTTCGAAGAGGAATCCAAACTTTAGGTGTTCATATCATCAGGATGTAGGTCATATGACAGAGAACTACCAATCTTTAAAGCAGCATTTAGAGGAATTAGTCCAAGCAAGGGATCTCACCGAGTTCATCGAAGGAGAAGTAAGGATCGAACCAAAAGGGGATCAGAACACACCAGCTGGGGTGATAGATGTGATACACGCTGCGACAAATTCACAGATGTTAACAAACAACGCTGCTAGGGCGTATATTTAGAAAACTGCCAAGGGTGGGAAGTCTATGAGTTACGATTGACCCTAGAGGTTATGAACAAAAGAATTAATGTGGAGTCAGTCGAGGCCATCTGCTTCACCGAGCAAGATTTGGTCAGGGTTCATCAGCCACACAACGATGCGCTAGTCGTTACACTTCGAATTATAAATTACAATGTGAGAAGGGTTTTGATTAATCTCTGGAGTTCCTCGAAAATCATGTACATGGATCTCTTCGAGAAACTCGATCTTAAGAAGGAGGATCTTAAACCCTCAAATACTCCACTTATTGGCTTTAGTGGGAAAACAGTTCTTCCTAAAGGAAAAATCACGTTACCTATAAAGACTAGACTAGTTTGTGTCATGGCCGAATTCTGGGTAGTTGATACGGTCTCGACTTAAAATGCAATAATGGGGCGTGAACATCCGAGGAGACCAGGTCAATTCCAAAACTTGTTTGCTGGCCTCAGTCAAACCTAGAGACAGAGTGGAAGTTCGAGAAAAAATTTCAATAGCCCAGGAGGCAAAATAGCAATCAACACTTGACAGCTCGGTCGATTCTGCCAACCAAGCTGTTGAGAAAAGTCCTGAAATACCTTTAGGTGCAGAAAAAGAAGATACAGACCATATAATTGAAGACTTGACTAAAGTACCTTTAGACAAGGATGGTGATCAAGAAAAGTACTTTCTATTGGGAACAACTTTTACCCTCGAATAGGAAAAAGAGCTCGTAACCTTACTACGAGAATATGCTAATATTTTAGCTTGGAGCACGAGTGATATGCCTGGCGTACCATCCGAAATGGCATGTCATCGGTTAAACATCGACCCTAGCTACAAGGCAATCAAGCAAAAGCTCAAGAGGTCAGCCTCACAGTATCAAGATGCAGTCAAAGAGGAAGTAGCTCGATTGCTTGAGTCCCAAATAATCAGGGAGTTACAGTATCCAACCTGGCTGTCAAACATTGTGGTAGTGAAGAAGAAGAATGGAAAATGGAGAGTCTGTGTTGATTTCATTGACCTCAACAAAGCTTGCCCAAAAGACAGCTTCCCCTTTGCCAAAGATAAATCAATTAGTTGATGCAACTGCCAGACATGAGTAAATGAGCTTCCTGGATGCCTACAGGGGGTACCACCAAATTCCCCTTGCCGAGGAAGATCAAGAAAAAATTGTCTTTATAACGCCAGAAGGGACGTACTGTTACAGGGTAATGCTCTTCGGGTTGAAGAATGCTAAGGCGACATATTAGAGGTTGGTAACCAAAATATTTTTACACATGATAAACAGTATTATTGAGGTCTATATCAACGATATGGTGGTTAAAAGTCAAAGCGCCACTAGTCACTGTTTCGACTTGAAAAATATATTCGATGTTCTACAGAGATACAAGATGAAATTAAACTCTTTAAAGTGTGGATTTGGGGTCGGATTGGGGAAATTTCTTGGCTTCCTAGTTACCCACCGAAGAATTGAGGTGAACCCCCAATCAGGTAAAGGCAATAACTAAACTGCAACAACCTCGGACTATAAAGGAGATACAGAGGTTGACTGGAATGGCAGCTACACTCAAAAGGTTCATATCCCGAGCATCTAATAAGTGCAAACCTTTCTTTCAATTAATCAAAGGAATGAAGGGGGAACTCTGGATTCAGGAATGCGAGGAGGCGTTTGTAAATCTTAAGGTATACCTAGTCTCCCCGCCAATCCTCTCAACCCCAACGCCCGAGGAGAGACTTTTCCTCTACCTAGCTGTTTCGGAGCACGCGGTGAGTGGGGCATTGATGAGGAACGATGGCGAAAGGCTTAAACCAGTTTATTACATGAGCAAGATGCTCTTAGATGCAAAATCAAGATACACTCCGTTGGAGAAGTTCGCGCTCACACTGGTTAGCTTGGTTAGAAAGCTCAAACATTATTCCAGACTCACCAAATCACTGTGCTCACCAACCAGCCGCTGAGATCACTCTTTTAGAAAGTCAACCTGTCTGGGCGAGTTGCTAAGTGGGCAGTGGAGCTTGGGGAGTTCGACATTGTGTTTGAACCAAGGAAGGCGATCAAGGGCCAGGTAGTTGTAGACTTCATTGCAAAATTTCAACCTAAAAGTAGCTCAGATCAGAACGAACCAATTGATGACAATAAAAAATCAAGGCTCAGCGGTAGTTGGAGCCTATCTGTTGATGGATCTTCAAATCAAAAGAGTGTTAGCATTGGCCTCACTCTAGTGAGTCCAGATGGTTGCATCTTGGAAAAAGCTATCAGGCTCGGTTTCCATGTCTCAAACAATGAAGCTGAGTATGAAGCTTTGATAGATGAAGTAAGGCTAGCAGTCAAACTGGGGGGGCAATGAAGCTCCAGATATTCTATAATTCACAACTAGTGGTGAATCAAATAATAGGGGAATATACTGCAAAGGATGAAAGAATGATGGCGTATCATGCCATTGTAGAACATGAACTGTGCAAAATACCAGAATACTTGATCCAGCAGGTGGGAAGAGCAAAGAACTCGCATGCCAATGCTTTAGCTTCATTAGCCTCAGCCATTGACCAAGAAACTGAAAGATCTCTCACCATTGAGTTTTAATCCTAGCCTAGTATTATATCGACCAGATCTGATGAAGTCTTATGTAACAAAACCGAGTCAAGTTGGATGGATCCAATCATTGGCTTCTTAAAGAATGGTGAGTTACCCGAGGGCAAGAAAGTAGCTCATAAGCTATGTCTGAAAGTGACCAGATTCTGGTTATCTCCACGAGACGACCTTTAACGACACTCATTTGGAGGCCCATATTTGAAATGCGTACACCCGAAGATAGTCCCTAACTTTCTATCCGAAATACACGAAGGAAGTTATGGAGCTCATACAGGTGGAAGATCACTAGCTCATCGAGCCATCTCTCAAGGTTTTTGGTGGCCGTATATGCAGAAAGATGCTCAACAGTTTGTTAGGCGGTGTAAAAAGTGTCAGAAATTCTCACTGATACCGAGAAAACTATCCTAAGAGTTGCTTCCATTGGCGAGTCCATGACCATTCGCTCAATGGGGGCTAGACATTGTTGGCCCTTTACTTTGGGCCCCTGGTAACAAGAAATACTTTTTGGTTGCAACGAATTATTTCACGAAGTGGGTGGAAGTTGAGCCCTTAGTCAACATCATAGATACCAATACAAGGAAGTTTGTTTGGAGGAACATCATCACCAGATTTGGTATTCCACATTCTTTGATTTCAGGCAACGGTACGCAGTTCAATAGTGGTCCCTTCAAAGCTTTCTGTCAGCAGTATGGAATTCGGAACCACTGCTCCACACCAGCTTACCCTTAGAGCAATGGACAAACAAAAATCTCCAACAAGACGATCTTGGATGGAATCAAGAAGAGGTTAGAGAATGCTAAAAGGAGCTGGATAAATGAGTTGTCAAGTGTTTTGTGGACATACTGAACCACACCTCGACGCTCAACTCGAGAAACCCCATTCGCCCTAGCTTATGGGATGGAAGTTGTCATTCCATTAGAGATCAGCTTACCAAATTTGAGAACCGACCTGGTTGAAAGTAATAATAACGATGTCGTTATCACCTGAGATCTCGATCTAGCAGAGGAAAAAAAAGAACAAGCAGCTATAAAAATGGTCTCTTATCAGCATTAAATGACCCGAGCTTATAACAAGAAAGTGAACCCTCGGTCTTTCACACTTAGAGACCTAGTCCTCAGACGACTACTGGGATCGGCTAATAACCCAACCCATGAAAAGTTTGGAGCAAACTGGGAAGGTCCCTACATAATAGCCCGAATAGGGGACAGCGGGTATTACAAGCTGGAGACCATGGACCAAAAGGCAGTGCCACACCCTTGGAACAATGCTAACCTTAGAAAGTTCTATTTCTAAAAAGTACATTTTTAGATAGAACTACAAAATATCTTCGAAAACTTAAGGATGCCCCTTAAGAGTTGATAGGTGATTACCAAATATACCAAACTGAAGATTTTAATAAAAATTTTTGAAGATTCTTTACTATTATTACTCCACTTTATATACGTCCTACTGTTAAGACAGGGAGGCAAAAAATCCTGAAAGAAGTTGTAAACTTAAATCGGGCGTAGCCACCCGATCTAATCTAGGCCCTTAACTAGGCATAACGATGTAAGCTGATCAGGGATAAATTTGAGTCCAATCAGATTAACGGGTCGGTGCAGAGTAGAAACTCTCTTAGATCTTGAAAGGGACTAAGAGTAACTCTACTGGAAGACCAAGTTCATTAAAGAAGGGCTGAGCAACGGCCTTCAAGAGTTATCTAAATTCTTTCTAAAACCTGTTAGGAGACCAAGCTCTCTAAAGAAGGGCCAAAACTTCAAGAGTTATCTAAATTTCTTCTAAAACCTATTAGGAGACTGAGCTATCTGAAAAAGGGCTGAGCAGAGCCATAACTTTAGGAGTTATCAAAATTTTTCTAAGTATAAAAGGTGCTTGTTGAGGGACCGAGCTCATTAAAAAAGGGCCGAGCAACGGCCTTAACTTCAAGAGTTATCTAAATTCTTTCTAAAACTTGTTAAAGGACCGAGCTATTTGAAAAAGGGTCGAGCAATGACCTTAACTTCACAAGCTATCTAAATTTTTTCTAAAAATAAATGGTCTCTATTAAGGGACCGAACCTTCGAAAAAAGGGCCGAACAAAAGGATTTATACGTCAAAAGTCATGTTTTTTCAAACATACAGTAAATTACAAAAATAGAAAGGTCAAAATGTGTTTTGTATTCATTCTTCAAAAAAGAAATTACACAGATCATTGAACGATTATATCAGAAGTTGCAAAAAGGAAAATCTCTTAAAGTATTTCAGGAGGAGGGGGCTATGAAGAACTTGAAAGAGAATGCCTTGAAAAGAGCTCAAAAGAAGATAGAATCCCTACAGCAGTTAGGGCAGCATGCCAGCTCTGACTAAAGTACGCTTCTCGGAGTTAAGGGATCTGCAGGGCAAGGTCATTTTTCGTCTTCTCAACTCCTTCATCATAAGCAATGTCTTCTTTTCTCTTTTGCTTCAGACTTATACTAATCAAATTCCTCAAGGAGGGTGGAATAGTCGAGTTGGGATTGTGAAAGCTCAACGTTGGCCTCATGCTCGAACTCCTTCAACTTTTCAACATCTGAAGAAAGCTTCTGGTTCTCCTTGGTTAGGTTTTGATTTTGAGCCTGCAGAACCTTAACTTCTTCGTAGAGTTTGGCATACTCCTCATCCACATTCTCTTTCCTAGTTAAGGCTGAAGTTCAACCATAGATAACATCCTTCATAGCCTTATCTTTTCTGGCTATCCTAACCCCAATCTTATGAACTTTGTGCAGACCCTTGGATGAAAAAAAGAAGAATTGACTTAGAAAAATTTTAAAGAAAAATCTTGAAAAAAAGAAGGAAAGCTCAAAAGAACAAGTCTTACCAGGACCATGTGTTGAATGGCTTGGTGAGACATTTCGTCATTAGTAAGAGCCTCATTCAAAGCCAAGTCCCGAGGCAAGATCACTCCCCTAGCAATCCCCATTGCTACATTAAAGTCTTCAATGGTGGAGTCCTTTGCAGTAATCTCTCTCCATTTCGCCCTAAGGACAGGACGAAAATGAGGAATAACTGGTTTGGGAGAAAGGTTTGCCTCGAACTCAGCAACTCTTTGCCTTTTCGGGGTAGGGTCTTCAACAAGCTCAATGTAAATTGAGAATTTTGATTTTTGAGAATGTAAATTGAGAATAAAAAAAATTTTCAATAAACAAACTACGATTTGTCTTAGAATTTATTGATGATATTTAATAACCTTAAGGAACTAGATTCACAAATTAGGCCGTCAAATTAAATTTAAATAAAATTGGTAATACCAAATATAAAGTCTGTCAACCAAAAGAAACAAATAAACAATCAAGTTGGCCCTTAAATTATATACTAGTTTTAATTTAGCAAAATTTAGCCCTCGTAAACAAAAATTCTATTTCAATTGAACCTTCTAACTTTTCAAATCTCACTCAAAATGAACGTTCCTGGTCAAATTTCATAACAAAAATGACTCACTTGAACTTGATCGTTGATCATAGTTCCTCCACTTACCAAGTCTGCGACGATCACCTAGCAAAAAAAATAGAAAAAAAATAAAAATCAAGTAAATTGTTTATTTGGCCCTTAAGGTATACAATTGATTTAAGGGTGTAAAATACATTTTTAGTCCCTAAAGTAAGTGTGTATTGTCTATTTGGTCTCTAATGTTCCTAATTTGTAGCAACGTTGTTCAATCCCAAACGTTTGACAGAAAATCGTTAACACCTCTAGACTCTAGTCATGCACCAATCATGTGAGACCAAATAGATACAAATTAAAAATTTTAAAGACCATATAGATCCAATATTAGGAACCACATGATTGACGCACGACCAGCGACATTCACGATTTTACAACGGATGTTTGGAATTTAATCACATAGATAAAAATAAAGTATTTTAGGAACTAATTAAACACAATTGAAAGATTGGAAATCAAATATACACTGCACGCATACTTTAGGGACTAAAAATGTATTTTACCCTTGATATGTCTATAAGAGAATTAAAGAGAAAAAAGTATTTGATGATATCTAGGTCCCATTTTTTCATCACTCCGATACATTACAATCATAGCTATTAAATTTAAGGGTGTCAACTTTGACAACACGAGTCTGACTGACATGATTATTAAATAAACATAATAAATGGTCTAAATTTATGTTTGACATTTAGAAGACATTAAATAAATTATTTTTTTTTGTTAGTTTTGACACGAACACAACACAAAAATACTGACATACGAATTACACAACACGACACGAATTGACACCCTAATTAAATTTATCTCAATGGTCATATATAATTTGAAAATGATAGGATCTAAATTCAGGAATGTGAGGAACCTTAGCTGGTGGCCAGAGGGATTCATGAAAGAGTGAGAGTTGATATTGGAAAATGGGGTCCCCTTTACATCAACAATTAATAGTGATGAAAGAAATGTGTAGTAGTTATGCTCTCCCCAATCATTTGCTCAAAAGACTCTGATGGCTAATCATCTGCTATACTAGTCCCCCACTCATTTACTCCGGTTGTTGTCAATTGCTACCGTGACCACATTCACCACCACCCACTATGGCGGCACCACCAACTCTACCGTCATCTCCGACGATTGTCAATCACAACCCCTCTTAGCTAACTTTGATACACTTCATCCACAAAATTCTGCAACAGAGGATACTGTGTAACTTCAAAAATCGTCATTAATACTTTGCTTGTCTATATTTACTTTTCGCTATCGGCGTGATGCCAAGGGAATGTGACATCTTTTAAAGCAAAAGATCACTAGTGGAATATCTCGAAAATGACTGCATACTACTACTACTCAATCATCCCCCAATTTTCTTCCCTTGTATGTGCATCACCAATCACCACACAGTAAAAGATAATGAAAGTGACTTGCTAACGTTATCCTTTTATAAATATCCGATAAAATTAAAACGATATAAAGAAAATTAGCACTGCTGCTGCATAAGAATGACACGCACAAATCAAGAAATTATTCTTTTATTTTAAAAATTTGTGATTAAATTGTTTTAAACAATTACACAAAGCAATCCAAGATATTGTAGCACTCTCTATAAGAATAATTTGTATTTAAAGAAATAATACATATCTTTCGCCACTTGTGTGTTCTTTCGTAGCAAGGAGTTGTCATTCTTGTTTTGGATATAACTGTGGAGGATGTAAGAGAGAGAGGGAAAATAGGAAAAAGACGTGGGCCCCACAATATGGATTGTCTTTTGACTATAATACCCTTCATTCAACTCAATTTTTATTCAATGCAACGACATTTTAGTAATTTAAATCCTAATCTCAATTAACCTTTTTGAAACCCACCCCTGGTTAGTATATTTAAGCCTCCATGCATAAGGTAAAATTCATTATTCAGATTGGGATGGGAATAACCCAATTATTTAATCCTCTTGCTTAAAAACCAAACATGGGTTAGACCATCTCCAATGGACATCATAGCCTTACCCAAATTTGAGTAAAAAATAAAAAATAAAAAATAAAAAACTTAATTTTGTATAAACTTCTCTAATAGATAAATTTTTTTTATGACCCAAATCTTTTTCAAAAATTCTCAGCTTATAACAAGAGTTTTTTTTTTGGTCTCCGAAACTTTTTTTTTTTAACTCTTTTTAATATTTCGAAACATATTTTTTTTTTTCCATTCCACAATAAACAAAACAAATCAACGAAACCCATAAAAGCAATTGATTTTTCCCATTCTAAATATCTCTGTGTGTGTAGAAATAAGCTTGGGTAGAAGACGATTTTGTAGAAATATGTGAAATCTATATAAAGATACAAATCAATTATACAAATCTAGATTTTGTTTAAATAAGCTCGTGTAGAAACCTGTGCTGTCCCATTCCACCGAACACTGAGTGGAGCAGTGAAGAGAGGAGAAGAGAGAGAAAGAGTTTACCTGTAGGAAGTACCGACAAAGAAGATTGGTTAGAATTTGAGATTTTTCAGCGGTGTATTAAATACAAAAAAAAAATTGAAAATAGGGATGATATCATGTCAAGTGGTGTCACAATCTAATACCAAACTAACAAGTAAATAAGAAGATCTCACTTAATTTAAAAACTATACTATCCATGTAAAATAATAAATATAATATTTATAGATACTAGTAATAAAAAAGTTAGAACATAAAATTTAGATTATATTTTTTAGTAATACAAAGTGTATGAAGTTGACGAAATAAAAGACTATTGATATATGCATTCAATGACTTTGTGAATCCAATAAAAATTTTTGGCATTATAACATAAGATCAAAAAAACTCCTAAATACAATTTATTAATTTAAAACTATTCTACCATCAAATGAATTCAAGAAGTATAGTAACAAAACTAATTCTACTCATAATATAATAACTCCTAAAATACCACAAATTTGTTAATAATAAATAATTAAATATTATAAGATTAGTTTAACAGATTAAACTTTTCATTCTATGAAAAGTATTTTGTTTTGGGCGTTCATTGTTACTTTTATGGGAACACCAATTCAATTGAATACAAATTAATTTTAATTCAAATTACAAAAACTGTTGCAAGGTAAATAAAGCATTTATGCAATAGTCATACCCAAATAGATGGTAAACAAAGTAAAGAAAATATCATACCAGCAGTAGGCATGTCCTGACAAAAAAAAAAAAAAAAAAAAGGCTCACAGGTTGACAACACCAAGCACCGTCGACCCACTATTCTTCACAGCCATAATATACTTAACGTCAAGGGTATCGAGATGCAAGACCACTAATTTTAAAAGATTTTGAAAAAAAAAATTACTGCAGGGATATAAGATTAAATATATTAATAGAGTTACTGGAGAGATATAAGTATATCTTCCTATATCTACCTATATATATTTCTAATAAAGTTGTTCAAAATATTTTGGAAGTACAATAGATATGAAAGAAAGAATCATATACGAGTTTACCTCTTTACTCTTCTAATATTTTCTTATATAACAATGAATAATGAATTTTTGATAGTTGTGTTTATCACCTAAAAAATAGCAATTTTTTTTCGCATCACATTAGAATTCTAGTTGAATTTGTCGAATTGAATGTAAAATTTTGGAAGTCATAGAGATAAACTTTATCCAGCTAATATATAATGATAAAATTTATCTAACAAAAAAATTGGTATATTAGTGATAAAATTTATTCAGCAAAAAAATTTAGAAGTCATATAGATAAAATTTATTTAGTTAAAATTTATTTAGCTATAATTATTTTTAATATAATAATTATGGATGAAATAAAAAATTAAAATTTTTTCTCAAATGTTGATATTTATAAATAGTATAGTATAAATATAGATATAGATTACATAAACCTACGGAGCCCCTGGAATGACTTTTTCATTATAATATTAGATATATATTAAATAGATTTGATATGGGATACGTGGAATGATGATCGTTGGATGGAAAGGACAAGGAAAAAGTTGCACTTTTAACTGTCGACGTGGCATACATGCGCCCTTTAGTTGCCACTAACCAACTTGCAGCAACAGTCATTAGCTCACGCTTCCGTATTATCTTTCATTTACAAAAAATAAATCCTCGTGAAGACTTGATTACACCTGACGACTTAGGGCTTGCCGGGTCTTCACTTTTTTTTTTAAAAAAAATAATTTTTTTTTTCAATTTTACATCAAAAATAAAAGAAACTCAATAAGATGGTCTCTGAGCGATCGTAATAGCATGTGGTTGGTGCATTAAAATGATCAAAATTCCTTTGTTGAATTTGAAATCTGTGCTCGATTCAGTCTGCCAATTCTTCGTGACTATACAATTGGTCTTGTGTGTTATATCCCCCATTCATAATCATTAAAAATTAAAATTACAAGTAATTATAACATCTATGATGGTACCATGGAGTTTACACAATCCTACATTAATTTACCCAAACACACATTAATTTACCCAAACACACAGAATGTGAATCTGAGACCATGGGCTCCTGGTAATACCTATAAAGAGACGCAAAACTCAAAGCCCAACCCTTACCCGTCTTCTTCTGCATCTCATGTAAGAGAGAGAGACTCAAGCAGTGTCGACGGCGAGTATAGTTCCATCCTCAGATCAGTCACCGCCACTGCCGTCTTCACCGTTTCGGTTCTGAAGAGAAAAGGAGGGTTGAAAACATTACGGTTTTCATTCTCTCTCTCTCTCAGTTTGGGCTAGATATCTAAGATGCGAAGCATGGCGAGCTCAGTCTCTTCAAGAGGCATCGCCGCCATTGTCGGCGTCGGTCCCAATCTCGGCCGCTCCATCGCCCGTAAGTTCGCCCACGAAGGCTACACCGTCGCCATCCTCGCCCGCGACCTCGGTGAGTCCCATCCCATTTCTCTCTCTCTCTTGCTCTCTCTAACTAATTAACACGTATATGATGTATATATCCTTGCAGGGAGATTGTCGAGATTTGCTGATGAGATAGCGAGGGAAGAGAAGGCACAGGTGTTCGCGATACGCATCGATTGCTCGGACTCTCGAAGCATCAGAGAGGCATTCGAGGGCGTTCTCTCTCTAGGGTTTGTAGAGGTTTTAGTCTACAATGCATACAAACCCGTCCCTTTTCACCCTGCCAATTTCTCAGACATTCGCGTCGAGTCATTCGAGAAATCCCTGGCCGTCTCTTCCGTCGGTGCCTTTCACTGCGCCCAACTGGTTCTCCAAATTCCTTCTCAAATCTCAATCTCTTTTCCATTAATTATGAATTTGATCTTCTCTCTCTGGGTGTACATTTTTTGAACTGAAGTTTGTAATTGAATCTGCATGGTTTTTTGCTGATTGAACTTGAAAGGTGCTTCCGGGCATGGTGGAGAGAAGAAAAGGGACGATTCTCTTTACTGGGTGCTCTATGTCCCTCAACGGCATTGCTGGCTTCACTGAATTATGTATGTAAACTTGCTTTATTTCTTCATAATTGTGATTAACAGAACAAAAACGAACATAATCTTAATTTATTCACTTAATCACTCACCATCATTTCGTTAGATAATAAGTTTCAGTATTCATTGAGGTCCCTTGCTAAATTCAATAGTGATAATATATTAGGTCTGAAAATTATGATGTTATTGAGCAGAAATAGTGATTTTTTTTTTTGGTGTTCCACAACCATTTAAGAAGCTTTTATCCATGAGATATTTAGGTTGTGGGAAGTTTGCTTTAAGAGCCTTATCGCAATGCTTGGCAAGAGAGTTTCAACCTCAGGGAGTACACGTGGCGCATGTCATCATCGACGGCATCGTCGGAGCACCAAGGTTTGTCCTTTTAAGATTCCCAAGATTCAGAATCTGACACCTTTTATACAACTTTTTTGTTCCTTTCTTCGATTTCTGATCACAAAGGAAATTTACGTTCACACTTTATATCATGCCTACCAGAAGGAGGGATATAGATATGTAAGTATAGTGTCTAATACGATAGGATGCGTAAGAATAGTCACAATTTATTGGGACGTTATATTCAATAGAATCAAGTTATTATAATGTGTTATGATTGATCTTAAAATAGTATAATTATCATGAATAAATTTAAACATCATCAAATTGTATATTCCGGTTTTAGTACCATAACAATTGGGGTGTTTAGGTCATTAGAAAAATAATTATCTCGAATATATCGAGTAGTTCAATTCCATTTCATGTGTTATAAGACATTTTAGCACGTCACTCTCTTCAATTTTTTCAGTGACAGAAGTATATTTTCATGGCAAGGCTCGTTTTAAGGTATCGATTAATCATAGGAGACAGTAGGAAGAGTCGAATTTAAAATGTCGGCCCGAGTGTACAGCGTGCTCTGAGTTGACTCGTTGCCATGTTCATTGACTAACACATCTCCTTGATTGTATATTTGTATTACTGCATGGTAAATTGAGGATTTGATAATGTAGGGGTGGCAAAAAATTATTGCAGGGGAACAGCAACGACCTCGAGTTTGCCGCAGAAATCGTTGGGCGGGGAGCACAAGCAGAGTGGAGGAGGAGGAGACGGGTCGATGGACCCGGATACGCTGGCTCACACCTACTGGCTCTTGCACAATCAGGACCGGACTGCTTGGACCCAAGAGATCGACCTTCGTCCATCCAATCCAAGATTCTTCAAGAATTCCTAATACTACTACTTTCATTAAATTAAATCACATTTAACGTTTCCTTAAAATTATCTTTTTTACATGTTTAAATCTCCAGACAACGCACATGACAACTACTATGTGATGCTCAGTGCCGTTTTATATGAGGGTGGTGCTTGATTTAATTTGATTTGATCTGTGTATAACATACAGGCAGTATGTTATTGTTTGCTCCGAATTACAACTCTTGATTTTCGACAGAATAAGAGGAGGGGCATTTTTTCAATGTGTTACACGAACCACTTCTTAAACCTTATTTTGTGAAAATTAAGGAAGTGGGTTTTTTTTTTTTTTTTATCCTTCATAAATGGGGGAAGTCGCATTCAAAAAATAAAGTTTTTGAATTTTCAATTCAAATGATTTATTACTTCATTGACTCTAAAAACGATTAATTCGGATTCGAGCCAGGTAAGACCACAAAAGGGCGGTAAAGCTCTTCTTATCGAACACAGCTGCATTTCTAAAATTCGAACTTGAGACTTTAATTAAGCTAAAAAAGTCCCTCACTAACTGATCTAACGTTTTGATGGTTATTTTAACCTAATTCAACTATAACATGCCACCTTGTTCACAAAAAAAAAAAAAAACTATAAACATGCCGTGAAACACTGTATTTTGAAATTTGATTTAAATTATTAATTATTAATTTAAAAACAAATAAAATATATTAAACAAAAAAATAGAAATACAAAAAATAGCGATATTTCGAGAAGGTGAGGAGATCTTCTTTTGGCAGAGGAGGATCGAATTGGGAAAGGGCCCAGTAGCGTGTAGATGGGGACTTAGTTGCATGGATATATGGGTTGATTCGTGTTCCAATTGAGGACACACAGAGAAAGTATATGCTACGGAGAATTAGAGGAGAGACATAATAGAGAGTGGGGCCGGGGGCCTCTTTGTCAAAAAGCTCCTAAAGGTGTCGTGCTGGGGTATTTGTATTTCATTGGAGAGTACTCATGGGCCGGCGGCTACAATCAAGAAGTAAAATATCCCTTAACTCATGTGATATGTAGCCTATCCAATTTGTTGGTGGAGAATGGGTTAGTTCGACTTTGGCTACCCAATGAACTGCTTCATTAAAAGTTTGAAATATAGAAAATTATATAAATTTAATAATTTAGAACCTTCTCTGATATATTCAATTGTAGCTTCAATCTTCAATAGTGAAACCCCCTCTCTAGTGCTTAGAAGAATTACCTCTTGGTTTTCACTTTCCACTATTGCATTCATGGTCACTTCTGCTGCAAGGGATTTGGACTTAAACCATACTATACTATGGAGTTTGAGGTTCTATCTGAATTAGCTGAGTGAGGTTCTTGTTGGATTCTATGTAAAATATGCTCTCTCTATATCTGTAAAACATTCATTACTGTAGCAATTGAGTTGGGTTCTCAACTGTTAAAGATTCCTTCATTTCTTGACTTCCAAATTATCCATATTGTCATCACCACTTTGTCCAATTCTGTATAGAGATAATTGGTTTATCTCCAACCGTATACCCTAGATCTAACTCAAACCCCACCCTGTGTGTCCAGTTGCATGTAGCTTGTCAAAAATGGATCAAATTTTAACCCGAATTCGAATATGTTTAAGCAAGTGTGGTTCATAATTTCAATCCATTAATTTGATTTGACTCGATTCAATCTGATCCGATTCAATTAGAATTTGTCTAAACGGATTTGTATATGAATTTATAATAATCCGATTCGAATAAAAAAATATATTACATACAATAAATATCACACCTATATTATATTTATACTGGAAAATAAGTAAAAAAATGGAGTGAATATCACAATGTAAGACCCACTTTTTCTATTTTCATTTTATTTCCCTTTCTTATTTTGTTTTTCCCTTTTCTTTCACTTTAATTTTTCATTTTCCCTCCTTTTTTATTTTACTATCTAAATTCTTATTGTTAATTTTTTAGTGCACAAGTGTTTTTTTGCGATAATCGGATTTGGTCAAATTTTTTGATTAGATTCTTCAGATAATCGAATCGGATTGAATTTTTGAATCGGGTATTCAAAAATTAATAAATTCGGACATAGATTGAATTTTTCAAATTTATTAGATAATTGGATCGGATAAGTTCAATAAAAAATTTAATCTTAATCAGATTCGAATATATGACAAATCAGTTCATACTCGATCCGTTGACAAAGTCAGTTGCACGAGAACAATAGATGTTCAATTGTTTCCGCTTGATTCTTGCAAAGCTGGCATATTGGGGTTGTGGCACATTTTTTCTTGAACAGATTTTCTTTGTGTCGCTAGAGAATTTGTGTTGATTCTTCACTAGAAACATAGGATCCTCGGAATGGTTTTGAGTTTCCATACATGGTTCTATAGCTCTGGTTGTGTGGAGCTAGATGTTCCTTCATTGCAAACTATGGTATCTTCCTCTCCCATTCTAGCCACTCAATACCCTGATTTAACCGAATATTTGCCCAATTTGTTGAAATGTCACACTCTTTTGTTTTCTTCTACCACTAGTGTTGATAGAGATATTGCCTACGCCACTTGTCTTTCTTGTTCATTCAGAACTTCTCTTAGGATTTCACTCTTACCACCTCTTCAACCAAGATGACAGTATACACCCCTTTGGTTTGGCGAAAGTAATGGCTAGTTGTGACTTACCTTGACCCCTTTGTTGACTTGCCACCTCAATCTTTTCTCCAGAAGATTCCTTCATGTCGGTAAACTATTCTATATCCAGGATGGTCGTGAACCCTTCCTTGTTTCCATACGACACAACATAACGTGAGATTACTTCAGTGTGAGTGGAACTTGGGAGTCTTTCGCCATGTAACGAGATTGAGCTTCTCTTATTTGAGAGCAAGTTACTGAAAACATTGGGAAAAAATTTGGAGTTGATTGAAACTTGTTAAAGAGTACAAGTGGAGGGCTAAATTTGAGGTGCACGCGTGACCAGTACTAATATCACAAAGGGATGAGTGAAAAAAACAATGGTTGAAATGAAAGAAGTCGAGCTATCTAATAATTCGCTCCAGATGTGTATATCTACAACCATGTTCGTACGAGATTCACACATTATGCCACAGGTGTCCTAAGCAATTAGTTAAATAAATGTGAGTTTTGCCCAGATACAACCTAGACTCGATACTCGAGGAGGTGACTTGGCCTTCAAGATGAGGTTGAACTTTCAGGTCAAAGTTTGTCACCGACTGGGTTCTCGTGGAATGTTATGACCACAACCTGTTCATTTTGTCAAATCCCATCACTTGTGATGCTCCTTTGTGTTGGGTTTCCCTCCTTTGTGGGACTCATCAATTCGTTAATTTTTTGGTGACTTACCCGTGTATGACTCTAATCCAAGGCTTGGTTTGGAGTTTTCTAGTTAAAAAGAAATTTGGCAGTCACCAAAGACTATAAGTTTTGTCCTTTTTTTTGGTTCATCTCTTCTCGGTTGGTTAGGCAAGAAGACATATTTTCGGCAGTCTTTGGTTCAACAAAAATTCAGTCTTCTTCTTCTCCTTTTTGGTGCCAGAAAAATCTGCAAATTTGTTCTTCAAGTGGGTAACATTTCTTCACTTGATATTTGAGTTTCTTGCGGTTTGTTCTTGGAGATTTGGTTCACTTATTTTGTGAGGTATTTTCCTCTTGTGATTTACACCTTGGTGTGTTTGTAAGGCTTATGTCTTTTGACCACTTTGTAATCTGATTTGGTGATAGTGGAAGAAACTGACCTACCGGTTGTCGTGGATGTACCTCAAGTTATTTGAGGGAACCACGTAAATCTTGTGTGCTTATTTATTTTCTGTTATTTTATTTATATTGCTTCCATTGATTTACACTTGTGGGAAAGCCTATTTTCCCAACATCTGGTATCAGAGCAATTGGTTAATTCGGTTCCGATTCGTTATATTTCTGTGTGTGAATTATGGACGGCAACGTTGGACGTATGGTTAGTTTCAATGGCACAAATTGGGTGACTTGGAAAACTAAAATGGAAGATCTTTTATTTTGTAAAGATTTGAATGGACCCATAGAGGGTGATAGTGGCAAACCGGAAGGGATGAAAGATGACGAGTGGAAAAAGCTAGACCGGAAAGCTGTCGGTTTTATTCGGCAATGGATTGATGATAGTGTCTTTCATCATGTCTCTACAGAAAAATCTGCACATGGTCTTTGGACCAAATTGGAGAGTTTGTATGATAGAAAGACGGCAGTGAATAAAGCTTTTTTATTTCGAAAGCTTGTGAACTCTAAATATAAGGAGGGTACTTCTATTGCAGAGCATTTGAATGAGATTAAGAGCATTGTGAATCAGTTGGCCGCCATGAAAATTACTTTTGATGATGAGTTGCAAGCTTTGTTACTTCTTAGTTCACTTCCCGAAAGCTGGGAAACTTTGGTGGTCACAGTTAGTAACTCCGCACCTGATGGAGTGGTAACAATGAGTCAAGTTATCAGCAGTTTGTTGAATGAAGAAACAAGAAGAAAATCATCAGGTTCTTCTTACTCCGAGGCACTTGTAATGGAAAACCGGGGGAGAGGCAGGAGTAAGAGTAGGGTTCCGCACAACCGTGATAAATCTAGAGGTCGTTCAAGCTCGATGTCAAAAAAGGATGTTGAATGCTATTATTGTCACAAGAAAGGGCACATGAAGCGGGAATGTAGAAAACTCAAGTTCAAGGAGCAGAACAAAGAGAAAAATTCAGAGAAAAAGCAAATTGATACAACTGTAGTTACCGATGATGAACTCATGATTATCCGTGATGATGCTAGCGTTAATTTGATTGGCCAAGAGACGGATTGGGTAATTGATTCTGGAGCTTCATTTCATGTTACTTCGCGGGCTGATTTCTTTACTTCTTACTCACAAGGTGATTTTGGGAATGTCCGTATGGGAAATGAAGATGTGTCAAAAATTGTCGGCATGGGTGACATTTGCTTGGAAACAAATATTGGATGCAAATTGCTGCTTAGAGATGTGAGGCATGTACCAGATATTTGACTCAATTTAATCTCTGCTGGAAAGTTAGATGATGAAGGCTACATCAACAATTTCAGTAATGGAAAATGGAAGCTCTCCAAAGGTTCTCTAGTGGTAGCAAAAGGAAAGAAGACTTGTTCTCTTTACACTATGCAAGCAAAAATCTGCAAGGGTGTTGTGAATACCTTAGAGAATGACTCATCCACTGATTTATGGCATAGAAGGCTTGGACATATGAGTGAAAAAGGATTGCAAGTTTTGTCCAAGAAAGAGCTTCTAGTGGGGATAAAAGGTACGCCTTTGAAAACTTGTGTTCATTGTTTCCATGGTAAACAAAACAGAATATCATTCCGTAGAAACATTGCATCTAGAAAATCTCATGTTTTAGATTTGGTACATTCTGATGTATGTGGTCCTTTGAAAGTTAGGACACTTGGTGGTGCTCTATACTTTGTCACTTTTATTGATGATCACTCTAGAAAAATTTGGGCTTATACACTGAAAACTAAAGATCAAGTTCTAGATGTGTTTAAGATTTTTCAGGCCAAGGTTGAAAGAGAAACAGGTAGACAGTTGAAATGTGTTCGCTCGGATAATGGTGGTGAATATATTGGACCATTTGATCAGTATTGCACAAATCATGGTATCAGGCATGAAAAGACAGTTAAAAAGACACCTCAACAGAACGGGGTTGCAGAGAGAATGAATCGCACCATTCTTGAGAGAGTCAGATGTTTGCTCTCACATTCTAAATTGCCAAGATCCTTTTGGGGTGAGGCAATGAGGACCGCAGTTGATCTTATCAATTTGTCTCCTTCAGTTCCGTTGAATGGTGATGTGCTAGAGAAAGTTTGGACAGGGAAGGAAGTCTCCTATGATCACTTGAGGGTATTCGGCTGCAGAGCTTTTGTTCATATTCCAAAAGATGAAAGGTCCAAGCTTGATCCAAAAGCAAAGCAATGCATATTTCTTGGCTATGGGCATGAAGAATTTGGATACAGGTTGTATGATACAGTTGACAAGAAAGTTGTCAGAAGCCGAGATGTTGTTTTCTTGGAAGATCAAACTAGTGAAGACATCGACAAGCTTGAGTCAGCTGAGTCTAGTACTGATGATCTTGTTGATTTAGATCCTCTCAATCCCTCTGTTGTTCATGATATTGATGAGGAAGTGCAAACACCTCATGATGATGCAGCAGAAGATGATGTTGAGTCAGAGATTGAGGGGGAGCAACCACCCCAAGAGCCACTACCACAGACACCGTTAAGGAGATCTACTAGAGAAAAACAGACATCCAGAAAATATTCTTCAAATGAGTATGTGATGATATCAGATCAGGGGGAGCCAGGGACTTATCAAAAGTCTTGAAGCATGAGAACAAAACTGAATGGTTCAAGGCAATGAAAAAGGAAATGAAGTCTTTGCATGAGAATCACACCTATGATTTGGTGAAGCCGCCTAAAGGGAAGAAAATTTTGAAAAATAAATGGGTCTTCAGACGAAAGAATGATGGGAACAGTTCTCAACCGAGATTCAAGGCACGACTTGTCGTGAAAGGTTTTGATCAGAGAAAGGGAGTTGATTTTGATGAGATTTTCTCACCAGTTGTGAAGATGTCCTCCATTCGAACTGTGCTTGGTATAGCTGCGAGTATGAATTTAGAAGTTGAGCAGCTTGATGTGAAGACCGCATTTTTGCATGGTGACTTAGAAGTGGAAATTTATATGGAGCAACCTGAGGGCTTCAAAGATAAGGGTAATGATCAGTTAGTTTGCAAATTGAAGAAGAACTTGTATGGATTGAAGCAAACACCGAGGCAGTGGTACAGAAAATTCGATGCTTTCATGAGTAAGAATGGGTATTCAAGAACCACTTCAGACCATTGTGTGTTTGTGAAGAAATATAAAGATGGTAATTTTATTATTCTCTTGCTTTACGTTGATGATATGCTTATTGTGGGCCAAGACACGAGTAAGATTAGCAAGTTGAAGTCAGAGTTGAGTAAGTCCTTTGCCATGAAAGATTTGGGTCCAGCAAAGTAAATTCTTGGGATGAGAATTGTTCGTGACAGATCACATGGGCTGATTTGGTTATCTCAAGAGAATTATATTAAAAAGGTTCTTGAGAGGTTCAATATGGACAAAGCAAAGCCTGTTAATTGTCCACTTGCAGGCCACTTCAAACTAAACTCAAGTCAGTGTCCTACAAGTGATGAAAAGAAAAATGAGATGCAGAAAATTCCCTATGCTTCAGCAGTTGGTTCTTTGATGTACGCCATGGTTTGTACTCGACCGGATATTGCTCACGCAGTTGGGGTTGTCAGTCGATTTTTGTCTAATCCAGGGAAAGAACACTGGGCAGCAGTGAAATGGATTATGAGGTATCTTCATGGCACTTCAAAGATGAGTTTGTGTTTTGGTAAAGGCGAGCCTATTCTTGATGGGTTCACAGATTCTGATATGGCTGGTGATGTTGATAGTCGAAAATCTACTTCTGGTTATTTGATTACTTTTGCAGGGGGAGCAGTGGCATGGCAATCAAGATTACAGAAATGTGTTGCTCTCTCCACCACAGAAGCTGAGTTCATCGCCATCACTGAAGCTTGCAAAGAATTATTGTGGTTGAAGGAATTCTTACAAGAGTTGGGTTTGAAACAAGAAAGGTATGTCATTCATTGTGATAGTCAGAGTGCAATCCACTTGAGCAAGAATTCTTCATTTCATTCGAGATCGAAACATATTGATGTTAGATATCATTGGATTCGTGATGTCTTGAATGATAAGTTGTTACAACTTGAAAAAATTCACACTGATGATAACACTTCGGATATGTTAATTAAGGCATTGACTAAGGACAAGCATGAGAAGTGTCGACTTTTGGCGGGAATGGTCGAATCCTCCACATAAGTCGGGAGGGGGAGAATTGTTGGGTTTTCCTCCTTTGTGGGACTCATCAATTTGCTAATTTTTTGGTGGCTTACCCGTGTATGACTCTTATATAAGACTTGGTTTGGAGTCTTCAAGTTAAAAGGAATTTGGCAGCCACCAAAGACTATAAGTTTTGTCATTTTCTTTGGTTCATCTTTTCTTTGTTGGTTTGGCAAGAAGACATATTTTCGGCAGTCTTTGGTTCAACAAAAATTCAGCCTTCTTCTTCTCCTTTTTGGTGCCAGAAAAATCTGCAAATTTGTTCTTCAAGTGGGTAACATTTCTTCACTTGATATTTGGGTTTCTTGCGGTTTGTTCTTGGAGATTTGGTTCACTTATTTTGTGAGGTATTTTCCTCTTGTGATTTACACCTTGGTGTGTTTGTAAGGCTTATGCCTTTTGGCCACTTTGTAATCTGATTTGGTGATAGTGGAAGAAACTGACCTACCGGTCGTCGTGGATGTACCTCAAGTTATTTGAGGGAACCACGTAAATCTTGTGTGCTTATTTATTTTCTGTTATTTTATTTATATTGCTTCCATTGATTTACACTTGTGGAAAAACCTATTTTCCCAACACTTTGAGGTACACATCAAGTTGTTTACTCAAAGAACATTTCACAATCTCGATCCTCCAGACACCAATCCAAAATTTTCAACATGTCCTATGTTGACCCAGACCATTGATTCCTCTAATTGAAATTGATGGTACCAGAATAAAATGTCTAGCTCGGACTAGAGATGGATCAAGATAGCGTTCTAGATCACCATATGCCGAGCTGACCTGGAATGGTGTGGGTCAGCTGTGAATCCCCCAAAGACAACCAACAACACGAAAATTACCAGAAGGGGTAGATGATGACTTTCACTAACAAACCCTATCTTGGGTAAGAAGTCACCACTTTTAAAATGTTGCGTCATCGCTTTTAGAAAGCCATGCCACGCCTAGAAAAAAATTTCTCTAACGGTCAAATATTCTCTAACAATTCGGTTATAAAAGATAATGATTAATAATGTATAAAGGGTGAGCACACGTAAGCTGACCTAGGGGATATCTATTGTACTCGCCGTCTTCCTCAAAGCAATACACTCCAAATAGTAAAAGTCTCAATCTCAATTACAGTAGACTAACCCAGATCTTCAGTTGAGTGAATTACACTATTCCTATGCATTCTTATTCATTTCACCTCAAACACTCAAGACATTTAACTTACAATTCACCCAACTCATTCCACCTTAATCTTTTCAGTTTTTTCACACCATCAAAAGTCTCCTAAGATCCTGGCAACGAATAACCCTGTGAGAAATGAATCTTACACTAAAAGACTTACTCGATCGGACTAAACTTTCAAAGCCTAACCCAAAGCCAAGACTAACAATCATGTTTGTCCTTTTGCGCTACTCACTTCTCCCTTGAGGAGAGTCCTACTTTCTTATCTTATGGTGGGGACTTCTCTTTTTGATTTCTTGGACCAGTCGATCAACGGTATCCTATTAATGGACTTTCCCTTTTTGAGTATCTAATGGGTTTCTGATGTTCTCCGAGGGTTCAGGGTTCCATTCTAAAGGTAGCGATCGAGGTCTTACTAGTGATCTACACTTGCGTTATGCCCACGATCCCAGTTAAAGGCATTTACTTCTGCAGTAGAAAAGACGAATCAAATTCGCGTCCACATTGCCTCTAAATCTTTGCCATTCCAATCTTGGTTTTTTAGACAATGCTTTGCCTAGCATTTCCGCTGCAAAGGAGGCAAACAATGTTGCGTCGAGTTTAAAGGTGAAAGTAATAAGCGAATATTCAAAACCTCGTGCTTTTACTTTTATTTTTATAGACAAGGATCCTATCGACCTAAATGAATGTGTGCTATTAAAAAAATCTTTCAATAGAAAAAATAACAATACCACGTCAACATTATCATATAGTATTAAGTATTAACAAACAATAATATACAGATAAATAAAGAAATGACCTCACACAAATAACTACCTGTTTATATAAACAGATAACTACCCATTATTATTCCATATAAATCAACAATTACTCAAGTGGAGTGCACTCACCGTCGTGTTGAATATTCTCTCATGCTATTGTACTATAATATCTCATTATGCCACGTGTCACTAGTGAGAGTACACATACATGTCTGGACTTTATGGGCTACCACACAGTATCTGTGTGAATCCAAAATTTAAAGTTGCCCTATTACAAAAAATAAATAGCACAAAAAAAACAAAAAAACGAAAGATATTTTCACAACACAACAGATAGGTTTGTAATTTTCTCACTTGCTGCCATTGTGGTTGTCGTCGTTATAATAAGCTACAAGGCAATTGACGACATATCATCAGGTGGGTCCAATATGTTAGAACAACAACATCAGGCATGCATGACTTACGACTCTCTAATAACAAATTCTGAAACGGTCTCAGCTACAGACTTTACAGTAGGAAATACAGGCTGACGTAGCTGCGACCGGCAACAACTCAAATGTTCTCTAAAAGTACGCATGGACACAAGCTTCTGCCATGGACATGATGGAAAAACCCAAATGAACTGTGCTGGCACCATATTTTCAGCCTTGGAAATCCCAGAAGAATGAAGATAGTAAAAAATGATTGTAATCGCTCTTATCTGCATATTTAGCGGCCAACCAGGCAATGGGCAAGCATCAATTTGGCTCACAATGTTATTGAGCTTTTGTAATGGTCCTGCTAGACACACCATGCAACAATTTGACAAACCCAAGAAAACTAAGCTTTCCATCTGTGTGTCTGATCCAGTCGTGGAGAACGGCATGAACAGGGACAGAAGGGCTGAGCCCAAGTTCCTGGAACAATATTTACAGAATGCCGTAGATCAGTTTTTAATTTTTGCCACTGATGTACTAACCAGCATAGTACACAAGATTATAGGGATACAAGAACTGTCTCAGCCCTTGTGTCAGGAAATGGATAGAGACTTGCGTAAATGGATAACATTTGCATTTGTATTCAATGAAATCAAAAGGTGAAATTCCTTTTTTAGATGGAAACAAGAGTTCAACTCACCGATGCCAATTCTTCAATGACAATGGCCCTGTTCCCATCCTTCTCAAAAAGCTCATAGGCACAACGAGCATGTTGCTCCCATCGATCAAGAGCCTCAAGTTGATAAACACTTAATGTAGCTGCACAGAATTCCTCAAAATCCATCCTTCTGTATTGAAGTGCATTAAGCTGCCAACAAAGAAGACAAAAGAGTTCACCACTCAAAAGTTAGAACGTCATGCAAGACATAATTGATTATGATGCCTATCATGGTAGTGAAAGAACATACTGATGCTAGGAAATCATGGACTCGGGACTCCTTCATAGCATCTGTTGCATTTTTCATCAAGGCCTGACCAAATCATAGAAGTTGAGAGACTCATTTAAGTCAAAAACAGCAATGCAATTTAAACATTTATCAAGAAACTAACCTTTTTAATGTTATCCAAACATATGGTGCCGTTTTTGGTTGGTTCCAACAGCGAAAATTGCTCCTTCAAATAAAATAACTCATCCACAGTCAACGTTTTAGATAAAGCCTGCCACATTCCATAAAAAATAAAATCAGAAAACAAACTAGTAGGAGATGTACATGAAAAGCATAGTGCATGAAAACTGAAACAAATACAAAAAACAGACAGTAAGAATTACAAATAAACATATGATTAACCATATCTCACTGAAGGATAATTGCACTAGGAATGTATCTCACAGCCTAACTATGGCATGTGTGATTGCGATCACTTTAAAAACCCCTTACAAAAAGCACTTGTCCAGAGATAATATTTCAGGACCATATGGTCAATACCAGTGTGTGAAAAAGAAAGTCATTAATTTCCAAGCCCTGCTTACAGTTACAGCATCATCCTCCGAAAGCCCAATGGCTACAATGGTTTCCACTCCAAATATACAGCCAACAAATGGTTTACATGAAAACTATCACAAGAATTGAGAACTACTCTTTCCAGGAATTGGTACCGAGTACAACCTAAGTAGTTCTTTATTTACTTCTCTCCCAAGCTACACCTAAGAAGCAGCATCATAGAAGGAAGACAAAGGCTGCTGTGCCTTAGTAAGGTATAACAAATGAGCAAAGGGTACTTTCAACAAACCTTCAAAAGGAAAAATATTGTAACTATCACAGGTACATTTGAAGCAAGTAGAATCTAGTTGGAATTTGTTCCTGCCATTCATTGCATATACTGAAGCAATAATCAGTATGTATTGTCTACTTTGTCTTGGCTCAATGTGAGAAAGTAGTTTCCCATTAATAAAAAGGTGCAAAGAAACAATGGATTGTAAGCATTAGAAGAACTTTTGTTAATTTACATCTATCATTGTTCTTTAGAGTAATGAAAAATCACTTAAGCTTAAGTGCAGATGATATTTTAGTTTTGAAAACTATGAATGGCTACCCTGGCACAAAATATCAAGCATATGCTGCATAAACAAGTAAAACAGGTACCAGCTTTGCTATGGATAAGTTTCATTTATAACACAAAAAACATAATAGTCAAAGGCTACACCAAACAGTTTGAAAATCAGTTCCTGATTGTTGCAGTCTGGTTATTGATATAGAGGACAGAAGGAAAAATATTAGCTAATAAAGAGAGAAGGCAGATTGTGGGTAATGAAACTCTAGTAAAAGTCCATGCAGACACATCAAATAAAAATTTAAGGAAAAAAGAGAAAAAAAAGATCAGTTTCTAGTAGCATCATGTGCCTACCCGTAAACCAGCTTTCCGGAGAGCAGAAGAACGCATATAAGACCTCATGAGTTTGAATATTGATATATCCAGCGGCACTTTTATGTCATTACTATCTTTTATCCAGGGATGACCTGCATCGGGAAATTTATTAGTAGCACTTCCAGAATGTAAACAACAAAAAGCTCAATGCTCATGACGTGAGTTGAGACACTAACACAAGGCTTGAGCAGCAGTCATTCTTTTCCGTGGGTCCTTGTTCAATAAACGTTTGACAAAATCTTTAGCCTCAGAAGACAGAGAAGGCCAAGGTGGTTCCTCAAAACTTGGATCAGCTTTTAAAACGGACCGAAAGATCCCCGACTCAGTACGAGCCCAAAATGGGCGGCTGCCACACAAAAGAATATACGCTATAACACCAATACTCCACACATCGGCCTCTGTACTGTAAGATCTATGAAGAACTTCAGGTGCTACATAGTATGCACTTCCAACAATATCATTAAGCCTTTCATCTACAAAAAAACATTTGAAATATTAGAACTATTCAACTGATTTGCGGATCAATTTATCATTATATATATATCAGAACAGTTCATCAAGAATCAAGGATACCTGGCTTCACAAAATCTGACAACCCAAAATCTATGGTCTTCAGTTGTGAGTTTTCATCCTCAGATGTAAACAAAAAATTCTGATCCACCAATTAGCTACAGTTAGATAAAGAATACAAATATAACACCAAAGGCCATTGCAAATAACACATATTGTAAACAACTGCAATGATAACTAAAGATTGTACCAAATTTTGGCGAATCAAAATACTATCCTCAAGTTGAAAAAATTTTCATGGATCATTTAAATTTAAAATCGTAGTGAAATAATTTTTTCTTTTTTTTATGGGTGGGATGGTTTGAATAGCCAAATCTCTACTAATTTCAAATCGGATTGCACCCAAAAATATCACCATATTATTTCATTCTTAACCCAAAAAAATAATGACCATAGTGATTTGAACAAATTTGAACAGCATTTTACAAAATCAACAGTCATAAGAAAGTAATAACCAAGCTTGTGGATTATGAAAGACACTAGGGTTTATAATGATTTTGCATACGTTTATTAATGATAAGAAGCCTACTTTTAACCTTTCTAAGTTGGAAGTATGCAAATTTAGTCCACTCAACCTCCTCTACACACCAATATACAGGTATAAAATATAAATCTTATACATAGGCAGTTCAAACTTGAGAATATCCCTCACCTCTGGCTTAAGATCCCGGTGCACCACACCCTGGAGATGGCAAAATGAAACAACACTCAATATTTGCATCATCACAGCTTTTGCATCATGTTCAGTATATTTCCCACCCCTGCAGGCCAAGCAACAAAACATATCATATGCTATTGATCTTTAAAGAACCTGTTCTTTGACAAATTACAATTTCCCCTTTTATGGTAGACGCCAAAAAGTACAAAATTCGATGAACTAAAACTAATATTATTACCTTGAAAGTATTCTATCCAGGAGCTCTCCTCCTTCACATAACCTGAGAATGTATTACAATCAGTAAATTATTGACACACTTTATGATTTTGATACCAGAAACAATCTGCAAAAATATGCGCTTTTCAGCACACGAATGAAAAATGAATAAAAATATTTTAAGGGGAAATGAAGACTAAAAAAAAGTATTAATTAAATCAGATATAAGTAGCAAAGAAGCTTAGTCTTAAGCAGTACACATATCATCACTAGTCAGGCAATCGGTTCCCGTAGAGATACAGCAATTCACGGAATAAGATAAAATTCAAGAGTAGGTGTAAAGATCAAAGCTTACTCCATCACTATGTAGACATTATCATGGTCTTCAAATGCGTCGTAAAATTGTACTAGATTGTTATGTCCGGTCAAAGCTCTCAATATTTTGACCTCCCTTCTCACATCCTCAATGGCTATGGCAGTGGTCATCTGGATACAAAAATGAGCAAGGAGTTAGAAAAGAATACCCAAAAATTAAGAACTAACAATACTGCTTATTGAATCAAATCATGCCCTGTCCATAAACTTGTACTTCCACCAATAGAATTAAAGCAAGTTCCAATGGTAATAAATAGTGTAGATTTTAAACATAGGACTCAACATCAGAAAACTTAACAAATAAACTAACGATTATATGCAATAATAAAACAAGAAGCAACTGAAAATATATCAAATTACATCAAATAGGTTAGTAATCAACGATAAAGATTCACTCAAATGAAAATGATTTGATTCATATGATCAGTGAATCACAAAGCAAAACAACAGTATCCAAAGATTCGTTTGGCAGTTCCATCAACAAAACTTCACCAACTTAAACGAAAGACTACCACAATATTTGAATTTTGCATTCAATCTCAAATGAATCCCCTTGTCTAATGCCAAAATAATCGAACACTATATACACATTACGGATCATCTAAAAAATCACACCAGTACAAACAAACATTAATGATAGACTATAAACGAACACTAAACTATTTCAATGGTACTTGAGAAATTTCACATTTTGCAACTCAGTCCTATAAGATTTCACAACTATGTATCATGAGGTGGCTATTCTTGCAATTAAAAGAATGCATAAACGACCAACTAGACTATACAACAAAAAGTATAAAATCTTATTTTCATCCCAAAAAATTGCCTGCAGATCTGATCACTACAACCTCGAGAACATTCATCAAACTCAGTTCCACAAACACAAAATCAAACAGATCACTCACGATTCATGCAAATTATCACTAATTCGAATCCAAACAGAAAAATTAAGAGTAAAAATTTCGAACCTTCGCTTTGGGTATGACCTTAACAGCAACATCTTGTCCCTTAAGCTCACCTTTCTTGAACTTGGCCTTACAAGTATACCCAAAATGCCCTCTTCCAACCTCATCCCCAAGCTCATACTTGTCCCCAAAATGCTTCGAAAACCCGAAACTCTTATCCAAACCCGCAACTCCATTCTCCGATTCATTCCCCTCCGGTATCGCCGCCTCGTTGGGCTTCACCGACCCGTGCCTCCTCGCCAACACCGCTCGAATGTGCTTCGCCGGCGACGGCGGCGGAAACGGCCGCTTGAAAAACCGGTTAGGCGTCGATTTCGAGCTCCCATTCGCGGGAGATCTCGCCGGAGACTTCTTCAACCACGAATAATGGGCCGGACTTGGACTATAAAACGGGAAAAACGGCGTTTTCTTACTTACCTCGGTCCCTTCTTCCTTCTTGACAGTTTGATTACCATGGGTTTCAGCATTTTCAGGTGGTTTAGCGTTATCCTCAACCGGAACAAACTTACCCTCTACCGGAACAGGGATTTTCTTTGTGGATTGATGATTGTCGGAGAGATTGGGTTCTGGGGAGGGCTTGGAAGCGCAAATTCCCATTTTGGTACTTGTCCTCTCTTCCTCCCCAAACACAATATATTTAAAATCGTAGTTTACAAGTACTACATGAAGATTTAAGCCGAAAAAACTGAAAGTTGTTTTCTGGGTAATCCACTGATTTACATTGAAACTTTGTCTTGGGCGATGAGGAGACAAAAAGAGGGATCTGAAGATGGTGATTAAGGGTAAGCGACGATGAGTTCGCTTTTGTCGATGACTGTGTACTGAATTCACCTTTACCCAATTGAAGTGGAAAATTACAATATAAATTAATAAAGGAAAGAGGGATTCACACTTTGTACCCTAAAATATTTAATAATTTTTACTTTTAAACCTTAAAAATTAAATTTTTTACATTACTCAGTATATTAAAAGTGTTACGACGAACCCTTCCATAGCTTTCATGACTCATTTGATCAAAAATATCATTTTTGACATAAATGGAATTAGAGCTGATAAATGAATCGAATTCGAACAATACTTAAACAATTTTTTAGATTTATTTAAAAAAAAGACAAACTAGCAAAATTCAGCTCATTTATATATAAAATAGTCGAGATGTTTGGCCTCAGCTCGGGTTCACTTGACTCAACTTCGAGCTTGAGAGATTCGACTAAAACTCGTAAAACTCAACTCAATTATTAACCCCAAACGGAATAAGCAACAAAAACTAATGCAAGAGTAATATTATAATGTTTTTAATATATTAAAGATATACTAAAAAAAAAAAAATTACTCCTACTATTTAAGAATACAATTTTAAATAATTTTGGGATACAAAAAATAATTGGTCTTAAAGAAAAAGGTTAAAGATCATGAGTGTGGGCCCAGGCTGTACAATTGAGTCCACGTGGCGGTCTTCTGGTTCGGTGTGTTCGATTATTTTTCGTGGGTTTTTATTGTCTTAAGCTCAATTTGGGGATTAATGTAAGGGTAGGTCATAGGACTAATTTTATAGGGGCGGTGGGGGGTGAGAAGACGAATATGCCCTTGTATTTGACTGATTTTTGTCGCATTATTTGGACGACAACAACAAATACAGAGGATTAAGAGACAATTCCTTCTTGTCTTGGCCTTTGAGCCGCAAAGGAATGTGGAAATTCAAACTCGGACCGTTTCATTTGTTCAAACAAAAAACAAAACTGGAACTTCTACGAATTGGATAAGGCTAGATGTAATGGTATAAAATTAATTCAATGTTTAATATTATTTTTTTTTGATTAATAATTTTAAAATAAAAAATATTATATATATATATATATATATATATACTTATATTTATCATTTTTTATTAAATAAAAACTAGAGGTATGATCTTAGTCAACATAATCATTTTAAACTCCTAACATAATCGTTTACGCTCTCAAATTTCTATGTGTGATATAGGGTATGGTGTTTAAAAATTACTATTCAATAGTATATTTGGATTGTCGAAAAATAAAACCAAGCTTTTGTCTTATTTTTAATTTTTTAAAATTCAAATTTATCATAATAAGCCTTTTTTGTTTTAAGGTAAGTGGTGTGGTGTCAGACTTACCTGTCCAAAAACACCACGTGAATTGCATTCGTTTTATTTTGCTTTGTTTTGTTTTGTCAAGATAGTCATGAAGCATGCGACATGCGTCGTCAAAATAAGATTGTCAACTAAAAAGATTTTGTCAAAGAGTAACTTCCTCCTTGTATGGATGGATGCCGAAAGCGTATACAACAAAATCTAAGATTGTCCATGTAAGAGATGACGTTATATATTATCCGCAAAAAATGCTGTTTGACTTTATTTATCCTATCCAATCCAATGCAATGCCTTTTAACATTAGGCCAATTCTTATAGAATTACTAAATTTTGAATTCTAGACATTTAGATTTATGATTCGTTTTTATTACTATTTAAATTATTTTTTATGCTTCGTTTGGTAGGAATAATAAAAAATAGAAGAAATGAAAAATAAAAAAGATACATTTTCTATCCTCCAAGAATAAAAAGTATAAATGATACATTTTTTCTCGTTTGTGTTTAGTAGAATAGATGAAAAAATATTTTTTTAATTTTATTTTTTAAAAAAATATAAATACATATTTTATCATTGTATACATAATATATGTATATATTATAGGACATATAAACAAAGAAGATACATTTCAACACAAATAATTAAAATTTTATTCATTTTTCTTATAATTTTGGACAGGTTGATTTTTATGAATAGAAAGGAAAGCTTATTTATCCACTTTTTTATTATTCTTATTTTCCTTCCTTCTTTACCAAATAAACAATTTTATCTATCCCTCTAATTTTTTTATCTTTTTATTTTTTTCATTGTACCAAACGGAGTTTTAGGGTTATATTGAGACCAATTCTGGGCAAGTTAGGCACGGATAATATTTTGGGAGCATGTACGTCTTAGATTGAATTTTGATCCATCTATATTTTGATAGCAGTATTGGATGAATTTTTAGATTAAATTATATTTGAAATTTTATTAAATAAGTGTAGTTTTATCATATATTCTAAAAAATATAGGAATATAATAACTCTGATCAAATCACAAGAGAATTAAATATTAGTCTATTTAAAATCGGTTACGTGATTTAATCTAATTGTATTCTCAATTCGACTGGGATTCGATTAATGGAATTTGACAGTTGACAAACCCTGGTGATGATGAATTGTTTTTCGTCACCATTTTGCAAATTTTGACATTAAATAAATAAACAAAAAGGGGGTGGCAAAGTTGGAAACTCTATGCTGGACGCTGAAAAACAAATTTTGAATAAACCATCAGAAATGTTAATTAAACAGTAAAATCTGGGGCCATACTGTATATTGTAGCAGCCTTGCAGCCCACTCAATCATAACGTAACAGACTTCCCACTAAAATTGTTGAGGATTTAGAAACTGTACATGCACTGTAATTTTCATAGTCGGGCCCCACCACCACTTTTTTTCACTATCCTTGCTTTCAACTACCATCTCTCGCATTCGCTCTCTCTCACACACGCACTACCACCTTTCTATCGTGTGCACTTCTCACTAGTGATGTAAGCTCGGGCCAAATGGCCCGTTGTCCCCGGGTTGGCCAGTCACTCCGGCCATTAATGGGATTATAGGCCAATCTGTGGGCCACATGGTGATTATTTGTAATCTTGCAATGTACCCGGTTAGGTCATGGATCGTGTTTTTAATCTATTAGGACCGAAAGATGATTCATTATTACTTGATGGTACTCCAAAACAGTTGGATCGGATTACAAAATAATCTGAGATATGGCTTAGGGAATGTGTGTATGTGTGTATATGAGAGAATGTATGCTTAGTGTTAGATGTAAAATGAATATAATAATATGATTGGTTCACTCTAACTGAATGACTAAAATTACATTTACAGTAAAGGAAACTCTTACTCATTGAGATTTGTATTACTTGAAAAAGAAGATTATTGTTACCAAGTATTTAGTTGGAAGCTTTTTACAGAATATTGTCTAGGTTATTGTTGGATAGTTTTTCTCTGTTGGCCTCTACACATGGCATCATTAACTATTTAAACATATGGAGGTTAGAGTTTTGTGGTGATCCCTTTCTACTATAAGGGCGGCCCAACAAATCCAAAAGTCCTAGACGAGAATATGAAGCGGGACCCTATTAATAGGTAACAATTATTAAAATATATTCATTTAAAAACTATTTTTTTAGCTTTTTGAGATGCAAAAATATTGATTAAATTTTCATATTCAAGTTTTGTTAATATATCTATTTCAATAAATAATATAGTTAATCCATTTAATCTTTCCTGTGACATAGTTGATCGGATATAAGATTTTATTAACTTAAGTTTTGAAAAAAATTTCTCTGCTCAAATAATTGTTACCGATATTATTAACAATATTCTAAAAGCTATACATGCATTTCGAAAAGAATCTAATCATTTTATGTAAGTTAGGGTTTTAATAATCAACTATCAAAATTCAAGTATTTAAGTTTCTGTCAAAAAAGGAGACATTCTAAATCCAAAATATAAAATCAACATATTAAAAATTCTAAGCACATCAAACTTCTAAAAATTTCTAATACAAAATGAGATAGCAATTGACCAAACCAGCTTTATTATAGTATATTGAGCCTAAAGAATTCTGACCCTTAAATCTTGATCATTATCAACTAATTGAAAGGTTTTTGAATTACAAGAGATTAGAGAATAGAGAGATTTGGTGTTCTTTCGTTGTTTAGATTCAGACTTCACACTTCACACACACAGAGACAGAGAAATAGAGAGAAAGAGAGGGCATGAAGGAGTAGCATTAAACAGACACTGTAGTTTGTGAGTAAATCTCGTAATGATAACAATTGATCAATTTGTGCGAGTGAGGCAGAGTGATGTAGGGAGATTTGCTTAATTCCTTCACAGATGAGAGAGAAAGAAGGCGTGAGGGAGTGACGTTAAACAGACATTGTGGTTTGTGAGTGAATCCCGTAATGATAGCAGTTGATAAATTTGTGCGAGAGAGGCAGAGTGATATATGGAGATTTGCTTAATTCTATCATAGATGAGAGAGAGAGAGAGAGAGAGAGAGAGATCTAGTCGTCTACCTTCCTTGTTTCAAAAGTTTAGCAATTTACTGTATCTGACAAGTGGAACAATTTTCTAAGTAAGTTGTTGAAGTGTTAATGAATCTATCATTAAAATTTAGGTCCTCTTAAATCAATCAATCCAAAAATACATGTACCCATAACTAAAGCTTTTAACATGGGCCCCCAAAATTTTACAAAAATTGGGGACCCTAGGTGGCCAACTAAGTAGCATAGGCCTAGGACTGGCCTTGTCTGTTGATTATGTGGTCCCCTTTGTGTTTGTCTATTCTTGGAGCTGTGGCTCCTGATGCCTTTCTGCATCCATTGTTCGTCGATTGTAGTACGTGATTCATCTCCACTATCGATTGGTTTTCATTAATCAAAGTCATCAGGTAATACCCCCTATTCATGCGTCATATTGTAGTTTTTGCAGATTGATCTGGTGCCGCACTCTCATTTCTCAAGCTGATACTTATACTGAGCTAATCAGCATCAAGTTGATACCTACGCCGAGTTCGTGAGCATTGGGCTGTCTTCTTTGAGCCCAGAAAAAATTTTGAGCTCTAGAAAGGACCTAATCTTAAATCCATCATTATTATTACCCAACTCATTAGTTGGATAATTTAAATTTTTTAATGTCGAATATGTTAAAAATATACCATCTTAACTCACCCGATAGATCATGGATTATAGCTCTTTGGTAGGCTCACGTGCTCTGACCCATGGATTAATCAATGGTCCAGTTGCCTGGCCCGTGGATCAATCGGCAGGCGGGTGAAATTATAATCGAGACATTCGCTAATCTTTGAAAACAACTCTGAATCATACATGACGCATTTTAGCTTCTTTGTGACTTTGAATTGTTCTCTCTCTCTCTCTCTCTCTCTATTGCCATTTTGTATAATATTCTTTAGGTCACCAAAGTTGATCCTAATAAAATAGTTTTGAGTATTGGATCTACAAGAAACATTATCGATTACAATATCATAAAATAATAATAATATTAATAATTTTTCAGCGTCGTATTTTCTCTGTTCAATGACAAGGTACCATGCCTAACATTTTCTTGGAGTATTAAATAATTTTTATGACTGATCACTATAAATATAATAAGTCAAGATTTTTGGATTGAAATTTTTTTTTTGTTCAATAGTTAGTCGGGGTGTTCGAGTCAACTTAAACGCACTTTAACTAATTTCCTCTCCAATTAAAAACAGGCATTAGAATTTTTTTTTTCACGCGCTCATTTTGTGGTATTATAATATATGAAGATTGGTTATGTAGTCAAGAGATTAAATTGATAACCAACTTGGTTTGTATGAAGAATTGAAAATTGGTGGACCCACACATGATGCGCCATGGTCACCTTTACTTACCTTGAGAAAGTATCCGGTGCTCCAGGAGCACCGATAATCATGGTCTTCAACATGAACCAAAAAGAAGGATATACAACAGGCCCTTGATCTAAATGATCAGATCACTGTGAACCGGGGAGCTTTGAATTTGGTGAAGCCATATGAAACGGGAGCATCAAATGTGTTGGTGAGTACTCAGGGAGAAACACCCGAGTTGGTGTGGTCTTAGTTGGAAAATCCTAATATTTTGAAATTTTTTTTATTCTCGCATTGCTATTAAGTAAGTTTCAATTCACAGGAGTAACATAGTTTGTTATTTGAATTTAGTGGTATTGTGGTGACGAATTACCTTTCCGCATTAGTAGTTATGAGTCAAACTGAACATGTCACAGTAAGAGGATCTTCATGGTCACGCTTAAGAGAAATTACTATTTACTGGTTATCCTTCTCTTTTTTAAACAGCTAAAAAAAAAAGAGTACTTTGGGAGACGACCACTAACAAATAAAGTTGAGGTTACTCTCACCCCATTTAATCAGTTTATTTCAAACTATTAAGTTCATTTCATTTATATTCACCTCATTAATTACTAAATTCACTCCAATTATATTCACTAATTAAAAATTAAATTAATTCAATTTTATTCAAACCTACTGTATAGGCAATGATTCAATTTTATTTCGGTGTATTATTTGGGTACAAAAATATTTCAGAAAGTAGAATAAAATTTAATAAAAATTAATAATTATTTTAAAAATATTAGTCGAAATATACCAAAATATCTTAAAATAACTCAAAATATTCTAAAAAACATTGGTAAAAATATATCAAAATATCTCAAAACATCTTAAAATAATATAAATTACCTTGAAATATTAAAATTTCGCTTTAATTACTATTTTTATTTCTGTTTCTTTGATATATATATTTAATAATTTAATTAAATGAGTATAAATGGGATTAACTTAGTAACTAATAGGGTGGGTATAAATGAGATAAACTTAGTAGTTTGAAATAAGATGATTAAATGGAGTGGGAAAAAAAAAAATTAAAGGGTGGTAATAACCTCACCCAAAAAAATCGTAGAAAATCATATTTTAAAGGATGGGATCTCTTCACAAATAATCAACAGGTGGCCATTGAGTTTGCAGTAAATATTCCATGGAACAGATACCTGCAATTATCAATTATTTTGAAAACAACAAAATAAGACTAGCAAAAATCCGCTATTCCAATGTAATGGTTAATGAATATGACAATTATAAAAATAACTGTTAGATTCTAATTAATTGATGCTATCATGTATCAATAATAACTACCGCCAATGTGGTCAAATAAGATCTCCTACTTATTACTCTCTTGCGGAGGTTTTAATGATTTGAACTCATGTGAAGTTATAACATATTAAGAATATTCATGAAAAATAAATATATAACTTAACTTTTAAAAAAAATTATAACTTACATGGTTGTTTATAACATTTTAGAATCAATAATGCATTTTTCAGTTATAACTTTAATTTAAAAATATTATGATGCCGGGCTATCCCACATCGGATAACTTTGGATGCGTAAGTATGTCTATAAGTCTCCACTTGACCCTTACTCTCTTAGAGTATGTGATTAGGTGTGAATTAAAAAAAATTGCTTGCGTGTCTATATGGGGCGCTCAATGGTGGGATAGAAATCTCCTCTTTGGACCGTTAGTGCCCTGCAGTCTTGGTAATTATACCGGGGAGGTGGAGGACTAGGCTATCTCACATCGAGTAGTTTCGGGTGCAGATGCCAATGAAACTAAGCAATCGATGACATGATAAAGAGTTGGACTGAAAAGTAAGCAAATGCGGCTCAGGATTTCGCAACAACAGAAGGTTTTTTATCCTTGGTGAGAAATATATGTCCCTGTCAAAGCCAATGTGACTACATATGACAGAACTCCCAAGCCGGCTGTATGGATAGTTCACACTATTGTTTGTAGTACAATGCTTAATTTTTAAGTTTCACATCTTATGCTTGGATTGGATTGGATTGGATTGTTCTCATTCACAAATCCAACCCATATGGTGCCAGCGGTTACTCAGGCAGTCTCACACAACGTCCATCAATTTAATGCAACATTGGGCCACTATATATCCCTGTCAAGCCATTGTCACTACACATGCTACAATAGAAACACAATCATTACTACCGAAAACTTTAGTCTGAGAACAGAACAAAGACTAAAAAAGGGTTGGCGTAATAATTTTCGATGCAACACAAACCTGAAATGATATTAACAAGTTAGGATTGACTAGTTCTATTGATACCCCCACAAAAACTTTAGGATGAACAGATGCCATTGCTATACTATCTTTACCTAGGATGATGTCGAAATCCCACGGGATGTGAAATTAGTGGCCGAAATCTGAGTTACAAAATCCTGTTTGGCTGAGGTGGCTAACGAGTCCGCAGATGGTTAACGTCTCCCCAGGATTGTAGGGTCCACTTACCATCAGAGAAGTGAAATTTACTGATGGAGGTGCTCAAGATCTTCCCTGCAGACCGCCCAACTAGAGAAGCCCATTTATAAAGTGCTCTGATGACACCCCTATGAGTGACCACAACTACTCGCTCTCCTGAAAATGAAATATAATCATCAAATATTGTGCAAACTTTCTTATTATCTCGAACAATGAATCTACAAATACCTCTGTGCTTCTTTCCAATTCTCTCCAATGAAGATGTGCAGCGTTGATATAGTTGATCGAGACTTTCTCCACCACCCTGCATATGGATTAAACTAAGGGATCACTTTAAAATGCCAAAATCACCCATTAAATGTTTATCACACAAGTACCTGAATACACACAGAACTTTGATACAAAGCATCTATCTAGCAAATAGCCATATAAAATTAGCGCCATTTACTGCAAGTTGGACAAACTACTATTTTCAAAGCAAAAAGACCAATGCCTCTGAACAGGCATCACAGTCTCAACTCATCTAGCACATCAAATTATAATTTCTCCCATAAAGTGTGAGCTGGACTGGACCAAGCATCCAGCAAGCCGAACCTTAACCTTGTATATTTAGCCTGAGTAAGCTAAATTCACCAAATGAAACTCCCAAAAGGTTGGCAGGCCGAATCTCAGCAACCTATTGCAACAAAGATAATAATGACCAAAAGATATTGTTTCCATCTGAACTGGCGACACGGACCTACAAACAGAAGCTTGTGCAAAGCTCCCAATCGGGGTTAGCCACTTAGCCTCACACATCTTGGACATTTTGCAGTCTTATCCTAAAGGTTTTCCCCAGTTATACTATTGTTATATAAACACCTGTAAATTATGCTAATACTTCATGTTGATCGCAACTTCACAGGTATAAGTACAATCCTTACAGGGATTTCTTGATCTGGGCTGTGAGATACAAAAGCTTGATGAGCCTTGCGACTTTTTTTGGCTGCTTCACGGAGTGAAAGACCTTGAAGATCTCCTAAATGTCTTTCCCGCAACTCTGGATCTTTAATAACCTGAAGTAGAAAAACAATATAGTAATACACTCGTTTTGTGTTACAAAACTGTTAGAGAAATCACAGGCTGATTATTTGGGATTTCTCTTTACTTGGTTAATTCTGTTTATAGAAAATATTGTACAGCCCACCTTGAGTTTAGGCACTGATTCCTTGTAATTACTACTCTGTTCTATGTCTGTCATTATTTCCTTTGTAATCATAGTCAACTTATCTCTGTATAAATATAACACAAAGTAATGGAAACAATTGAGCTTTTCCAAAAACCTCTTCATTGTGTAAAACTTTATATGGTATCAGAGCTATCAAATACTCAAACGAGTTTCTCAATGGCTAATTCTAGCTCCTCTACTCTCACCCCATCTGAGAGCAACCCTGTTATCAGTTCTCTTCCACCACCCTCCGATTCTAATACCATCCTGATCTCCATTAATACAGCAGCCCAGGGTGAAGCTCACCCCTAATAACTTCTTGTCTTGGCATGCTCAATGGAATGCACTCCTGATAGGTTACAACCTCAAAGGGTATCTCAATGGCTCTTTCCCCTGTCCCTCGGCAATGGTTACTGAAAACGGCAAAGAAAAGTTGAACCCTACCTATATCACATGGGTTCATCAAGATCAGTTGCTTCACAGCGCTATTCATGCCTCTCTTTCCGACAAACTTCATCCGTTTGCAGCCTCGGCTAAGACGTATCAGGAAGTGTGGTCTCGTCTCTCTACCACCTATGCCAAGCCGTCACACTCGAGAATCCTACGAATAAAGGATAATCTCAACTCTCCTCAAGCTGGTCGTAGCATTACCGATTACATGCACCATGTAAAAAGTGCCGCTGATGAGTTATCTATGATTCACACTGTTCCGGTTGAAGAAGAAGACCTGGTCTTTGCCATTTCAGCAGCAGTTCGCGCTCGTGACAGTGATATTTCCTTTGAAGAGCTTCATGAGAAACTGTCTGAACATGAAGCTTTTTCTCAAACGATGCTCCCAACGTTCCGATGATGCTTCAATTACTGCTAATGTTGCTAGCAAGGCGGGATATCAGTCACGAAACAACAATAAATCTGGCAGGTTTAACAACTCTGGAAATTCCAACAAACAGGGTCATTGTCAAAAGAAAAATCAGAATTCCAACGGCTCCAACAATCAGAATTCTCCGAAAATTGTTTGCCAATGGTGTGAGCAACAAGGTCATGTCGCTCGCACGTGCCAGTATCTCCGACCTCCTGGCTATGGTGGCTTTGGCTCCAATCCACATGCTTATTGTGCTGGTCAACCTAGCGCATCTCCTGTCAACTGGTTGGTCGACTCCGGTGCATCTCACCATGTCACCGCGGACTTGAATAATCTCTCCCTCCATTCGGGTTATGAGGGTCCTGATGACATGGTCATAGACGATGGTAAAAGGCTTCCTATCACCCATACCGGTTCCACAAATCTACCCTCATCTTCAAAACATTTCTTATTGAATGATGTGCTTTGTGTTCCTAGCACGAAAAAGAATCTCATTTCTGTTTCCAAATTCTATCGTTCTAATAATGCATCTATTGAGTTCTTACCATCTTCGTTTGTTGTGAAGGATCTTCACCCGGGGGCACCTCTAGTGCATGGGCGGAACAGAAATGGAATTTATGAGTGGCCATCGCATGCACCTCCTCAATCCTTCTCGTCATCCACTTCATTGTCGCCCATTCTCTCCTTCGCCAGCGTCAAGACCACTCTCCAAGATTGGCATAATCGCCTCGGCCACCCCTCTTTGAAAGTCTTAAAACATAGTCTCTTCAAATGTTTTACCCATCTCTTCTAGTCAAGAATTTCTTTGTAATTCCTGCAAGTGTAATAAAGCTCACAAACTTCCATTTCACTTATCTACACTGCAAAGTAATTCTCCCCTTGAATTGATTTATTCTGATTTTTTGGGGACCTTCCCCCGTTCAATCCATTGATGGTTTTCATTACTACATTATATTTGTTGACCATTTCACCACATACATATGGTTATATCCCCTTAAGAAAAAATCTGATGTCCCAAATGTCTTCATTAAATTTAAATTGGTGGTTGAAAAATTCTTTAATCCCCTAATCATCTCCATTTATTCCGATGGTGGCAGTGAGTTTCACAAACTCAAACCTTTCTTTGAGTCTAATGGTGTTACTCATCTCCTTACTCCACCCCACACTCCGGAACATAATGGTTCCCCTGAAAGACGACATCGCCATGTTGTTGAGACTGGACTACGTTACTCAGTCAAACCTCTCTTCTTTTGCGTTTTTGGTCATATGCATTTCCTACTGCAGTCTATTTAATAAATAGAATGGCCACTCCAATTCTTTCCTTTCAATCACCTGTTCACAAACTCCATGGAAATCTTCCCAATTACTCCAAACTACGCACCTTTGGTTGCCTTTGTTACCCTTTGCTTAAGCCTTACAATAAGCATAAGTTGGAACCAAAGTCCAAACCTTGTGTTTTCTTAGGTTATCTTCCGACACAAGTATTGTTGGGAACCAAAGTCCAAGCCTTTTGCTGCCTTGAACCTCACTCTTCCCGAATCTATGTTTCTCGGCATGTTGCCTTCATCAAAAATGTCTTTCCTTATGCGTCTCTTGAGCAAAATAAATCTTAATGATTTGTCTCATTGGTTGCTACCAAATTCCAGTAACTCTCCTTATTTTGTGGTCCCCAACAATACTTCCTTTTCTGTTCCCCAAAATCAGCCACCTACTAATTTGGTTGTCACCGAAAATCTGGACGGTCAATCCCCTCCTTCCGCAACTCATTTTGGAAAATCTTCTTCTTTGCCTTTCTCTCAAACTCGTCCAGCTTTAATCTCTCCTACTTCCACTGATTGTGCATCTCTCTCCATGCCTGGCAATGATCACTCCTCACCATCCTCTTCGGCCTTAGCAGGTGCACCCGAGCGTGATCTCTTTGACGCGTCTGAAGGAGCAAGTACTCAAGATAATGCCAGGCTTCTTGACCCTCCTCCACGAGTTACTACCCGATCTCAAAATAATATTTTTAAACCCAAGAAATTACTTTCTCTGGTTTCCCATCTTCCCTCACCTGAAATACCCGAACCCACTGCTCTGTCACAAGCCTTAAAAATTCCAAAATAGCGTCAGACCATGTCAGAGGAATTTGACGCTCTTCTTTACAATGGGACATTGGAGCTTGTCCCCTCTACCAATGGTCAAAACCTAGTAGGATGCAAATGGGTTTTCCGAGTAAAACGCCACCCTAATGGTTTGGTAGCCCGATATAAGGCCCGCCTTGTCGCTAAGGGTTTTCACCAACGGCCGGGTCTCGACTACAACGACACCTTCAGTCTGGTAGTCAAACCGACTACAATCAGAATTGTTCTCTCCCTTGCCATCTCTAAGGGTTGGCCTCTCCAACAAATGGACATTAATAATGCATTCCTTCATGGTAATTTATCTGAAGAAGTATTTATGTCCCAACCCCCTAGCTTTGTTGATCAAACCTACCTTTCTCATGTGTGCAAACTTCGTAAAGCCCTCTACGGTCTCAAGCAAGCCCCTCGGGCGTGGTACACTGAGTTAAAAGGGTTCTTGCTCTCCTTTGGCTTTGTTAACTCCAAATCCGATGCCTCCTTGTTCATCTACTCTCATGGACAAACTGTTCTCTACCTGTTTGTGTACGTCGATGACTTGATTCTTACCGGTAACAACACTACCGCTGTCACTGATTTTGTAAGTCAATTGGGGTCTCATTTTTCAGTCAAGGATCTTGGCACCCTGAATTACTTCCTCGGTGTTGAGGTAATTCCCACTTCCACTAGATTATTTTTATCTCAACAGATATATATTTGGGATATCTTAGATCGAACTGGAATGTTAGGCGCTAAGGATGTTCACTCTCCACTCTCTACTACTACCTCTCTCTAACTACACGATGGTTCCAATCTCTCCGATGTTATGGCTACCGCCGAGCTGTTGGGAGCTTGCAATATCTCTCCCTCACCCGTCCCGATATTGCTTTTGCCGTTAACCGACTCTCCCAATTCATGCATAAGCCCACGGAGACACATTGGGCAGCTACAAAGAGGCTTCTTCGCTACCTGAAATCCACCATTGATTACGGGTTGCATCTCCATAAGAAGTCTCCTCTTCATCTTCATGCATTCTCCGATGCGAACTGGGCCAGAAACAAAGATGACCGCACCTCTACTAGTGCCTCTGTTGTCTATCTCGGCTGCAATCCCATCTCCTGGAGCTCCAAGAAGCAACGGTCCGTTTGCTCGATCTTCTACTGAAGCCAAATATAGGTCTGTTGCCTCTACTGCTGCAGAGCTCTCCTGGATTCGTTCTCTCCTCCCCGAGTTGCACATTTCTCCTACTCAAACTCCGGTAATCTACTGCGATAATATTGGTGCAACCTATCTATGTGCAAACCCAGTGTTTCACTCTCGAATGAAACACATTGCCATAGATTTTCATTTTGTTCGTGACAAGGTTGCAAATGGCGAACTACGTATATCCCATGTTTCCACCAAAGACCAACTAGCAGATGCTCTAACGAAACCACTCTCTCGACAGCAACTTGAGTTTCTTCGTCCCAAACTTGGTGTTGCTCAACGGTCCACCAATTTGCGGGGGCATGTTAGAGAAATCACAGGCTGATTATTTGGGATTTCTCTTTACTTGGTTAATTCTGTTTATAGAAAATATTGTACAGCCCGCCTTGAGTTTAGGCACTGATTCCTTGTAATTACTACTCTGTTCTATGTCTGTCATTATTTCCTTTGTAATCATAGTCAACTTATCTCTGTATAAATATGACACAAAGTAATGGAAACAATTGAGCTTTTCCAAAAAACCTCTTCATTGTGTAAAACTTTATAAAAACAAGTCCTACATTAAACCTTTTCGCTTTTAGTTTGAGAACCCCGGTTGCAACATCATGCAATGATACCAGATCTAAATATATTCCAGTTTTCCTCATCTCCTTGACACATTTGGCTTCATAAAAAGACTACACAGCAAGAAAGTCGGAAATCAGCTACTTCCTTACAAAGAGAAGTATCCATTAGTGGAACTGCATGCATTTCCTTCAACGAAGAATAGCATTTAGCACTACAGCAATTAAGAGAATTATCAAATCATAAGCCTGCAAGGATGATTCTACATCCCAAATACCGATATTAGTGACTCATAAACCTTTTACACATAATCTACTTCGTCTTGGTGTAATCAGATAGCATACCCTTCACTAGTTATGTCCCTGTGGACCCTGCCATTCACGTCTAACCTAAAAAGATTCCAAAAGCCCCACCTAAAAAAACATATTCCAACATGCACCACAATTTTTTTTTCAAAATATGGTAGAGCCAAGTCAAAGTTGTCCTTCAAGTTTGTCCCCGCAATGTTTGCTATCTCCTTGCACCATTCACTGTGACATTTCCTTTATTTCAGTTGGATTACTCATAATTATTGCAGTTCCATGTTAAAAGCAATATTACTGATGTTTATTGCTTCTTCTTTTTTGATGTTTATTGCTTACAAGCAACTTCCCCACTCCTAAATTGACACAAGAATATGCTCCAAATTTTTTTTTTTTGTCCCAATTATGAGTTTGAACACCTAAATGCCATCACTCATATGCTACATTGTCATAATATACACATTACTTTGATATGTAAATTGATATGGCTGCCTTCTTAAATTTATACGCTCAATTGTGAACAGATGTTAATTTCCAAAATTGCTTTAGGATTCATACCTCAAGCTCACCACAGTTGATTGCTATTAACTCTGCTGTCTCATAAGCTCGCTTCAAGTCAGATGAATATACAGCAGAGATTTTGGGCCCCGTGGAAAGTTGGACAGCCACCTTGAACAAAATATGACAATGTCTCAGGCATATACAAAAGCCACATAGAAAATACTGATTAATAGAAGTCATAACGTACTGCATTTGCTTGCTGTCTCCCAACCTTATTTAAATCAACATCTAGGTGACCCTGAAAAGCCAATAACAGTGAGTAAAACTAGAGGCAAAACTTAGAGCCTTGCTCTATAGGATAAAGCTATGGTACCAAAAAATGACTCAATAACCATAGATTTTAGGTTGATTCATTTATAGCACGGTGATCCTGAAAACTATAAAGCAAAGTCAAATAATACGTGGGTTTCAATCATATTGATTGAAAAAAGGAGGAATGCTAGCGAAAAATCTTTATAGTCAAATAATACACGGGTTCCAATCAAATTTGATTGAAAAAAAAAAGGAATGGTAGCAAAAAATTATTTTTCACTACCATCGTGACCCTAATATATGTCAAACAAAAGGAACAACAATATACTTCATGCACATACACCCCCTCCCCCTTCCCCAGGGCCTTTGTACATATTGATATTAAATTCATATAAAGTACAATGCTACTTAGACCTAATTTATTAATATAATTACTCATAATAATTGGATTGACAGTGTACTTTGTATTTGTTATTTGTTGGAACCTGCTACTACCAATGGTTGCTCAATAAATTATATCAGCAAATTAGGTCCAAATACTGTTGGTGATACTGATTTCCTTCTTCTCATAGAAAGACTAATCCAGCAAAAATAAACAAATCTCAACGAGAACAGATATAATACCCTCCCATACACGATCTAACGCTTGAGAAGAGAATTTACCTGAAGTCTACCTTCGGCATTCCAAATAGTTTCACCGTGACATATTACAATAATCTCCGCATAATCCGGTTTAAACACGTTAGATTCACCGCCAATGTCATGATCAGGTTCTACATCGATTGTACTGAAATCAAACCCTAAAAAAATCAACAATCGAAAAACTCGAACTGCATACACATGAATCGTGCGTAGAGATATATAGAATTAGACAAATAGATAGACATACCTAGAACGAGAATCAGTCATTGAAGATTGAGCACTTCTGAGAAGGTGAATTGCCTCTTGAGAGTTCTTGAGCACTTCTGAGAAGGAGAATTGCCCCTTGAATCTTGATAGCTCTTTTGCTTCCAAGTCCGTTTGTTTAGCGGGAGAACGATAGAAAAGGAAAGAGAAAGGGTTTTTAAAATTTTCACCTGTTTTGATTAGCATCAAATGAAAAATATATATATATTTTTCATACTTGAATTTTCTTATAATTAAATAATTTTTTTTGTGCAAAAAATATAAAAAAAAAATAAAAAAAATTGTGATCTATAATTAAAATTTTATTTTATCTTTATTTTTTAAAATATTTTATTGGTTATTCATTTAAAAAAAATCTTAGTATGAATTTGATTAATTATATAATTTGATCTAAAGACTTTCATGTTGGTGCTTGTCCCAAAATAATATTTCAAGCCACTTTTTTTTTAATTATAATACATAATTTTTTTTATTTACACCGATTTAATATAATTAGGGGTAATTTAGATAATTATAAAAATTTCTTGTAACTCTCATTTTTTTCAAATAATAGAATGAAATATTTTTAAAATTTTCTCATAAGTTTTTTATGCTAACTATATACATGCATAAAAATATATTTTTTTTTCTTTCACTTTACTTTCTATCATTTTTATTTTTCATCATTATTTCTTCCTAACCAAAATGACTAATAAAACATCGAGGACAACTATTGGGCATTCACATATGAAAACCACAAATTAAATAGGAAAAGAACAGCCAATAATATTATAATGGTTTTTTGTATTTTGTATCCTGAAAAATTTTAAAATTCTCAATTTGCACTTTAAAGATTAAATTTTTTACATTGCATATTCGATGTATTAAGAGTGTTGCAATGCAACTTTTATGTTTGTTTCCATTTTTTTTTTCCTGTTAAAAACCACTCATCGACACGGACAGAAAAACTAATAAAAAGTTAACAGAATAACCATATTGTAATATTTTTGATATATTAAAAATATAATATGAAAAATTTAATCTGTAAGAGTGCAAAATAAAAATCTTGAAATCTTTGACAATACAAAATACAGTTCGTCCTATTATAATATACATAAACCACTAATCTTATTTAGATATAATATATCGTGACCAATAAATTACTAGTAAAATGCATTAATTGATGAAAACTACGAAATTTAGTAGTGTCTAAATTAGTCAATAGGTTTGAAATATAAAATTTTATTCTTATAAATAAAGTTAAATATTTAATACTATGTAATCAAATTCTTAGATAATAAAGCATCAATATGACTTTTTGATTGGTAAATGTATGTTATTATATCGAACCACATAAATATTTGTATTATTTCTTAATTATTTTTCTTATCTTTGAATTTGTGTTTCCTAATAATTAGTATTAGTATTAATTAATTGTTGTGTAAAATTGACAAGTGATATCAAAGGTCGACAACCCTCTTGGAACAATAGAACTAAATTGTTTTGATTTTAAGCAATCAAAACTAAATTGACAATCTGGTGCAACAATTAGAATAAGTTGTTCATAAACCAACGTTCAAGTCTTTGTTCATGATTTAGAAGACTCCATTGCTCATGTGTGTACGACATGGTGCGAAGATTAATTTTGTTTTACGTATATTAAGAATAAAATCTTAGATTTTTGAGAAAATTTCATCCATACCCTTTTTAATTTATCATATATTCAAGGACATTCTCTCTATTTTTTTAATCTTCACAAACTCCCTTTATCAGATTAAAATTGTTAATTAGAATGTAATTTTACTAAACGGGCATAATATATTTGAGAAAAACTTCATCCACACTCCCTCTATATAGACATATTTTAAATGAGACTATCTCTATTTTCTAAATTTGTTTATGCATTAAAATTTAGATCGATTAAAATTTGATTCGAATTAATTAAAAAAATTTTACGTATTAAAATTCAAGTCAATTAAAATTATATTTTTTATGTATTAAAATTTAAGCTAATTAAAATTCTATTCGAGCCAATTTTAGCATTGAATTTAATATGCTCGAATTTTGATATGTAAAAAATATAAATTTTAATTGACTTAAATTTCAATACGTAAAAAAATATAAATTTTAATTGACTTAAATTTCAATACGTAAAAAATAAATTTTAATCAACTTGAATCGAATTTTAATTGGCACAAATTTTAATAAATAAAAGAATATAAATTTTACTCAACTCGAACTGAATTTTAAACGATGCTAATAGTTCAGGCAGAGTTCAAATCGACTCGAATTTTAATACCTAAAAAAATTACAATTTAATCAGCTCGAATTAAATTTTAATCGACTTAAATTTTAATATTGAAAAAAATGAATTTTAATCAGTTTGAATTTTAATATATAGAAAAATAAATTTTAATTGTCTCAAATTTTATGTAGAAAGGTTTTTTGGAGTTTATGTAGGGACATTTTTGGTATTTTAGATGAATTTTTTTATATTAAAAATAATGTTTTAATGGCAGGGAGTGTCAATGTTTAAATATAAACTAAAAAGGGTATCAACGATATTTTTGATAATAGAGAAAATATTTTTAAATATATAATAAATTATAAATAATGTGATTGAAATTTTCCCCAGATTTTTTTATCAAGTGTTTGGATCCTGAACAGATTGTATATGACTAGGTGATTTATTTTTGTGGAACTCTTCGAGCTATGTATTGTGTTAGTTTTAAAGATGATTTTTCGAGATTTGTGGATATGCAAAGTCGCCGTCCACCTAATATTTATTTAATGCCTAGTATACAAAGTGGGCATAGATGCATAGAAGATGTTGATCAAGGCATAGACTCTAAAAAGACAAAAAGAATTGCGAATATTCAAAAATAAGGATAGCAATCGTGTTGTTTTATTTATATGTTTGTGTCGAATATTAGTGTACACTAATGCTCCATTTGGTATGATAAAAAAATGAAAGGATGAAAAGTTGGAAGGATAAATAAAACATCATGTTTGATAATGAATGAAAGTAGGAAGGATGAAAAAGTGGATGAATTAATTTTCCTTCTAACTTACCAAAATCAATCCCTCCAAAATCAGAAGGAAAGTGAATGAAAAATTAATTATTTATGTTAAGATGTATTTTATTTGTCTATATATCTTATGTATACATTTATTTCATATAAAAATACAATGGTAAAATATGTATATATATTTTTAAAAAAATTAAAAATTATTTTTTTTTTAAAAAAATAAAAATTTTAAATTTTAAATTAAAAAAATATATTTTTTTCATCTTAATTAAGAGTGAAAATTTTCGACTCAACACGATGACACTACTCGAACTCGATACGAAAATAAATAAGTAAACTCACAACTCGACACGACACAATTAGTTGAATGAGTTAAATTAGGTTTGACTAATGTTCGACACAAACTCGTAATGATTTAACACGAAACTGACACGACATAACTCGACTCTATTGTCACCTCTAATTTTAGTCAGCACAAAAACAAATAAAAAATAGTCATTTTTATTTTTCATCTATCCAACTAAACACAAAGGAATTAAGGAAAGTGTATCTTTCTTGCTTTCGATCCTTGAAGGATAGTAAGTGTATTGCTCCTACTTTCCATCCTTCTTACTTTCTATCCGACCTACCAAACGGAGCATAATGCTTCGTTGGGTACGATGAAAAAGTGAGAGGATGAAAAGTTGAAAAGATGGAAAGTTAGAAGGATAAAAAAAATATCATGTTTGGTAAGGAAGAAAAATATGAAGGATGAAAAAGTTGATGAATTAACTTTCCTAAATTAAATGAAGTCCACTCCGACAGTGGTTATTGGCCCAACCAAGTAATTCAATGATTTAGCTCCAGCCTCGAGAGAAACAAAAAAAAAATGGTAATTCAATTCCACGTATATAATATATATGAAAATGGTAGATCTAATAATTAGCGTCCCGCTGTTGAATTAACGGTCAGATTCCAATTTTATCGTCCTCGCCCCATATATATACTGTTAAAAAAATAAATTGTCAGGGATTACTCGTCAAAAAAAAAAAAAGAAAAAAAAAGATTAATTTGGAGTTCAGTTTTAAGGTAAAATTTTGAAGACTAGTAATTACTGAGTGCGTTTAGATTTGGATGAGCCTATTAGATCCGGTCTCTTTTACTGATTGTTGTGGAGTTGTCAACGGTACCAAAAAAAAATAATATAAAATTAATACCATATCAACATTTATTACATTTATAAGTATTTTTATTATATTTGTGATTATTTTATTATTATTATAGTACCAAAAAAAGTGATAAAAATAGTTATCACAATAATGGTAAAAAATTATTGTTGTAATATCAAAAAAAAAGTTATAAAAATAATTATTACAATAATGATAAAAATACCCACAAGTGTGATAAAAAAATCCGCAAAAGTGATAACAAAATTTGTATTGAAGAAAAATTATAAAAATAGTTATCACAAAAGTGATAAAATACTAACAATTGTGGTAAAATCACCTATAAAAATGATAAATTTTTTAATTGTAAAATAACCCACAAAAATTATAAAAATATGTATTAAAATAATAAATTTTACCGTTAAGAAATAATGATGAGATTCAAACCAAATGCTCAGTCCTTGGTAGTTAGTAGTCCCGTGTATCACAATGAGCTGAATTTGTCAATTTCCTATTAAATTGCATTGAAACATGCCGCCCAAATCATCTACAATTGGCACTAAAACAAAATATAATCGCATAGGATGGTTCGATAAACAAACTGCACAGATTATTTCAAGGCCAAGGTTGGAATATACTTGACTTTATCCGCTCATTCCCTCGAAAAGGGACGAGATTTCAATCATCTTCAATACATTTTTCTTTTATTTAATAGTATATTATCGATGATAGGCCCACTTAAATACAGTGAATTGCACATAAATTTATGATACCTAATCTAGCATCGATCGAGACAAAATACATTCGAGCTACAGATAAGACATCTATTCAGATGCCAACCGATGACAACAAAGCATATTATAAAATCCTGAATAATATTTCAGACCTTCATCAACATCACCCTCAACTGTTAGATTGGCAGGACTATCCACCAAACCTTATAAATAGGCAAGCAATACAAAAATCAACAAATTGGTAGACAACATAACCAGCAAAGGCTGTAACCAGACGAGTTACAGAAAAAATTCCCTTCAGTGCAAGAGCAAATGGAGTCCTATAATGAAGCAAGAGCAGAGAACCATTCATGCAAAGCAAGCAAACTAGAAGAAAGATGCAGGAATCAATTGGACGAAAAAAGGGCAGAATTACACAAGACGAAGCAAGAACTAAAGCGAGCTAAAGACGATGCCATGCAGTCATGGTTAGATTCCAGGCCTCTAATTGATGAGCTTGAAAAGCTACAATCAGGCCTTGCAAGTGAACAGAATCGATCTACCACGTCTAACGTTGTCATCTTGGAGCTTGAATCTCAGCTTAAAACGACCAATATGAGTATCAGATCAAGAAAAGAGATAGAACTGAAGGTCAGAACCATGATTACCCAATTGAATCAGTATTTGGATGAGACCCGCCAAGAAATGGAACAGATAAAGCAGAAAACAGATGAAGAACGCCGGGCCAGATCAAAACTAAGGCAAGTCCTGCGGTTGCGAAGGCAAACTCTTGGGACATTGCAGCTTACCCTTGGAGCGGTGCAGTTAGAATCAGAAGCCTTTGGCGCATCTACTGCAGAGGCCCTTCGCTATACCATTTCACAGATGGAAAATAACCCAGTCCAACTCACTCAGGAAGACTATTCTGCGCTAACAAGAAGAGCTAAAGAAGAGACTTCACTTGCGGATTGGCGAGTTTCAGTGGCCATGGAACAAAAGCTTTCAGCCCAAGAAAGCCGAAAATTGAAAGAAGTAAACTCCAGCAATCGATCAACAAAAAATAAAATGAAAGGCCTAATGAATGGCGATGGAAATTCTGCAAAAGGGGAAGAAGAAGGTTCAAGGACCAGCAAGGGAGCCCAGATCAACACTGGGCATGCTTTCCCTAAAGCTCGAGCCATTCCACCTGCTGAGGCTAGTAAAAGAAACCCACGACAATTGAGAGGATCAAAAACTACTAACAAAAAGATATTGCTCAAGAGAAAGAAACCATCCATTTTTGTTCAAATAAGAAGTTTTCTTGTACGAAAGATAACAAGATTGTTTGCTTGATCTTGGATATATTCATCAACTACCAATTTAATTCCAGCTACAATGTTTGCTTCACAGCAACAAAAATGTTCTGAACAAAATTTAGCTCAAACATTGACCACCTGACATTGTTCTCTCAAAAACCTTCCGATGATGTTCTCTCCAAAGGATCTGGAAATTTCCTACAGCTCTGTAACAAACCCTGTAAGAAAACCGTAAGAGAAAATTCCCCAATACTGATAAGAGAGAAAATTGAATGGAGAGAGGAACATCAAGAGAATTTTCTTATAGAGATCGATTAATTCAGTTTACTACCTGATGCTTCCTAAACCAGTCAAAATCTGCAAACTAAAAAGCTTGACCAATGTCTGTATAAGCTACCATGCGAATGTCTGTATAAGCTACCATGCAAATGTCTGTATAAGAATCGAGTTGCTCATGCAGCAAGCAGCCTGCATTCAGGATTACAATTGAAAAATAATAATCAAATTTTGACGAAAATAAAGAAACATTAGAGGTAGCAGCATACCACATGGCAGCCTGAACTTTACTGGAACATTCTTGAATAAGCCTTTTTCTCCTGGTCACGTCTATCAGAAATCTGCACACAATTATAAATATTAAGCCACATTCAGAGGTGGTTTACAAAAATCCTAGAACTTTTGCAGTGAAAGTCATGTAAGGAAAAGTCACTGGCCTTCTTCTTGGCAGCAACAAGCTCCTTTTTTATACCACCTGAATGGAAAAAAGCACAAGGTGACACCATAGTCATTCAGAGCTTAATGATTAACATAAAAAAACCTACCCCCAAAATATGGATTAAAAAAAAAAAAGCTTCTCAACAAATCACAGTTCCGCCACTCCCTTTTTTTGTGTGTGCTTTTTTTTTTTGTGGGGGGGGGGGGGGGGGGAGAGAGAGAGTATTACACCTATAATATTATCAGAATTACACTTGTGAGCATAAACACAGCTTCACAAACCACTCAAGCTACACTTGCTAGTAAGTTGGTTCTAAACTTGGGAGCAAACTTTTTGTTCTAGAATCTTCCTATGTTACATCTTACAATCAACAAGGACCACATAAATCTTTTCTGAGAATTGCATGAAGTACTCTCCCATCATGACATGCTACAATCTACTGGTTTGCTATATGGAACAAGTTAATTTGACATTTTGACCCATACCTTCAGTAATCCAATTCAAAGGACTTACCCCTTAGACTCTCAAGAGAGAGGCACACAAATATTGCCTTCCATTAGTACATCAAACCACACTAGTCCAATTATTATATAAAAAAGTATTATGAAACTTACCATCATTGGGTTCCAACGCTAATGCTTTCTTGAAACTTTCAACAGCAGCATCAACATCCTTAAGTGCCATGTGTGCCTGAAGAATTAGCAGGAATAGACTATCATCCGTAACAAAAAAGAAAAAAAACTAATAACAAACTTAAGTTGTCTGCAACTAAACAAAGCAGGTATTTTGTCGTGCATGAAAAGTGGTAACGAGGAAACAGTTACACTGTAAAAACACAGATCTTATAGAATACATAAGATGGAAGTGGAGAAATTGATAGAAGAATGGTATTGTCAAACTAAATACACCATATTCCACCTCGCATCAGATAAGCTTTAAAGGAGATGCAGTACAGGATGATCAGGATACTTCACCTGACGATAAGGTAGGAGAAGAACAATATTTGATAATGAAATTAATGTAGACAAGTAGCTAGAAAATCATGCAAAGATTGGCAAATTGTGGTTACAATGGGGGATTTATTTATCTGTCAAGTCTCAATCACCACCAAAGAGAAGATAGGTTTGATTTGAGTGACAGGAATCTCTGCATTTTTCCGATTTGCTCTCATGAGGTCGTTGCAATGGATCGAATCAAAGCTACAAGCTGAATCCAATCTACAGGTACTGACAACAGGGTTGCACTGCTTAATTTATGACGTCATTGAACTGCAGATCCTTGTGAGATGATGGAATGAAAGAAAAAGCAACATATGTCCATCTATGCAACTACTTCAGCTGTAATTTACTGACACAGCAGTAATCCACCAACTTAATGTGTATATCCAGATCAAAGGATCACTGCAAAATTAACGCGCTATAACTTATTAAGTTTATTCCATATTTCGATACTTCATAACACAGTCAACATGAGAGCATTCCTACTTCTATATATCAATATATTTTTTCTTGGGAATAAGCAACTTCTGTATCTTAAACATTAACATAAATTAGCATCGTTGAGAACGTTAGATTATGTAGGATAGCAATGGCAGATGTGTGATAAAGCTATTTTAATGAGTAAGATTAAAAACTGCCCTGAGAAGACATTAAGTAATTAAAATTCAATATATCAAATCAGGAATACATTAAACAATCTATACAATACGTCATAAGATTGGATGAACAGTACACAATGCTTCTTGTATATAAAATCAAGCCATTTTTATTTTCTTTCTGTCAATTAAATACACCGACCTGACCCTGGCGAAACAAAGCTTTTGCATTATCATCTAGATCACGAATTGCAAAGTCTGAGTCCAACAGTGCTCCTTTTAAATCTCCCAACTTCAATTTGCATGCCTGAAGCAATCACCCACATCAGTTGGCAGAAGAGGCAAGAGCAATCATGAACAGGATTGAATTACAAGCCACTGGAAAAGAATGGAGAACCAAAAAAAACATGTGCTGCTAGACAAATAACAGGGGACATGTCCAAGACGAAGCAACTGAAGCTTTATATTATTAAAGGCTAGTACAGGATCTCCCCAAAAGGATAGACAAAACCTTTCAATGTTATGGTACATAACCTAACTTTACCACCATTGTTCAACATAAGCAACAAATTCTACGTTAAAAAAATGAGTTGTAGTTTTAAATGGAAGAGGAGAAAAATTAATGAAATACTCAGAGATGAGAACACTTGATTTAATGAACTCCTCATGGTTGTTTCAAAAAAATCAAATGCTGGGCCAAGTGTTGCCAGCTGGTAATAACCGAAGGCAAAAAAGGGGGAGATAAGGGTTGTCACTCCACTCCATAGAAAGTGCATACATATTCTTCTTTCATTTCCAATTCCTTTCAGGTCTGAAATGTGGGATGCTAGTCGGGTTATGCCCATTCTCCTTTTTCCACTTTACAATCCATATAGAACCTTAGATAAGGTCTTGTAAAAATTTAAAAGTCTATATGACAGATGAACCACCTAAATTACATGGTAAAGGAGATTTCATATATTAAGATTTATGACTGACGAAGTATCATGACCAGTAGGAAGGAAAAATTCTGTACGTAAATCTATCAAGAAGACATTAGCAATCAGGTAAAATGAACCCAACTTTACATCTTTTGTTTCCGAAGTAACTATTGATCTAGTTGTTGTATGAGTCACAAATTTAGCATCCTCAACCTCATCAAAATGAAAAAAACTGAAATGTGATTATAAGAGGAGAAAAATCAAAGTAAAAAAAAAATATTGAATTTGTGCTTAAAGAATGTTCACACAGTGTACACTCTAAGCAATAATCACCACACACCAACATTATCTCAAAATTCTCAATTTACAGATCAACTACTTACACGATTAAGCCTTTAGCAAGCAACCGAATAATGGGTTAAAGTAAATATAATTAATAATCAAGAATTCAAAAACTATATACTGCCAACATTCTACCAATTGACATATCCAGCAGTTGCTAAGGATATAAATTAAGAAAACTTACAGAACTATTGGTAAATATCTGAGACTTCGTCTTCCTTAAAAATTGACTTTTCTCTGTACAATAGCACAGAAAATGCCATAAGAGGGACCAACACAAGACATTTGCAACAAAACCAGTTCTTTTCAAGTAATAGCATGGAATGGTTACTCATTGACAGAAATAATGGTTCACCTTCATCAATGTCTTCCTTCTCCCAGCATATATCCAGGTAGCGTAGAGCCTTTCGATACTTTCTGAGAGCCATTTTATACTCTTGCTTCTGTATGTGAAATCAGCAAGGACAACATCCAATATTCATATGAAGATAACCACTGAAGGCAGATAAACTGGTAAGATCTAGTATTCTGTAATTCTAATGCACTAGGACAAACAACAACTAACAAAATAAATTGATAGAAAAGATAAGATACAGTTAGCGTTTTTAATTTTACCCCAAATCTCATAGTCAAAGAGAGATTTCTCATCAGAAAAACAAAAATTATATGCATCAAAGAAAACGCTGGACCAGCCTCTCTGTATGTGAGTTTGAACTATGATGATATGAATAGTTAACCATGAATCAGACAGAGCCAACCATATATGTACACAGGTACCTTGTATTGTTCATTTCCAAAAGCTTTGATGGAGTCTACAGCATTCATCCACCAAGAAATTTCATCTGGTTTGACATCAAGATCAGTTGGGCAATCAGGATAAGTGTCACCATCTTTGAAGAAGTTACATATCCCATAATCTTCACCCTCAGGAATTTCACCACAATCTTTTATTATAACATCAAGAGTTGGAAAATCATTGTCTCCTGTAGTAACGTGCTCAATTGTACGAACCACTCCCATTCCTTTGATTACCTTGCCAAATACAACATGCTTTCCATCAATATGCGAAGTTTGGGTAGTAGTGATGAAAAACTGAGAACCATTGGTGTTGGGACCAGCATTAGCCATTGATAACATTCCTTTTCTTTCATGTTTTAACTCAAAATTTTCATCTTCAAATTTCAAGCCATAGATGGATTCTCCACCAGTGCCATCCCCAGCAGATATATCACCACCTTGAATCATAAAGCCTTTGACAATGCGATGAAAACATGAGTCCTGGTATGATTATTGAGCAATGATTAGCAAAACCCTTCGCAATTATAACAATATGAATTCCATTAAGAGCCCTGATAAATCCAACTCAATTTCCTTGGTGTACCCCATTGGCTATCTCACGTATATTGCCATCAACTCTGTCAAGAAAAGGAAATCGTCTGGTTCCAGTTCTAATGAATTGATCAGTACTCGACTTCACAGAGCAATGAACTACTGATAGTTAGTGAAAACCACAGACTTTTTAGTATCACGTGCATCTTTATATTATAGTCACTCTAGAATTTCAGAAAATTTTAATGTGCACAAAACTATGAAGACCTAGTTCACCTTTGTCTATTTTGTAATATTCAGTCCAAATAGTGCTTTTCTCATATCCCCATCATACATGTGGTTCATACCTGTATACTTCACAATAGTGTATCACAGTATGATCAATTATTTTGAGATACAAAGGTTGATCGTATATTTTAAAAGTAGATTCATTTTATGTAAAGCAAAATAATTTTAAATAAACAACTAAGAAAGCAAAAGAAACACTTTGAGCAGCAAAGGCTTCATCTGTTTCAGGTAAAACATTCGAACTAACACATAAATTATACTGATTCAATAACACAAAATCATTCAGTACAAATGTGTGTGTTCAATAATCTATTATTGGCAGTGCAAGTACTGTTGTAGGCCTCCAATGAGTCGAATTGTCGCAATATCATAGAAGGTGGAATGACCGAATGAAATGCCAGAAACTGCTTTCAGATACGCATTACACTAGCCATAATTCACATTACATTTGCTTCAGAGCTAAAAATCGATCAATTCATACACACGATCTGAAAAGCTAACACCAATAGAACAGGAATGAGCCTTCTCAAACGTATCATTCTATAACGAATATGAGTTTCAACATCAACCTGACCTATATTAATACGGAATAAAAGAGAAAAACATGAATAAATCCACACATTACATATGCATAAACACATACACATACACACATTTTATATATGTGTAGAGAAGGAGAGAGAAGAGAACGAAAAGACCTTGAAATGGAGGGGAACATCGGTATTGGGGCCAATGCCCTTCTCTCCAGTGCAGAGAGCTCTGAAGTTCTCGGCGGTTTTGGGGACAACATCTTTGTAAAGCTCAACCACAATCCTCCCTTCTAACTCTCCTCCAATGCTAATGTCCAAGTAGCACCTTGGGTTCACCATTCTCTCTCTTTACACTCCACACTTTACCTCTGCACATGAATGTGCGTATATGACCTTTTTCTCAACTACTGATTGAAGCAGAATCAAAATGCAGATACATGAGAGAGAAACCCTAAACTCTGCTATTAATTTTGAACTGAATTGTGGGACACACGATTGTGCTGCGGCTGATACTAGGATACGCGGGTATAGTGTGCGCTTTGTCGTTTTGTGGGGTTGGTGATCGGGTGCTGCGAAGGCGTATGTGTTCTGCAAGGGTATCCACACTGAGATTTAATGGGTAAACCCTACCATATCGGAATGCGCACTTAATGTTACAATGGTAAAATTAGGGACAACACGGTTTTTTGGCCCTAGACGGAAATATTTTTCTCTACGAACAACCCGTTTTTTTTTATCGATTAGTGATTTATTCAACATGCTTTTCACTTAGGAGGGAGTAGGAAGCACATGGATAGGAATCGTCAAACAACTAGACCGTATCATACGTGAAAACCAATTAAAAATAAATTGAATATATTAGAGATTATAGAAATATAATTATAATATTGGAGAACTAAAATGAGATAAAGCGCATATTTTGGAGATCAACACCAAATTTTTTTGGTTAATTTGAAAATAATTTGTCCAATATGTTCTTTATTTAGGAACACGTGAATAGCACATGGACAGAAACTGTTAAAAATCTAAATGGCGTCATACATGGAGACTATTTAAAAATAAATTGAACGCATCAACGATTAATGTGATACAATTACAATATTATAGACCAAAAAAAAATAAAATGCATACTTTGAGGATTATAGTCGGAATTAATTCATCAAATTATAACTATTTGAGAATTAATTTCCTTATGCAGTTATATTTTTGTTTTTATTAATTGTAATGTTTTGAAATCAATCGTGTACTTTATAAATTATATAGTTTATATTTTAAAAATTATGGGTCTGTTTTGTTTGTATATCTAAAAACAGTATTTGAAAATAATTTTGAGAAAAATTCTAAAAAAATATTTTTTGATATTTTTGTATTACAAAAATTATTTGGTTATATGGTTTTGAAAATAATTTTAAATAATAGAAAATAATAAAATCTGTTTAGATAGTGATTCACAAAAATAATTTTTAACTTATTACTTTTGACCCAAAAAAAAATTTATCATTATAAAATCTTTCTCTCTCTAGTCAGGTAGTTCATCTTTTGGAGTCACACACAACTTTCTCTCTCCTCTCTCCATTATCTTCTCACACAGCAGCTCTTTCTCTCCCCATTATCTTCTCACTGCAATTCTCTTTCTATTGTCTTCTCACACATTACAAACATATACACACCCACATGTACAACAAACACACACAACCATCGCACAATACACATATATATACACATAGATCTGTGTATATATATAAATTTGAACACAAATCTGTTGCACAGGGAGAAAGAAGAGATGTGTTGTGTGAGAGAGATATAAGGCTACAGGTTTTCGGAGCTGCGCCTGTTATTCGTCGGAGTTACGTCGGTGATTTGTCGAAAGATCTTGCACGTTTTTAGTGGGCGATTGTGTTGACCAAAGAGACTACCATAAGAAAGAGTCCGGGTAAATGTTAGGGATGGAAAAAAAAAAAAAAGCCACCTTTCATACTCGGTGCAATAATTGAACAGAATTTTGTGCTCCGTGTTTTCAAAAATTTTAGCCAAAAACTCAAAAAACAACACCGGCTTGTTTTCTATTTTTTACTCTAAATCTCTTTTTTTTTTTTTAAATTTGAGAACAAAATTACTAGCCAAATAAATTTTAAAAACAAAAAATAAATTTAAAGATTCAAACTAAACAGACCCCATAATTTACGAGACGCGTGATATGGTATCAGAATGGTACCATGGTCTTTCCGTTACTACGTGGACATGGCGATGGGTGATTTTGTGGTGAGAGGACAAGACATTCGTTGTCCCCATCTGGCTATGCTCCATATTACAGATTAGGGGTGGATAGGCTTGGTGGTCAGGTCAGGCCGTACATAATCATTACTCTTCATATCATGCAGGTTTTTTCAAATAATTTTGTCTTTTTACAAATCTTTTTTTTTTTTTATCAATTTATCATAATTTTAAATTTATCTATTAAACTATTTCTTTGTGAAATATGAAACAGCAAAAAAAAAATATTATTTTTTTATGAGTATTGATACAAGTTTTCAAAAACACATAGTTTCAACGAACTTTGAAAGCATATTTTTAAAAAACACTTTTCAATGAGAAATAAGTTTGCACTTACAGTATTTCTTTTATAAAAAATTTGCAAAATTGTTTTATATCCATTAAAAAACTCATTTTTTTTTCTGATTTTTCCATTTTTTTTTTGTTATTTATGACTAATAGTACATAGGACTGTTAAACTAGAAAAAGAAGATCTTTCGTCAAAATATTTTTAGGAAAAATTTTATTTATACCTCCTCTAATTAGACATAAATTCAAAGACACCCTACCCATTCTGAATATTCACTATACTTCCTTCTAGTTTACACTTTAAATCAAAGACACCCCTACACTGTAAAGTTTAACACTAACGATGAATAAAGGAACGGTTTGTCTTCAATTTTTTTAAAAATATCCAAACTACCCCTTTTTATATAAAAATACTAAAATGACCTCAAAAACTTTTCCTATATATATACATATATACACCTTAGCCCCTTGGCTGGAAGTGTTGTAGCCGAAACAAGGTGAACGTGAGGTTGGTTGTGTGTTGCTCTCTATATTGATCACTGATCGTTCACTAAAGTTGATAAATATTTTTTGTCTTACAGATTTGTAAATATTTTGTATGTAATTTTTTTTTTAATTTTTTCATTCAGTTAATTTTTTAATTTTTAAATGTAGAAATTTTAAAATTTTCATGCAATTTTTTTTTAATATTGTTCATGTATTTTTTTTACTTAAATTTTTTTTTCATGCAGATAGTTTTAAATTTTTTTATTTTGTTCAATTAATTTTTTTTTCAAGCAATTTTTTTTTTAGATGTTTAAATGTCAATATATTGTGATGTATTATTGTAAGATTCATGTATTCTTCAACTGTTGGTGGAGGTAGAGACACAGGTGAGGAGGAGTTTGACATAAGATATAGTTATAAACTATGTTTTTGTGAAAAAAAAGTTGTGGTTAAGATAGTTGAATCTGATAAGCCTAGTAAGGAAGATTATATTACAATTGTGAAAAAGGGTCCTGCAAATTTTTTGTATGGTGTCATCCGATATCTATTGTACCACTGATCGCCCAACCTGAAGGGTATGGAATGAGACATCACAACACAGGGACAAATGTTGAATTAAACAAGTTAGCTGCAAGAGTGAAGTCAATAGAGGACACCCTACAATGCATGAAGAAGATGATGACAGTTGTAATTGTGATTTTAGTGTTACAACTTTTGGTTGGAATGAAGTAGTTGCAGACTTATATTTTTTGTTGTGCAAATCAAAAGTTGTTGTTGTGCTAGTATGACTGGTTGTTCAAATATGATGCTTTTGTTTTATGTAATATGACTAGTTATTCTATGTAAGTTCTATGTAATATCACTGTTAAGCATTGCAGTTCTATGAATGATTGGTTGCCTCTATTTCCATACATTTATAACAGTTACAACTATTATGTTGTGACATTTGCAAGTATTATGCACAAAAATTTACAAGTTAAACCATATGTTTTACACAAAAGTCCTACTCTATTCCTGTGTTAAACCAACTATATTCAAGTATTTACACCAGGAACAAAAAACAATCAAAAAAGTCCTTCCTACTCTATCCCAGCAGTTTGTGTCTCCCCCATGCCCCTGCTCCTACCCTTGCTTTTCCTTCCTCTGCCTCGTCCTTTTCTTGTGTCCACTGCCTGTTCAATGTTCTAGTTTTCTTGTGGAAAGCTAGACTGTGTTGTTGTCCCTTTAATGTTATGGTTTTGTGGTGGTAAGGTAGGCTGTGCTGGTGTTCCTCTTCCCTTGCCCTTACTCTTCCTTCTTCTTCCTCTGCCTACACCAGTCCCTCCAATTGCAGATACCTAATAAGTGTGGAAAAGTGAATTAGCAAATTGTGTATTTTGTAAATTAAGTAACTAAAAAATTAACGAATTACTACCTATTCATTTGTTAGTCCAATTCTAGATTCTGCTTGAGAAGCTGTCTGTTATGCCATCACAGGAGCTGTCTGATCTGCCCTCATAGGAGCTCTTTGACATGTCCTCTTATTATGACCAAACTCTTTGCAAATTTTACATTTCACACTTAAAGACTTCCTAGCAAAGCTAGTTTGTGATGCTGGCTCATTTGTCTCCCTCCCCTTGTTTTTTTTGGGTCTGCCTGGGTGTCTTCTCAGAAGGGGAGGAGATAGCATATCACCAACTGCATGTGGCCATTTTTTCTTATCCCATTATCCATTATGTCATACTACATTCCACCTGCATGCACTACAGAACATGATCTTGACTCAACAATGATTTTGTTAAGTTTTTTTCTGACATTTTCTGTCACTAACCCTTCCCAACTGTTGCCCCTCTCATGCCTCTGTTGAATCCTAGTCATAAATTTAGTCCTGATGTCATCCAACAAATTAATAATAGACTTTGACCTCAAAGATCTTACCCAACTATTGAAAGATTCACTTAAATTATTGGTTAGACGATCACTCTTAATTCTGGTATCAAATGCATGCCTAGACCAGCAACTATATGGTAGCCTGAAATGATGAATATCCATAAACGGTTGACCAACCTCTAGCTGCACTGTCCCATCAGGTTGTATTTCAAACTCTCTCCTATATCTGTTCATGTCAAATTTCCTTGCAGTAGCTTTGTGTCTTGCTTGGTCCACATTATCATCTGACTCAAAGCTGAAATTAATATAATCATCATCCCTAGATGCATAGTCTGACAACTCATCATCATTGTTTAAATCTGTATCTACCCTAAACACTTCATCCATGGTATCATGCAGTTCTCCATACTCTTCATCTTCAGACCTAATTCCATATACATCATCAAATTCAAAATCAACATCATCATTATTTTCAGCTTCTTTATTTGCTTGATTCTCTACACTGGCCAGACTCTCCACATGCTCCACATTGCCTAGACTCTCCACATTGCAGTGATTCTCCAAACTACTCATATGATCCAAACTATCCACATTCTCCACACTGTTTCTATTAACAACAATGTTTCCAATTTCTTGTGAAATAACATGTATGTTTATTTGTTTTCTATTATTGTGCCTACTAAACATCTCCATTACATCTTTGTCATTATCTAATAATATTCTGTCATTTGAACCAGAAAATTCACAATATCTTTTGAACACTAAGGTCATTGTTGATGAACACAATATAAATACATCTGATAATAGGTGCACATAACAATATTTATCTGGGTCAACGTTCTGTACCATGTACTGTTGCCCATCAAAGTGTATGAACAAGTCAATCAACTTAGCAGCCATTTCTACAACAATTTCAAACATAATAACACATTCAAGAAATAAAGAAAATCATCTATGTAGCATGTTTGAAACAAGAAGGATTTTTAGAAAATGTAAAAAATTGAAGCCCTAATTTCAACATTGTCATAAGCTCAAATATCTATGGATAATGTATTATAAAATCCTGAACTATGAGGATAAATGATGAACAAAACACCCAAATTCATAAAATAAATATAAACTCTAGATATGAAAAACGTAAAAAAAAATCCAAGTCTATCCAAACCCTTACTCAATATTTATGGAGGATGCATTAGAAAACCCTGAACTATGTTCAGTATGAGGATAAAAGATGAAAAAAACCCCCAAATTCGTAAAATATAAACCCTAGATACAAAAAAAGTAAAATAAAAAAATATGAACTATGTTCAAACCCTTACTCAATTATGTTTTCTGTCACTAACCCTGAAATATGTTTAGATGATAAAGATGAACAAAATCCCCCCAAATCCATAAAAGATGAACAAAACCCTAGATACAAAAATACGTAAAAAAACAAAAAAATATTTGATACATACCACAGAATCTTCGATAGTAACTCTTCAAATCATTCGATGTTTGGAATCGCAAAGATTTTCCAAACCTTCAGCAATTTTCTTCCTCATTTCTTCCCCTCTCTCTCTCTCTCTCTCTCTCTCTCTCGTTTTCTCTCTCTGTTCGTGCATCAGATCAGACCATTAACCATGGAATGCACAGAGACACTTGAGCTGGGTTAGGTTTAATAAATAGATGGGGTTAACTAAACATAACCATAGTTAGTAGTATATATTAAATACGTATACATACATATTACATATAAAATATTGAGGGTTATTTTTATAAATTAACCCTAGCCATTAACGCCGTTATCAGACAATGCTTGACAGCGGGTGGCAGTGAAGATTCAGAATGGGTAGGGGGATCTTTGAATTTATGCCTATCTAGAGGGGTTGTGAATGAAATTTTCCCATATTTTTATTTGAATAGTCAACAATTCAAAATTTATACTTAAATAGTTACAAAACTCTCTCTCTCTCTCTCTCTCTCTCTCTCTCTCTCTCTAATGAAATGATACTCTAAATTCTATTAAATTGTATTAATTCCATCATGCTGGAGGGTGGGTAGTAAAAACCCTCCATACTATTTGCTTTAGTAAAGTTTCAGATGTCTCTCTTGCTCTCTCCATTAATTGCTTTTTAATATCTTAGAGATTTTTGTTGAAATTTTAAGATTATTTAATATTTTAGGATTAAATTTTATAAACATTTAGCTTAAAATTTGGGTTTCATTACGATTTGAATCCTCATAAATTTTTGTGACAAGTCTGAGGATAAGTGGTTGGCTTACTGACAATCGTAATCCGTTAAGTCGCAAATTCAAATATTACCATCCCAACTCCCATAAAAGTTTAAGATGATCGTGTGACATGAAAGATCTTAACTCTTGTAGTATCTTGAGATAAGTAGTCAAAATTGAACGGTTTTTTTTTTTCTTTTCTGCGTCGTGATGTGAATGAAATGAATCACCAAAAAAAAAATGCAATTTCACCAACCAACACTAATTTATTTATGCATGAGATTTGTTCTTACTAGTTTATAAGTATTGCACATAAAATATGGATGATTGATTAGTTCACCACCCTACAGTTCTTCCTTATCTGCCCATCTTGACCAGTAAGGACTCCTACATTGCTCAGCTTCATCATTGAAAATCCAAAATCCTTCTGAAAAAGGAAGGGGAATCTGCTGTAGGTGATGACCATCACAGCACTGCTGTTGTCCCCTATGAGAGCTTGGTCTGACTGGAGAAGTCCCGAATTGTTTACGAGGTTACTGAAGTAGATGTTGTCGAACTTGTTACTAGTAACCGCGTCCAGAGGAGCCAAATTGGTATCAGAGTCATCTTGGTTAGGGCAGACACCCCTCAAATCGCTTAGCATTGATGCATCGAGGTTTGGATCGGGATTACCCGATCCATCGAAGTTGAACAGCCTTTGCTTGAATGTGAAGCATTGAGCAAAGCCAATGGTGTGTGCGCCTACATAAAAACAAATAGAAGACTTAGGTCCTTGTTTGTTTGCGCTTTAAAAAAAAGTATTCAAGAATTATTCTTAAAAAGAGTTTTTAAAAAATGTGTTTTAGTGTTTTTTGTGTCACAAAATTTGTTTGATTATATGATTTTAAAAATTGTTTTACGGAATAAAAAATAATAAAACTTGTTTAAAAAGTAATCTTGAAAATAATGAAAATAAAAATGTGATGGTGATGGTGGTGGAAATGGACATGCACGTCGTGGTGGAAATGGATGTGGACGTGGTGTGGTTGTGTTGTATCAATAAATTAAGTCAGACTTTTAGATCCAAATAGTATTACTCTTTCTAATTAAACAATGCTATTAGGACCTAATTCGCTGACTTAATTCACTATGATCTTTAGATTAACTGTGGACCCTATCAAACATTGAAAATTAGTGTGATTTAACAAATTAAGTCAGATTTTTAGATCCAAATAGTATTAGTCTTTCTAAATTATGGAAATATTATTTAAAAAGTACACAAAACAGTTTTAACTTAAATCTATCTACTTTTTATTCTCAGTTTTCAAAAAATAAAAACAAAAAATTACTGGTCAAATAATTTTTCTCTTAGAAACTGTTTATAAAAATAGAAAAATAGTTTTTCAGATATAAACCATATTTTATTTCTTCTAACAACTTCAACTTGCATCAAAACTTTCATATTTTTTTTTTTATAGGTTTAATAGCAAATGACGAGCAAATATCATGGAAAATACAGTTGTGTTACTTGAGAATGCCGATGCAATAAAATATACATAGGTGGAGATATGTACCTGAGAGCACAACTACATCTTTCAAATCGAGACCCTTGGAAGCAAATTTCGCAGTGATGTTTTCTAAAGGCTCAAAAGGTGATGGGATTTGTGCGTTAGCAGCGCTCTCACTTGCGGTCAGGCCGTCTCGGCGACCTAAGCTTAAAGGCCAATAAGGCCCTCCAGTCTAACACAAACACAAGGGACAACAACGCAACATAAACATATATAGATGCTAGAACATGGTGATAAAAAAGGTTAACATAGTCTGTTTTTGACACATAAATATGCAACATGGTCTTACACGATAGACTGCCTCTCTTACTGCAAGACTCAATATGTCTGTACAAGAAACTGTGGATGGGCAAGCTTTCTCCACATTAGCCTTTATCATGTCAATGACCTCAAAACCTCTGGCTGAATTTCGATTAGGGAGCGCGTTCTTCTCTCCTCTGAACGTGCTATTATCGTCGAGTAACAAAGATCCATCACATCTCTATGCAACAAAAAACATTTAGAGAATCACCAAGCAGTTAGATTTTTCAGGCACAAAAAGTATGAAATGTTTGAATTACTGTAGTACTGCATCAATAGCAACGAATAGTATATTTGTCATTAGTATAATCTCTATACAGTCATCTTGATTAACTAAAGCTAACCATTGAGCCAATATGCAACTTCAGCACTCTTCAAAAAATGAGTTTGGGGATATTCGCTTTTATTTTCGTTACTAAACGGGGGCAGGTATGGAAACGTCTGAGAGAGCACTTCATGAAAGCATTGTATAGGATCTATAATCCCGTAAGAACAACCAAGATTTAATGAGAATTATCACATAACTTCTTGTCTTTGACATCAAAAAAGAAGGTTGCAATAGCGAAATAGACGTGAGAATTTGGTCCTAGCTAGTGGAACAAAAAAGACAGATCTATCATTATTCAATACGCAATCAAAGGACTTCCCCCCCTCCTCCAAAGAAAAAAGGGAAGAATTCCCCTTGCTTTGTTTTTGCTCCGCTCAGGCACTGCTCTGGCATTACGTAAATATATATATTTATACACAAAGTAAGAAAGTGTACAAGACAATCTGATTACATCAACAATACAGTCATGGAAGTGCAGCCGCAAAAGAGAGGCAGCAATTCTAGTTTCATTGGCAATAGCTGACCAGACACCATATCTGACAATGTTCACCAGGTTAGGACAAGTGAGATCATAGAACTTATAATCAAGTTGACAATACACACAATGACCCAGAAACAAGAGGTAAAACAAAGGAATAGCAGAATAGGTTCGTTTATTCATATCTTTGAATGCCACAAGAACCATCAGAATTTTCTATGGGTTTTGGATCGAGAAGTAGTACAGACAGAAGCAATTTATAAATCAGAGCAAAGCTAAGAATGATGGATGCAACTTCTATTATAATTATGTATTTTGGAGAGTGGCAGAGCCACTAAAGATGTCCCTTTCTCTTGAGTTTGGTACAACTCCACAATTTTCTTCATGTGTAAAGAAACCAGTCAGACACAACACATACAAGTAGAAAATTCATGAGTGGAAGGATTAGGTATTCCTCTAGAAAAAGTACGAAAATAGTGGAGTGCATATTAGAGAATCAAGTAAGTTTGATTTGTTGAATGGATAATTAATATTGATATCATAAATTGGGTGGTAAGAATTCAAGATAGAAAATATAATAAAACAAAACACAAAGATATAACGTGGTCTAATACAATATACTCACTTTACACTATACATATTGAGGCCCTCTTTGATTTGTATCTCAAAAAATAGTATTCGAAAACTGTTTTTGGAAAGAGTTTTAGAAAATTATTTTAGTATTTTTTGTGTTATAGAACTTGTTTGATTATATGATTGTAAAAACAGTTTTACAGAATATAAAATAGTAAAACTTATTAGGACAACTCAGAAAGCAATGAAAATAGAAATATGGTAGTGATGGTGGTGGTGGTGCAAGTAGTGGTGGTTGGTGGTGATGTTTTTTAGATTTTGGAATTGTTATTTCCAAAAAAGCATAAAATAGTCATAATTTATTCTCTAAATCTATCTATTTTTTGTTCTCAGTTTTTAAAAAACAAAAACAAAAAAAGTTGGTCATACAATTTTTCTCCAAAAAATTATTTTTGAAAATAGAAAAACAATTTCTGAGATGTAAAACAAACTGGGCCTTAATTTCTAACTTCTTTCCTATTCAATTTGAATTTTCACATTAATTACCTAACGGACAACTCTTCACCACAATTAGAAAATTTTGGTCAAATTACAACAAAGTCGGACTAGAATTTGCAAGTGCTGAAAAATTCGGTTGCAAAGGGATATTATCATTGATGTCTGGCCTATTAGATATTGAAAACAATAATAACTTTTCATCAACAATTGTATTTATAGGCCACAAAGTGAGATCTTTTTTTTGGAAGTCAACTATGTCAGTGGAATGTTGTTGTACAGTTAACTTGTTGGAACTAGTGACATGTACACTGAAGACTTTGAGAGCACAACAGTACTCCATGCAAGTACAATAGTAGAGATAAAGCAAGCACAAACACCCAATGGGAGTGAGAAGGAGGTGGTTGTCGGCAACATAGCCCCCAATAGATTAATCTTACAAGCTAATCCTTATGCATACACCAAAATTTATACCAAATTAACTACAATTAATGTCTCATCAATGATCTAGCGGTTGAAAATAATTTAATGCACATTTTTTGTGCCTATAGCACTGCTCGTCTCATAAAGCAGCAACTTGATAGCATAGAGTTAGCCATTTCCCAAACTTGATCCCCATAGTAGCATCTCTAGACTGCAAATAGGGACCAATTTGAAGAAATTGAGACACCATGACTACATTAAATAAATAAATAATACAAAAAAATTAGTAGTGGGTAGAGAGAAAGCTTACGAGAAAGTTGGGCTTGAGCTTTTCGAATGATAAAGGAAAAAAATATTTAGTTTTATTGGAAAAATCTCAACGATTATTTACAATTCATACATAATGAATTCCCACGTATCATATCCCTTCTGTGAATATAATCTAGACTTGCATCAAGATAGCACCTCGTTTAAGAAATATCAACATCAACCGCTTTATTTTTTTTTAACTATTGATCATAAAATTTAAGTACAAATAAAATTGAAATTTAATGAAAAGATTAATCAAATAAAGGACCAACAGTGGGCTTAAGACGTAATAGGATACATTACAAGCAGACGATTCTCGTAAGCCCAACCGATACGAGATGCATGACATTTTTTGCCACCCGAAGATATGCCACGCTCGTTACATTCTACCTCCACATTTGGAGGGAGGGACCCATCTAGCTTAGCCTACTTTGACTCCTAATGAGGGGTCCACATGGCGGACCAAGGTCTGAGACTAGCGACTCACAGGGTGGGACCAGTCTTGATACCACTTCCAATCATTTGGCAACTCAAAAACTCAAGTTAGTAAGTGAAAAATTGTCTAAATCTTGTGTGCTGATACAGCACACCCACTACTAACTCTAGTGGGATGCGTGACAGTGTAATCTAACTACTCATAAATTCTCTCTAACCAGCATGTATTTAAATTTTTTTAAATATCAAATTTTGTAATCCAATAATTCCTAGATTTTTTTTTTTAAATTATAAAAGAATGGGTGAGACAGAGAGAAAAAGGGAATTGGGAGAGAAAGGGATGTCGTGTGCGATCAAACCCTAATATCCAAATATTAGAATGATGGTGTTAAACTGTGATTTTTGAAATATTTTTGAGTTTCTGAATCTTGTAATATTCGAATTAACCTGATTGTCGGAAGTTGCTACCATAACAAAAAAATCTAATAAATTGTCACAAGTGAACTAGAAAAACTCTTAACAACGAAAAAAAAAAAAAACCAAACTAGTATGTGCTGTCATAACAGCAAGAGCAGCTGCATCAAAAAAAACAAAACAAAATATACCCTCAAGCGAAGAAAAAACAATAAAAAAATAATAGAAATTCAAAATAAAAATGAATATGTGTATTTTAGCCACTATCATTCAGTGATGACTTTATCCTGTTAATCTCTTTCTCTCTCTCTACATGTCATATAAATGAGAAAATCCTATTTATAATCGCACGTAATCGAATTCGCTTTAGTTAAGTTCGTGTTGATTCATTCTAAGATACGTTCATCTATTTATTACTCGAACCCGATAAATTTAAATTTAAGTCTTAACTCCAACGAAAATCAACTATGTACAAAAGTGATTACAATCTTTACTATATCATTTGCATATATATCTCTAAATAGAAAAGGCTTCAAATTGCACTAATCTAACTTACAGATTGCTCATGCATAAACTCTACAAGAAGCATTGATGAGGTAGGAAACTGAACTTTCTGGTGTCTCTATACATTCTTTCAGTCTCCAATTCTATGAACATGTGAAACTGATACACTGGAATAACACAATTACATTGCTGTAATCTTCGTATCTCAATATTAATGAATAGTAAACAAAACCTACTTCTAACTCCCTGTCCAAACAAAAAATATCCGGGACAAATGGACCTCGTAAAGAACCTACTGCTCCAACTCCCAATGGTTGCAAGCTACCTAAAGAGCGCATCTGTGGAAGGCTATGGACATTCTCAAAAAATAATAATTTTATCAGACAAAAAAAAAGGGTGGTAATTTCCCTCCACATCATATATGTTACTTCTTGGCACCCTGTTTAATAGAGCCGGGGGACACCTGCAGAAGGGCTGGGATGATCTGTGCTGTGGCCTGAGTGCGGAGGGGATAGACTAGGAAGAGTCTCGAGAGTTGATTGAGGTGAATGACGAGGGACCACTATTAAGTTGGAAGTTTCATGACAAGATCGTTGCCAAGTCTCACTGGAGAAAAAGAATCATGCATGAAGCTGGAGCTGACAGTCATGCCAAAGTAAAAATCAATTTTTCATGTGCATGGTCCGGTGATGTAAGAAGGGAGGGAAACAGGGAAGGGCTAATGCAGAAATAAACCCTTACTTGTTCACCAGTTTCCCTTTTGTGGTCTGTGTAGATACTTGCAACTGATCAAGTTTACATCTGGACTGCTCTCTTTGAGAATGTGCTTTATCCTGACAGAAGTAACATATTTTATAGACAGATCAACATAATTCAAGAATAATATACAATAAGCAATTGCAATTTACCTTCAATTTCATCCCATTAAATGACTGGATACAAGATGAAAGGTCCAGCTGCTGTGAACTTTTCACGAATCTATGTTCTAGTAACATGCTCGCTGATGGCCTCTCTGCCGGATTTCTGCGAAAACAACAATGTAAGAAATCCTTGCCTTCGGCTGACAGTGTTTCAGGGATGGGTGGGTTCTCCTTCAGAACCCTGAACATGGCTGCAGCCTGCAATGATAATGACAAGTGAACTCAGCTTTAGTAACAAAGAGGGATCAAATGAATAAGAAGAAAGAAGACAAAGAAAGGCGAATGTATCCTATTTAGAAATCGTCAAGGCATTTTTGTATTTTTACCATTAGAATTTAGGCAGGAAATAGGTTTGGTCATCCCACTTCACCAATTAGGCATGTGTGTCGGTCCAAAATCACACGAGGATTATGTGACTAAAATTTGATGTTATGGGGTTTACATGCTACGGGGATATACTACGGGCAGTTGCCCATGTAACATGCATTTATCTACTACTCCCCTCCCGTGTGGCCCCCTTTTGGATGGTCCATCCACGTGCTGTTATTGTGTAGTACAGGAGGAGTCCTGCTATAATTTGAACTCAAGATCCCTAGCATCAAGCTGCTCCGGCTCTTCAAAAAGCTTACATTGATAGAGAGAGATTTAAAATAACTAATTGTCTACAAGGATGTATCATAAATTTGTTTTGGTTTGGATGCTCTAACATGGTATCAGAGTTCAAAGTTGAGCAATGGACAGTTAGTAGGTCAATTCTCTCACAATTTAAATTCTTGATCTGTTTATCTATTTGTTTCAATTCAGTTCCAGTGTTTGTTAGCCCATGTGCAACTCCGGGTTGCACGTGAGGAAGGATGTAAAGAGAACTATTGCACATCGATAAATTAAGTAAACTGAAGATCAGTTTATATACTTGAGGGCTACTCCACCAATCACCAATTGACTTTGGGTTAGATGCTCTAAGAGCCCAAAAATACATACACAATACATCACTAAGTAGTAATGTGGTATGGACAACTTTCAATCCCTGTCCATAAATGAGAAAACAGGCCCATTAAGCACAAATCACATCAGTCGATGTACAGGGGGACCCTAAGATGCAACCCCTCTCATGGTCAGCAATAACACATCATAGAACTCGACAAAAAAATTTCCTACCCGAAGGTCAATTTCTCCAAAATTCTGTGAACGTAAAGTCCACCAGCAAAAGGTATGCATATTAAGTACTCGCCATTTAGAGTATAGCAAATCAAACAGTGTCTAACTACTTACTCCTTCATACTCGCTCCAAGGAGGTTTCCCATTCAACATCTCGATGATCGTACAACCCAAACTCCATATATCAACAGCTAGAGCAAGGTCAGAACAAGTATCTTTCTGCATGGCAGACTGTAAGAGCTGCAGGTAAAACAGTGATGTCAGCATGGGGAGGAAGGAATATGTGCTCTCAAGAATGTGATATTGCAGCAAGAAGATACCTCAGGAGCCATCCAGTACGGACTTCCTTTTAGAGAAAGATTAGCTGCTTGCCCAGTAAGCTATGCAACAAGACCAAATTTGAGTTCCGTGTACAATAAAAATCCAAATAACCCACCAAAAACAGTATAAGTCAAAGATCAATATCCACAAAACATTTGGGAATTACCATGATATAACAAAAAACCACCAATCACATTCAGATTCAATTTCTCAAAATCCAGGCTTACTTATCTATAACTGTTAGCAAGTGGATGACCAATCTATTAAACTAACCAGCGCCCCAGCATGGTGCTAAAAGCACTCGTTGGGGTCTGGTAAGGACCTTGGGGTTAGGATCAAGTTGTCTTATTCGAAACAAGGTCAAAGTAGGATAAGGTACCCCCTGCCATTTGACTGGATCATTCCTACTCTAATAAGAATCTCTCACCCTTTGTTTCTTCAATAGCCAACATTGATCTTCCATCCATCTGCTTCGTTTTCTAATTGAAATAATGACAAACACAAGACACAGGCTGGGCCCAAGCAATCATAGTTGGAGCTTCATGATGAAAAGTCCAATTTACCAAAGATCATGCTACATCTTCTGCAATAATTATTTTCTGAAATAGTAACAAGTGTATTAGCAGATTTGGTCCAATGGCCGAGAGGTTGTGGGTTTGAAGATGAGGGTAGCTACTTTGTGCAAATAATGTCTATAGTTATGGAAACTCTTCTGACATGGTATTTCAGCATGCGTGGGGAATATGGAAGAGCAGAACAAACTCAGCTCTGGCTTTTGGGTGGAACAGGGTTGCAGCAGCAGTGATTCAACAAAAACTTTGATTCCCATTTGTAGATATTTCTCACTGATAAAGATCATCAGAGAGATTTCATAAAAAATAGCAACAAAAACAAGCAACAGAATCATCTGATGAGATAAAAATATTAACAGGCCAGGGAAGAGGAAGAGAGAGAGGAAGAGGGAGAGAGGTAGATTTCAAGAAATCTACATGAATTAAGAAGGAACATGTTGAAGATCCAAAGAAAGAAGAAGCAAAAAAAAAAAAGGCAAATGAAAAAGATAAAGAGTAATTTGATGTAGAATATGGAACCACGTCATTGATGATCATTACAATTGAATCTCCCTTCCAACCCGACTTTGCACTACCAAAACTCATGGCTTGAGTGCAATGATCCACTGTATCAAGCAGTTGCTATTTGTCGCTGTACTAGTTGCTACCAATCCAAACAGCCATAAATCAATTAGTTATTCCTAATCAACCAAGAAATATGGGAGGGCAACTTAATCTTGGGCAGGATAGGTTTAAATAAAACATAAAAGATATTTGTCTTGCAAGCATGGAATAATTGACAAAACATGAGTGCACAAGTCATAAACTGTCCATGGGCAAGAAGAGAGAACTCTCTCCACAATACTGCAACTTGATGTCCGACTTAGGTTTGCATACAGCCTCAAATTTACCTTTTGTCGTAGTTTGGTACAAGAAATTATCACAGAAAGAGACACATGATAGCACGTCTCAATACAGAAATTAAGGGGAATTCATTATGCAAAAATAAGAAACTCCTAGCACACAGTCACTGCCAATGCACGAGCAGATAATCCAAGAAGATACCCAAGCTGTGTTGCTTTTATAGCCGCGGGTTTGATATACTGTTCTCTACCAGTAAGAATTTCGAGTTTCCCTAATGAATACATGCAAATGAATCAATTTTTAGAAAGTTAAGAACTCACATGTTTAGCCATCCCAAAGTCTGCAAGCTTGACGACCCCATATGCATCCACAAGTAAGTTAGCCCCTTTAATGTCCCTATATACACCATCATTATCATCAAACTTTGCATGCCAGAAGTGATACTGAAGCCAATGACAGCAGGTAAACGTGATCCCAAGTCTCCAAAAAGACACAATTGAGGTTTTAGAGTATCCTGAGACTATTTTCCATCACATAGCCAAATATGTGATTGTTACCTATGTATTGTTTTCGTGCTATGCAAGTAAGCCAGCCCACAGAGAATATGACGAGTGAAATTCCTCACAACAGATTCTGTAATTGCTCTACAGTGATCACGGATATATTTGTTGATGGAACCAGGATGAACATACTCCAAATATATGTGAAACCGATCACCAACCTGCATGTGCATAGCATAAATGAATACCGTTATGCTATCTAAGCATTGTATCAAGCATATAAATGGATAATGCAATATGCAACAGGCTTCACTCACCATTTCACTACCATAATACTGTACAATATTTGGATGCTTTAGCTGGCTGAGAACTTTAATTTCCTGCAACAATGGAAAGTAGCAAGAGCAAAATTAATACATAGGCAAATGCACAAGCCACTCTGAATTGCAAAGAACAATCTTGAAGAAGAATTAGTAGCAAGTTATCAAACCGAATATTCAGGTATCAAATTTGGTTTATTTTATGTTGCTTCATATATGAATAAAGTATGTTGCTTCATATATGAATATGTGAGTGTTACTTTATTTATTTCAAAGCAATATATGAATATTGCTTTCTTCATTATTTGTAACAGCTCTTTACTTGGGGGGTTGGAATCTTTCTATTCCGTACATATTTGTTCCTGAGCTATTTGAAATAAATAAAGTAGCTAGACTCTTTGGAAAAATAATTGGTATCTTTATTACATTAGCTAAAACTTATTTGTTCTTGTTCATTTCTATCACAACAAGATGGACTTTACCGAGACTGAGAATGGACCAACTATTAAATCTTGGGTGGAAATTTCTTTTACCTGTTTCTTTAGGTAACCTATTATTAACAACTTCTTTCACTGTAAAGGAATACGATATTGAATTCTGAAGCCAACTTAGCACAATGTTTCCCACTGAATGACAAACAATCAAAAGGAACCCATGCAATGCCCGTCAAGGCTAAAAAAATTGGAATTTATACAGCAAATGTTTTATCAGTCAGGTAAGTCACATGTATTACTAAGTTAAAAAGGCAGCACTAGGCTTATTAATAGAACGGATTTTGATCCAAATTTGAATCCGATTAGTCTAAGATGGATCAATTTTTTGTATCAATCCGAATCCATTTATCTCAAAGTAATGGATTCGGATCTAGATATATAGCAATCCAATTGATCCAATATCAACCGATCCGAATTAACTATAATAATGATACCAATATAATAATTAGTACTACTATTATTATTAGTATTTCTATTATTAAGATTATAATTTATATTGTATATAGAAATAATAGACATTATTCCTGAAATAAAAAATCCTCCAGATTCAATTCTCCCCAATTCACCATCCCCACCTCTCGGTCTCTCCCTCTTTCTTTATGGTTCCCCTCTCTCCACTTCTCTATTACTTTCTCTCTTCTCTCTGATCTCCCCCATCCCACCTTCTCATGGTCTCTTTATCTTTATTCTGTCCTCATTTTTGATATGGATTGGAGGCTACACTATTACGGTTTCTTAGGGAAAATCAACTGGGGCTTGGGGAAAAAAAGATGAGTTTATCGGAGGTGATACTAGTGATTGATGACAATTTTCATCAGATGTAGAGCTATAGAGCTCATTTTGGTGATTGAGAATTGGTAAATTGATGCAACAAGAATATGAGGCATGCCTGGAGGAAGGATGCCGGAGTTTTTGGAGACGGCATGAAGTGAGGACCTCAACCAATGGGATTACTTTGGTTTCCATAGATCTCAATCTAGTCAAGTAACTTTTGCATTTGTAGATTTTGAGTTTTTTTCCCTTGTGAAATAGAGATTAAATTTACTGATTATTTGTAAAAATTAAGTTCAAAATAAGCTATTTTTCTTGCAATTGAGTTAAATTCAACTCTCATTAATATAGTTGGATCGAGCCAGATTTTTGGATCAAATATTCGATTTCTAATGAATACGGATTTAGATAGTGAAAAACAAAACCTATCGAACATACCGACCAAATTTCAAATTGGAATTTCTAATTGAATTTGGATTAGTATCGATCACAATACGATCTGGGTGATCCATTGATCAGGCACAGTGCACGAGGCCACTACTACTTTGGGGTTTGAAAAGATCAGATGTACGTAGTATTACCTCCACCCACAGACATAGAATATATCCGTAAATGAACTCATCTGAGTAAATCCAACTTTGATGGCTCAATCAATGACTTAGCAACTAGTGTTGTTATATATATTCTAATGTGGATTACCTTTCATTAACACTTACTCCAAAAACAACCTAGTTAGATAAACTACACATCAACAGGCTCGGAAGGTAAAAACTACTTAGCAGACAAACTGAGTTCTTAGATATAATTAGTGAATGCAGCTGAATATTCAATGGACAAATCATAAGCCATTTGTCATGGTTCAGTAAGTAGTTCACACCTACGTGGAACTACAAAGATGTCATTATCAACTACAATGACATATTAGGAAAAACAACTTTTAATTTGTTAATTTTACACAATGTACCCTCTGCTTTATGCATGTCTCATTAAAAGAAAAAAAGCGAAAGCCTATTGGTACTAATGCACAACAAAGATGTGTGTTCTTTCACTTGATAGGATAGAAAGCAACATTCAATTGATCACTTAATATATTACAAGGGAATTAAGTACATTTTCACATATTAAAACTCGAAAGGCTCATCATTTAGTAGCATTAATTATACACAACATAAGACGGAGGACCATAGCAAATGAATCATTGAAATATATTTGCATAAAGCAAGGCAAATGGTTTAGACCAGATAATCAAATATAGGAATCAATTACATGAGTAAAGGAAAAAACTAGTGGGATGCCAACCTGCTCTAGTTGCCTTATACACTCTGCAGATTTTGCGTCATCTGGTAATATTTCAACTTCTTTCATCGCACATAAAGCTCCAGTTTCTCTGTTAAAAGAAAGAAAGCTATCAGTTTTTGGTGACGCAAAAAAAAAGGGTAGAAGAATAAGTAGAATTCACATACAGGTTGGAGGCAACATAAACACTTCCAAATGTCCCTCGCCCAATAAGTTTTCCCTTCTGCCATTGGCATTTGATAGGCATCAGCTCCGCTTTAGCTGTAACTTGAGGAGGAGGAACAGCAGGCTGTGGAGACACAGCAGCTCCCGGAGGAAGAGGTAGAGCGTGGACAGTAGCCTGGGCAATACTTTCAGGACGTGCCATTGAGGCCTCGACAGCTGATTTGTTAAGAATTGGTGATGCAGGTCCACCCAGAGCTACAGTATTTCGATGGGGACTTAATTTTGGACTATGGAGGGGTGAACTACCCATACTAAATTCATTTTTCTCTGGGGAAATTTGAGGAGGGAGCCCTAGACCTGGAGTCATATCTGAAGGGGGCATCTCAGGCGCAGACCAAATTTGAAATACTTGAGGAGTCATGTATTGATATGCATAATAATCCCCAGTACTTCTTTGTGGGCTTATTGCAGGACTTGAGAAAGAGCTAGTTGGAGCACTAACAGGAATGTTAATCCTGTAATTGTCTCGAATACTCTCTGCCCCATTCAGTTCTCGACGAGACTTCCTAGATGACCGTGTTTCAGCATGCTCCATACTCTTTCGGGCATCTTGATTAACTAATCTACTGGAATAGGAAAATAAGTGAACACAGAAGAAGGGTCAACGTAATGCTGGAACTATTGTGCATAACCAACTGAATGACAAAATTAAGACATTATATACAAAAATGCACCCAAACAGTTCAACAAACAGTCAGAAATAAGCAATTTCATTGCCAACTAACTTAAAACTAAACAAAATGCTATGAGCAAATAAGATATTGCGCAAAGATTGATAAGAACAAGTAGTGAAAGCTTTTATCTGGATCATAACCAATGCACCTAATGTATTTCAATGTCTCATATTCTGCCACAGTAGTTTTTCCCCCCCTTTCCATGTACTGAATGGTAGTTAGCTTTTCCAACCCCTCAAAGAAATGTTAAAGCTTCCAAAATTAAGAATGCGATGTCTAAAGTTTCAATCATCGACAACAGAACAAATGTACGAAGAACGCTAAGGATGAGGACAATGTCTCAATTACTTCCATTTCTTTTCTCACACGTCGCAATTTCAACGAAAAGACAAGTGAGTCACACAAGAAAACAATTGAACAAATCACCATGTATATGTCTTTCTCTATATGAACATGTTTAAGATTAAAATGACATAATATAAATTTTACAAAGGGCGAATGGGGATTGCCTAAAACATTCGGAAAAAAACACAGAAAATTTTACCTCCCTAAACCAGTATTTGACGTGACTCCATCACCGTTGGCATCTTCGTTGAAATTCTGGGTTCTTTCTCTCTCCTCTCCACCTCCTTTGCTGGCCACATTTTTGGGAGAGGGCAAAGGAACATTCCCAGAGGTGGAATTCGAAACCAAATTGGCATCGCGGCGGAGCAACAGCGCCAATTCAGGAAGAGGCAAAGGCTGCGGAACCACAGCCGACGAAGACCGTGCCGTGGAATGTTCTAGAGCGCTGGGAGAGCGCCAAAGCACCTGAGGATCTCCGACGATGTGGTCGGGGAGATACCGGAGCTGCCTGGCTCGGGTTAGACGGCGCTGCTGAGACCTTACCCGACGGCCGCCGCGGAGACTCCGGAGGCCGATGCGGTGGAGAAGACTATCGTCGGAATAGGATTTAGAGGAGGAGGAGGACGATGAGGAAGAGGCTGAGGATGAAGAGAAGGCGCTTTGCCACCAAGGCATTGTGAGAATGCATGGAACTGTGGCTCATCTGCTGCTGCTGGTGGTCACATGGTGGAGATAGGTGGCGGTGATTTGGGTTTTGGAAAATCTTAGGAAGGAAATGGGCATGGTGCTATGGAGGCGGACGAAAGCGGAAATGGAGTCGTCGTCCTCGTCGTTGGGTTATTAGGGGGTGCGTTTTTACCTTCTCTCTCTTTTCTCTCTCAAAACATGTCTAACTGTAACGCGGTTTACGACAACAACGTAATTCCAACCAAAAATACAAAAGTATAAATTAGACTTTTACCCCATAAACTATGACTATCTTTTTAATTTGTCCCCTTAACTATCATATTTTTCATATTATACCCTTAACTATGCAATTAGTTTCACATCGTCTCAATTATTAACTTACACTACATATTTAATGAAAAGTTATTTCACTTAATATTTAAGATTAGTTTAATGGTTGAGTCTAATATTTGGTAACTAAAAATCTCAAGTACAATTTTTTCCACTCCAGTTAAATGCTAGCCACCTTTGTTCTTTAGAAACATGTTTTATCTTAGCTCATGCCACGATGGATATTACTGAGTTTGATGGAGTGGTCAATGCAAGTCTTGGACACCTTGTAGCAAAAAAAAAGTAATATCAATTTATCTGTGAAATTATATAATATTTTTCATTTTGCCCAAACACATCAACAATTTTCATCCAAAAAGATAATAGACTTTTGTGATTGGGGCAATGTTTAATAATCAAAGTCCTTGAAAGAAAATGTGAAGAATTCAATAGTTTAAAGGACAAAGTGAAAAAGGGTCATAATTAAAGGGATTTAAGTGTAATTTAATCCAATGCAAAAAAGGGGAGGGAGGTGTCTCTATCACGAGCTCAAACTGTCACTAACAAATAATTGAACCGCTTATATATTAAGAATATTAAGATTTACGTGGAATTTGTCTGGATATATGGAGGTTGATTGATTTTATTTTTATAATTTATTTTCAACTCATAATGGGTCAACTAAGGAAAAATTGGATTACATACCTATGTTTTCTAGAGCTTTGATGGAGTCAAAGTATACATACAGACATACATACATACATACTCTATTTTTTATTACTATTATGGGAATCTAAAACAAAATCGGCGTAGTTGTAATGTCTAAGATAATGTATTTTTTGAATTTGTAGAAAAATAAAAATATTTGATTTCGATTTTTTTCGTAAAAATGATCCATATACATCTTACTATAAAATTGTTATATTCATGTAATTGATTATATGTATATTATTATAGATGCGGTTAAGTTTGAAGTAAGGGAAATAAAAAGTAAAAAAAAAAATTCGAAAGGTAAAGGAAATAAGCTAGAACATGAAAAAAATAAAAGCCAAAAGCTACTTAAGAAAACTTAAAAAAATAAAAACAAAAGTTTTTAAAAATATTACCAAATATAGTGTCTCTAGTTTTTGGTATATGTTCTGAAAATGTAAAATTCTCTTGAATTATACTACCTTTTGTCCAATTGGGGAGATTGTGTATCGCCCGATGTTCAATCACAGTGTGTTTGGTTGGATTCGTAATATCAAATTCTATTTATTTTTACGATCATGTATGAGTGTGTTTGGTTGGATTCGTAATATCAAACTCTATCTATTTTCACGATCATGTATGGGCATGTAGGAATCGAACTCATAGTAGTAACCAAGTTTTGGAATGGTTCAACTCAATTTTCCACACTAGTTATTTCTTTAGTCAAGGTTCATACAAATTTAACTATTTTTATTTTTTAATGATAGCCATTATTCTCGTTACGCCATTACATTCAATTACAATACTGAAGGTTTTCATCCGTACTCTTTTAACTTATTTTGTTGTGTTACATGTCACGAATATTAGTACAACAAGATATTATTTTTTATTTTTTTTTATCTTATCTTGTGAAAAATAAAAAAACCTTATGCTATATACAGGGGTGAAAATTGTGTTGTCTTGGATCGCGTTTGTATTACGTTATTTTGACTTTGTATCGAGCATTAGTTAATTCTAATCCGACCCGTTTAATTAATCGTGCCATGTTAACTTATTTATTTGGTGTCGTATTTGTATTAATCTATATAACTCATGAATAAATAATTTAACGCTTGATTTTATATCTAAAATTTCATTGTCACTTAATCGGATCTATGCTCATACTTTTTATCTAAATTAAAAATTAATTTAATAAATATAATAATAAAAATGAGTAAAAATATATATATTTTTTGTATAAGAATCAGGTCACTACTTTATAAAATATAATAAAAAAATAACATTTTATTCTTACAATACTATTTAAACGTGTTAATCGTGTCAATTTTGTGTTTGATACTAATCTAACATATTTATTATTTGTGTTAACGGGTCGTGTCATATACGAGTTTATATCGAAAAATAACGAAATCTAACCTGCTAAAATTGTGTCGACTTCAATTTTATTTTTATATTGTGTCAAAAATTATTACCCCTAACTATATAGCCTATTTCCATTCATTTCTTATACCTTCGTCTCCATGACCAAGTCCATCGTTGAAGTGCTTGTGTAGGGGTCAACCGCAGGGAAACACAGAAGAAATTAGTCCCATGTGCGACACATCTAGAAAGTTGTTGGGTCATTTGTATTCAGATTGGAAAAACATGGATCGCCTGTAAATTTGAACTTCGTTGGTCAAACTTCGAAGTCATAATCACACCGGAGGTCCCTTAAGTATATGTCATTTATCATTTTAGCCCCTAATGTTTCAATTCTTTCATTTTGATCCTTGAATTATTGTATTTGTATTTTATGTGATCTCTTAAGCAGATGTAGTCCAAATTGACAGAGCAATGAGTCAGGAGACGAGGCATTGCAGGTGAGTGGGGAAGGAAGAGGGAGATGGATTGGTGAAGAGGACTGTTAGAGCAGGTTGGGTTTTGTGTTGAGATCAATGTATTTTTTTTTGTCCCTAGAAATCCCCTTATTCCCTGGTTACGTGACAAGGTCGTGACCAAAATCTATGAATAATTTGGATGTTGTATGTTTGAGAAACCAAAAAAATATAAATATAATACTATAGTAATCAAAATGATGCAATTAAAATACTACGGATTAAATGACACATAACTCATACTTTGGGGGTATCCACATAATTAACCCAAACTCAAAAACGCATCCATGTTCTCCATCTGTTCAGGCCTTAGACTTTCTTCCTCATTTATGTAACTCTTGAATACAGCCATGAATCAGGCTCAAAAAAGAATACAGCCATGAAGACCTAAAGTCCTTTACCAAGTCCATTTAGTCATCGTCTAGAGAAGTATCCCTACAGTTTTCGTTATTTACATTTTCTTCCACTCCACCACCACCAGCCACCAGCCACCGGTTGTAGGTTTTATACATATATTGGGTGAGAATTCGAATTTTTTCACTTAATAATTGAGTTCGAGTCTCTATAGTTATAACAGTTTGGTAAGAGTTAAATCTACTTTTCAGTGCCTAAAACTAGAACATGCAGTGAAACCGTAGAGTTTTGGTCCCAACGTAAAAGCATCTCCAACAATACTATCTACAATAGCTATTCAAAATATATTTAAATATTGTATTATCTACTTTAACTAACAACTTTTTCAAATTCACTCCAACAACACTATCTATTTTATCTAACCACTTCAACTAATTTTAACTAACTTTTAATAATAAAATTCAAAAACTAACAATTCAACTATACATTGTACAAATTTAATCAATTATAAGCTACACGAGAGAACCCACCTCTCGAAAATTATTACTCTCAAATTAAATCACAAAATCCAAAACAAAATCACCTCAAATTACACAAATAACCGAAGTCAGATTTTTGGGAAAAGTTTATTGGATTTTTGGAAAATTTTGTTAAATTTTTTTGGGGGTGTTGATGAATTTTTGAGGGAGTTTACTGAATTTTTGGGTAGCTAGATGTAATTAGTAAAAATGGAGTTATGAGAAATAGATAGGAGAATAACTAGTCTATTGGAGCCATATTTCGGGAATAAGCTATCTAAAATAGCTAAAAAATGAGTTTTAAAAGGCTGCTCTAAGTACAGTAGATCTCCTCCGATTAACTGTGTTATCCTGAGGGACAACACTTCTGACAAATATGTGTAGCAACATATTTGACCATCCAAAAAATACTCCAATGTGATTGTGTTGTGTACTGCCACTGGGTGTTCAGCAAAGATGATAAATCTCTTTCGAAAGATTGCAAGTGTATTGGATTAGTCTATAGGCAGTGTGTTTTTTCCCAACATGATTACAAAGAACTAATCATTTCCATGTCCCACAAAAGCAATTTTAACGCAGACATAAGGTTGTTTCATCATAATTTAGGTGCGTAAATTTGAGTTACGAGAACAATTTCTCCATGCGTCAAGCAAGATAGAAGATATGTGGCCATTCTCAAGCCCTCGTAATATATATTAGACTGCTTTTTTAACCAAACAATAAAGAAGAAAATAATAGGATCGGATGAGATACTATTAATTGTCTTTTAGTGCAAAACTGTCATTAGGATAAATTTCATTGACACTCTCCTAACAAAAACCTAATTACAAGGACACCCCTTTTATAGTTATTGATATTGATATATCACCATACACCTGTCAATTTTTGTCTCTTTAACAGTTGTAGTAGAAATTATAAGAGATGAAGGTAATATAATAACTATGGGTTAATGAAGATGAGCTATTCGGGCTCAGCTAAGATAAAACTTGGCTCAAGCTCAACTCATGTTTTAAACGAGTTAAACTTAAACAATTTTTAAGTTTCATTTACAAAAACGGACTTAAAAAGTTCGACTCAAATTCGTAAAATTCGATTCTTTATATGTAGAATAGTCAAATTACTCGAACTTGAATTTAACCCAAGTTCTAAATGATTCGCACTTGAACAATTTTTTATGCCCATTTCAAATAAAGTGTTTGCAAAGCTCGGACTAAAACTCGCAAAATTCAGCTTGATTAACACATATCACTGTACCCTGTCACTGTACCCCGATACAAAGGTAAATGGCTATTAATTAATAATAAAGGTGATTGCAATATTCTTCAGAGTTCATTATAACTTTGTGTTTTCCAGCTAAAAATCAAAATTATAATTTCAGGAACCACACTAAACCCGCAAGGTAACCATTTCACAGCAACCAACTTACTTTTTGCCCAGATAACCCAAGAAATTTTTTTTCCACCATGACTACTACATGTTTTATTGCATTATCAAATTAATTTTTCACCAGCTTGACCAAGGAGCCAACATACCATCAATTTACCGTGCGAATCATAACCTCAGACGCCTTCTCAGTAAGTTCTTGAACTCGGGTTCTGAAAATTGTAGTGATTTGCATCGTGCTTCAGTGCCTACTTTGCAGAGTGGGAGGTCTCTAAATCCATTGCCACAATCTTGCACACAGGCAGAGTCTCATTTTTACTAACAAGCTTCAATGTCGGATGAACCTCAATGTCACGCATGAACACCCTATCACCAATATCTAGATTGCTCACGTCCACCTCAATTTTTGAAGGGATATGTTCTGCCGGGCACATATACTTTAGACTGGTTCTTATCCTGTTTAGATTACCCCCTGCTTCAAATTGGAACAAAGAGGTCAGAAAGATGAAACAATAGCAGATGGAATATTTCAACAGCGAAAAAATTGGACAACACCTTGAGTTTATAGAATAAATAGTGGGGGTGCCATTGCATACATTTTAGTGAAAATCATAACAACACAATATTACCTCATCTTAAAATATTACTCACACCCCAGAAATTACCATACCTATCCAATAGGAGGATGGTAAACAACAGAGGCATGTGTACACACGAATATCAGAGATGTGGACTTACTATATAATATATCTCATAAAATATGTTGGACAGGTGAAATAATGATCACATAAAATACAAGGTCTGAAGGTCTCAACCCGTCACATAGGGCAACATCAAGAGACATACCAACAACATAAATTATCTAAACAAATTCTTGATCTAGAATTCATCACATAATATGTTTCCACCCTTTAAGAATCACAGGGAAAACTTTAAATAAAACTCAGAACTTGTTGTCCTGTAAGAACACATCACCATCCAACTCCTTGGACTAGACATCCACTCTCCTGGCTCAGAAAGGTTACGTGACTAAATATCACAGAACTGCTCACAAGAAAGAGATTACACTCATACAGAAATCTTCTAAAGATCATATCAACAAGTCTAGGGGAATAGTAAATGAAAACGTGAATTGTGAACGAGAAAATTCTACAAAAGGAATCATAGACAGGGCTTCAAGGATCACAAATGTGGTTAACATAAAACTACCTAACATAACATGGCAAGCACCACATAAAAATTTACTTCCAAAAAAAAAACTACAGAAAAAATATACTAACACTCTAAAAGCGCTTACGAATTAGAAGTGACTAAAACTAAAATTTACAGAGTTCAAATAAACAAATTCATTTAATAAAAACCTGTTCTTGATCAATGAATAAACAAGAATAGAAAATTTTCTAACCAGCAACATTCTGAACTTATCCTATCAAAACCCCAAGGGAACTTATCCTATCAAAACCCCAAGGGTTTGCATATAAGATAAAAGCCTCCTGCCTGGACCTCTATAATCTAAACCCAAAGAAGCATCTGAACAAGTATAAAATTTCAAACAATTAATAATGGCACTTGCAATGCAACTCCATTTTGAGAATCCTTCAGAATGCGTCAGCCTGATCCAAGAAAACATAGGCCCCCTATACTTTAAAAGTGGAGACATAGATTTTTTGGAATTTTCATGAAGCCATAGGGATGCTGAGCACATCTCAATCGCTAGAAAAATCTATCCATTTTCATTAAGAACACACTTGAAGTCAACCTAGTTGCATCTAATTAGATATTTCCAGGATAAATTGATTACTACACAGAAAAATTTTCCCACAAGACAGATCCCATATTTGCACAGTAACCCACTCTTTGCCAACAGGTGAACAAAAGGAAGCTCAGTCCCCTCCATGTGCATTCCATAACTATCGCTAAACACCAAAGTACAAATAATGGAACTGAACAACTGTATAAACTTTCACAAAACACAGGCAAAGAGGTATAGCTTCCTACAATTCAAGCTAAACATACAATGACCAAGCATATAATACTTGCACATTTCGTCTCAATTCAAACAACGAAGCAGATATACAGAAACACACTAACCTTTCTTGAGACCTGGACACACGTCTTCTCCTTTGAACACTACGGGCACATCAACCTTCAACTCCGCTCCCTCATCAGCCCAAACAAAAACCAAGTTCAAAACCTTCCCTGTCTCTTGATCCCTATGAATCTACACCATAACCATTTATAACCACCAATCTCTACAATACCCACAAAAAAACACACACAAGAATAATATAAATTAAATGCACACGAAACACTTGCCTTGATTGGAAGGACTTTTCCCGATTCAAGTAAAGTGGATGAGCCCGAACCAGCACGGATCTGGAGAGGGAAAGTTGTGGAGCAAAAGAAAGGCGGTTCTACCGAATTGAGAATTGCCTGAATCTGCCTTCTTTCAGTGGTGAGCAACTGTTTTCTTGATATGGACCTGACGGTGGTTGTGGTTGGGTCGTTAGGGTTTGTTTGGAGGTAGTTTTGAGCGAAGACGACGGCGGGGATGCGGCCTTGGGCTCTATCCCTGACAGAGACTCTGTTTCCGCTTAACTCTCGAGGAATTGCTTGGATGGTGTGGTAGGACCTTGAAGTTCCCGGCGATCTTCTCAGGTTTCCGGCGACGGTGCGCCACCACTTCGACATCGTTTTGGGTGTGTGGTTCTGGATAAATGAATGTGACTAAGAAGAACAAGTTGGTTGTAGAGTGTGTAGTGTGGGACTGTATTGTAGGGTTTTGTTGATTTCGTTTGGCCCCTTGGGGGTTTATGGTTGGCTGATTTTGGGCCAAATGATTTGGCCCTTGGGTTTATTGTAGCCTTATTAATCCTACTTCAGGCTGTAATTCGTCCGTTTCTGTGATCCTCATGGACCTCATCAAAGCAAAAATTGTGGCTTGAGCCCAGGTGGAAATCTTCGTAAGAGTGAACTACCATTTCGTAACTCATTCGTCGTAAGTTCAAACTTCGTTTTCTCTCTTCCTGTAATAGTATTTGACCCAATCTTAAAAACCCTTTGAGGTAAAATAATGAGAAATTTATCTCTCGTGAATACTCTAATCCTAACATGGATGGTCTACCTTTAAACAGACAAGAGAAAAATTAATCGAAGTACACAAAAATTGGCCTGAACAACTTGACTATTGAAAAAAAAAAAAAGTGTGCTACTTACACAACAAAGACATACGCACATTACTTGTGAAAAGAAATAATACCAAATATTTAATAAAAATAATCGATTAGTACCTGATTACAAACATCATTGTTACTAATTGGAATTTTGATACAAAGTCATGTGAGGGTGACATTTTTTTTTATAGAGTTTTTATGACAATTACTATCATTTGTTTTGAACTACAAAAAAATATTATTGATCCAATTTCATTTCTTAATAGTGTAATATTCAATTGAAAAAAAAATGCTTTTCCAAAACTATTTGAGATTGGATGCATGAATCATATTTTTCGATTGGGTACTCTAAAGGATTATATTTTTCATTTAACCACAATCTACATTCTTAAAAATATAATATTTATTTTAATTAAATTAAGAAGAAAAAAAGAAAAATAATCAAATTTCATTTGTAGATTCACTTGATAACCCATAGTTTCGATGTGAATGATATGTTTTTTACCAAATTAAAAAGAGAATTAATCAAAATACGCTTAACTTGGATCGGATGCTATTGACCATAATACAAGTAACCCTAATACTTCTTAGACTGCTGCATCCACACTGTAAGCAGAATGACGTACCGTGTTACAATTTTCTTTTTTTTTTTTTTTGATTTTTTTTGTCCTTTGACTAGAATTCCTGTGCAAATTGTTTATTGAAATTGATTTTGTCCATACTTGAGCCCAACAGTTGAATTATCAGACAAAGGATTGGCAAGAATTTCTTCAAGATTATCAAACACCAAACCATTAGGCCCTTGGTGGGCTGAGTCAGAAAAACAACACTTTTAGTTTGTTATGGAATCCTAAAACACCATCAAAATTTATGGTTTGATTGGTATAATGGAAAAAAAGAGGGATGATATAGATAAAACGTAATGTTTTGTAAGGAGGAAAAATAAAAATGATAAAAAAGTGAATGAATTAGTTTTTTTTCTAGCTCACCAAAATTGATTCTTCCAAAATTAGGAGGAAAAATAGAAGAAAAGTTAATTATACATTGAAATATATGCTATTTATTTATATATCCTTAAATATATACATATATTATATTTATCTACCGGTCATAACCAATGTTTGAAGGCACAATAAAATATAAAATTCAAGCGTCCAAAAAATCGATTACAATATATTAAATTTTTTTAACGTTTGTATACTATTGTATATGAATAATATTTGAAATAAAAACTATATTAACAACAAATTAATCAAATATTAAATGATTAAATATATGATAAAAATGAGTGATGTGATGTTTTTAAGGAAAAAAATATGTAGAAGATAAAAATTTAAGTTGTTATGTGTTTTATTATATGAATATCATATTTATTGTGCGTGGCGATTTTTGCACAATAAATAATAAGACAGATATCTCCCCTGGTAAACTCGCATTTATCTCAAAAGTCGACGATCCTGTGGCAAAGGGAGAACCAAGATGATCAAAGGGGCCTAAGGAGTGGTGATGAATTACTTCAAGGGTTATCCAATCGATTCTGGCAAGTCGTGGGCGATTCCTGACACATAAAAAACGGGATAGAAGGGCGTGAAAGTGTTTTTCAGCGTATTCCCTCTGACGATCAGGTCAATTTTTTGAGAGAGGAGAAGAATAAAATATTGTTTGGTGTTCTTGAGGAGTCAATTTGCATACCTTTGCCTTACATTTTTGAGAGCTATTTATATTTCCAAAAACTCGTCATTACTGACGATCTAGACAGTATGTAGTGCTCAAACATAGGGCAGTGCACATCTTATTTTGCATGGGGGAAATCCTGTTATTAATTGCTCGAGTTCTCGAGTATTTAATGCTCTTTCTTCAATGTAGAGATATTAAATGCTTGGGTCCCGAGATATTTAATGTTTCTTCTTCTCGGCTTCCCAAGCCATTGCGGATGTTCCATCAGCTGGGGATTCATTAAATGCTTATTTGAGATTGTCGTATGTCAGCAAGGATATTTTCATCCATTTACCTCTCATCCTGTACTTTATACCACATGTCTAACTCCCATTGGTTGAGTGTTTTGTTCATTCTACCATTCTGACTTTGTTGGGAGAGTAACCCTAGTTCTGAGACTGATTAGTTGTTAATCATCAATCTCTCTAGGAGCTGAATCAGCAATTTGTCTATGTCATAGAACAAGGGCCCTTGGAGCTGAGGACACATGTCTTCATCTAAATAAAGAAGTGCCCTTGGTGCCGAGGACACGTGTCGGAGATCCAATCCTTTCTCAGAAATGTCTCATCATTTATCTATTATATATTATGTATATATATTAATTTCATATATAGATATAATAGTAAAAAATATATATTTATATTTTTTTACTTTTTTATCCTAACAAACACAAAAAAAAAAAAAAAAATCTTTCTTACTTTCTATCTCTCTTATCAAACTCGAAGGAGAGAATAAAGGATTTCTTTTGTGAATGATAGAAAATATATTATTTTGTATTCCAATTTTTTATTCATCTTACCAAACACACCATTAAATTAAATTTTATGTCTCTTATTTAGAGTTTTATTTTTGGTTAAACACTACCATAAAATAAGTGAAATTGCGAAATTAAGCTCTATCCTAAGCTAGCCTGACATCAATATCAATACTGTTAAATCTGTACGTATTCAAACTTCTCCACATGGCTCCCTGCAATGAACTGCATTAATTGTAGAACAATTATTAGATGGGAGGAGTATGTGTCCCCCAATAACTATTAACTATCGAGAAGTCTAGAGTATTAATTTTTTTTTTTGTTCGGTACTCTATTGCTATTACAAATTTAATGGTTATTTTTAAAATTTTTGAAGGTTATTTTACAATTTTCATAGTTGTTATAGGTCCTTAAAATGTTAGAATTCATCGCAAAGTTACTACAAAAGTTAAGATTGAACCCAAAAATGTTATAATTTAAATTTAAAAAAATTATAACTTGACCCAAAAAATTAGAATTTTTTTATTATAAAATGACTTTTAAAATTTATAAAATTACCCACAAAAATTATAAAATTTAGCGATACAGTATCAAAAAAAATTCGGTATCATAGCCAAGTTGATTAGCCACCGGGTAAAATTTGGGAGAAGGTGTTCAGTTACTCTGTCGAATTTATTATTTTCATAATTAATAACTAAAAGTATATTAAATTAGATTTATTACTCTCCCTTATTCAATTTTAATAAAGTACCGATATTTTTAAAGGTACAATACACTTATTCGAGAAAGAGATATGATACCAAAATTTATTTCTCTTTCTTAAAATTATAATTATTTGAGGCTGATATACATAACTAGTAGAATAAATATTCCTAAATAAACTCTATTTTGGAATAATCTTACTTAAATTAATGTAATATTAATTTTTAATGTTCAATAACTTTAATATCATACCCAAAAAAAAAAATTCATACTATAAAATTACCCTAAACTAGTAAGCTTTTGAGTTCAAGAAAATAATTAAACACACAGCAGTGAGAAAGTGGGTGCTGAGCAGAGGTACAGTATAATGAGTGTGGTCGTCATTAATGGCGGATGGAAGGGAGGAAGAAGAAGGAGGAAGAGACAGGTTGTCAATGATGGCATCAGAATATTCAATGTGTCTGTCAGTAGTCAGTCTTCTTAGCATGAAAAAAAGTTTGTCTTGGTACTACCATGTCAAATCCATGCACGTGATTCTCTTTCTCAGTCCCAGGTTTTACTATAGAAAGTCAAAATGACAAAAGGTTTTGCTAAAGAGGATTTTTCACACTTACCCTCTCTAAAATCTTATTTTCATAATTCAGTTAATTTTAAATTTATTTCTCAAACTCAACTTATTTTTAAAAATATTATTTACAATGACACTTTCAGGTCTAAAAACATTATTTTCAATGACAATTTAAAGTTAAATATTTTTTTCCAAAAAACGTCATTCGTAATGATGTTTTTAAAATCGTTATTTTTAATGACATTTTTTAACAAAAATTTTAACGGATCCTTAACAGACGTTAAAAAAAAATATATAAGGAAGAAAACGTCATTTTGAATGACGTGTTTAAAAACGTTATTTTGAATGCATTTTCTTCACTTTTACAAACTAATGATATTTTTCTACCCCTTAGTAGCCTATATCGATGTGTTCTACTCCTTACGCCTTTTTAGATTGATGTTTTCTACTCCACTTTATTATGTCTCACACCATGATTCAGCAGACAAAACATAAAAAAATAAATAAATTTTAAAATTTAATTCCCTTGGCGTTTTACATTGATGTTTTCTACCCCTTAGCCTTTTACATTGATGTTTTCTACCCCAAATGTCATAAAAGCTAAATAACGTCACCTCACCTTATGTTTCTTCACATCATGATTCACCAGAAAAAAAATTAAATAAATTTTAGAATTTAGTTTCCTTTTCATAAAAATTTTAACTAATTTTAAAATCAAAAATAAAAATATTATATATTTAATAAAAAAACTTAAAATCATGTTTTGAAAGCACAATTCTTTTATCAAAAAATATGTTTTGTATATGTTAAAAATATCAATATTATAATCTTACTTTCACGTCATAAAAGTATCCTAATATGGAAGAGTTTTTCCCCAACCTAGTCGGCTCTAAAACTTTATTTCTCAAACTCAAGTTTATTTTTTAAAAACGTCACTTTAAAGGCCATGGTTTTGAAAAATGTTTTATTTTTTAAATATTTTGTATATGTTAAAATAGTATATATTCCAAATATATGTTATAAGTTCATCGAACATTTATAGTTGACCTACAAAAATGTGTTGAACTTTAAAATATGAAAAATATTACTTATACATTACAACATAACAAATTTATTACATCAAACTGTAAGAAATACAGTCTGTCAATATTTTGCTTGATGTAGAAAACAACATAGAGGGTTGCCCAGTACACATAAACTTGATGGAATAAAAGTGTCAGACACATCATCACTTAAATCGAAATAATCAGACAATTCTGTATCTGAAACAAGTAACGGATCCTACAAAATTTTAATCTCAGCATAATTAGGATCGAAATACTCAATTTTTGCAAGGTCGATTGCATGCAAACGACCAAGTCTACGCTGCATTTGATCATTTTCACGTTCAAGTCTTACTATGATCTCGTTATGGTTGGTGGAGTTTTGTGGATCATATATATCAGTCGAACGTACCTTTGGTACCATTAATCCATGCCAACGACAATATACTTCAATCTCACAACGTTTGTCATATAACTGTTGCCATCTTGGCGTGGGTTCGATACAAACACTCGAAGGTGGAGAGTCGATCGTAGGCCCCATAAATACGTATCCAACTTGACCGAATGAGTGATAAGGGTCGATGGGCTCATTACGGAACTCACGCTTTTGTCCATACTAAGTTACACCGGTAGAATCTTTGTAGGATTCAATTGAACGAACTACGTCTACACCACATGTTGCTTGGCTAGTTGAGCGTTGACGTTTGTAGGGTGCAGATGAACTTTGTTGTTCATTGCGTGATGAAGAACCTTGGGTGGTTTGACTGAATTGTCTCTTAGATGTGCGTCTAGACATATTTAGGGTTATGATGTACACAACGAATAAGTATGATTTATATAGACACGAAATATAATTATATATACATTTAACAAGATAAGGCCTGGGTATGAGTAACATGACTTGACATAGGTAAAGTAATGATATGACTCCACACTGATAAAGTAATGACATAATTCGTGAACGACAAAAGGACTAACATGATTTGACAATAGACTGACTACATTGATAAAACATCACTGACATGACTTGTCACTAGATTGACTAAACTAACACAATAATATAATGAGTTTAAAACGCAAAAGTAAATACACAACACTTCAAATACAAAGGACTGACATGACTTGACATTGTACTTCAAATACAAAGGACCGACATGACATTACATTACAATGTAATGAGTTCACTAGACTGACTACACTTTAAATGTAGACTTTGTTAAGCTTCATCAAACATATAATCATCTGACATGTATTGTGCATTAAACAATATATTGTTTTGCTCAACTGGTATCAACTCTCGTCCATGTGTAGTTCTTATCATGTCTTTTGCTTGTTGGAGCATATAATAGCGAGACCTACGAACCAGCATTCCATTATTCTCTTTTCGAACTTGTTTTACTGCTGATTCGTAATCCTCTCTATTCCACATTTCATTGCATTGTTAATGATCGTCTACGAGACACTAGTATGCCAAGTTCTCTTAGTTGTGTAAATAGTTCGTCTGATTGTTTAGCATGAAAAGCCCACTCTTGTCGTACTCTTGCATAATACTCTTTTGGATCTAAAAATCTCTCATTCTTGTAATCATCGTTCCGCTCTTGTAATAACAAAACCCGTTCACGTCTACGATTGTTAAAGCTCGTAGAGAAATTTGATGTAGACATAATATTTTGTTTGTCATATCGACTGGAAAATGGTGTTTAAATAGTAGTGTCCCAAGCATACTGTGTTAGACAAGTCATATTAGTCAAAAGTGAAATAGTATAGTTACACACGTCTGCTGAAATCCATTCAGGGTGTAGTCACTTCAAGATATTATTTGGAAAAACTCATTCAGGGTTAAGTTAGTTTAGCACACGGTATATTGAAACTCATTCAGGGTTTTGTCACTTCACCACGTGGTCTGCTGACATCCATTCAAGGTGTAGTTACTTTAACACATGACATTAAGTAGTCACGAGTATTTACTTTTTCTTCTTCAGTATTATGATAAAGTAGTTAGTTGTCATTTAAAGACAGTGTTTGCAGAAACTCATTCAGTGGTACGTTAGTTCAGCACACGGTTTGACGAAACCCATTCAATGTTTTGTCACTTCACCACATTGTTTGCTGACATCCATTCAGAGTGTAATCACTTCAACACATGACATTAAGTAGTCATGAGTAGTCACTTTTTCTCCTTCAACATTATGATAGAGCAATTAGTTGTCACTTCAAGACAGTGTTTGTAGAAACTCATTCAGGGGTACGTTAGTTCAGCACACGTTATGTTAAAACCCATTCAACGTTTTGTCACTTCACCACATGGTTTGCTGACATCTATTCAGAGTGTAGTCACTTCAACACATAACATTAAGTAGTCATGGGTAGTCACTTTTTCTTCTTCATCATTATGATAGAGTAGTTAATTGTCACTTCAAGACAGTGTTTGTACTGATATGGTCAGTTGTTGGAAGATTTATGTAGTCACTATATATTCACCGTCTTTATGCAAGTAAGTGCACATCATCTGATTTCTAACATGAATTATAGTGTTAGAACTTTATATGAAAATATGGGTTATCATTGGGCCTTAGAGGATGAGTTCTTCTATCCAATGAATCCTTGTTTACGTTATTCTAGTAGGGCCGTAAGAACCATGAGGGCTGAATTGCAATATCGTTTGAGGGAGCGAGAAAATTTTATTGGCGATATGCAAACTTATAATTTACGAAAGCCTCGACAAATTGCAATCCATATGCCAGTTGAGACACCTTAACAACTGGAGCAAACATTGTATCATTTTTGAGCTAAGAACAATCGCATGACAATCCATCTTAATCGTTACAACCTTCGTCGCATCGCACGAGAATGTGCTGAAGAAGGGTTAATGGAAGAAGCACGTATAAGTTTCCTTCTAAGTGGAGAAGTTGGATGTTTTCTGATATCGAGATGTCTGATGAAGATGTTGACCCATAAAATAAGTTATGTGGAGAACTGTGTTGTTAATGTTGTGTGGTGAACTGTGATGTTAGTATTGTGTAATAAACTGTCTAGTTAGTATTGTTTGGACAAGTGTTAAATTAGTGTTGTGTTGTGTGGACAAGTGTTATGGTAATGATGTGAGAACAAGTGTTAAGTTAGTGTTTCTAAGTAGAATTATTATATTACTGTTGTGTGAAGAAGTTGTATGTTAGTGTTGTTTTGTGTAGATCATGTTATTTTAGTGTTAATTTTACATGTGAAATGTAATGTACGTGTAATGTTGAAATCAATTAGATTTGTTATGATGGTGAAGTTATGTATGTGACAACTTGATTGTAGAATACTAAAACAAAACATCTTTGTATAAATGACAATGTATATACAAAAGAAAACATTAGTACACAGTATAACAAAAAAAAATGCATCAAATACATGAATATCATATCATATCCCACACGCAGGTGGTCGTCTACATCGCTTCGGCTGTCTGCAAACCTCCTGTGATACATCTTGTGTCACCTGTGACACATCGACATCATCATGATGATGTGCATGCTGTGCACGTCCTCTGTCTATCTCTCGCCCTCGTCCCGACCTTTTCATCCACCTCTAACCCATGGCCCGACTCGCACAAGGCCTGCACCTATAACTGTAGGATCCTGTGTCATTCTCTCCTCATCTAATAATGGATCTGATACGAGAGGCTGTGTAGATAAGGTAGGTATCGAATCAACTGCAGACGATATCGGGGTAGATGCCGGTGCTAGTGCCGATGTCGGGGTAGATGCCGATGCTAGTGCCAGTGTCGGGTAGATGCCGATGTCGATGCCAGCGCAGGTGTCGGTGTCTGGCCATATGCAATAGTAGGTGAAGGTCACGATGTTAGTGTCGATGTCGGTGTCGGGGTAGCTCCAAGTGTCGGTGCCAGTGCCGGTAGATGATGAAATGCAGATGTCGGTACCGATCCTAGTGTCATGGTAGATGTCGGGGTCGGTGTCGGTATCGGTGTCGATGCTATCGTCGCAGTGGATACATGTATCGATGCTGGTGTCAGTAAATGGTCAGTTACAGATGCAGATGCAAGTGCTGCCGTCGGTGTCAGTGTCGTCTCAAGTGTCGACGCAGCTGAAGGTGTCAGTGCAGGCTCATGTATCGGCCTAGCAATTTGTGTAGACGCTGGGGTCGGTGAAGGTGTATGAGCCTATGTCGATGCTGATGGTGAATATAGTGGAGTAGTCCAATCTTGGTAAAGATGTGGAGGTGGCTGTGCAGATGTAAACAGTACGTCATCTGCCGACAATGAAGCTGAGTCGAGTCGTCGGTATTCTCGGAGAGCTGTCAAACACGATGAGCTCATATCTGTCATATGTCCAATGGTGTCCATGCAACATGCAAAGTCCGGGCTGCCCTCATATGTAGTACGTCCAGTGTGATATATATGTGTAAGTGTTGTTCCTACAAACAATATTGAAAAAAAATTATAAATGTATTAAACAATTAGTAACATTATCCATTCAAATTGAATAGTTAAGCATTTAACATCTTACCAGAAGCTCTATGATGCTCCCAACTGGCTAAAAATCGACAGTCGACCTAGCGATGGGTGGACCAACAAGACGCCGTGTGATCCGACGATACCATTACATGTATGTATTGGTCGGATCCATCAGTCCAGTACTCAGATCTCGGTAACAATAGTATCTCTACGATGTACCCACATCTCTGTATAGATCTGATGAACTACTGACCCATCTCGACCAGATCCACCTCGACGGTTGACAGCATGCAAAGCCCAACTGGTATTGGAAGGCGGTGGTATGCGCTGAATCAGCCCAAATTGTCGAGTAACTCGATCTGAAAAATGCCACTCCACGACATCGAAGCAAATCAAAGGGGCTCGTGTGCGCCAAATATCTTGCCTAATAAGGCAATAATCTAGCAGGCCACCCATTACATCAGCTGTATAGGACTCCCATATCATCTATAATACAAATTTTAAACACTCATTAATAAATGTAATGATATTTTTAAAAAAATTGGACAGAGTTTCCTTTAAAAATTGGACATTTCAAAAATTTTTTAACCTATATACAATAAACCCAACTCAATCACAAGTATAAACAAATAAAAATTACATCCAACCATCTCCACATGTATTTACTTCACATGTAAATTCATTGCAATCAACCCAACACACTAACATACTTAAACAAATAACATCTAAGTTCTCTAATCATGGTCAAATCGATATACCTGATCCTCGCACATCTGGTCCAACTGGTCTCAATAGTGACGTAGTACATGCCGGGGCGTGTGTTGCTCCGAAAATTTGACATCCCATCTATAAATTTCACAAAAAAAATGTAACTACATAATAATATGTAAAATGTAACTATAAAGTGTAACTACATAATAATATGTAAAAAATGTAACTACATAATAATATGTAAAATTGTATAGTACAAACCTACAACCAAGTGGACTATCAAGTACACCGTGTGCATCAACCTCTTCATGTGCAGGACCCAAATCTACATCAACTCCTTCTAATGGTGGACCATCACCATCGAGCGCCGCTGCTCCATGGGCCACACGTTGTCGTGGTAACACATGCTGTGGAACGATGTGTACTAGACGCTCCCATGCCCACAACTATATCCACAAACATTGAATTTACATTTGTAAAGCGACAATAACATAAAAGTATACAAGTCAGTGAAGAATGTAAACAATTACTTGAAGCAAAATTAATGGACCGCTAATATCCTTCGCGTCCCGCTTAGTCGCGAGACATATCTCCCGATATAGCCATGTTAGGGCCGCACTGCCCCAACTAAAAGTGCCGACCGCATGTAAGTATCCGAGCAACGGTAAGAACATAAGCTTTACCCTACTCGACGACTTGTCGCCGAAAAAAAACCCCCCAATCAACAAAAGGATGTACGCTCGGGCATAACAAGCTATAAAACCCTTGATCGCATCAGCTGGAATCGCGTGGCCCAAATGCTCGGCAAGTGTACTAAGTCGTAGAGTGGACTTATCTATCGCCCGAGCAACTCACTGCACATGACACTCCACTGCTGTATATCGCGGACGGTGTCTACACCACATACAGGCATCCCATGAACCGACAGACCAATTAATACAGTTGTATCCTGAAGTGTGATGGTTGCCTCACCAACTGGCAGATGAAATGAGTGTGTGTCAGAGCGCCATCGCTCTACAAGAGCAATAATCAGATGCCAGTCCAGCTGAATGTATCTAAGGCGATATGCTCCATAAAATCCGGCTGTACGTAGATGCTGAATAACCCGATCGTCTGTGATGGTAACTCGATGAAGAGGAGAATCTGATCGTCTACAATGTAACAGGGGTAAGTCTATGCCCTCCCAAATAGCAGTCGTGCGATGGTCACCCTGTAAGGTAAGAATGGATCCATTATCGGGACCTGGATGTACTAATGAACGGGGATCACGATCCATGTATACAACCTACATCAACACACAAAAAAATACAAACATTAGTTAATATATATATACATGAGTTAACATATACATGAGTTAAAAAAATATCATATGCTGAATAAAGGACTCAAACAATTAATAATGCATTACAACTTACATACAACATTAGAATGCACAAGTAACATTTATAGTGGATGACCCATTGAAGAAGCGGATTGGTTCTTTGCTGGACAAGTTCGCCGATCATGCCTTGTTTGCAAACAAATACTATAGTGGTTCTGTTTACGCCCTTCTCTCGGAAAATCCATTTCATTTCGAATGCGCGAGGTCTTTGGACATCTTCTAGCTCCTCGACGCAACGACCTATCAGGGCATAATGTAGGGCTATCGGTAGCATCCCAATAATCTTGATGGTGAAGAGGATGAAGATCAGGTGCCCAACTGGATTCAAGTGCAAGGATGATATATACTGGATCAATTAAATTCCAAGAACTAACATGAAAATGCGAGCATGCGGCCATAACATGAGAACAAGGCATTTTATAAATTGTAAATTTTTCACAACTGCATGTCCGGTCATCAATATAAATAACATGTGTATTACCGTTATTACTGACCCCCTCCGCAATTTTTCATCGCATGTGAAATGGTGTAATTGTACACATTCTTGCTTTTACCTGGTTGGGTCGTATAAATTCGATTGCTTCAGGTGAGTACTCCAAACCATCCTCTATGCACCGTTGTGCATGTTCACGGCGTTCACAAAAGTATTTTGCGAGCCGATAAAATATGAATTTAACACATGCAGTGATGGAAAACATCCTAGCACCTTTCAATGCACCATTGAACACCTCAGAAACATTAGTTGTGGTTGTTCCGTATCGCCAACCACCATCATAGGCAAGTGTCCACCGTTGTGCTGGAATATCAATTAACCACTTCCATGCTTCAGGATTTATACTTTTAATTTCTTCCATTATCAAATTAAACTTGCGAATCTGATGTGCTGTCCAAGCCTTCCACACTTGATCTTTCTAATATGTGTTATTGTAACGTGTGTTGAAATTGCTTTGTACATGTCGTAGACAGAAATGATGATAGACGTATGACTCATTCCACCTAGAACCTTGTTTCTTAACCGTTAAAATTATACCTTTATGTCGATCTGAGATTAAGCATATACCAGCTCTATTCGGCACAATAGAGTGGCGTAGATGATATGGGAACCAATCCCAGCTTTCACTAGTCTCCTTATGAACAAAGACAAATTCTAGAGAGAAAATCTGCTTCTGAGCGTCAATCCCAGTAGCAATAAGAAGCTTATGCTTGTACTTGCCATTTATAAATGTGCCATCGATGCTAATTAAAGGCCGACAATGAACAAACCCATCAATAGAAGCTTTGACTTCCCAGAACACCTTTCCAAATATATCGAATTCGGGAGCACGAGCCTCATATTGCCACTTTACAATCGTCCCAGGGTTGTATTTCACAAGAGCACCCATAAACCTCGACAACATGTTGTAAGAACAATCCCAATCACCGAAAACCTTGGCTATAGCCTTATTCTTCACATTCCACGCCTTCTTGTACGTTATCAAATAATGATACTCTTTTTTCACCATTTCAATTATGACAGACATTGTTACATCAGGTGTAGCCCGAATCACACCCTCAATCCATTGAGAAATAAAACCTGCATTAAGTTGACAGTGGTCTTGGTTTAACCTTGGGTAGAAACAAGTGTGAGGTACCTGATATTTTGTGATCTCAAACATTCCATGATTCGCCTTTAACACCGCCCGTAGCCTCCATTTGCATCCACATTGTGCATACATCTTGCACCTCAACACCCAACACGTTTTATTTGTATCAACAACAACATATTGTTGGTGCATCTTAATTGAATATAATTTAACTGTCATCTCCAGGTCTTTTTTACTCCTGAACATCATACCCTTAGCCAATTATGGTCTTGTAGGATCCCATGTTTTAATTCAATGCAAAATGCATAAACTGTCAACTTCATTCTGGGTTCCCGATTCAACATTTGAGAAAAATGTTGACTTTGGCTCATGCATAGGAACCTCACCATCATCCTCAGCAGAATTACCTTCAGCATCATAATCATCATCATCAGAGTCATCACTCAATACATTTTCTGGCAACTCTTCTTCTTCGTAGTAATCATTCTGGTCATTAGCACACTTTCCTTCATATATATTATTAGCAATCTGATGTAGTACAAGTGCTTGGACAGGGTCCACTGGCGCTGGTGTTGGGGTAATTGTCATCATTTCCATCCCCTCGTTCTCCAGTCCAACACTATACTCTTGCTGAGATGAGCTTTCGGGAAAAGTACTAGGCCCTGTTTCAGCTTGTGCATATGTATATCGATTGTATTCTTCCATACACTGCATTGTTAAAGAGGTGTAATAATTACCCACCATCGCTGAAGGGTCGAGCACTGGGATATATGGTTGTTGGCTGAGCATGGAAGTGTATGAACCAACATCAGACCAACCTTCATTACTTCTACCAATTTCATCTGCCCTAACTTCTTCGCTAACATACAAATTAACTTTGTTAACACCTTGATTGTCAAATACAACATCCACCATTGCCTCCACACCATCGTTGTTAGCAACTTCTACTGGAATAAATGTAAACAAGTTAGTTCCCAATGCAGTAGAAAACCTACAGATAAGTTTGAGGTTGTATTTATTCCTATATATTCCCGTCACATCATGCAACCTATCCACCAATGCCGAGTATGTTGTGTCATGTGAAACCTTTATCACACGCTTATAACCATTATCGTATGGTAACATATCATGGTTCGTGAATATGCTATCACCCCAATAAATCATCACAGAAGCACGTCTTCCAGCCATTCTTAACAATTCTACAATAAATACATCAAAAGTTAGTGTGTATAAACAACCAAAACTTTTGCTTTCATCGAAACTTTTGCTTGTTCATGTTTTGAAATGTAAATAAACCAGGTAGTCCGTTCTAATTTTCAATCACCCAATATTAATGAAGGAGCACATTAAGTACATAAAATGGTTAGCACTTACATCAGGAAAGTAATCTATTAAAACTGCTAAAATATTTTGAAAATTTTACAAAATGAACTCGCCAATTCTAATAGAAACTTTTGTGTCCCTCCTAAATTAAGTTCGATATGCTTCAGTCAATTAATACCTTAATTATTAGGACTCCAACACTGTGCAAAATAGACTACACTCATTCATTCAATCGTGACTGGTTTGGGGGGGAAGAGATGGAAAAGTATAGAAAAAAAATGAAAAAGTATAGAAAAAAAAATTGATATTAGAGCACAAGAGTGACTAATTTTTACAGAAAATGCAAAAAAATTGAATTTGAGACCTTTGAATTACCAAAAGTCAAAATAAATACATTGAATAACTCCTAAAAATTTTCCCATATGGGATTATACATTGCAATATTGTATACAAGTTAAACTAAATACCAAAGAGAGAGAGAGAGAGAGAGTAATTTGTTTGAAATAAATCATTAAGAACTGACTTAAACAAAATCTAGACTCACAATGGTATTATTGATTTTATTTTTTCTTACGGGCCTACCGCACTTGGAATGACGATTTCAAAGATAATTTTTCTGTGCGATTGTATTTTGATTTCCTTGTTGAACATAAACACAATCACACCCTTGACTTATCACTTCTCTAAAAAATTTCTTCTATTAATAAAAAAAAAAATTATAAAAATGATATTGTCACTGACATTGTATAACTATCCCACAACAACTTTGACATCATGTCTATGACATTTCACACGTACAAAATAATGGCCTTATCGAAAAATCATGATTCAACCCCTAACTGATGAAAATGAGTGATAAATTACCCGACGAACTCTTTACTTCAGTAATTGATCTAGGTTTAAAAATTTCAACTAATACAAAGAGCATGAGTTGGAGTAAGTAGGCCAAATATTTACGCGTCAATGCGGATTAAATGATCCCAAAAGAGTACAAATTACTTTGGTACTTATTTCTCAACAAGTATGAAGTCCACAAAAATAGGTGGGATTTAAAGCAACATCCTGCAGAACGAACATGGACCAACATGCAGTCCCTAAAAATAGTGAGACATCAGTGCAGCATCCAAAAGAAAATTTCATCACAATAAATTTATCACAAAAACTAAAAGTAGTGGATGACTATGTTTATTCTTATTCAACTGCTGGTGCTGGGTCTTTCTCTATTGCTTTCTCCTTTCCTTTAAATATTATTTAGATGGAACGAAGTCTGATATATTGTGATTTCCATGTACATGGTATGTAGAATTCCTGTCATTACGAATGTGACAGTTCAAATGCAAACCAATTAATTACTTATTGTTTTCAATTTTACATATTTTATCTTGAGAAGAAATGGCATCCTAAATTCAAAGCTTAGGCATGCCATTTTTAGATTGTCCAATTCACCAGAGAAAAAAAGTCCATCTTCTAGGATTCTAGAACACCACCTCACCTGATGATTCTACAATTATGTTTGAACAATTTTCTAAGTGACGTAATCTCTTTTAAATGACTTCCTACTTGGGATACATAAGCATAAAAAAAAATCTTCCTCTTATGTTATTTATCATGGAAATAACTTACCTTTGTTATTACTCCAATGATATGACGAAACTCATGTCAATACGAAATCTTATATTTTCAAATTATTCAACATGGAACCCACCAATCTATCTCATTTTCTTGCATAATTTTGCATCTAATGCTAAATTCAATTATGCAAAATTAAAAATTGGGTATTAAACCAACAAGTTTATACCAAATTTAAACCAATTCAACCAGCAATATGCCATGAGCCAAAATATCTTATTTTCCATGAACAAGTTTATACCAAATTCAACCAGCAATGTGCCATGAACAAGTTTATACCAAATTTAACCAACAATATGCCATGAGCAAGCTTATACCAAATTTGGCTTCTCTCTATGTCTATTAACTAAAATGCTGATGATGAGAAACCCAAAATAAATTACATTTTGCTTAAAAGGAGCTACAATTTGTTGACTAGGTCTAAATGTCATGGTTGATTAGGGTATATTGTGCATAAACAATAAACAAATTATAAGTTCCAAAAGATGAGAGTGATCGTGTGTATATATATGGAGTGTTCCTCTTCTTCAGACGGGTTGGTGGAATAAGGAGGGCCGGAGTGTTCCAAGCTGGATTTGTCAGAGTGTTCCTCGTTGGACTGGTCTTCGACGGGTTGGAAGAAGGTGGCCTTCAACTGGACTATTCCTCCTCATGGATGGCTATTTTCGACTGGATGGTGGAAGAAGGAGGTCTTCGATCGGATGTGCGGGTTTCAACTGGATGGCTATCTGAGCAAGAGAGAGGAGGGGATCTTATACACCAATGTGATACACGACTGTGAGAGAGATGGGTTTTAAAAAATCAGTAAAATAAAATACGTCATTACAATTGACGTTTTATACCTCTTTTTTGTTTTAACGACTATTAACTCCTGTTAATTTGATTCATCTCAAAACACGTCATTTTCAATGACGTTTTTAATAAAAAATTTCATCTCCCAGTTGTCATTGCAAATGACGATTTAACATACGAAGGCGTCATTCCAAATGACGTTTTCAAAAAAAGACTGAGTTTGAGAATTATGTTTAAAACTGACTGGGTTATGAAAATAAGATTTTAGGGAAACTGGGTATGGGGAACACCTCTTTTGCTAAACCAAAAAAACCACTTTGAGTGCTGCACCCTACCACCACTGCCACCGCCACTGCCACCGCCACTACCACCACCACCGCCACCACCACCGTCGTCGCCACCATCACAACTACTCCCACTGTCGTCGCCGCTGTCGCTGCCGCCACCACTCCCACCCCCACCACCACCACCACCACCATCACCGTTGCTTTCGCCCCCCCCACCACCACCCCCACCACTGTCATTGTCATCCACCACAACCATCTCTGTTTCCTACCACTACCACTGTCACCCACCATCTTTCACTCCCACTACAAACCGATATTTAAATTCTTTTATCTTTTCTTTATGTTTGTGATTTGATTTTGGATATAAATACAAATGTGTTTATTGTTTATCATTTCTTATTACTCTGATCCTTTAAGCACAGACAATAACTAGTACCTTTATAATATATGTTTATGGTATAAAAAATATACAATAAGTATACGATTAGTATATATTTTTAAAATTAATATAGAATTAAATTTATTTATCAAACCAAATATTAAACCCAATTAAAAAATTTTAATTTATTTTTGACTCCTTAATACATCCATTAATAATATAATCGAACGTCCTCTTATAAGTTTATAAGCTGATGACAACACGTGACACCATCACTATTACACCAAACATTTTCTCACTTCCTTCCTTTTGTCCCAGATCCTACACACGTGTGACGTCACTATCGCTTACTGCTGTTCCTTTGCTTTACCCAAAATACCCTTTTACTCTTCTTGGTATTGCACTATTACCGGAACGCCGGTTAACCCCATTCCAAATGTGGAAGAATTTAAGGCTTGGATTCAAATCTTTTTTAATCTTTTTTAATCTTTTTTAATTTTATTTTAGTAAATCTTTCGTTATTAATGATTACGAGACTCGTTTGTACATAATATATTAAGAACACAATTTTACTTTTTTTTTGTTATAAAATATTCAAGTTTGCGCCGACTACTCTTTCGAACTATGAGTTAACCATCATAACTTAAACTAGTTTTAAAGACATGTCTCTTGAAATGGTTGACCATTAAACCATTCTAAAAGGTTACAAAATTTTAATACTTATTGGAACAAAAAATAGTATTAGTTTATATATATAGAGTTTCAAAGTCACAATTTCATTTTTTTATTTTTAATTTTCTAAAAATTAAAAGATGATATGTCATGAAATAATTTTTTATTTTAAAGTATGGAAGGTAATGACATAATAATTAAAAAGTTAATGACAACACATCACAACAAGTAAGGAAAATTGTGTTTATATAAAGAGAATTTTGACAATTGACACCTATAGATGTTCTATTTGAAGTTTAGACTTTGCCTAATTATACCAACCCTAGTCTATTCCAATTGGTCAGGGATTATATATTTCTTATAAAGATAATTTTAAGACAACCCTAACAATGACTTTTTTAGTTATTGTCACACATACCTTATATTAAATAACTAGTTATTATTTGTGTCTGAAGGCACATAATAATAAAAAAATGGTCACTAAATATATTTGTATATACATCCAAAATTAAATCAAAAATATAGATGAGAAAGAAAAGAATTTAAGCACCGATTATCGTAAGGTGAACGGTGGTAGTGGTGATGAGCGACAGTGGTGGCGGTGGAGAGGCAGTGATGGTCATGAAAAGTGGCGACGACTGTCGTGATGGTGGCAGTCATGAGTGACAACGGTGATGGTGGTGTAAAATTTTGGTTGACGATGATGGTAGTGGTAGCCATAGATGACAGTGATGGTAATGGTGGTGGCCGGCAGTGGTGGTGATAGAGCGACGACTGTAGTTGTGGCGGGCGGTGACAATGGTGGTGGTGGGCTATGATAGGTGTTTTTGGGATACAGTGTGATGAGTGATGACAAATGGTGGTGGTGGTGGTAAGTGTGGTGGACGATGACGTGTGATGGTGGTTGGTAGTGGTAGGTGTGTTGGGAGTGGGTGACAACGGTTGGCAAAGATGGTGGGCAACGACGGGTGGTGGTGGTAAGGGTGATTATGGAACAATGTGGTAGAGTGACACGACAATTATGGTGGTAGTGGTGGGGTGGCGATGGTGGTGGTGGGGATGGTTGGGGTGGTGGTGGTGTGGGTGGCGGCGGTGGAGACGACGACAAAGATGGTAGTGGTAATAATGGTGATGATGGTGGGGGTGGGAGTGGAGCGATGGAGGTAGTGGGTGGTGGTAGGGTGACGGCAACGGTAATGGTGGTGGGGCGATCGGTATGGTTGTGGTGGTGGGTTGGTGGCAGTGGTAATGGTGGCGACAGTAGTGGGTTGACGATAGTGGTAATGGTGGGGTGGCGACCGGGGGGGGGGGTGATGATAGTGAGACGGTTCCAAATACTATTTTGTTTTTTAAAATACTCATGAGAAATTATAAGATCTAAAAACACTTTTAAAAAGTCACCCCAAATATATCCTTAGGGTCCTGTTTTTCCTATTAAATTTGGGGTGTTAATATTAGCTGTCGGATTAACTTTAAAATAAAATTTAAAAAAATCTTAAGTGCAAAAAATAGAAATCATTTTGTTTATTTTTTGAGATTTGAATTGTATTGTATTTTATTATATAGATGTAAAATCTTTTACAATATTATGTCATTACTAGTCACGCCAACTACAAGCAAACAAATAAGTCCCCAGAAAAATATGCAAGGGCACATTTAAAAGAAATATCATACTAACCTCAAGAAGTAGTTCAAATGGTAACAGGAACAAGGTATAAACTTAGACATTTTGAGTTCAAATTTTGTCAATCTCTTGAAACTTGGTTGTGAGAGATTTATTTCTCATAAATACTCTAATTCCTATGTGAATGACATGTCTTTGATTGAATCAGAAAGAGATTAATTGTGATACGCATAAGTTAACAGAGACACCCCTAACTATTGAACCAAAAAAAAATATCATATTGGTTTTTCGTTTCATGATTATTCACCCATCACCTTATTTGATTTTTCTATCATAATCCTTTCCTTCAAGAAAATATAGCATATGAGCATATCCCATTTGAAAAAACCTTGATAAAATCATATTCTCAATTCCTTTCTAGTTTTATTACAACTTATTTGATTCTGCTTTTTGCTTGCCCTTCAGATCATCAAATTCCTAGCTCTCCACGTTTGATCAATTGAACTCATCTTACCACCTCCACTTTACTAATGGTAATTAGGGATTCACCTCAGTTCAAACAAAGGGATAAAAATCTCTCAACGGTAACATACTACCTGTAGTAAGTAATCCAAACTCTAATATAATATTCAAATTTTTTTTTATCGTTTTATTGACTTAAGTATAAGAGGATTGACCCTTAGGTGGTATTTGATAAAACTGAAAGTTGAACACTAAAAACTGAATGTTGAATTTTAAGTGTTGAATGCTGAATTTTTTAATTCGCAAACTATTTGGTATCAACTGAAATTTAAGTATTGAATTGAATCAAACTATTTGACAAATTTAAAGAGCTGAAGTCTAAAAATTATTATCATTGTAATTTTTCTTTTCTTTTTAACTATCAATCTGTAACTACCTTATTTCTACCACCACCATGGTGACAGTGACGATTACGATTACGGTGGTGGTGATGACGATGACGATGGCAGGATAATGGTGATGGTAGTGATAGCAGTGGTGGTGGTGGTGGCACAATGATAGTGGTAGACGTGATGACACAATGATAGTTTTAGTGGCAGCGACAAAATAATAGTGGTGATGGTGGCAATGACACAATGTTGGTGATGGTAGTAACATAATGGTAGTGATGACGACAACATACTGGCGGCGATAAAGATGACATAATGGTCGTGGCGACGACGGTGATGTTGGCAGTGGTGAGTATTGAAAAATTAAGAGTTAAAATGCATTGTGGGTATATTTGTCCATTATTAAGAATTGATACAATTATTACTGACTAATATATTCAGGATTAATTGATTAATAAGTGGCTTTCTACTTTAAATTTTAGCTGATTTTTAAAAAATGTTTAAAATATTAAATAGTATGAATTTTAAATTATCAATTGAGTTTAATTTATTAAATATTTAAAATATTCAATTTTAAGTTTTAAATTGTATTATCAAACAATCCCTCTAATCTTTTGACTTGCCTTTTTAGGTACTCCCCTGTGATGGTCAGTGGACAACCTCAGCCATCACCTTCCTCTGGCGATCAGAAGTCAATATATGACATCCCCACAAAACAACTCTTTATTTGATTCGACTCCTCTCCAATTACGAAATAAATTGAAATAGACACAGTTTTAATTAGAGACAAACTACAACATTTCTATTTAAAAGTAGAAATACCATAGTTGTCATATAATCCACCCACATACCCTAAGGTTATGCAATGTAGAATAATCCCAATCCATCATCCACCTAGGCCCAAAGGCCTTCTTCCCGTACTATGAAACAGGACTGGAGTGAGATGCAACTGAGCCCACATGAGACCGCCTGAAAAGTACCCATGTTGTTTTAATTAGAGACAAACTACAACATTTTTATTTAAAAGTATAAATATCATAGTTGTCATATAATCCACTCACATACCCTAAGGTTATGCAATGTGGGATAACCCCAGTCCATCATCCACCTAGGCCCAAAGGCCTTCCCGTACTATGAAACGGGACTGGAGTGGGATGCAACTGAGCCCACATGGGACCGCCTGGAAAGTACCCATGTTGTTTTGATTAGAGACAAACTATAGCATTTCTACTTAAAAGTAGAAATGTCATAACCATCATATAACTCATGCACACACCCTAAGGTTATCCGATGTGGGATAACCCTGAAATAGACACAGTTGATTTGATAAATTTTGACGGAAAATATTACTATTGCCGTCTAATTGTACAGCTATAAAGAAAACTAGATGCAGTAATAGAACAATCTACTTACTCAATCCTTAAACTCTTTCCCACACGTTAAGATTTCATATATATATTAATTGGGGAGTAATAACTTGCACACATAAAAGTGTTGTAAATATAGTTTATTCAGTCAAAACTTTACGGGCCAGCTACATTCCCCTAACCATTAAAATATCTCAAAAGATTATTGAACTAATTATTATTAAATTAATAAGGCACTTTAAAGCCATACACAAAGTTACACGTGACGTTTATGTATTAGAGAAGGTAGAAATATTAAGCCATACGTTACGTTGTAATGGTTGGTCACATGGCTCATTATCACATACAATCGTAGGTATTGGTCTCGATACAATTTTTTTTTTTTTTTGCTTAAAAAAGAAGGGTGGGGTAAATGATAGTGCCCAGAGACTATCTAGATAGACTCTTATTGATGAGATCATGAAACTCCTAATTGCGCCCATTATTACTCTTGGGGACGAACTTAATTACGCTAGTATAGCGATTAACTACCGAACCCTAATGTGGATTCCAAAACTCGATCTTTTAACCTCAGGGTAAAAAATTCAGTTGGTATTCTAATGGACCACCCCTCTCGGTGGTGAAACTATAAAAATTTGTAGTGTATGGTGGGTAAGATTTACTTAATTTTGATCAAATTCGTTCATACCAAAAAGATGTCATTTGAGTAACCATGTGGCATAGGTAAATATTGTGCCAGGACTAAAATGTAAATACTCCAAATCATGGTGATCTAAGTTTAATTTTCAAAATATTTCCAACGGAGAGGCCATAATAGGGCTGGTGTAACGGTAGTTCAAATTGTAATAAAGACAAGTTTTAAATTCAAATTTTCGGAGTTTAAAATTATAAATTCAAATATTTTGAGTTCGAATTTTGACAATTCTTTAGAGTTCGGTGATAAGAAATTTATTCCTCATCCCTCAAGAATATCCTAATCCCAACGTGGATGATTTGATGTTGATAGAACTGAAGAGGGAATTAGTTGAAGTACACGTAAATTAGTTTAAACACCTTTGACCGTTGAAAATTGGTCAAAAGAATCTTGACTGTTGAACGAAAAAAAAATGTGTAATAGGGCTGGCGTTACTCCACATCAAGGAATCCTTCCTTGTTAGGCTTTTGAAAAACCTAATTAACCTTATTCAAACTTACCATCGTTCGCCCAGAGATTAAACGAAATTATAGAGATTTTGGAAAGAAAATAGTGGCAGCTAGGGTTTGTCAGAAAAAAAAAAAAAATAGTGAAGGGAGAGAGAATGAGCAGACAAGAGACATCATTACGTGATATTTAGAATGAATGTAGGTCCCATTAAATGTTATAATTTTAAGTTAATATAATAATTTTTATAAAATCGTATCATTATATAAACAAATTAAGTCAATTTTTTATGTTCAAATACCATTATTCATTTGTGAATTGTCTGTGCAGAGAAGCGTGTAAGGCCAAACAAGAAAATTGCCCCTCTATTTAATTTTACACTAATGCTATTGAGATATAATTAAAATATATAATTTTGGGGAGATAATAAGTTGTCACCAATGAAATGATAGTGAAATGCATTTAATGATGGGTCTCATTGTAGCATTAGTAAATTCATTATCATATTATTAATAACAACTCATTATATTCTCAAATTATGTTCCAATAGTATTGCTCTTAATTTTATAACATGGGTCGAGTATACTTGCCTGATCTAACTAATCCACCAAAGTGTAAGCCTAATGTTTTCTGAACTAATAGAAAATGTTTATATCCCTCATGAATATTTTAGTTTAAGTGTGGATGATTTATCTTTAATCAAATTGAGGAAAAAATTAATCAAGGTACACATAAGTTTGGCTTGAAGATCCTTGACAATAGAACAAAAAAAAAAAAAAATTTAGTAATAGGATATAATATTTATGTTGTCTCATGAAGCAAAGGAATAAAATCATACAAAGGGTAGTACTTGTACATGTGAGAGGGGTGAAGCTGCTCATGAGAATATAATATATATTGGAAACGCCATCCGGTTACTTTGGAATGGAAAAAATTGTTTCAAAGTTTAATTGATTAATGAAATTGATATGATTAATGCATGTAATTAAGGAAAAAGGTCAACATAATTGCTTCTTGTGTCACAATAATGGCAGACTCATTAAAGATTCAAGATTGAGAAAAGCCATTCAATCAACACATTTTTTAAAAAAATGGAAACACTTCCCTTCCTAGTTTTGTTAGAATATTAAAAAGATTGGGATTTCACTACAATTAAAAAAAAAAAAAATCAAAACCGCACTACTTTTTGGCTAAAATTATTTATTTATTTTTGATAAAAATTACTAAATTTAGGATTTTTTTGTACCCTAATATTTTCCTAAAGAATGAGGACGATTTTGCAACTTTTTGGAATGCCAAAGATCTTTCTTCCGCACCAAATCTAATAAAATAAAAAGAGGGAGAGCAAAAGATGAAAGACAGTACAGGGACAAAGAGGTAACTCAGAGAAGCATTTAAGCCATTGCTCAGAATTAGATGTCCTCTCTCTCTCTCTCTCTCTCTCTATATTCTCTTTGTTTTTTGCCCTCCCCCCCAGCAGACCCTCTCTCCCTGGCACCAACCCAGAGACCCAGTTTATGGCTGCGTAAGACTCATCTCTCCCCTGAGAGACGCTATCTCTCCATTCTTTTCACATCTCCCTCCCCATCTCTCTTCTTGTTCAAAAACAACCACATACAGCCCAATCTCATCGTCTGACGCCACCGGCCGCTGCGACATCCTCATGCCCCAAAGGTATGAATCTGCTATTCAATTTTGAGATATGTAAATATTTTTGATAAAACTTTTTGTCGCAAAAGCTTGAAATTTGTTTTGGCATAATGGGTCAAGTCTGTTGTATCAATCAGAGAGGTGAACTTTGGCGGTGTAATTGATGGTATGTGATCGCTGGAGCCTTCGATCATTTGGTGATAGTTTATGTTCTGGGCAGGATTCTAGTCGAGTGATAGTTTATCGCTGTAGCCTTCGACCGCCGCAGCCTACGGGAATCATCCCATTCGATTTATAACTTGGATGAGTTTAGACAAAACCGTGTTTTTCCACTTCTTTTTCTGGATTTTGAAGGTCATTTGGTGCCATTTTTTCCGATCTTCGTTTTGTTTGGAACTTTGTGTGGTTTTTTTTTTAAAAATCAACTCCCCATTTTCGTCTCGAGCCATGATGTGCACATTTTGTGTATTATTTTGGTAGCTATTTGGTAATTCAACATTGATCTGGATATAATTAATGGCGTAGTAGCATTAATACTTAAATGATTCGGATATAAAATTTGATTTGATTTGGTTAATAAGGTATACCTCCTCTTCCCTTTTTTTTTTTCAGACCCTTTCCGTCATTTGATCAGTTGAAAGTGGCATTTTTTTAAAATTTTTGATCAGGCACAATGAATTGTTGATGATTTTTTTTGTTTGTTATAGCGTGCAAACAATTGTTAGTATATATTTATTTATATATGATCTATGGGAATTCGACTTGCACTTGCCAAGTACGTTTCGAAATTCAAAATGAACCTTCGCTGAATGCCACAAAAGTCTATAGTACATTTATATGTATGGATTTTAGCAAACCTTCATTATAGCAGCTTTATATAATATTAGACATCTCTCTCTCTCTTCGATCCACATGAGTTTATACTTTATAGACTTGGATTCTTTGTCTTAAAAGGCTGAATTTTTGGTAAGTTTATTCAAAGTGACATTGTCTCTTTAATGGGTATGCAGCTCCGAAGGAAATGTCATCGTCCAACTCTCCATGTGCGGCGTGCAAGTTTCTCCGGCGAAAGTGCACCCAAGAGTGTGTATTTGCTCCCTATTTTCCACCGGACCAGCCTCAGAAATTCGCTAATGTTCACAAGGTCTTCGGCGCAAGCAACGTCGCAAAACTCTTAAACGAACTCAACGCCGCCCAACGCGAAGACGCCGTGAATTCCCTCGCATACGAAGCCGAAGCTCGCCTCCGAGACCCAGTTTATGGCTGCGTAGGACTCATCTCGATCCTTCAACACCGTCTCAAGCAAGTCCAACACGATTTGTACAATGCTAAGAAAGAATTGGCTAATTATATTGGTCCCTCTGCGATGTTGCCGATCTTTCCACATCCTGGGTTTATTCAACAACACCCCAACATTCCAGTGACTTCGGTGATGCCCTATAATATGCAACCCATGTTGGGGTTACACGCTGGTCCATCGCACGGGACTCAATTGATGACCCGTGAGCCTCAGCCGCAGTACCACCACCAACAAATACTGGAGGCTCAGCAGCTACAGGCGGTGGTGGCGGCTAGAGAACAACAGGAGATGATGGGGACTTATGAACAGCAGCAGCAACAACCACCAGCAGCACAGCAACATGACCTTGTGAGGTTCAACGGTGGGTTTAATCAGATGACTGCGACGGCGATGTCGCCGGCGTTGGGTTTGGGCTCATACGAAAACCCTTATCAAATTCAGCAAGATACACAAGAGCACTCTCATCCCCATCAGCTTCAGATTCACCCACAGCTTTTGCTTCAGCAACAGCAGCAGAAGAATCAGCAGCCACAGCAACATCAGAGGGCTGGAAGCGAGGAGGGTAGGAGCGGTTGTCCGTCCTGTTAATACCCATTTTCAGCTTTCATGTCTTCTAGGATTATTCTTTTAAACATTATTCGTTCCAGGTATATCTCTCTCTCTTACCCTCTTTCTCTCTCCCAGGATCTCTTTTACTCTTTTTTTCCACTCCGGTATATGGTTTGCGTTCTCTTCCATGAGGGTTTTTCTTAAAAAAAACAGATGATTGAATTGATTTGATAAGATTTGGATTGTTGGTTTTGACATGAAAATGGTGAAATTCTTGTGGTGGGCAGTGAGAAGCCAAAATTACTCTTTATTGCATAGTGCAGTAGGCAGTAGGGGTGGTTAAGAGAGAATTATTGTCTTTTCACTGCCCAGATATGTCACATTCTGTAATCATAACTCAGTACCTAGGAACCCTAGAGGTCTCTTTCATTTTATTGTTGTTGGTATTTTGAGCAATTGAAATAAATGATTTCCATTTTAACATTATGTGAAAGTATAAGCAATGTATTCTGGTTATTTATTGAAATTTTATTTTTTATATCGATCTCTTACAGCTGAAATTGTAATACACTGAAATAACTAATTAGTTTGCTGAGATGGGTATGTATGTTAAGGAAGATACAAATCGATATTGGATGAGAATGCTATCGTTTGAGTCAAGGTGTAAATTTGAGAATGCTGTTGAGTTTATCTAACTCATTCTCAATTTCTAACAATTTCAATTCCCTCTTTTGTTTTTTTGTTGCACAGTTCATTTCCCTCGGATAGAAGCAAGAGCAAGAGGACAATCAAGCCTGACTCAAGTATTAGGGCAATCTAAGGTGAATCTCATTGTGCATCTGCCTCCGCTCGTCGAAAAGTCAGAGAGAGAGAGAGAGAGAGATATGACTGTTCACATTTGACAGTTGTATTGGGAGGTGCATTTTAAATTGAAGGAGGCGCATTGTTTTCAACTATTGTTCTCTATTTTGGCTAAGCTCTAGATATTACCGATATTATAATAATTTTCTTTTATTTATTTCATCCATGCTTCTCTACCGACGTCCGAAAAGAAAAGAAAAGAAAAACAGTGAAATGTTGATGGTTAAAAATTATTTGCAGATCTGCATGGTTTGATTTAAGCTGGAGAAATGTTTGGAATTATATTTTATCTTGTAGGGAATTGAATTTTGTTGGAGGAATTTTCTTTAGAAATTGTGTCTTAGAGCAATGCTATTGGAACATAATTTACTGACCTAATTTACTATGATCTTTAGATTGACTATATGCTTCATCAACATTGGAATTTGATGTTAATATAATAGTTCCAATGAAATCACATCATTAAGTTAACAAATTATATTAAATTTTTAGATCCAAAAACATTTTCCTTATGCCTTATAGCATTGTATGATTTTCCATGGGGGATTGATTTTTTTTCCCATCTTTCTCATAAATACTAACATGCTTTGAAGACACTTTGCCCTTAAAAGTATAGTGTAATGACTCATTGGCCCCGAGTATTGTTGCACTTTTTTTTTCGTTACTGTTGCTTTAAGATCTGTTGCGATTGATAGAAATGCCTCAATCGATAGACAGTTCTCAGGCGATTGCATGTGAATGGCTTCTAATATTTTGTCTCAAGATTTCCTTGGATGAATTCTTAAATCGATAGACGCACAAAATAATGAATCAATAAAAACAAAGTCTTTTATTAATTCAATCGAATGGTTTCAGTTACAGGGCTATTAATTTAACAACATTTGATTACGTCACTAATTACTTCTTAAAAATTAACTCTAACACTATTCTTAAATACCATGATCGTGTGGGTCTTTTTTTTTTTTTTTTGGGGGGGGGGGTAGGAGGGGGTGGTTTTAAGTTATACCTCTTACTCCTTCTTTCCCTCTTTTTATTGTTTTTTTTTTTCGATGATTTCACCCTTATTGATAGTTAGTTGGCTTTGTAACTCTTAAACTGTTATTTCTAATTTCAAACCAAGGTTATGGTTAGCCGCTTCCCGATTTTAACATGGGACAACACTTTAATGATTTTAGGATTGTCAACAACACATTCTTCGAATTATTTCATAATTTTGCATTTTGTGTCCAAACAGTTCCCCAACATGAAATTAGATGTGACAAATAGAAAGTATCATTATGTTCTAGACAGTGAAATACCATTATCATCACACGATATACCACTAGTAGGTACGACGAATGGTTTTATGAAGTAAATTATCAGTGTTGGATAAAGGGTGTGGATGGGTTTTGAATTCAGCTTATTCAACATTTTCTCTAGCACAACCAAAATGTAATGCACCTTATAAGAATCATGTGTCTTGGAGTTTACAGTTAACATCTTTTAAATTTTTTTAGTTTTAGAAGCACTATATTAAAACATCAAGGGCAGATCTCCATGCAGCAGTAAAACTTTTTCATGGTGAACTAGACATGCATTGTGCTCAGGTCACGAAAAAAAATATTTTCCTATACGGGACAAGAAAAGGATGTATATATCTGACTCCCCAACTCCAACCCTCCAATCAGGGAGAAAATATTGGATTTGTCACGGTTACACCATGCGATGATATGGTATAATCATTCAATAACAAAATAACAAATAGATAAAGAATGATGTACCGTATTCTAATTTTTAAAAAAAAATTTGGTCTATTGACTAGACTTTCTGTGCAAATTGTTTATTGAAATTGATTTTGTCCATACTTGAGCCCAAAAGTTGAATGACCAAACAAAGGATTGGGAAGACTTTCTTCAAGATTATCAAACACCAAACCATTTGGCCCTTTGTGAGAAAAAAACCACACTTTTTGTTTGTTTGGTTCCTGAGTTTTCCACCAGACAACCGCCTCCCACGCCAACGCAATTGTCATCAAAAACCACTTTTGATCCCTATACATTCATCACAAGGAAAGCTACCAGTTAATTTTTAATGTTGGTATGGATAAGGCAGCTAGCTGTTCCTTTCTTATAGTAGGGAAACGAAAACTTAGTCATTGCATCCACAATTTAGGGTGTTAATCAAGCTAAACTTATCGAGTTTAAGTTTACTTAGATTTGTTTTAGTTGTTATTAGCTTTTTTAAATATTTATTTGAACTCCGCTTGGCTAAAAATTGTGATTATTCAAGACATACATGACTCTTCAATATTTTTAATTAGTTTGAAAGGGATTCAGAATATCCCCTTACATAATTAGACCATTTCAATGAAGGCACGTGACATGAACACGTGTTAAGAGTGCAAAAGGGCAACTTGGTGAAGGTAGAGTGCCTATAGCCGCCGAGCCAAAGATAATTCGACTAAAGAAACGAGGTCTAACTCAATTGACATCAGAATCAGCTGACCCGAATTGAAATCCCTCAAACCAAACGGTTCGATTTGCTAAGCTCCCGAGCAATTGTTACAGACCAAGCAATACCAAGTGCGAGTCACGAATGAATCGGTGCTCAAATGGATCTTATATTCAGAAATTCAAGGGATAAGGACTAGTCCGTCAGACTATCACTATTGACCAAAGGCAGCTATCGGCAATTAGTATAGAGACAATCTATTTTAAAAGTGCACATTCTAAACATTTGACTTAAAAGATTTTGACTAATGAAAAAGGAAACTTAGAAACATTCAATCACGGTGACTAAAAAATAGGTGTGTCACTGTATTCCAATTAGGATTTTAAATCCTAAAAAATCCAAACACACTCCTACAAATATTGAATAAACTTAAGTCTAAGATACACTTTTTTCCATTCTAGTTACTTATTTAACTTCTGAGTTTTTATTGACTTAATCATCGAGATGTCTTCGACTAATCAAATTTTAGTATATGATAATGTGTTCGTTTTGTAGGAGGGAAGACAGACAAAATTTGCATGATTAGTTGTTCAATTTTCAAAAGATAAAGTTGTTCTACACAAATTATTGTCCAAATCTTGTATTCCATGTGTTGTGTCAAAATCTCATGTATTGAATATTTGATAAAGTTAATGAATCTCAATAATCCAACCATCTGTATTGATTTGAGATACAAAATTTAAACAAATATTTATGCAGCATAGCATTGCTCATTTCCAAAACAATTACCATAATTTTTACCCTATTAGAGGTATGAAATTTCTACATCGTACATTGGTTATTAAAAAATTTCAAATGAAACCCTTGAAAAAATAATTACAAAAATAATAAATTATTTATAAAAATGAAAAATTTTTATTATAAAAATGCCCACAAAAATTATAAAAATATAAAAAAAATAATAAATTTTAAAAATACAATACGAAATTTTTTATATTCGATATCGTGGTGAAATCCCCTTATGCTAGCATGACATTAATATCAATACTATTAAATGTGTACGTATTGGACATCTTCACGTGGTTATCTGCAATGACTGCATTAATTGCAAGACATTGATAAGGTGGGAGGAGCATCTCAGCCTCAGAAAATAAATACGACGTATGTTGGCAAGTTAATAGATCTCATTTTCATCCGAATTTAATTACTTAAATGTTAATTGCTATTTTTTGTTGATAATTTAAATTTAAATTCGAATTTGTTATCTTATATTTCATATATTTAGAATTAAATATATCTATAATCTAATTCAAAATACGTATATGCTTTTATATAAATTTTAAAAATTAAGTGTTTATTTGAATAAATTTACTTAAAATTTATATGTAATATATAAAAATTTAATTAAATTAAGTTATTCAGATCTGATTGAATCGAATTTCAAATAAAATTTCATATCAAATATAAACACAGACTCAAATTAATTAAAATTTAATCTATTAACAAAATTATATGTACGTTTCAATAGCTTGATACTATTAACTACGAGGATGACCACGGTTTCAAATTTGGAAACAAACCAAAAATTTGTAATAAATTAATAGGCATTTAAGATCGATCATGAATTTACCTCAATCAATTGTTATTTCAAATTTAAAAAATATATCTTAGACCTTAAAAATTAGTGACTTTGGGTATGATACCTAGAAAATTTTAAATTATCCATTAACTATTAGCAAGATTTTGAAAAGAGGGATCAAGCAACGGTACCAAAAAATAATTTTTTAGTGTTTTATCTCAATTTTTTGTTAAATAAAATATTTAAATGTATAAATTTTTTTATATTACTTTATAATTTTTACAATCAATGAATATAAATCCATTACACTAAGATTTATGACTTCTATTCAATTTTGGTATTAATATCAAAAAAATTTTAAAGGTACCATAGACTTATCCTAGAAGGAGATATGATACCAAAATTTATTTATATTTGTTTGAATTATAATTATTTTTAGGTTGAGCTATAACTAATTGTGATTAAATAATGGAAAAAAAAAAAGGATTGATGCAAATCTAGTAGAACTCTCTTTTGGTATACTTTTCGGGAAAAACAAAACTCTATTTTGGTACAAAATTACTTAATTTGAATTTTATTTTTATTTTTAAATTTGTAATAATTAGCCAAAGAAAATTAAACAAGTACATTTTAGCTTTTGAGGTCAAAAAATGACCAAACACACAGCAACCAAAAAATGGTTGTTGACGAGAGGTGTAATGAGTGGGGCCATTAATGGCTGATGGAGAAAGCAGCAGCAGCAGCAGCAGCAGTAGAAGGAACAGGCAGGTATCAGAATATTCAATTTGTCCAGTCCTTCAACATTTGATTCCGATACTGATAAAAAAAAATTTAATACCATATTTTCAAATTTTATTATTTTAATGTATATTTTTATAAATTTTGTAATAAAAAAAATTTATTATTTTTATGAGTGATTATAAATATTTGTGAATATTTTTAATATTATTATTGGTATTTTTATCACTATTATAATAATTATTTTTATTACTTTTGTATATAATTTATTATATTTGTGAATATCTTTATTATTTTTTAAATATTATGACATCAATAAATATACCTAAAAATATCTTTAAATATAATAAAAAACAGTAAAATATCAAAATTTATTTTTCTGATACGATGGACAAATCCTCAACAATTTCTGGTCAGTCTTCTTTAACATGAAAAAAAGTTGGTCCTGGCATTACGATGTCAAATCCATGCACGTGATTATCTTCCTCGGTCCCAGGTTACTAAAGCATGGCAAAATTACTTGAGTGCTCTTTGGAACAGTGGGGCTTGGCTACGACTCTCATCATCAGTTTGGTACGAAGGAAGAAGAGAAGAAAAGAAAGAAAAATAAAAATGACAAAAATTTTTTCTTAAAAGAGACAAAATATATATTTTTTTTTGTTTGACAGGAGCGATAAGAAGTATGATAAATATATTTTTTATCGTTTAATATTGAATAAAAAATAAAAAGAAAGAAAAATATGTATGTTCAATTTATAATTCTACCCTTAAATATGCGAAATGAATATTTTTTTTTATTACAAATCAATCCCATTAATTTAGAAAAAATTTTAATACCCACATAACCATTGTCCACGTATATTTTATTGTACCTATTTTGTAGGCGTATGAATATTTCAAAACAAAATATTAATAGTTATTTATTGCATGAGATATGAGAATGTGCTTTTTTCTCAAAGAAAAATTATTAGATAAATGGAATGCACAGTTGCCCACAATTACCACAACATTAAATAGGCAACACAATAACACTTGACATTTCCAAATGAAATTTAGAGAAAATAGTACTGTAAATGCATTGGAAGGGTGGAGGGCACAAAGGTAAATTAACATATCTTAGCACACTGCCTGCCTTTTCTCTCTCCTTTTCCGCCCAAAATTGGGGAGATCAAAAATGGCTGGCAGGAACGAAACTCTCTCCACCCACTTTTTCTCTCCACTCATTTTTCCTTCCACACCAAACAAGGGAATCACTTTCTTTCCTCTCCACTTTCCATTCTCATTTTTCCTTTCATCCTATTTTCTGCCATACCAAACATACTATCAAAGGTATAAAGTGAGACGGATTTGTTTTTAATTTTAACGAATTCATATTAAAAATATTTTATTTATATTTGTTATTTTATTAACATTTTGACATTTTGATCTCCCCAATTATTTTGTGTTTTAGTATCCCTATTTTTTCGTGTTGGTTTCAGGTAAACCCACTCAAGTTACTCCTTTATATACCTTAATAAAAATTACAATTGCCTGTACCTTAGGTAGGGTATACAATTAATCAGATTAATGAACTAATTACTGTAGTAAAATTTAAATCTACTAAGTACATTGTTATATGTAAACAATTTAATTAAAAATAGAATGTTAAAAACAAAAACTAAAATACACTTATAATGACACAGAACTGCAATATTAATACGAATCCAAAAATCCAGAAATATAATGATAATTCGATGCATGTGATTTGCTCAATCTCGGTGTTTAAGGTTGATAAACAATTGTTTCCCAAGATAGAACGGATTTCATTCTTAAATATTCAACATTTCAATCTTCAAGATTCCAACGAATACAATTCTTTGTTTATTCTTAAATCGAACAAGAAATTATAATACAACAATATGCACACACATAGAGAGAGAGAGAGAGAGAGAGATAGAAGAAATATTGAATATAGAATTCATAATTGAGACAATGGAAAGAAATAAAATAAGAGAACAATTCTCGTCACTAGTAAGAATTGTTCAATGATATGATTTTAGAGTGTAAGAAATTACCTATTTATAGACTTACTTGTGGTTTTCTTATAAAAAAAAGTGTAACCATATGTAATGGTGTCTTTTGGTTCAAAGGGTATCAATGATGACATTATAAAAAGATACAATTATTTGAAATGGTACCTTTTAACCAAAAGATATCAAAGGTGACTTTTATGAAAAGTTGTGATTATTTGTCTGTTTCAGTCACGTTTGTTTGAGCATTTGACTTCTTGAAATGCTTTGGCTTTCAACAATGTTTAGAGAGATGTCCAAGTTTACCACAGTTGTAGCACTTGTTCTTGAACTTCTTAGGTACTTGATTTTGACCTTCACTGTTATGGTTCTTCTTCTTGTTAGTCTTTGTCCCGTCTTCTACAATGTTGGCCTTAAATTTTATGGACTTAAAGACTCCACTGTTCTTTTTAGATTTGTGGTTGTCTTCTTCAATCCTGAAACAAACAATTAATTTATTTAGTTTTATCTCCTTATGTTTATACTTGAGATAGTTAAAATCCTTTCAAAGTGATAGTAATTTTTTCACAATCACAATCACATAGAATGACTCACTAAGAGACATACCCTCGACATGGATATCATGTATGATAACTTGAAGTTCTTCAACTTGGGGTATGATGGTCTTTGAATTATAATCTAATAATTTACCAACAATGAATTTTTTTGTGCTGACATCTCTGTCTTGTAATTTTTGTCAAAAGACTCACAAAATTCTTTTACAGGATTGACAGCATTATACACATTGTATAATGAATTGTCTAGTTTGTTTTCAACATAAGAAATCTAAATCCTTCTGAACATTCATAACAATTACCTTCTGCTTGTCAGTTTTATTTTCATTAGGTTCAGGGACATCCTCACTTAGAAGCTTAGTAAGGTTCTGCCACCGTTTGAAATCCGAGCCATTAAACTTCTGCAGCTTCTCTCCATGAGACATATTCAAAATAGTTGGAACAAAAATTGTTATAGTTATTTCTGTTACACAAACATAAGCAACTAACATTTCGATTTTATTAAAGTATAGCAACAATATAACAAAGAATCTAATTAAAAACAAAATGTTAAAATCGAAATTGAAATCACTACAACAAATTTGTTTTTTAGTGACGAATTGATTCGTCTCAAAATGTATAAATTTCGTCGCAAAAAATTTTTGACGACAAACTCATTTCGTCGCCATTTTGTCGTGTTAGGCTCGTTTGACAAAGTTTTTAACGACAACAAAACTTTCATTGCCAAAAATACACAATATGCAACTATAATTTTGTCGTCAAACATGTTCTTATTTCGTCGCCAATGTTTTATTCGTCGCTAAAAAATAAATTATTTTAACCACATAAATCTTTAGCAACGATTATATTCATCGCAAAAATGTGAAAATTTTAGCGACCGTTTCTATTTCGTTGGTAAAAATAAGTACACAAAATATTGACGACAAATATATTTGTCGCCCAAAAAGACAACCAACATTTTGGCAAGGACTTTTTTTCGTTGCAAAAAATGATGAACAATATTTTAGCGACCACTTGTTTACATCACCCAAAAATTGAACATGATTAAATCTCATTTGACTCGATAATAATTTAAAAACACCTATGACAACTCCAAAATATTCCGACCAATTTCAATCATGTATCCATGACAATAGATAATTCATAATAATACATTACAATTACTAAAACATTCATACATTACTCAATATATAAAATAACATCTAACAATTTTCAATAGCATCAAACAATATCCAAAACTCCTAACAATTTTCAAAATTTTCAACATCCAAAATCCCAACATCTAAAATCTCAATAACAAAATATCTCAAATATTTGAAAGAAAAGATGTTTGAGTATCCAAAAAGAGCTCTTTACAATAAATAAATTGTGACAAACCCAAAAAACTCATTAATGCATTATGGATAAGAAGTAAGAGAAAATAAATAAATAAATTGAGTTTATTAGTTAATAAATTAATATTTGACTAATTATATGATAATAGCAAAAAAAAAACGTAAGTCCATAGTTAAAATTGTTTATCAAGATAAAGTTGAATTGCTCGACTCCCCAATGCTCCCACCACACTACACTGCTAACCTCACCTCTGTCATTTATTGCATCATCATTTCTTGCCACTTCTCCATTTGTTGGAGTTTTCCTTGGTTTCATCCAACTCTCTCTTTAGACTCATCACTTCCTCTTCATTTGCAATAGTGTTAGACGTCTTTTTTGAAGAGGGTTTAGGTCCAACCCCATAACGTCTCTTATAGCCAGATTTATAGCCAAGGACGGTGTATGCAATCTCCTCCTCAAATATATGTGATTCACATCTTGTGTGGACTTGTCTCTTAATTTCTTCATCTGATTCTAAAATTTTAAAAAATAACTGATAACTGTTCACAAAACAAAACTTATCAACCTTATAAATCTCAAATACAGTAACATCAAGAAAATTTTTATACTTACATATCAAGACTCAGCTTTTTGTGATATCTATTTGTTCGAATGCTTGTTAAAGTGAGATTCACGAAAGAAATCTACAAAATAAAGTGGCTCCCAGGTTTCGGGATCTTTCTGTTTTAAAAAACTGTATAGTTACAACAGTTTAAATAAGATAACATATAAAAAAGGTATAAGTTAAAACACTTAACCATAACATACATTGTAGATGGAAAAGACTTAGAACCCACAGGTATAAGTTAAAACAATAATTTCATATACATATATAATAATAAAAAATATAATTATATTTTTTCTAAAAAAATAAAATGTAATAAAATATTTTTTTTCATCTTATTAAGCACAAAAAAAATCAATTCTTTTTTTTCATCCTTATCATACACAAAAAAAAAAAAAAATCCTCCCTTAAAAAATAAAAAATATTATCACTTGAATTTTTCACGCTCCTATTTTTTCAAGGACACTATCAAACGGACTATAAATTAATGAAAATCTTTTTGTACATCTCGTTGTCTATGGATGACAATGGACCGAGGAAAAACAGGTATTCGTCCAAACCCGCCTCGTTTGGACCGGGGATAGACTATACGTATTGAATAGTGGATGTATGCGGGGATATCTGTATAAACCTGTACAGGGATGGACTTACCCTTACCCTTACCCCCGCCCCTCCCCAATACCCTTTACATGTTTCATTGTATTTTCTTCTTCTTAATAGATAAATGACTGGTGCCAAAGAGTTACAAAAAAGTGTTAATGAAAAGAAATAGAAGCTTGCTTGAGCCCAATTGATTATCCTATAGCTGCGTCAAACGCACCTTGCTTTTGTATGTGACATGTAATGGATTGCATCCATTTTGGTCTAGATTGCTACAGGTTGTTCAAGTGCTTTAATGGAGTAGTAGACCCATTTGTCTGGTTGACAGAAATGCATGGTTCTGACATCATTTGATCGTGATCATTTGATAATCGTTTTCATGTTATGTTCATATAGTAATCACATTTTCAGTCTATAATAAAAGGCTAAAAAAGGCATGGTTTTTTATTGCTTAATCAATGACACCATAGAGTGATGCAAGTTTGAGTTCCATCCTTATGTCTTATTCCTGTCTAGGCTAGAGATCCACTGTTTTCTTACACTCCTTTCTCAATAGTGGCTATTGTGTGCTATGTTACAAATATAGTTAACAATGATATACCTTTTGCATGGGAACCTTTTATACGTAACTTCTACTTTTTATCTTTGAGATTGTATAAAAAAATTTCTCTTATCTTTTATTTAACATGAAATTACCCCAAAAAAAAGTTCTTTAACTTGACTGGAAGGGCTTGGACTTGGGCGGGTACGGAGACAGAGATTAGAAATTTACCCGCAAATGAGAATAGAAATTAAAATTATATCCATTAATAAGAATGAACCAACAATAAACAAAATTTTTTTAAACAAGTACGAAAATAGAGATCCCTGATTCTATCCTTATGGCAGTCTCACTTCTTTTCTTTTTTGTCCCCTAAAGTGGGACCCAATCTTACACACGTGTGACGTCACTATCGTGTACTACTGACGTCTCAACTCTATCTCCCTCTCACGTCCCGTTAAAGGAAAGCGAGCTCCTTTCCTTTGCTTTACCAAAAATGCCCTTTTACTCTCCATGTTGTCAAATATTTACTTTTTAACTATGATATCATTACCGTCCGTAATTTAAAATAGAAAAATATTTCATGGGTCATTGATATATCATCTCTTAATCTTCAGAATCTATATAGTTTCTACTTCAAGTTTAGACTCTACATAAACTATACCAAGGTGAAGTACGTCAAAAAATAATTTATTTTTGTTTGTTAAATATATCTATCTATTGAGTTATAACACGTGCACTTTTAAGTGTTTTTTTCCTTTGGATTTTACTAGAGAGGTTAGGTGGGTCACTCGATCCACCGTCAGCCCTAGTCTATTATAATTTTTTGAATATGATATATTACTTATAAATATAATTTTAAAACAACCTTAAAAATGACCCTTTTAGTTAATTGTCACACATACCTTATATTAAATGACGTAAAAATCTTTTACAATATTATGTCACTATTTATAATCTATGTTAGAAAGTACGCTGCATCGTAAAATTTGAACGTCTAAAAAAGTCTATGTCATTATATCAAGTAATATTAAATTTTCTTTTCTTTCTCTTTTTTTAATCACATAATTTAAAATTAATTTCTACACTCATTATTTTTTTAAAAAAAATTGAATTTTTTTTTCAAAATACATTACCTCAAAAATATAACAACTTATGCATCTTATCGTATATGAACAATAATTGAAATAAAGTCATTTCTGCCTTCAATTTGGTAATTAAGCAGAGTTTGATTCATGTGAGTAACACATTTTGTTACTTGAATTTGGTGGTGATGAGCTGCCCTATTTGGTTAGTAACTATAGTTAAAATCGGGAATTCCACAATGAAAGACTCTCAAAATCAGGTTACTACCTACTGATCCCCTTTCCCCTTCTTCTGACTCAAAAAAAAACAAATCTACTTACTCAATCCTAAACTCTTTCCCACACGCTAAGATTACACATACGTATATATTACTTGGGGAGTTATAACTTGCACACATAAATGTGTTGTGCATATGGTATACTCAGTCAAAACTTTAAAGCCATACACAAAGTTACACGTGGCATTAAGTATTATTGAAGGTTGAAATAATAAGTCATATGCCATATTGTAATATTGATGTAAGAGTAATGCTAGATAAATTTAAAAATTAAATTTGATAATCACAACTATTAAATAAGTAATAAATTTCAATAAATACTGAGATTTACAAAAAAAATTTATTACTATAATTATCACGTTTAATTTTTAAATTTATATAATTTTGTTAATTTAATGGTCGGTGACATCTCTCATTTAATATTGTAGTTATTTGTCTCGAAACTATAAATAGCAGTGTTGCCGAGTGATAGGACACGTCTAAGAAGTACTTATCGACCCATTTTGCCAATAAGTAGGAAAAACAATCTTTAGCCACTTTTTTTTTTCCCCCTTCCCAAAAAATTACTATTTAATTGCTATCAATAATTTATAAATAATTACAGGTATTCGGGGCTTATTATCATAAAGATCAGTTCAAAGTGACCCGACCTTATAGAGGTTCCTCCTTAGCGAAAAAAATAAGTAAGGACCACCAAGGTATCTTAACATCATTCTAAACAAAGATTTTTTCACTCCAGACTCTTCGGCCATCTCGATGTTTACCATTGGTGTAGCGGGCTTTGATTTGAGTAATATAGCAGTCAGAGTTGACTACGTTACTAAATAAAAAAATTTGGTACAATATTTTTAAATTTTATAGGTTGAGATACAAGTTTTTAAATTTATTTATGATAGAAAAATTTACAATTTTTGAGATTATATTACAAATTTTAAGATTTATTTATAATTTAAAAGTTATAAATTATTTTCAAAAACTTATAAATAATTATAAAAATAAGTTATAAAATTTATAATGACGATCCGATTCTAAAAAAAACTTTTCAAAAACATAAAAAGTGGGATTATTCGCACTTCTTAAATCTCATTTCTAACCTCATTTAATCATTTTACTTTAAATTACCAAATTAACCCGAAATATACTCACTCCATTAGTAACTAAATCCACACTATCTAAATTTACTAATTAAAAATTAAATTCATTCAATTTTTTTTCAACCTAATATATAGGCAACAATCAAAATTTAGTTTTGGTATATTATTTCAGTACGAAAATATTTCAGGCATAGAATAAAAATTAATAAAAAAATAATTATTATTTTTAAAATGTTAATCAAAATATGTCAAAATATCTTAAAACATTTCAAAATATTTCAAAGACAATGGTGAAAATATATTAAAATATCTCAAAACACTTTAAAATATGATAGATCATCTCGAAATATTGAAATTTTGCTTCAATTACCATTTTTGTTTCAATTTTTTTGTCATGCATTTAATAATTTAATTAAATAAGTATAAATGAGGTGAGTATAAATATGATGAATTTAGTTTAAAATAAAATGATTAAATAAGATGAGAAAAGAGATTTACACTTCCTTTGGTACAAGAGAAAATGAAGTGGATGGAAAAGAATGAGTGAAAAATAAAAGGGAAGGAAACATTTTCCTTTGTTTGATTTGAATGGAAAATCAGGTGAAATGGCACATTATGTGGAATGGAAAAATGGATGGATATGTAATCCTTTCCACCAACTAAAATAAATCCTCTCAATTTTCTAGGGGTGTAATTTGGGCGGGACAACTCGAATTAAACCTGAGTCCAACTAGAAAAAAATATAGGGATTGGGTTATAATTTTTAATACTTGAGTTGAATCTGGACAAAAAAATTTCAACTCAAATTGAATTTGGGCAAGTCTTGGGTTGTTGGATTCAACTTGAATATTAAAATCGAGTTGAACTCGAATATACATAAATATATAAATATATTTAACTAAAGTTAGTATTTATCTTTACTCTTTAGAGTCCAGACGTTCACTTCACTTCACTTCAAGTCTTCCCCCTAGTGCCTTCATCACTCTCAGATCCTTCTGTCACTTGTCACTCCTCCCTCTCTCAATCGTAACTCATTTAAGTCGTCTTAGACCTCAACCTCCCTCTCTCACTCGTCAGTCTTCCCTCTCTCATCATCTGTGTCTTGCCCTTTATCTCAGATCGCTTGAAAAAATTAAATTTACACTCCAAAAAATCAACCCGAATTAAGTAACTCAAGTCTAACCCAATTTTTAACCCAAAATTAGCCCGAATTAAGCAACCCGAATTCAACCCGAGCCCGCCCAAATTAAATTCGGACAATACTCGGGTTGAATACCTCGGGTTGAGTTACGGTTGAAGATTATATATCTAGAGTTAGGTTAGGGTTGACTTCTTAACCCGCTCCACTTGCCCGAGTTGCACCTCTACGATTTTGGGTGGAAAAGTGGAGAGAGAAAAGGACCACTTGAGTGCTACTACATTAATTTACTTATATACCCTTCAAACTTTTTTATGTTTGTCCAAATGCATCCAAATTATGATGGCAAACTGAGATAAAAATAGCCACGTGTCAGACAATGACATGTGTAGTTTCACTATCCAAGAGCTTTGAGCGGATACAATTTTTTTTTTAAAACATTTTTGTGTGAAATGGACCTATTAAACATTGAGGTTGCAGAAAAAAAAGTAAAAAAGAATAAATGTATGTAAAATGACAACATTATTAGAATTCAACATGTCATTTTGTTGTCCGAAATAAATTATGAAGGGGTATAAAATTATGCCACGTGTAAATGGTCACACAAGTCATGTGAGGACCAAAGCTCTTGTGTCACCGAACCGAGCTAGTTTGGTTGATGCTATGACTGAGCTAAAGTCTTGAGCAGATCAGGACAAGAATCACTTAATCACAGCCTAAAAATAAGGGATTCGGCTATACCAGTCGAATCAATCTAAAACGCATATATCAAGAGAGCGTTACAAAGAGACCTAGATGAAGTTCAATTACCAAGGCTGAATTGAAGAAGAGTGTGCCAATCTCTCTAGAGGGAAAAAGTCACTAGAGCCTATATAAACTGGCAAGGATAAACAGTAAAGGTACGCAAGAAATTTCTCAAAATACAAAAACTACTTATTTTCAATTACTGACTTAAGCATCGGAGTGCCTTCGATCGAAGCACTTCGGTCCTAGGCAGTTTGTTCATTTTGAGGGAACTCAATTCATTAAAGGACCAAGACGAACACAAGATCTAGGTGGAAGACCTTTTTCTGCTTCCATTTGGCGCCGTCTGTGGGAATTTTTCGCAACAAGAAGTCATGTCAAGGTTAAAGAGTACACTAGGTTCGCCATTGGAAACCAAATTACCGTGTTTCGTTTCCTTCTAGAAGTGATATCCGGGTGGATATGTATGACAGCCAGGACGAACAACAGGAGGATAAGATTTCCTCTGCTAGTTTTAACCCTGAAGATGGCCAAAACTGATAGAATACTCTGCAGGAAGGGTCCCTCCGTGTCGAGGGGGATACTCCTGCCATCATGAAGCTGGTCTAGTCGTTGCAAGATCGCCTGGACATTCATGATGAGATGTTCAAGAAATCATATGCGAGGGAGAAAGCTTTGAAGCAAGAAAACGAAGAACTAAAGCAAAAGCTGAGGAAAGTTAGCGAAAGAGAGGATTCAGATCACGAAGACCGTCGTACCCGAAGGCGGCATTGAAGGATGCCAAACTGATGGGAATAAAGGGAAAAGGAATTGCAGAAGGCCCAGCGCCGACAACCGACAAACCATATGGACTATCAAGAAGACTGGAAGCAATTTATCACAAAGGATCTTGATAACCATTTAAAAGGATCAGAGCGAAAGTCAACGAGAGACTTTCCATGAAGACCAACTGGAGGGTACGTCGGAGGAACATAATATTCGCAGTTTGCCGAGTGGATAGACCAAGCTCGGATTCTAAGCAACTTCGTAGTCCCTAGTTTTAAGCTCTATGATGGGAAGACAGATCCCACTACACATATTCGTCATTGCAGGCAAATGATGATTGTGCATAGGAAGAACGAGCCGCTGCTTTGCGCTATATTCTTGAGTAGCCTTGGCGAATTGGCCATGAAATGGTTCGATGGGCTCCCCAGAAACTAAGTAGGTAGTTGGAGCCACTTGGCAGAGCAGTTTACTGCTCCGTTTATCACTAGTAGCCAACAACCTAAAGACATCAAGGCACTGTTAACTTTGAAAAAGAAAAATGGGGAGACTTTGCCAAAATATGCCCACCGATATTGGGAGACGATGAATGAAGTTGAGGCCTGCAATCCCAAGATAGCAGTCGTAACATTCAAAATTGGGTTACCAAAGGAGAATCCGTTGTACCAGTCATTAACAAGGAGACCAACATCAAATATGGAGGAACTAATGGCTCGGGTGGAGAAATATGCCAAGGTCGATGACGATCTCGGCAGAGATACAGGAAGAGAACAGCCAAATAGGAAATAGTTCGACAAGGACAAGACTGGACCCCCAGTTCGGGAAGGGGGAAAAACAAGGAGAAGGACGTATTTCCTTCAAAATCCCCATAGATGGGAGTCAATTCAGTGTTCAAAGAACCAATTTACAAGATTTTGTCTCAGATCAAAGGTAAACCCTATTTTAAGTGGCCTAACAAGTTAGAAGGGGACCCATAAAGGAGGAACTCGAACTTCAAATGCTCGTATCACCATGACATCGGGCACATGATTAAAAATTATCGATCCCTCAAATAGCATCTAGAGGAATTGGTCCGAGCAGGACACCTGTCCCAGTTTATTGAAAGTGGGGAAAAAGCCAACGCTAACATCGACAATCCCCCTCACGACCGACCAGTTCCCGCAGGAGTCATTAATGTTATTTATTCGGCGACACCGCATATGGCGACTAATAACTCAACTAGGGCGTACATCAAGTTGGCTGCACAGGCTTGCGAAGTTTATTAGCTTAGAACGGATGACGAGCCGATAAGTAAAAAACAGAAGGTAGATGGGCCAATTAACATCAGTTTCTCTGAGCAGAATCTGGTAGGGGTACACCAACCCCATAACGACGCCCTAGTGCTGACAATAATAATTGCCAATTTTGACGTCAGAAGAATATTAATTGATCAAGGTAGTTCTTCAGAAATTAAGTACTTCAGCCTGTTTAGCAAGTTAGGCCTGAAGTAAGAGGACCTGATAGCATCTAATACTGCCCTAGTGGGTTTTAACGGCAAGATGGTGTTGCCAAAGGGAAAAATTACCCTCCCAGTACAGTTAGGGCCAGTCGGTATGATGATCGAATTTCTAGTAGTCGACGCGGAGTCAGGGTACAATGCCATTATGGGGCGCACTTGGTTGCACTAGATGAAAGTGGTTCCCTCAACCTATCACCAGATTCTCGACGGATGATAGAATCATCAGTATACGTGGGAAACAGGTCAATGCACGTACCTGTCTTCTTGCATCGATTAAAGTGAGGGGGCACCCCAATGTCGTAGAAGGAAATCCAGAGAAATAGCAATTACAGCTGCAATTGACCAGGGAGGCCGAGGACATCGAGTTAACGCCTCGCACCATTGAGGATCTGATAAAGGAGTTCATATGAGGTAGCACTGAGAGATTTTTTTTGTTAGGGGCCTCCCTAATAGCAATAGAGCGTGCGAACTTGATCTCATTATTGCATGAGCACGTGGATGTATTCACTTGGGAAGCAAATGACATGCCACGAGTGCCTCCCGAGGTCGCTTGTCATCATCCCAACGTAGACCCCAGTTTCAAGCCGATTAAACAAAGGCCAAGAAGGTTGGCGCCGCAGCATAGGGACACAATGAAAGAAGAAATGAAGAGATTATTGGAAGCATGGATCATCAGGGAAGTACAATACCCTACTTGGCTGTCGAATACAGTGGTGGTGAAAAAGAAGTCGGGAAAATGGAGGGTGTGCATGGATTTTACCCACTTGAATAAAGCATGTCCCAAGGATTGTTTCCCATTGTGCAAGATCGACCAGCTGGTTGATGCAACAGCTTGGACACGAGAGGATGAGTTTCCTCGATGCATATCGAGGATATCACCAAATCCCCATGGGCAAGCAAGATAAAGAAAAAATAGCATTCATAACTCCGAAAGGCATTTATTGCAATAGGGTAATGTCATTCCGGTTAAAGAACGCCGGTGCAATGTATCAAAGATTGGTCACGAGAATATTTTTCAATATGATTGGCAAATCTATGGAGGTGTACATAGATGATATGGTCGTGAAAAATCGAGCTAGAGAAGATCATGTTACTGACCTAGGAAGGACGTTCATGATGTTACGCAAGTTTGGGATGAAGCTAAACGCTTCAAAGTGCACCTTTGGGGTTTGTTCAGGAAAGTTCCTAGGGTTTATGTTCATCCACCGAGGAATTGAGGTGAATCCAGACCAGATTTTAGCCTTAATCAGTTTAGAGCAACCTAAGATGATAAAAGAAGTTCAGAAGCTGATTGGGATGGTAGCGACATTGGAGAGATTCATATCTCGGACCTCTGACAAGTGCCGACCTTTTTTCCAGGCAATTAAAAGGAAAATCGATCCACTTTGGGATGAAAATTGTGATCAAGCCTTTGCCGATTTTTGGACCTACCTGGCTTCATCGCCTCTCTTAGCAATGCCCGCTTCAGGGGAGCGATTGTTGCTCTATTTGGCAGTTTCTGAACACATAGTCAGTGATGCTCTAATGAAAAATATGAAGAAGGGATTAAGGCCAATTTACTATGTGAGCAGGATGCTCTTGGACGCGGAAACAAGGTATCTTTTTTTAGAAAAATTGGCACTCGCACTAATTTGTTCAACTAAAAAATTCCACCAATACTTCCAGGCACATACTATAGTGGTACTCACAGACCAGCCCCTTAAAGCTTTGTTCAAAAAGGCAGACTTGTCTGGGAGAATATCCAAATGGGCCATTGAACTAGGGGAATTTGACATCCAATTCGAGTCAAGGACTACAATAAAGGGTCAGGTTGTCGCTAACTTCATAGCCGAATTTTCTGCCTGGGGCCATGAAGCACCAACCTGTCCTAAATCAGGAAAACCTGAAGAAAGAGGGGGATGGAGGCTATATGTCGATGGAGCTTCAAATTACAAGGGGGCAGGAATTGGTATCGTGCTGGAAAGTCCAGAAAAGGACATACAGGAGAAGGTAGTCAGGCTCGGGTTTCAAGCCTTAAACAATGAAGTAAAATATAAAGCTTTGTTGGCCGGCTTAAACTTAGCAGTCGCTTTAAACGTTTCAGAACTCAAGATATTATTTGATTCACAGCTTATAGTGAACCAGATCTTGGGGGAATATTTAACAAAGGATGAAAGAATGATGTCATACCTAGAGCTCATGAGGAAAGAACTCGGTCGAATACTGAAGTGCTCTATCAGTCAGATCAGCCACACAAAAAACACGTAAGCAAACGCGTTAGCATCGCTGGCTTCGACAGCAAGTAAAGAAGATAGTAGATCTGTCTCAAAAGACTTTCTAGTCATGCCAAGCATCGCCTCAATGGAGACGTCAAAAGTGAATATGATTGAAGAGAAACCTAGTGTAACACCCCAAAATTCACCCTGGGAGGCATTACTATCTATAACCATTCATATCATGAGAGCAACTAATAAATCCATAAATAATCGGGGGTCCTTAATTTAACAAAATTCGGACAGAGTCTCCTTTGTTCGGGGAGCTCTACCCAAAACACAACTTGTGCAATTATACTACTTTGACCATACCGGGTCCATTTATTCATAAAATATTTTCAACATTATCCAAAAGAATATGTCAAATCATGGCATTTACATCTCAAAAATTAACTAATATAAAGCAGCAGGATTAACAAAATAAACTAGACTTTACAGTGTACAAAAGAGTATCATAGTCTAATACAAGAGAAAAGGGGTCGCTCTATGCGTCCACCTTGTGATCCACACTCCCGTCAATTGGAGCCTCCCACTGGGAGGCCTCCTTGGCTCCTAACTCCTCCTCAAGTACATAATCTGACAAATGTTAGCAGTAGGGGATGAGCACGAAGCTCTATAGAAAATTTCTCCTAAACCCAAACAAGGTTTAAAAAATATTTAAAATTCGGTCAGTCTCCTTTTTTTTTACAAAATATCATATATAACTTTTGAAAGAAAACATGGCATTTTAAATAGATCTCAAGTTCAAGGGATAACAGTAATTAAAGAATAAATGAACACAATATACCATTAAATAATCATTTCACTATAAATGATTTCTCACAAGTTTTTGCGGAATCTCATACTTTTCCAAAATCTTGTAGAAACCATTTCTAGTGCAAAGAACAATTCCCAACACTATAACAATCCTCGTGTATTCTGGTGCATCCCCAAGGTCATGTAGGTTGATCGTTTCTCCTGAATCTATCCAACGATTATACCTAGTCCACCCATAATAATCACAAGCACATTTGGAAAGGGGCGTATACCATACCAATGGCATTGCCGAATCCCTCCCTAGGAAAGGTATATCATCCCTAGTTCGAACTCTAGGCGTACGATAGTGGTTATGTTGCCAAACACCAATCCACTACAAGTGTAAGAAACCATCTCCCCCCACCACGGGGTTCGACTGACATTTACACTCTACGACATATCTCGTAAGTAATTCATGTCCATCACAAACAACCATACACAAGAGGAAACCAAGAATATCTCCATTCGCAACCATCTTAAAGAAATTATCAAATTACATCATTTCTCAAGTAATCCATCATAGCATAATTTAAGAAAAATGAACAAGAGATCATTATAAACCTCATTTGTTTATACAAAGGTAAAGCACTAAAGTTTGGTAATCAAGACAAAAAGGAATTTAAGAGGAAAAATCTTTTTTTAGTATGTGTGACCTATATGGTTGGAAAGGTATATGAGTTAGGGTTCTAACAAAAATAACGATGCGCAATTTAGACTTTTCAACCAAGAGTTATGATCAAATTAATGAAAGGTAGTTTGCCGGACTGCTTGGTTCTTCTATACTTGTCTAACTCGAATTTGGGTGTCTTTTGTCACAAATCCTATCTCGTACCCATCTCCAATATAGGTAGGATGAATTTCATAAAGATCCATGTCTAGCATCATTCATTAACCAAAATCAAATTACCCTCCGTCTCCTAGAATCATTCATGACAACATGATGTAGAACTAGTATATTTAGAAAAATCTTTCTTCAATTCCTCTAAGCTAGCTCATTGATGAGAATTCAAATGTTATATTTTTCTCTTTTATTATTTAGCCCATTATACTTATTATTCTAATAATTTGATTTAGAATGTAAATAAAGACGTTAAAAGTAGAACGAAACTAATAGAATAATTGTTGATAGTATAGACATGTGGAGATTTACACCTAGTTGGATGGATGAAATTGTCAGTTACCTCAAAGGAGGGTACCTTCCCAGGAACAAAAAGGAGGCGCATAGGTTGCGACTTAAGTCGGCCAGGTTCTGGCTGTCATCCGAGCAACAACTTTGCAGACAATCTTTCTCATGGCCATATTTAAGGTGTGTCCGCCCGAACTTTGTGCAGGACTTCCAATCTGAGATCCATGAAGGAAGTTGCAGCATCCACACTGCAGGTCGGTCGCTCATGCACAGGGCCTTATCTCAGGGGTATTGGCGGCCCTACTTGCAGAAGGACGCCCAAGAGTTCGTCAAAGAGATGCACAAAATGTCAGATGTTTTCCCCTGTTCTAAAGCAACCCACAGGAGATCTGATTTCGTTAACATGCTCCTGGCCTTTCACTCAATGGCGACTTGATATAGTAGGTCCTTTACCTCGAGCACCGAGTAATAAGCGTTTCCTATTGGTGGCCACCGACTATTTCACGAAATGGGTTGCAGCTGAGCCTTTAACCCATATAAAAGATACGGATACTAAAAAGTTTTTTTGAAAAAATATCGTCACTCGGTTCGAAATCCCATAAGTCCTAATATTGGATAATGATACACAGTTTGAAAATGGCCCTTTCAGAACTTTCTACCAGCAATATGGGATCCAGAACCAATATTCTACACTGGCCTACCCCCAAAGCAACGGACGTGCAGAGATATCAAATAAGACAATATTGGATGCAATCAAGAAAAGACTGAAAAAGGCAAAAGAGAAGTGGGTAGAGGAATTGTCCAGCGTCTTATGGACGTATCAAACCACACCACGTCGAGCAACGGGACAAACCCCTTTTGTATTAGCATACGGCATGGAGGCCGTGATACCACTAGAAATCGAGTTACCGACCCTAAAAAGGGCCATAGCAACAACTGAAAAGAATAGTTTGGCCATAAGCCAGGAGCTAGACATTCTCGAAGAAAGAAGAGAGGCAACAGCTGTTCGAATTGCCGCTTATCAGCAGCAAATGGCTTCGTCTTATAACAAAAAAGTGGCCCCTAGAACGTTCATGCTTTGGGACCTCATTCTCAGACGAGTAATGGGAGCTACCAAAGAGTTAGCCCACAGGAAGCTTGGAGCCAACTGGAAAGGACCCTACAAGATAGTTCGAGTAGTAGGAAATGGGTCTTATGAGATTGAGACCATTGATCAAAAGCGAATGCCTAGACCGTGGAATATAGCTAATTTAAGGAAATTTTATTTTTGAAGTACCTTCAATGCATCGGTCTCCAAAGTACCTTAGAGAGTAAGGGGTGCCCCCTGCATTTATTTTGTTAAGCTCTTAAGAAAATAAATATTCTGTTATGACAGAGGTTTATTTATAATAAAAAGAAATTTTCTTTGTTCACTTTTTATGTTTATTTTCATCCTACTGCCAAGGCAGTGAGGCAAAAAGCTTGTTGAGGCATGAGCCTAACTCAGGTGCAGCCACCTAATCGGACCCAGACCCATGGTTAGACATGACGATGCAAACCATAAGGGTATAGGCTCGTGTTCGAGATGATCGGCAGGTCGGTGCGAGCAGAATAAGCCACTAAAATTGACAAGGTCGGTTGAGATGTGGCACTTCGTAGAAATACCTAGCAAATGGCTGGGACCTAGCTCTGAAGAAGGGCCAAGTAGAGCCGATATCTTTTCTAAGAAAAGGTATCTAGTAGATGGCTAGGACTTAGCTCTAAAGAAGGGCTGAGTAGAGCCAAACTTCTTAGAGTCGATAATTTCTAAAATAAGTCCTTAACAGATGGCTGGGACCTAGCCATAAAAAAGGGCAAGAGTAAAGTCAATTGTTGAACAGAGATTTTTTGTGCTTATTTCTGTAAAAGGGTCGAATAAGACCCAGATTGCTTAAAAAAAAATTTACAAGTACAATTCGCCAGAACAGCACAAGTTTCTTCATTAACACAACCAACAAAAGTTCCTTTTACAACAAAAGTTCTGTTTTACATGAAGTTTCAGGGGGTAGGAGAAGGATCAGAGGAGCTAGGCAAGCGATGGCGTGAGTAGAGTTCAGATGAAGGAGGAACACTAGCAACCTTGAGAGCAACAACCCAGCCTTTTGCAAAATATGTCTTTTCCAATGTAGGGAGTTGCAAGGCAAGATCACTCTCAGCCTTCTCCATACCTTGGTCATAGGCGACATCTTCAAGACTTTTTACTTTAGCTTTGAGTTTGTCAAAATCTTCCAACAAGGAAGAATGCTCAAGTTGGGTCTGAGATAAATCCAGACTGAGGGAGCTCTCTGAAGCCTTCAAAGCCTCCACTTCCTTAGCCAATTTTTCATTCTCCTCTTTCAGGCTAAGGGATTGAGGCTGAAGGAGAAATGTTTCTTCGCAGAGCTTTGAATATTCTTCGTCAATAGATTCCTTCTTGGCCAAGGCAAATAGGCGATCGTGAATCACTTCTTTCATGGCTTTGTTCTTCTTTGCAATCCTGGTTGCCACCTCACGCACCTTTTGCAGACCCTTTTTTGGGACAATAATAATGGAGAAAGTACATAGAAAAATTCCAAAAGAAGGATAGGGAAGACAAGGTAGACACCAGAACCATTTGTTGAAGGGCTTGTTGAGCAATTTTATCGTCAGATGCTACCTCGTTCATAACAAGATGGCGTGGCAAAATCACGCCCCTAGTAATTCCCACTGTCACATTCATGCCCTCGACGGCCGAGTCTTTATTTGAAATCTCTTTACCTTTTGCTCGAAGTATGGGCTGAAAGATGTTCTGTGACTAATCAGCAGACTCTAGCCACCTCCTTTTGGGTTTTTTCTCTTCAGGCTCGGCATTAAGTGGCCAAGGAGGGGATACAACTTGTGGAACAATGATTTTGACGGAAGAAGGAATAGTTACTTCAGGATTAATTGAGGAGTCAACAGTTGGAGCTTCAATTTTTGATATGGTAGGAGGACTAGCAGTAGAAGGAATAGAAGTGTCAAGAGTAGCTGGTGGATCGGCAAGGATAGGGGGCAGGATCAGTATCGCGAGTCAGATCAATAGGTGGGGCAGGCATGGAAGCAGCCTCGGTAGGAACAGGCAAAACTGAAGAAGTAGCCTCGCCAAGTTCATCAGAAAGAAAGCTAAGGAAGTTCCTAACTGGTCTAGATTGTCTCGAAGGAGCAGTCATTTTTTGTCGAGGTCGAGGAGTGGTAGCTTGTAGGGCTTGAAGCTAGGCTCAGTCTTTGGCTAGTGTGGCATTGGGCCGATTAGGGATGGCAATAAAAGGGTGGTAGGTAGAGGTATATCCTAGCAGCACGTGAGCAGCTCGGCAAAAGACGCCTTTATTGTAGGACTATACCTTTCTCAAGTCCTCCATCTTTACCAAGCTCTCAAGAATTTTTCCTTTGACAGTTTCCCCTATAAGGATAGTCATAGTTACAATACAAAAAGGAAAGGAGAAGAAAATAATTCAAAAAAAAAAAAAAACTTGACAAATACCTGGTGCGCCCTCTTCGTAAGGACATAGATAGGAAGGCACCGCTCCTGTTCCATATTCTCAATTTCCAAAAACAAAAATAATATCACACTCATGTCCCTTGTTTGAATCAAGTAGATGAGTGACCAAGTACCTATCCTTCCATCTTACTGCTAAATAGTAGCTGTCACCAATGGTCTTCAGAATGTAGCAAAAAAGGATTTTCCAGAGGCCCAATTTCACATTCAAAAGGTTGTTCAAAGCAACAACACCCATAACAATTCTGAAAAAGTTAGGGCAACACTAGATGGGACAAAGCTTCGTAGCCGTAAGAACCCAAAGTAGCAGAGGATGCATAGGGAATCTCACACCGCCTTCGATGATAGCCCTTGTATGAATAGGGATTGATTCCCTAGTCCCAATCAGCAACTCGTCTTCACCTGCAATTTGAATCTCTACATCATCAAGAACATTGTATTTGTTCTTAAACGCTAGAATACCATCTTTCGTGAGGGGAGCCATTTCAGAGGATGAGTACAGAAAAGGTTAGTGTAAAAAGGTTTTCAAAGAAAATTTGAAGTAGAAGAAGAGCAAAGTATAAACGAAATAATGTTAAAGCATTTTATACCAGGAATGAAGGGAAGTCAAGGGGCCAAAGGACGGGCATTTAATGGGAGGAAACAGTTGCGTGTCTCAAAAGCCCAAGCAACCATGAACTTGAGAATATGAAGCAGCTGTCAGACAAATGACGACTGACATGCGCTTCATTGGGGTATAAAATTATGCCACGTGTAAATGGTCACACGAGTCATGTGAGGACCAAAGCTCTGGTGTCATCAAACTGAGCCAGTCTGGTCGGTGCTATGGCCGAGCTAAAGTCATGAGCAGATCAGGATAAGAATCACTTAATCACAGCCTAAAAATAAGGGATCTGGTTGCACTAGTCGGATCAATCTAAAACACATATATCAAGGGAGCATTACAAAGAGACTTAGAGAAAGTCCAATTACCAAAGCTGAATTGAAGGAGAATGTGTCAATCTCTCGAAATGAAAAAGTCACTAGAGCCTATATAAATCAGCAAGGATAAACAGTAAAGGTACGCAAGAAATTTCTATAAATATAAAAACTACTTATTTTTAATTACTAACTTAAGTATCTGAGTACCTTCAACCGAAGAACTTTGGTCCTAAGCAATTTGTTCGTTTTACAGGAAACTCAATTCATTAAAGGACAAAGACGAACAAATGATCTAGGTGGAAGATCTTTTTCCACTTACAAATTACATTTCTCTTTGAATAATTTTAAATTTTTATGGTTTTTTGTGTGAGGGTATAATAGTAAATTAAATTTAATTATGTTTTCTTTCGTTTCATTTTTTCCTCCAATACTAAATAATAAAAAAAACCTTTCAATTTTTTTATCCATCTTATCAAATAAAAAATAGAGAAATTGTCATTCTTTTCTTTAAGGATAGAACATATTTTTCTCATATTTTTTCATCTCTCTTATTTTTTATTTTTTCTATCAAACTGGCCATTACGGGACAAAAATACTTCCCCCCAAATGTAAACCTCTCCTAGCATTCGTTCCAAACGCATTACACGTGCGCACGGCCCAATGACGGAAGGCTGACAGTGAAGAAGAGTATTTAATGAGCGAATGGAGAACCGATGTCCTATCAACTCTGATTTGACGTATATGCCCTTCAATCCTTGCTGATTGAGACAACTGTCTCCAAGTTGGTGGGCAATTGTGACGTTTCAAACTACGAACTCAACACGGTAATTGAAAATATGAATTGTCTTAAATTTACATATCGATAATATTTTGAGATTATGTTTTGAAAAAATTATTTTTAATTAATATTTTAATTTTAACTTGAATAATTTATATTTGACTAAATCAAAAAAAAAAAATTCAAGATAGTGCTAAAAAATTAAAGTTCTGATTGAATATAAGATGTTTTAATAAATTCATTCAACAATCTTAAATAAATTCAACGACTATTAACATTTTTTTCAAAAATGTCTTTATGTATTGATTTCCCATAATATATAATGTAATAATCTTCATATTATGTAAAAACCGACTCTTATTTGACTGTGATTATGTCAGATTTCTTCATCTCAAGTTATAAGTTATCAATAAAATGATAAATAGATCAAACCATAATACATTGTTAGAAGAGAAGAGAAGACCGTTCAACTTTAATTCATGTTGACTAATCTACCATTGGAGGAAATACGAGAACTTGAATATAGTTGGTGAATTTGTAAATATTTATAGTATATACCACTTCACTAAAAAATTGTTTGTAATTTTACCAGAGATTTGAAACACAACGCCACGTGTGTTTGAGAAAGAGAAAGAGAGTAATTAGCTAACTTATATCCTCCTTGTATTTTTTTTTAAGGATTAATTACTTTTTATCTTCCTATAATTTTGGCTAGAAGTATACTATCTACTTGACGTTTAAAATTATACACATTACTCTCTTGTACTTAAAGCATCTCTAACCCAACTCAGTAAAATAATTAGTCAAAATATATTTAAATATTATATTTTATATTTTAATTAGATATTTTTTTAAATTCATTCCAATCATGCTCTCTATTTTAATTATATTTAAACTATCTTTAGCTAACTTTCAATAATATAATTCAAAAATCACTTATTTAACCAAAAATCAATAACAATTTAACCACATAGTTAACCAAAAAATCAATACCAATCAATAACAAAAATCAATAGAGATGGGGGTGGGGGTGGGTGGGTTTCCATAGAAAAACAGAGGGAAGAGGGAGTTGGGTTTCGAAAAAACAGAGGGGATATAGAGGTATACCTGACTGTTCAGTTGGAGTTATTCAGCATCAAGAAGTGGCAAGTAAGCTGGTCTCTCCAGATCTAGCGAGCCTGAAGGCCTCTTAGGTTTTGGCGAAGAGGATAGCCAATTGGATTGAAGCCGATTTTTGGAGCCAACCTCATCAAAATAGCTAAAAAATTGGAGGATAACTAATGGGTTGGAGATGCTCTTATGTATCAAAGTGAAATAGTTACTTTTATAATTCAAATTAACAAAGAGTGTGTTCTACACGTCCAAAATATATTGTGGGTCTTGTTTCTATTATTTTTCTCTAAAAGAACATTGTCTAAGTACCTAAAATACCATTTATAATATAAGATTAATACCCAAATAGGTACAACATCGATCCAAAATTAAAAAAAAAAATATGTTAGATAAACATAAGTTTTTTTCGACTCCAAATCAAAACCTTACTTGAGAGAAAAAGGGAGTTGACATGTTTAATTGAAATATGTTAGTTTGTTATCATGTTTCATTAGTTTTATAGGAAAGTAACATAGTTATTATGTTAATTTTTAATTTTGTTAACGACGTTAATTATTGCACTTTAATATATAACTATAAAAGAATAATATGCATAATTTTAAATATCAAGTAGATATAGTGTTTTTAAACGAAATTACGAGAGGGTAAAAAATAATTAAACCCTTTTTCTAAACTTGATATTGAAAATGTCATCCTATTACTTTCCTATGGAGAAATTGTTTCAAAGATCAAATAATTAATGAAATTAATATGACAAATGCATGTAATTATAGACATGTCACATAGTTGTTTCTTGTGTCACAATAATGACATATTCATTAAAGGTTCAAGTTTAAGAAAATAGTAATTCTATACTGATCAAATTTAAGGTCCAAATGATATGACAGCATAATATTTTGAGTTTTTATTGGGGCTTAAATGACATAACACCAAATAAAAAAGTCCAAGTCAATTGTCATGTTATTTGGTCTCAAAATTTGGTTCCAAAATTTAGTCAGTGTAGAATTACTGTTAAAAAAAGCAATTAAATCATTATGTTTTGTAATTAAAATGACAACCATTCGTCAGAAAAGTAATGCTATTGAAATCTAAAAAATTAATTTAATATACAAATTTATTGATATGACAGTGACATATTCTTGTGCCTTTAACTGTTATAATTTTTCATTGTGCTTTATTACTTTCTTGATATATTATTTTGTCAACAAATTAAGTCTATGATCTAAAAGCATTACCCTTTTTCAAATACTATAAAAATTGAGGACAAGTTTGCAACTTTTTAGAACTTGAAGGGCCTTTCTTCAATATATTAAAAAGAAGAAACTATGGCAAAAGATGAAGACAGTACAGGGACAAAGGGGTAACTCAGAGATGCATTTAATCTTCTCCAGAATAAGAGGTCTTCTCTCTCTCTCTCTCCCTCCCATCCCTTTTTTCTAGATCTGACGGTCAACACACCTCTTTCTCTGGATCCAACGGCGAGAAAGAGGTGTTTATATCTCATCATCGACCCCAACACTCACACACACATAAAAATGACGTCGACGCCATGGTGATGATATCTTGCTTTTTCTCTCTTTCATTCTTTTTACCATTTACTCTCTGTTTTTATTTTTTATTTTCACTGTTTCTCCCTTACTTTCTTTTCACGAATATTATAATTATCCCATTTTTTTTCTATTATTGGGATCGTGAAAACTTGAAGATCGGATCGAGCGCTTTCGCACTGGAACCCTAGACCTCTATACTCTCTCCTATGACCGAAGGTTCATCAAGTCTAATCCACCATTTTTTTTTTAGCATTCCGTTCGTTCGTTTGTTTCACATAAAACGACGACGATTATTTTTCGTCTACGACAAAAGATCAGTGTTGCCTTGTTTTTGCAGATGATATGTATGTGCTTAGGGGGAGAGAGAGGCGACAAGGTTTATATCTGTACCGTGATCTGAAGTGTTCTTGAACCAAATGAAAGGTAATTTAAGGTAAGACGGTGACTATTGCTTGTTTGATTTCCAGGTTTTGAAGTTTTTTTTTTTTTTTTGGGATTTGAGAAGAGTTTTGTTGCAGATGGAAAGATCTGGATGTTTAGATTCTGAACACAGAAAATACTTTTGTGTGATTTGGTTTCGTTTGGAAGATAAAAAACACGGATCTATAATGATCGGTAAAGCAAGAGTATCTTGCATTTCAAGTTGAATAAATTAGAGTCTAGAGAGAGAGAGAGAGACTTTTTTGTAGAGGGAGAAAATGAGAGCTTTCGTCTTCAAGACGCGTCAATAAAGTTTCGTTGTTTTGGGCTTGACAGAGGCTTTAATTGCAGATTTTTCACATGTAGTGGAATTATTTGCAATTTAGTTTATGGAATTTGCTTTGCTTTTTCTTCGTAAGAGTCGCCATATCTTTTCAAAGACGGCTATATTTGAAGCCATTTTTGTAGATGGTAGTTTCTTTCTCAATCATCATTATCATAGATTTCTTTCCTCGTTCGTCTTTCCAGACTTTTTATTTTTTTCCTCCTCCTTTTTCGGATTTTCTTCATTGTGTTGACTTGCACTTGCCAAGTTGGTTTCGAAATTCGAAATTTTTAATGACTAACCTACTACTTCTCTATAATCGGTAAAATGACCATTCGCTGAATGCCAAAAATATACTCTATATATTTATATGTATGGATAGTAGCAAACCTCCATTATAGTAGCTTTCCTAGTATATGACACAATTTTCTCTCTCCAATCTACATGGTTACATAGAGTTTTAGACTTTAATTTGTGTCTTATAAGTTGAATTTATTGAAAATTTATTTATCCAATAATATTATTGGGAAAAATTAATTAAATTAATTGTGATTCTATCAAACTTAGAATTGGTCTAATAATTCAAATTAAGCTAAAATTTTAAGTTGAATAGCATTACTCTTACAACACCTCGTGATATTGTCTCTTTAATGTGTGTGCAGTTCTGAAGGAAATGTCATCGTCCAACTCTCCATGTGCGGCGTGCAAGTTTCTCCGGCGAAAGTGCACCCAAGAGTGTGTATTTGCTCCCTATTTCCCACCGGACCAGCCTCAGAAATTCGCCAACGTCCACAAGGTCTTCGGCGCAAGCAACGTCGCAAAACTCTTAAACGAACTCAACGCCGCCCAACGCGACGACGCCGTGAATTCCCTTGCATACGAAGCCGAAGCTCGCCTCCGAGACCCAGTTTATGGCTGCGTAGGACTCATCTCGATCCTTCAACACCGTCTCAAGCAAGTCCAACACGATTTGTATAACGCTAAGAAAGAATTGGCTAATTATATTGGCCCATCGGCGATGTTGCCCATCCTTCAACATCCTGGGTTTATTCAACAACACCCCAACATTCCGGCAACTTCGGTGATGCCCTATAATATGCAACCCATGTTGGGGTTACAGGCTGGTCCGTCTCACGGGACTCAATTGATGATCCGTGAGCCTCAGCCGTTGCATCACCAGCAACAAATGCTGGAGGCTCAACAGCTGGCGGCGGTGGTGGCGGCGAGAGAACAACTGGAGATGATGAGGACTTATGAGCAGCAGCAGCAACAACAACCACTACCCCAGGCAACATGACCTTGTGAGGTTCAACGGTGGTTTTGACACCGCCGAGCCTGTGATGGCAATTGGGTTTAATCAGATGACTGCAACGGAGATGTCGCCGGCGCTGGGTTTGGGCTCATACGAGAACCCTTATCATCAGATTCAGCAAGAGACACAAGACCACTCCCATCCCCATCAGCTTCAGATTCAGCAACAGCTTTTGCTTCAACAACAGCAGCAGAAGAATCAGCAGCCACAGCAACAACAGAGGGCTGGAAGTGAGGAGGGTAGGATTGATCCGTCCTGTTAATACCCATTTTCAGCTTTCGTGTCCTCTAGGATTATTCTTTTAAACATTATTCGTTCCAGGTATATATCTCTCTCTTACCCTCTTTCTCTCTCCCATGATCTCTTTTACTCTTTTTTTCCACTCCGGTATATGGTTTGCGTTCTCTTCCACGAGGGCTTTTCTTACAAACAGATGATTGAATTGATTTGATAAGGTTTGGATTGTTGGTTTTGACATGAACATGGTGAAATTCTTGTGGTGGGCAGTGAAAAGCCAAAATTACTTTTTATTGCATAGTGCAGTAGCCAGTAGGGGTGGTTAACAGAGAATTATTGTCTTTTCACTGCCCAGATATGTCACATTCTGTAATCATAACTCAGTACCTACGAACCCTAAGTTATTATTTTTGAGTTTTACTTTTTTTGATGGTCTCTTGTAGTTGGTATTTTGAGCAATTGAAATAAATGAGCATCTTCTTTCCATTGTAACATTATGTGAAAGTACTATAAAGGTTTGCATCGAATTGTAGATTTGCTGGTTTTTTGGTCTGTTTATGAGTGTATTATTGTATAATCACAATACAAAAAACATTATTCTACTTTAGTGATTGTTCTACCTAGTAGTTGTTCTACTTAATGAAGCCAGCTTATAAGATTCCATTATATATTTGAAAGTTAAAGCTATTTTGGTATAAGCTGTAGTAATTGTAAACATTTGAAATCTCTTTTTGAATAGGTGTGTATACTTGTGTGTTTCTTTAAAAATTAGTTTGGAGAAAGAAAATATTTATTTTTTTGCATATATATTGACAAACCCATGGGGTTGTTATTCGAGTACAATGGGAATTTAGTTGCAAAACAATTTTTTATCTTATAAGTTTTCCACGTTACTCGTTATTAATGGATATTAACCTCTCTTCACTTTGAGGAAAAAACACTTTAGTAAGTTATAGACACCACATGCAATACCAAACGCTCGCAACACTGATGAGTGTGGCACGCACAAGTTGATTTTTTAAAAAAAAAATTTGACAAAGTGATATAACAAATAATCATTGAGAATGTATAATATTTTATTGGTGATATATACTATATGATGGGTTAAGCCCAAATAGTCAATTTATGTGTTAAAGTCTAACTCCAGTTGAGGAGCCCAACCTCATTTTGAATCTACCAAGCCCAAGACAATCCAAGACCGGTTAGACTTTTTGCTTAGCACGTCATCAAGAGGAAAGTATGAGAAGCTTATCTGCACCACCGAAGGAAACGGTCCAAGCTTTGACCACGTTTCATGAAGAGCTCCCCAACCTCCTCCTTCCCTTGAGGATAAGTCATGATCTCCTCAAGAATGATCTCTTAGCTGCTATAAAGTAGCCTTGAGGATAAGTCATGATCTCCACCAGAATGATCTCTTAATTGCGATAAAGTAGCCTTGAGGATAAGTCATGATCTCCACAAGAATGATCTCTTAACTGCTATAAAGTAGGCCCAATCTGTGAGGAGAAGGAGATGAATGTCACACCCCACCAAGACTTACAGAGGACGAACCGACTACCGGAGATTACTATTTCTTTGATTCTCCATTCTCTCTCTCAAAGCTTGTATCTCTATTCTCTATACCTTTGAATCAAAAAATACCCGGCAACTGAAGCCATTGAAGAGTGGACGTAGGTCGAATTGACCGAACCACTATAAATTGTGTCTTCTTTAATTTTTTTTCATTGATTTCATTGCATTTATTATCTACACTTGACAGGTGGTGTGCAAAACCATTTTTGTGCATCATCAGTTTGGCGCCGTCTGTGGGAAACGACAAAATTCTCACTCCTGAACATTACATCCATTGAACTAATGGCGATCACTACCCGATCCATGAACCAACCTGAAGACAATCCTCCACGAGAGGAAGAGATTGCTCCCCCGCCTACCAACTTTGTCCCGGATACTCTAGCTCCGAATCCCCAGCAAATGTTGGAGACCATGCAACAACTGGTTGCTCAAAACCAACAGTTACTGTAACTCATACTTGCTGGACAAGGAGGAACACCACTTGGAGGTGCACAACATGGAGGACCCCAAGGAGGAGCACCACTCGGAGGTGCACAACATAGAGCACCCCAAGGAGGAGCACTACTCGGAGGTGCACAACATGGAGCACCCCAAGGAGCTCCACGTCCTGGACATAAAAGAGCTCCACACCTTGCACATCAAGCAACTCCACAACTTGTTGACGGAGGTGCACAACATGGAGGACCCCAAGGAGGAGCACCACTCGGAGGTGCACAACATGGAGCACCCCAAGGAGCTCCACGTCCTGGACATAAAAGAGCTCCACACCTTGCACATCAAGCAGCTCCACAACTTGTTGACGGAGGTGCACAATATGGAGGACCCCAAGGAGGAGCACAACACGGAGATGCACAACATGGAGGGCCCCACGGAGGTGCACAACATGGAGCACCCCAAGGAGCTCCACGTCCTGGACATAAAAGAGCTTCACGCCCTGCACATCAAGCAGCTCCACAACTTGTTGCTCCCTATTTGGGCGCCCACTTTGGAGTTCCCTTGGGTGCCCTTCATAGGGGAGCTCCCCACGGGGGACCTCCACCTCCTCTTCTAGCTCCCTTTTCTCATGGTGGGGGCTTTCTTTTCCAAGAGGACAAGGGTGAGAACCAGAGCATGGAGCATGGAAGCTATTTCCAGGATAATTCCAAAGGAGCTCCCAACCACTGGGACGAAAAAATAAAAGAGGTACAAAATCAACTAGACGACATTTTCAACACTATGAAAGCACAGAGACCCGAGACAGTGGACTGCCTCGTAAGTCGAACCAACACACCCTTCGTACCTAACGTGACGAACTACCCACTTCCCAAGAAGTTTAAAATGTCATCCGTTGAAACCTTTGATGGTACGAAAGACCCACTTGATCACCTCGAAACTTTTAAGACCATGATGCAACTACACAGCGTCCCCGACGAAATTATGTGTAGGACATTCCCAATTACCTTGAAGGGATCAGCGCGATAATGGTTCGCCAAACTCACCCCAGCCTCCATAGGCTCCTTCGTTGAACTGAGCAGATCCTTTGTGACACAATTCATTGGTGGACGCCGCCAGCAGCAGCCTGTCATCCATCTGCTCAGCATAAAACAGGATCGTAATGAGAGTCTAAGGAGTTACCTCACTCGTTTTAACGAGAAAGTCCTCCAAATCGAGGAACCCAATGACAAAGTCGCCATGACTGCCTTCTGGGAGGCCTCTGCTCATCCAGATTGTTTTTTTCAGTAATAAAACAACCACCAAAGAGCATGCCAGAACTATTCACAAAAGCTCAAAGATATATGAATGCTGAGGAAATCAATAAGTTTAGGCAAGGTGAATCATCTCACAGATCACCAGAAACTTGACCTGCCTCTGCACTGTTCTCAAACAGGCAACCTATCGCCAGTTTAGCGACTCTCTCACGGGTCGCCAAAAAACTTGGCCTCTGCACTGTTCTCAAACAGGCAGCCTATCTCCAGCTTAGCGGCTCTCTCACGGGTCGCCAAAAAAATTTGGCCTCTGCATTGTTCTCAAACAGGCAGCCTATCGCCAGTTTAGCGGCTCTCTCACGGGTCGCCAAAAAACTTGGCCTCTGCACTGTTCTCAAACAGGCAGCCTATCTCCAGTTTAGCGACTCTCTCACGGGTCGCCAAAAAACTTGGCCTCTGCACTGTTCTCAAACAGGCAGCCTATCTCTAATTTAGCGGCTCTCTCACGGGTCGCCAAAAAACTTGGCCTCTGCACTGTTCTCAAACAGGCAGCCTATCTCTAGTTTAGCGGCTCTCTCACGGATAGCCAAAAAAACTTGGTCTCTGCTCTGTTCTCAGACAGACAGCCTATCTCCAACTTAGCGGCTCTCTCACGGGTCGCCAAAAAAATTTGGCCTCTGCACTGTTCTCAAACAGACAGTCTATCGCCAGTTTAACGGCTCTCTCACGGATCGCCAAAAAAAGCTTGGCCTCTACACTGTTCTTAAACAGGCAGCTTATACCTCAAGCTTAAAAACTCCCTCATGAGTCGCCAAAAGCTAGGTCTCAAAAAATGTAGCTCTCTCACGAGCAGTTCTCCAACTCTGTCTTTGCTCTCGTGCAAGCAGCCTACTTTTCTCTCTCTCAGGTAATTATGTGAGATATTTTAATGTTTGGAATAACATTATTTTTGTCATTACAAGCAGGCTCTCCCGAGGCAGTCCCAGGCTCACCCAGGCGCCCAGCACCTGGATAAGGGCTTGATCATCAATAGCAGCACCCAAAGCTTCCTTACTACTTGCAATGTCTAGCCCAACGCCTAGAAGTGTGCTTGACTGTTGTTGCTCGTCAAAACAAAGTTGTCTAATAGCTTGAAGGGTGTCTGGCCCTTCAAAATTGCGCAAAGCAGAATTTTCGGCGCAAAAATCAGCACCTAAGGGGCCCAAATCAGCGCCTCGAGTGAGAATCGGATCAGCCCGTGCTCCCAGGCCACTGCCTAGCTCTCCCTGATGAACCTTGGACTGATTTTCAGCACCCCTTGATGGAAAAATACTGCCGCCCAGCGTTCCAAAGCTGCCCAGCGCAGCAGAACTGAAGCTGCCCAGCGCAGCTGAGCTGTTCGGGACAGCAGAAGCAGCAGCCAGGCTGCTGCCTAGCACACCTGGGCTGTCCAGGACAGCAAGGCCAGCGCACAGGCAGCTGCCCAGCGCGCCTGGGCTGTCCAGGACAGGAGGAGCAGAGCCCAGGCAGCCGCCCAGCCCCCCACTGCGTGCGCGCGAGCTGCCCAGCCGCGCGCCTGTGCTGCCCAGTCACGCGCCCAGCGCGCCTGGGCTGTCCAGTCGCACACCCAGCCATTTTTCTTCGTTGCCCAAGCCACTCCTCGCGCTGCCCATCTCTCCTTCGCTGTCCAGCCCTTCATTTACAGCCCCAAAGCTGTCCAAAATAACATTCGAATGCTCAAAACCAGCCTCCAAGTTCTCCAAAATGGTGCCTACTTTCTCCCTTTCTTCAACCTCCACCACTCCCTCTTCAAAATAAAGTGGGAAAGACTTGAAGTTAAAAAAAAAAAAAAGAATAATAATAATAATATAGTCAATGCCTCCTTCTCCAAGTCTCATTGGACATGGGGCATTGGGGGGCAAATGATGGGTTAAGCCCAAATAGTCCAATTTATGTGTTAAAGTCTAACTCCAGTTGAGGAGCCCAACCTCATTTTGAATCTACCAAGCCCAAGACAATCCAAGACCGGTTAGACTTTTTGCTTAGCACGTCATCAAGAGGAGAGCATGAGAAGCTTATCTGCACCACCGAAGGAAACGGTCCAAGCTTTGACCACGTTTCATGAAGAGCTCCCCAACCTCCTCCTTCCCTTGAGGATAAGTCATGATCTCCTCAAGAATGATCTCTTAGCTGCTATAAAGTAGCCTTGAGGATAAGTCATGATCTCCACCAGAATGATCTCTTAACTGCGATAAAGTAGCCTTGAGGATAAGTCATGATCTCCACAAGAATGATCTCTTAACTGCTATAAAGTAGGCCCAATCTGTGAGGAGAAGGAGATGAATGTCACGCCCCACCAAGACTTACAGAGGACGAACCGACTACCGGAGATTACTATTTCTTTGATTCTTCATTCTCTCTCTCAAAGCTTGTATCTCTATTCTCCATACCTTTGAATCAAAAAAATACCCGGCAACTGAAGCCATTGAAGAGTGGACGTAGGTCGAATTGACCGAACCACTATAAATTGTGTCTTCTTTAATTTTTTTTCATTGATTTCATTGCATTTATTATCTACACTTGACAGGTGGTGTGCAAAACCATTTTTGTGCATCATCACTATATAACATTGTTATATGATGTGTCACACATAAAAAATTCTCCTCTTTAGGATGCTAGGACGATATCCCGATACTTCTTGCTCACAAGTGACTTAAAAACTTGACTCGTTGATGTGATTATTATATTTGTTATTAATTTTACTGTGAGTTCTATTATTTATTTTAACACATTAACTATTAGTGATTCATCAAGTTAAGTTTTTATGCTTATTTAGCATTTTTCATATAGAAAATTGAGGTCCTTTCTAAAAGAGATGGGATCCACTAATAGGGTAAAATCTTGGAGTTTTATTTGTTATATCTGTTGCAGCTGAAATTGTAATCCAATCAAGAACTAATGGAAATTAATGAGTCTGGTGAGATGGTTTTGTTAAGGAAAATGTCAATCGATATTGTATGAGAATGTTATCATTTAGAGTCAAGTTGTAAATTTGAGAATGCTCTTGATTTTATCTAACTCATTCTTAATTCCTAACAATTTCTCTTTCCTCTTTTGCTTTCTGTTGCAGCTCATTTCCCCTTGTATAGAAGAAGCAAGATCACGAAGAGAGAGAGAGAGAGAGGACAGAAGAGTTTTTTTTTTTTTTTGGGTTTTGAGGAAGACAATTTATTCAGAGGTACATTTTAAATTGTAGGAGGTGCATTGTTTTCAACTATAGGGTTTCATCCATGCTTCTCTACCGACATCCGAATTAGGATCAAACCAAGTTTCCAAGAATTTTTGTTTGTTTCAACAACCTTATCTATTTTCCTACTATATATAACTACAAATATTCAGTAATTTGATCCATTCATATTCATTGTACGGGGTACCACTAATAGGTTATTGATGGAGTAGAAAGATTTTGAATTCAGTGCATTAAATCCTGAAGGGCTTTAGGGTCACTTGACTGCAATACATTGATGTAATTATTTTAATGAGTTCATGATAGTTAGATCCTTCTAAAATGCCCCCAAAACTACCATTGAGAACATAAATCTATGGGAGATGGAAGACTTATAGGGGTCACTTGCACGTGACCTTCTTCATGTACACACAGGTGACATTAGTATATTATCCCCACCACCCACGCCAGGCCCTACAGTGGGGCTTGATTTAAGCTCTTGGAAGATCATAGTTTAATGGCTCAGGCCAGGCGACAAACAGGACACTTTGTGAATATTTAATGCCTCAGGCAGGCAAAAGACCTGAGTGGCATGAAACACCCCCATCAAATATTAATTACTTTTGGGTAGATACAAAAAGGAAGCATAATGTAAGTGAATCATCAGATAGGAAAATTGCAATGTCAGCTACCATAAAGAGACAAACCCCCCCCCCCCCCCCCCAAAACAAAAAAAAACTGTGTATTTATTATAAGGTGCTTTAAGGAGTAAGGGCAGTAATCGTTTGATGTTGATCATATTTGTCTCATATCATTTACGGATTTATGTCGAGTATTAATCAACTTGAACTCAATTCATTTAATTAATCTTATCGTGTTTATTTTCATGTTGTGCTGACTCATACGACCCATGAACAAATAATTTAACACTAAAATTTAAGTATAATATTACATTATCTTCAAATTGAACTCACACTCACACTTTTTATGAACTAAAAATTAATTTAATAAATATAATAATAAAAATAAGGAAAAAAATTCTGTTTTTGTATAAAGATTATATCAATGCTTGAGAAAAAAAAACAACAATTTTAACATTTTATTTCTATTATATTAGTTAAATATTTTAATCGTATCAATTTTGTGTTATTTGTAATTGACACTTAACCAATTTCATTTATTATTCCTGTTAATAAATTATTTCATTTATAAGTTCACGCTGAAAAATTATCAATTTTAACCCACTAATTTCGTGTCAATTTCGAATCACGTCAAAAATTGCCACTCCTATCGGAGACCAATGCATTGACGATTTTGTGGAGTACCTTGATAATTGCCATTCTATGTTTTATTTCTGTTATTTTTATAAAACTCAAAATATAAGCGGTGTAGGATTCATCTGTCATCCACGCACTCTTACAACTTTGCAAATTTGTCCACCGGAGGAATTTCTCTTGTTATGAACTCAAATGTCTAAAATTCGAATATTTGATAATCCAGTCATAAATGATTCATTCCTCATGAATACCGTAATTTTAACTTGAATGACCTAACTTTGATAAGCTCAAAAAATAAATTAGTCGATGTGTAAGTAAATTGGCCCAAACACAGAAAAAAAATAAAATAAATAAAACTTCAAAAGACATAGAATGGTCTTACTCTGTTGGATTTAGACCACCTCAACTCTGTATATGACAACGACCAGAAAAAAACACTGTACATGAAAAAAAAAAAAAAAAACCTCTGCATGACAGACTTGCCGCAAAAGACTATATTACAGGGAAAATAGAATACTTCCAGAAACAACATTAGTCAAAGTGCGACGGCTTGGGAAATGATCAATCATCCATGTAAAAGAGTTCATAAAAAAGGATACAGAACTCACTCGAGTACATGAACATGTATCAACACAATGGCTATATACATTGACAAGCCTCAATCTGAATCCGATGATACTTGCGAACGAGGATCCAATGTTGTAACCATCTTAGAAAGTGTCTCTCCAATGTCTTCCACTTCCTCCTGTCCAAAACCCCAACTTCTAACTATCTCGGTCCCAAGAGCTACTCGCTCAATTCCAAACCTCCGAAGGTTTCCCAACCTCTTTTCCAAGAATGGCAAGACAGCAGCACTAGAACGCAATCTTGCTGCCATGGGTATTGAATGGACATCAAGTGATCCCCTTGACCGGGAACCTGAAATTGGGCTACTCAACAGCTCCCCATTTTGGCTAACAAGATTCCCGAATATTGAAGGAAAAGGCAAGGGTATTGGAAGAGGACAACGAGCCACTGACAGATGAGAGAACATTGGCCTTGCGAGTGCATTTTCATAAGCATCTTGAACTCTGTCCTTTACTTCAGAAACTGAGGCCTGCTGACCTCCTGTAACATAACGACAACAAGATAAGAAACCAATAAACTAACAGCTAAATGCATTGACAACTTTCGGTAAGCCGCAGAATAGCTAGACAACCAACATCAGCTACATATCAAAGAGGTCAACATACGAGATTGATACGCAGATTGTAAAGGTAGTCATCCGTGGTACTAATGCTTTTTTCTGCCACCCTTTCTATTTTTTTTGAAAATCCCAGGTGATGATGTTCTTCACTTCTTGAGCTTAGAATTCACTCTAGAAATACTTGGGATTGTTCGAGGTTAACTAAATATTTCCTTTTCTTGAACAGAAATGGAGCGCTAGATTTTTCTAGAAGTCACTCAAGCAGTGTGGTAAATATTATTGCAAACTGGTACAAAAGTCAGTAAAAGACTATGAAAATGCCAGTGCCCTGATCTAAAGTTTGCAGCAAGATATTCAAGAATATGACAAACATTGAGCACAGGGAGAATTGGTAATTACTTGGGGGTTGAGGCAATGAATTAGGAACTGTTGTTTAAAACAACAGAATGAGAAAAACAAAGGGGAATAAGTTAATTTAATGAATATAATCTGTAAAATACTAAAAAATACCAGAACCAATGGCTCCATGAACAGTCATGGATTCCACTGCTTGCAAGTCTTCCACATTATCTGCTGTCCCTGGGGTCAATGTCTGCAAATTCCCTAACAAAGATTGCTCAACCTGTTCCCCTGCGTTTTAAGATGAACCACTTCAGAGAAAATTAAAAGGAAAACTATTGTCAATAAGTACGAGTGAAAGTAACAGTAAACAAATATACCACTGAGAGGAGGAGCTGGCATTGCAACATCCAGAATAGCAACACTATTATGCCTAGCTTGGCCAGCTAACATTTGTATGACCCCATTTATATCCACAGCACCAGATATATAAAGGGATTCTGCACTGGGACCAAGTGGTTCCATTCGGAAAGGGAGACTAATAGAATGCAGTGCAGATGCATAAATTGCACTGGAGTAGTAAGGCTTTTCGTCTTTTATGGAGAGAAACCTGGAAGCTTTAAGTTCACATTTGCATAAGCAGATCAGTCCATGCACAGCTTCTTCTTAACATACATAATAAAAAGAGGCTAATATATTGTTTTTGGAGCAGATTTTTTTTTTTATGTAGCTTCTTTTAGGGTTTTTTTTTTTTTTTTTGGGGGGGGGGGAGAATTTGATCTAAGAATAATCTCCAGCATAACATGAACATAGCATATCCAGTGATTTTGGTTCAAGCAAACTAATATTGAGATATTTAGCAACATAACATAAAGGTACATTCTCACTAAAACACAAAATGCATCTTGCTTGGTTGATCAACCAAATTTCATTTACAATTAGGAAATCAAATTTCTTAGAAACAATTCAAATTTAATCCGGTAATCAGAAAACAAGAGGTGGTTATAAAAAGGACCTTTCCCACAAATTAACACTACTTACTTTTACTCGGGGAGGGTAAACCAATAGGCACGATCAATTTACACAAGGATGACAATTTTGCAAATGAAATTGCATCATGAAGAGAGTGAGAGATTGTCTGCTTCCGGCTTGTGAGGTTAATGTAAGAGCCAGGGCTCCGGACCGTATAGAGCAACATTGGAACGTTTGTGTACTCATCCACAATATTCTCCAAAAATTCTGCAGCCACACCAGAAAATCCTCCAGAGTCATCAACCATAAATTGAATTCCCTGCCAAAATAATCATCATAACAAAAAGGCAGAAATATCTTATGAAACCATGTAGAGGATCTTCGCTTCAAAGAGGTTATGGGAAGGCTTGAATGATATAAGAATTTTTATGAACCATAAATGTCAAGGAAATTCTGAAAAGACTAACCTGCTTGCCATAGATATAACTTTCAGACTAACCAACTTGCCATAAATATAATGGTTAGTTATACTTTATCTACCTAAAATTTTCCCTATTCTACTTTGATCCCCAATCCTTCTATTTAGGCTTGTCCTCCATGTTCTTGTATTGTGCGGATTCAGTCCGATCATTAACTTCCATTAAGTGCCACTCTAAATTTTAGTGTCCAAAAAAATTTGACGATCATTACAGAATAGACTAGTCGACTAGTGAGAATAGGGGCAAGCTCAAAGGGAAAAAAGTCAAAGTAAGCTAAATATAATTTGTGATGATTACTGATTGGCAATCATTTTCACAAACAAAGGAAAAAAGCATGAGTGAAATTAAGGTTGTCTAGTAGTCCGTGAGGAAGTGTAAGAGCATCTTCAATCCTTACCTTTTTAACAAAGGAACAAAACATGAGTGAAATTAAGATTGCCTAGGAGTCCGTAAATAAACGTAAGAGCATCTGCGATCCTTACCTTTTTTTAAAACCAAATTTAAATTTGGGTAAAAAACTCTTAAAAATATTGTCCAATGCTAGACCTATATCCATATCAAATGAAAGGAGACTCTTTTTTTACTCAAATTAAGGGAGACTCAAATCCATACCTAAATCTTTAATAGTGAGATGACACCCACCTTTATAGATCTAATGGTTATATTTTACCCTCTTTTAAATTTGAGTTTGTCTTCATTTAAATTTGAGTTTTGCTTCCTTTAAATTTGGGTTTCTCTATTGGAGAGGTGCATACCAAATCAAACTTTTTACCCCATTTTTTACTCAAATTTGAATAAGGGTTTAGGTTTCCATTGGAGATGATCTAAGAAAGCATTTTTCATTTTATGAGATACCTGAATATGGTCACACTCTTCCATGAAAAAACGAAGCCTCTCATTTATTTCTTCTCCTCGTAAAGCCTCAGAGAAGGCATCCCTTCCAATTCCATAACTCTCGAATTCCCCAATGTCCATTCCTAGTCCAGTTAATTCATACAAACTCCGGGGATGATAGTGGACTTTTGAAAAGTCTGTCCAATTTTGAACACCATCTTGTAGACATTCTACAATGTCCTTATCTTGAATTTCACCCTCAGAATCATTCTTCCCACCATTAACACCATTCTCCATCCCCAATCTTTTCTGTTCTTCCTCATATAAACTTTGCAAGAACAAGTTCTTCGTTCGACGTTCAGTTGCATGAGTGGAGATGTTACCAGTCCTGCACAGAGATCTAATCAATTGATATAAATGCTAAATCAAACGAAGGAAGAGAACTAAAATGACTGGATAGACAAATAAATTTCCAACCCTCAATAAGTACAACAGCAGCAGCAGCTATTGCTTCATTCTTGAGATCAAATTGTTAACTTAAACATTAAATTTGAAAAACATTGTTCAACTTAACTAGAAAAATAGTAAGGAACCCTTTTGTTTTAAGAACCTTAAAATTCAGATGATCAAGTGAATGTTTTCGTTTTCCTAATGCCAACTTCAAAATCTAATATCTAAAACACTAACGTAAGCAACATGTATGCTAGAATTTCTTGAAAACTTCTTTGAGCAGTTTTTTTAGTATTGAATCTGATACAGGATACTATTCGTAAAACCAGGCATAACCCATACAGCAGTGGCCTGAAGACACAACAAAATCTTATGCTTCGATCCAAGATGCATTAGATTCTGCCTTCTGAAAATAAACTCTACCTCAAACTGCTTCTCAATCTTTCAATTCAAAGGTACAGTTCTCGACATATTTCCATCAAGGCATTGTTAAAACTTAAAACAAGCATAATTAATTCACAAGGAGAGTGACACTTTTTCTAATCTATAAATGAGAAAATGTTCAGCACAGAACAGAATGGACAAATTTTCCTACAAATGTGACACCTTCATGCAGATCAATAACCAGAACTACTACTGAATAAGGTAACTCTATGCAGACCAATGACCAAAACAGACCCAACCTTAGCAGTTAGCTGGAATGTTTGTGGGTTTCTACCCACTTGAAAGGAATATTGTAGGTGCTACAAACTTAAATTGTGTGTACTGAAGGAAAAGTATTGGGGACGTTTTGTCCCAGGTAATAGAGAATGTCATTGATTGCCAACTTATATCAACTTGGCTAAGAGAGGTAAGCACATAGTTACCAGAATTTGCTATACCCCTAATAACCCACAATCCGGGTTCAACGATTCCAAAGGAGGTGAGTTCGCGATCCAAATCACCTAAATGTCCGACCCCAAATTATAATACTAACTCCAAATTGAATCACGTTAGAACATGTATCACAAACGAAGAATAAATATTTAACTATGTGTATATGGATGTATAATTATATATAACTTTAGATAATAAAAAATCTAGCACAAATACAAAATAAATAATACTATTATATGTAATTTCATGTGGTAGTGAAAGCATCTAGATAAGGATTCCAAAACAAATTGTAACCGAAAACACCGTACCAACTAAGTTTATCCCGTACCTAAGAAAGTGTCGTACCGTGTACCCGTACCCGCACCACATACCAAATCAACCCACGATCCAAGTAACATTATATAAGCACTATCATCAAGTTTCCAAAAAACAAATTTGTTTCTTGTCAGCCATCACAAGATAATCTCTCTAACACAAACTCGTTAACTGGAATCACATTGGGAAGTCAAAGAAAAGAAGTAACAACTTTGTAGGAACTAGATATTAGTACATGGTTCACACATGCGCTTATGCATGTAAGCATCCAATAACCCACACATACACTATCTCATAGAGCTCCTAAGGCACACTTCTCAAAAAAGAAACTAAAAGTTACACAACTACATCACAATAATTGGATGAAACATTGATGTTCACAACCTCCCCACACTACATAATAAATTATAATAGAAAGACACTTACTGTAAAACGCATTGCCATAATAAAAACATGTCTGAATCTTGCAACCTCCCATCATCCCCAAATCTAACGAATTAGGAAATATAATGCAAACAGTTCAATGTATTGGGCTGTCCAGATCTATTTGTGAATATTTTCATGATAAGTCAAATATACAAAACCTTGGAACATGTCACCTAGAAACTAAAATCAGTTTCAAAAAATATTGCAGTGAACCGTGCCATCCTATAGAAATGCTCATCCTTTTTTTTATGACGACAACTTTCCCAAGGTGCGGAATTTTTTAGATAATAGAATTGTGTATCACAAGTAGCCCAATGATAAAGCACCTAAATATAAAAAGATGAATACATGTCTCACCATGTGACAACATCAGATTGTACAGGTGGGATATCATTGTACAGTGTACCACGTGAACTCATGGATCCAAGAGAACCTGTGATGTCAAAAAATTGATAAATAGCGTTTTCCAAACGAAACCGGAATTATGGCAGCCACTTTTTAGGAGGCCTATTGTAGAATTGAAGGTCCTAGTAAGACATTTGAAAAGTTTTTCAATTGAAAATATCTATTGACTCATGTACTGGTACAACCTAGAAATTGGTAAAATTCAGAGGAATTACACAATATAAATACCATGCTACCTACAATTGTTCCAACAGGCCAAAGCAAAGTCATCTCATTTGTCAAGATACCAAAAGATCTCAAACACTCATTTTATCCCACTAAACATCAATGCCTCTTGGTTCTCCACCCACAAAAGAAACCCTTCAACTCATTCGAAAAAGAACCCCAAGAAGACCCAAGAAAAGGAAAGTGATACAACAAACTTTAAAACCACCCAAATCTCTGGTAGATCTTTCAAAAGCTCCCTCATATGTGTGGTGTGATATTATTTACACAATCAAATTATCACAAAGATAACTTTTCCTAAATTTTTCCAAATATATTTAAAAAAATATGTAAAATAAATCAAAAAGGTCGCCAAAAAGCTTTGAATACCATATAGTTATATACCAATTTCCCTACTCTCTATGACATATGAAATTATGAAGGGAAATACATAGGAAATAACATAAAGGCATAAATTCAATTGCTCACAACTCAACATTAAATACAATAAGCACCTTGAAAATCAACTGAAACCAAGCGAGGCGTGTATGTAAGAATGCCCTGCCCAAGGTGATCAAATAAGTAATAATATTATAAGCACAATGTCTGAACATAATGTTGGCAAGTTAAATGTAATATAAGCAAGTCATTTACTGGGGGAAAAAGAGAATTCAATGTAAGTTGCAGATTGTATTTATAAACAGCTAGCTAATTGTCCAACTGTCAAACAGTTGTGAAGAGCCAATTTCCATATGGACCAAAAGTTCTCAAAGCTTTTAGCCTTCATACTATCTGAGTAGCAAAATTCGGTGGTAGATAACATGCTTTAGGCACAATGGATAAATTTATCATAAGCACACATGCCACAAATAGAGTTAATCAATGATTCCTTTCTCCAAATTATAAGGAGCTTCTCACGGTGCAAGTTGCATAACATTTCAACTGGTAGAAGAGGTGATTAACTAACATTGTGGAAAATTAACAAACTAGATATTTTATGATGCTCAAAATGTTAAAAGTATCAACATATCCACAGCCTAATTAGGCTCAAAGATCATAGAAGCATAGGAATACTATAAGACATTTTCTTCAGATCAAATCCTAGTTCCACCAAGTTCATTCCACATTTTATACCATCATCTGCAAGACACATGGTATACAAATGAAGGTAGGAATCTTTCATTAAAGCATAGACCAAAAAAATTACAGAATTAAAAAGTATGGCAATTTAAAAAAAAAAATGATTAGATTATGTCACCTGTGGTGTTTCACCAGAACGGTAGAGCACATCCATATCAAGATGGTGACTCTTAAACACTTCATTGCTCTGAGGGTCCTCAGCCAATCCAAGCAATTCATCCTTCAACATTGAGCACATGAGGTCAATGTAGTGTTTGCTATGAGAAAAGCAGATAATTCAACCAGTGCAGCACATATTGGCAACACACAGATGAACTCAACAATACTAAATAAAGCAGAAAGTAGTTTCATGAAGCCAGGAGTTTGTCAACTTAAAAGATCATATGTGAAGCCCAAAACATTAGAATAAAAGAGTAAGCGAAAAAAAAAACCTTTATCAGGTTGCAAGCAAGAAGGTGAAGCCCCTGCAAATTACCATACAAATGAACAAGCACCCACCATACCATTGCTATAAAACCCTTGCTAAACCTCCACTTGGCCTTAGCTAATAATATTGCATATCCGCTTTTTGTCATTTTTGGCAAGAAAAAAAAACAAGATGTTCTAAATTAGCAGCAGATCCGAACAAATTTCAGACATCTGGTATGACAAGAGAGTCTTCAGGATCCACACCACTAGGTTTCAGAAAAGATGGTTTCTATTCCTTCTCAAATCCTTACCAACGCCGAAAGTGGTAATCCTCCACACCACATAATATGCAATCCAAATTTCAAGTCACTGTGAGTGTCACTTGTCTCCAGCAAGCATGAATCAAATATAACTGTTCAAACAACTAGAGGAGCGAGCAATTCAGCATTAACTACCAAACCTGCTTTTCTGACAGAGTCTGAAAAACAGAACACGAAAATGCTAAAAAGAACCTTCGCATTAGAAGGCCATAACCTCTAACCTCGACACTTTACCTCCTTCTGGAGTCAGGAGCAACCCATTAGCATCAAAGGACAGGGGAACAGGTATGTTTCCTAAATTACATGAAAATTTTGATAAAGAAGATGAATTTGATTGGGACCAAAAAAACCCATACAGCATTATGAACCCTTTTGTTTATTTTTTGTAAAAAGTCCTGTACAATGTTTTGTACCTGAGTTCATGTGAAATTGCTTCAGCTTCATAGAAAAGAGTCACACACATCGTTTTACCCTCAATCGTGTCTACAAAAATTCTATAACTCACATCGATAATATCCATATATTTAGGTGATATAGCCGGGTGATCGGTGAAACAAGGGAAGTAGAAAAAAGCAAGACATCAAGTTACGCTTCAAGAATATTAGTATAATTGCAAACATGGTGATTTATACAATGTCAAAAATCAAACATGAACATCAAGTGCACATTAATATGAAAACTGTACCTGAAAGTTCCAGAAGTGAGAACCGATGAAGTTGGCATAACTCCCAACTTGGATAGTCACAACTTCTCTCATACCTCCTGTCAAAAGGGTCTTATTTTCAAGTAATAAAATGGACTAAAAGAGATTAAATCCCAGAAAACTGATTGCCATACAGACACAAACAAACGGTCATGCCATACAGACACAAACAAGCAGTCATGACAGTATCCCAAAAGTTAGATAACTAATTACTACCTCTACTGCCATAAGAACAGCAAAATGAAAACCCTAGAGAGTCAGACGAATTATACCGTGAGACCAGAGAGACGTTGTGGAAGCGCAGCTATGCCTATATAAAGTGAGAGGAAGAGAGGGAGAGAGACGAGCTAGAAATAGGCAGTTGAGCTACAAGTCCGAGAACTTCGAGAGAGACATTCATGAGGTGTCCTAAGCAGTTGGAGTGGGCTTGGATCAAGGTCTCAGGAGGCTCGACCCAAATAAATGTTTGTGTCACATAACAGTTAAATTGATGTGCAGCATTTTTTTTTGGGGGGAAAAGAGGAAAGCAACGAGGATACCGGACTGATAATCGGGTCAAATTTATCGAGCTCATTTTTTAAAATAAATTTAAAAAATTATTCGAATTTGGCTCATTTTTAGAACTGAGTCTGACTCAATCTGAATCCGAAAAACTCAACTATTTTACATGTAAACGAATTAAGTTTTAAGAGTACGAATCAAATCTTTTTAGAGTTTAAAAAATTATTCCTATGATAATCATTAGTGGTCTAACAAAACACCAAACATGCCAATTACCGCTTTTTGTTGATATATGATAATGGGTTTATGATTGGGTAACACTAGACTATTAAAAAATAGGAAAAAAGAATTAAATAATGTGAAATTGATACCGTGCGGAATATTTACAATTTAAATGAGTACAAATAGGCTGAAAAAGAATCGTCGCGTCAATGTCGCATCAATTAGTTATTTTAACTTATTTTTTTGTCAATTTAGCATCATCCTTTATGATTTACCACAATGGGTATTTAGGTTCGGTTCAAAACTATATGGCTACAATTGCAACCTCTCATAGTATATTTCACCTTTTGATAGACTGACCCCATTGGCAATTAGGACAAAGAATATTTCAGTGATTTTGCCCGTTGAGGATGTTCGAGTCAAGGCACAACACTACTTGATGTCTCATACTGATAGTCATGGATGTTAAGTAGGGTTATGCATCGCTTTGGATATAGAAGAAGGCAATATAAAGCAAGTTATGTCAAAGAGCAATGTGACATGGCCTAATTTGGGGACCTTATGCATTATAATCATTAAATCAATCTCAATATTAGATGAAACCTACTTTCCATCCAATAACCACGCCTTCAAATTAGATACAAATGATGTTTTTTGTCAACAAAAATTATTTCAGCCTTTTGGATGGATGTGTGTGTGAGAGAGAGAGAGAGAGAGATAGAGAATTTGAGTTGAAACTTGAAGCACCACGTCGAATTTGAGGCATACATAATTACCTAAAAATCTTGGCTCATTTGGTGAAAGACCTTGCATCCCATCACGAACCCTTAAAATTGTTGAAGATCTTTTTATTTCTCTCCTTTCTCAACTCCTGGTGCTGCTATTCTTTAATTCCATACTAACATTACTGGGTATTCTCATTTCAATTCATATCATCATCATTGCAAGTTGCGAGTTTGAGGCAGATAAGGTCAATTCGATGGAGGTGCAGCAAACCCTCCCCCAGTGTCAAAAGTTTCTGAGCCACTACCACTAGCTTAGGAGCTTGTTACTCCTTTATTTTAAATTCAAGTTGTTGAGGTCAACTAAGAGGACATTCGAAAGGAGTTGGAGCAGCAGGAGCAATCAACTCCAATGGGTGGAGCTAAGCTAAATAAGGACTCACATATGTGAATGTTCATCTCATTAGAAAATTTGGTAACTGACGTTATTATCGACTTACGAAAATCCAAACATATAAGAACACCCTCATCTAAGAAGATTCAATGAATCGTCAAAGTGCTCGAAGAAGAGTATGGTCTGAAAAAGCTACGCTCGATCAAAAAAGACAACCAACGATATGACAAAAATAGTCTCTTTTACAAGGACTCCAAAGAGTGTTTTAATATATTCTTGAAAACTAGAGTCTCAAATCGAGAATAAAATCAAAAAGAAAAGTAGAAAAAGGGTTGATTCAGTGGTTTGAAAATGCTCCATGGAAAAGGAGAAATGAAGCAATGGAGTAAACAGGGCAGAGCGAGAATCCCATACCAGAGGAGGCAAAATCTTAAAGGAAAATTTTTGAATTTTAAAGATGAAGATTCAAGACTAAATTATTAATGAAAAATAAAGCCAATACCATTCCACCTCAACAAAAATATGGACCAAAAAGTGTAAATTAATATTTATGTTGTATAATTTAACTCAATCATATTAAAATAAGATATAAAAATTCTTTTAAACCTAAAAAATTATATAAGTTTGACTCATTCTACGTTAAATTTATCATCAATCCTTCATTTATTTAATAAGCTCCATTGATATAATCTCTCATCTTTTTGAGGAATTAATTCATTGGAAGAGTCAAAATGGTTTAGAGTCGGGATATTCCCATTTACATCTAATTGTGATACTACATATGTGCCCCTAATTTATTCAAAAACCCATGGAAGTCAGCTATGCAATTATTTCTGGAAAATCAAAATAATGTATTAAATTCATTTATACTCAATTCGGGAAGAAAAAAAAAATCCGTTTTACTAGGTTAGCGGGTAGTAGGTTAATAAATTCATTTATACTCAAACTAATGCATTATCTTCCTTTTAACATGTTATACTTCCAAGAGAAATAACGTAAATAAAAGATAACAAGAATTCTCTGATAATTTAGAAGTTTTAGGTTCAATCTCTTCACACCCCCTAAAGGCTAGCCACCCTTCTTGTCCCTTTAGAGACATGCTCTAACCTAGCTCAAATTACAATAGTCACCTACCAATGTAAACTTGAACACCCTCTAATAAAAGAAAAATGAACCATAGAACAATGGACTTTGAACTCAAAATTTATGTTAGTGAACAACAACCAAGATAAGTTCAGACATTTAAAAATGGTTATGTTTTTGTCCTAATTCATTCAAAATCCACCGATGGAAGCTACATCAACTTCCTCATGTGAAAGCAGGCAGAGATGTTAAGCTCAATAAACGAGAGAAAATGATGAAATTCACCTACTTTCATCGCCTCTCTCTCTAAGTCTAAGCTTTTCTTTTAGGAAAAAGACCTCAGGATTTCCCTGTAGAAGTTGCTGTTTGTTTTCCGCACAATCTGATTTCTCTATATATGTATCTGGTGGGTCCATCTATACTGCATTATCAACCGATTTCTCATCCTCAACCTCTTCCATGCTATCGCCACCAGTGAAGGAAACACCCTTTGAAGACCCCGCCAAATGGAGGGGGCCTTCCGGGGAGCTGTACTGATGACCTTCACACCAATCTTGGTCCATCGAGAAGCCATTCGATGGAGCTGCTAAATAAATTGGAATTCTTCGGACATGGAGTCTGTATTTCTGCAATTACACAACAATTCATTATCATAATATGTCATGCGTTAAAATAAAAATACTTAAATTATACCCTCCAAACTTAAGTTTTTAAGTTCTGATACTATGTTAAACAATCATCTATTCTAAAAGTTTAAGTTGTAGAAGGTTTAAATTAAGTGTTCCTCACGTGCAAGCTAGATTTTGGGCCTAACATGTAAAATTTTTTAATAATTAGAATGACAACGAGGTTCAAACATAGAACATCGTGTTATTTAAAAGAAAGAAGCCAAGAAATGGGAAATTTTGAAGGGAAATCACAGGTTCATAGGGCTTTCGTCCCTTGGCCGACATTCTGAGAATTTTGAAGGGAAATCTCAGGTTGAAATGTATACCTGCAAATGGCTTTTCACTTCATCATTGGTTAGGTCATCTACTTGCATCAGATCTCTAATCTGTCTGGGTGTGGCAGCTGCAAAATAGACACACAAAGAGACCAATTCTGCAACATAAATATTGGTAGTACATGAAAGAGAAAATCTCCACGCTGAAAACTTTACCCCTACAAAAAAAACCAAATCAATAAACAAACAGATATTTTTCAGGCGTGGTTTCACTGTAATTTTCATTGTCTTGGTGTTTATTCATGTTAAATGGATCCCATTTTTAAATCAAAAAAAAAAATGTAATTTTGGAGTTTTATCAATAATTTGCTTGTGCATGTGCAGATCTAATATTTTCAGAATCCTTCAACACCCCACTCTCAATTTATAGATTGTACTTTTCCCGTTCGACATAAGGGTCAAACATTCATATTCAAAACCGTAAATGAGATTTTTATTTCATACAGCTCCTCGTTCAATTCTTTCAAAGTTATTGAATCCTTTTCAGCATTTGAGAATCCCCTCCATTCTTCCGCTTTGATTTGTTTTGTCATTTGAAATTAAATATTGGTTGCAAATAGTTGTGGGTTGGTGGCATAAAACTTTTTATTTCTATATATTAATGTTCAAATTTGTTTCTCACCCTATTTATTGGTAATATAATATATTAAATTATTTCAGAGAATTTTTAATTACCGATGATATACAAGTGAGTATATTTTTTTTTGTTGAAAATTTTTTATTTTATTTATCCTTGATGAAAATTCAAAGTTTTCAATTTTGCAAATCATACCCAAAAAAAAACATGACACAAATTAGGAGAAAAAACAAGTAACTATCTTTGGTACCCGTATTTATCCATGTTTTATTGTTTAGCCCCAACCAAAAAAAAAAAAAACCAGCGTGTTAAACAACCAGAGACCGATGAAATTCCCTTTACAAACCCAAAACTTTGCAACTTCAGAGCAAAATTTTACAAATAGACAGAACAGTTTAACAATAAGTTGAAGTTCAGATTTAGTTTTTTTTATTTTTTATTTTCTTACCTTGTGCTCCTCCAAGTTCGTGAAGTGCATTCACAAATCGCCGGTGTAATTCCGGCGACCAACAACGCCTCTGTTTCTTCTGCTGTGGGTTGCTGTGTGATGAATCAAAGCAGTTCAAGTTCAAATCAATTGAACCATTCATTTTGGTCACCGGAATGGAGAGAGATAAACCATCAAGAGATGAAGAAATCTCCTTGTGTTTCTTCAATGGAAGAACAGATGCCTTTCCCCTGTTCCTTTTGTTGCATAACTGATGTGAATTCTTTGCAGAGCCTTTCTCTTCTTCATTTCTCTGAAAATCGAACAATCCAAAAGAAATTATAAAATATCCAAATTAAATTATCGATATTTAGTGTGTTTGTGTATATGAAATTCTTACCGATTTCAGGTTCGATGAACGGTCTCGTCTTTTGATGTCAGAATTTTCATAGTCAAGAGGAGCGGTCCAGAGCTGAACAGAGCTCATCCAGTTCTTCTTATCATCGGAATCACTTGACGCTTCTACCCCTCCATCTTCTTTCGAATTACCCTTCAATGGCTCTGTCACTGGCTGAGCATTTGCTTCCATACAGTGCATTGTCTCCTCCTTCAATCTCTCAATTGCTGTAGACCCAAAAACAGATATCGAAAAAAAAAAACTCAAATACAAATTTTACTAAAATTTAATTATACCTAAAGAGAGAGAGAGAGAGAGATGAACTGACCATCGTTTAAGAGATGCATGCAGAGAGGAAGTTGACATATAAAGGCATCGATCTTTTTCAATTCATCTTGTAATGCATGGACATAATCGTTGAGCTTTGATAATTTCTTGGAAGTATCATCGACCATGGAAACTTCAGTGAGAATATCAGCAATGGTCTTTGGGACAAAAACTGAATTCAAATCTATTGTACCCATTTTTCCTTTCCTCTCTCTCAGTATTTTTACTGCTCTTTTACATTGATTTGCTCAAATAAACATGCAGCCTAACACAGAGACTCTGATTTATAGATGCAGTGCTCTGATGATACGAGGAGGGCAAAATTGGAATTGTCAAACAGGCGATGTGATTCTCCGGTCAAAGAAAGATTCGTGGTTTTCACTTTCGGGTTTCCGCATATCCAGTCAACTCAGTAAAATGTGGTTCAATCGACTCAGTACGATATGCGATACAATGACCTTTTTAACCCAAGTTTTGTATTGTTCAAAATAAAATAAAATAAAAACAAGTTTCGTAAGTTGTTCTAAATAACCTATATTTTATTATCAAAAATCGATAATCTAGCACTTGAATGGTACGAAACTTGGTTTTAATTAATTTTAGAATAAATTTGATTTATCTTTATTTCAAGAATAAGATTGACATGGAGATTGGAATTACTTGATTGGTCATATAATCCTAGGATAGTAATGAGTTTTTACCCAACCAAGTTCTACATTTATTTCTACAAAGTTATGAGCTTGTAAATATATCTTATTTGACCTTATCTGCATATCAATCAATTTGAACGCGTTTTTATGAGTTGTTTTTTATTTGTGTCAACGAAATTTAATACGTAAGTGCAACTTAATACATTTTGCAACAATAATAATATGCGTTCTTAGGAGTCATTTTGTAATTGAATCAATGAAACTTGATACGTTTTGTAACGGATAATAATAATTTGTATTTTTGTGAGTCGCTCGATACCTGAGTTAATGACGTTTTGTACGTTTTGTAACGGCTGATAATACGACACGTTGGTTTGGTGGACATACATTGTGCTTTTGTGGGCAATCTGGTCTTTCTATTCAACAGTGCTCTTTTGATAAGGATGACCTTTGTCTTTGTTTTGTTGTCAGTTTTGCCCTTACATGTGCATTTTGGAAGTTGCTTGGGGATTAATGTAATCAGATTCTTTGTGATTGTTAGCGCACTTTTAAACAATGCCTTAAATGCAAAAACAGTTTCACCAGATATTCCTCAAAAAGTAAACACAAGAAGGGAAGTTTGGCATTATGGCCATAGACCTATGGATCTATCGGAGTGGTAAATCACTCTTTTGATTATGGGCTCTGTAAGGAAAATATTTTCTCGACATAGGATTTAACCTGGGTTTAGGCCCAATAATTTTTATCTCTCGTCCCATTGAGAACTAGTCCCACATCGGTAGAGAATCCTCTCCCCCAATACCATATAAGTCTTCACTTACTATAGAGAAGGTATCCACTAGCACGTGCTAGTGGGTATCTCCTTCATACGTTGAGAAGACTTAAATCGCAAGAGGGGAAACGACTCTCTCTCGATGTGGGACGACAGGTAAAGGCTACTGAATGGTCTAGACACCAGGTCAACCAAAATCCTTCGTGGAGGGTGATACCCTTTACAGACTCATACTCTATCCGAATTTTGTGAGAATTCAAATCGAATATGTCAAACTCATTTCTAAACGAGTCAAAAAAAATTATTTAAGTTCAATTTTTTTAGAAAATAAGTCGAGTTTAAATAGGTATACTATTTTACATATAAATAAGTCAAGTTTTGAGAGTTCGAATCGAGCTTATTAGACTTATTTTTTTGAACGAATCTAAAAAAATTATTCACACTCGAATCGTTTAAAATAAAGTGTAATGGTCTTGAATGCTTTAGAGCTATCAACAAATTTTATAAATAAGCTAATGTTTTCTCTTTTTATGTCAATTTCAAAAGGTTTGGATTCAGATATGTCAGAAAATCTGGCACTTATTTTTTTAACTTTAAAATGAAACTAATGAATTATTTGATGAAATTAAGTAGAAATTCGTATATTATTTACTAAAATTTAGTTCTAATGGGGTTATTCGAATAGTATTGAATTTCAAATCTAATGATTGATCATGGGTTCGAGTGCAAACCAACATGGCCACCCTTGATTCTTTGAACATTCTATCGACCAAGAGATTTAAGTGAGTCAGTTTTTTTTAAAGGCAATACTTCATTTCTTGTATGCTCCTCCTTGGACAATGATATTGCCATTCTTTGGAGTTTTTCTTCACCCTTCCATGAGTGTTTTTTCTTAATGTGTAGCTGATAGTTTAATGATAAATCGTATTTGTTAAAGGTCATTTTTGACTATTAAGTGATTATCAAATGAAGTTTGATTCGTGAAAATAGAATTGTTTGTTGTTTAGTTTTGGTAGTGCTGTAGTGATAGACTATTCTTCTAAATTAATAGTTATGACTCAAATCAGACATTCCATAATAAGAGACTCTCATGGTCACACTCAAAGAGAATTACTACCTACTGGTCTTTCCTTCTCTCTTCTTCCCGTTCAAAAAATAAAAACATAGTTATACTATTATAACGGTTGATTCTTTATTACAATTCTGTTCTATTGATATATGCATAAAAAACAAAAGAGTACGATTCCATAAATAAAATATTTTCAAACTAATTATCATTATTTATTTTTCCTCCACGTCAAAAAGAGGTATCTTTATCACATGAAAGGTTCTCTATAGGAAAACAAATTTTTAAAGTGTTTTATCGAATTTGCCCTTATGGATCTTCCAGATAAAAAGAATCTCACACATGGTGCCCATCCCCACCAAGATACTGACACGTGTTGATAAACTTTTGGGAACGAACGCATCAGATTCCTCACAGCTTGTGCTCATTCTTTTTCGTTCGTTGCAGAGGAATCGTTTCTTCCAGAATCCCACAAGATTTTTAAATCAAAGACAAAAGCAATTCCATCCCATACCCCACCCCCACCGTCTAACACGTGGCCAATGAGCATCTAATAAGATTCTTTTTTATATTTTCAGCAAAATAAAAGCTATTGAAATTTAAAAAAAATAATTTAATCTATTAATTTAATGATTAAACAGTGACATAATCTAATAAAATTAGAAAAATATTATAATATCTAAGTCTTAGCCCAAATCTTATATTCTAAATGCATATGTATCGCACATTCAATAAAAAATAATTATATGGAACCCACAGAGTGCAATGTATAATGCACATACATTTGGGATACAAGATTTTGGGCTATGACTTAGACAACATAAGCGTGTTGATAAAATTACTAGGATGATAGCTGTTGAACTTTTTTATTAAAATTCTATCACTTTAACATATTATTAAGTCAGCAAATTGAGTTAGTTTATTATGTTCAAATAGTATTAAGAAAAGGGAAAACTCTATGGTACCGAAAAAAGTTGTTTGATATCAGTACTGTCGGTTACTACTTTTTATAGTAAAATTACAATTTTTTTAAAAAAAAGTTACAACTGCTCAAGAGAAAGTCACAATTGATCACAAACACTCATGTTCGATCATGAACTCTTGGTATCGATCCCAACTTTTCATGATCAATTATGTCATTTAAAGTTGTAATTTACACCTTAAAAAATTATAGTTTATACTTTAAAAAAATTGTAATTTAGCTTTAAAAAATTATAACTTAATCTTAAAAAATTATAATTTTTAATAAGATTCTACCACTAGCGTTTCCTTGTGGTTACTTTTGTTGGTCTCTCTCACATTTTATGCTTTAATTAACTTTTGATACAATTGAAAGAGTAGTTGTTTGAGATAGGTACACCATATCTATATGGTAGATTGAGTTTTTCAAAGGGTATGCCCATCCAAATGCATCTAACTTTTTCAATTATTTTTTTTTTAAAATAGAACTAATTTAAAAAGATTTACATTTGTTTTGGTTCTCGTTAACCAAGGATTGAAGATTAAGAGAAATGAACTAGATATAGGATCAAATGTATTAAATTAGATTCCATTTGTCCTACTCTTTCTAGTTGTTTTTGCACTCCACAACTTGAGTGGCACTAAGATGAGGAGCTCTCATATAATCGATGTTCATGGTCCATTTTTTAGCACTTTTAATTTCTCGTTCTTCGATAAATAAAAGATAAATGAATAAAGAAATAGCTATACCGATCGGGAATTTCAATGGAAGAAGAAAATATAAGTGAAAAATGAATAAACCAATAAACTATATTACTATTTCTTTTTCTTTTGGCAATGAAAAATCATTCCAGACACAACAAACAATGTTATGGGGACTTAATTTGGGGACCGAACCAATGATCTAATTTAATGCAGTCATTAAATTAGTTGCAAGTTTCAACATTAAATGGAACTTATTACCAATCCAATAATTATATTGAATTATGTCCCACAATTAAGTTTAAGTAACATTTTCTAGCAACGATTTCATTCAGACTCATGGTTATAACATAAATTTTAGATATATACAATTACTTGTAAATTATACGTATCAATTAAATTTAAAGTTTATATGATTAGGAAGCTCAAATTCAAGACAGACGAATCTATGTTTCGTTGTTTCTTTTATTCGACTACTGAACTGACCAATGTCATGAGTTTGAACCGACCCATGTGAGTTTCTACCTTTCTTATGAAATGAAACACCCACCCCACCCCACACCACCCGAAAGTAAAGAGTTAATGCTTGTTATGTTGACAAACACTCATGGGACGCGGAAAACAGGGCATTCTTCCACTTTCTACATATGCAAATTTGGATGATTGTGAATGATTCCATGCAAAGCAAAATTGGTTTGATCCTAATGGGTCAATATTGCCCTTGCTTTTGTGTATCAAAAGTTCTTGCTGGTTGGACCCACCATAATAATAGATAGGTAGCACTTGATCCAGATCTGAAAAATATCAATTCACTGTACACTGGTTTGCATGACTTAACACAATTATAACCTCTTGGAAGGAAGAATTGGTGTTCAGGAAAACTCTACGCTAGGGAAAAATGATTTTTTTGGTATTGGTAACATCGGTTATTATTTTTGTATGATAATGTTATAATTTTGAAATGAGAAATTATTATTGTTTAAGGGAGGTCATGATCGATCACAAACACCTGTGAACGATCATAAAAAATACGGTATTAATCCTAACATTTCATGATCGATCATATCTTTTAAAATTATAACTTAATCTTAAATAATTATAATTTTCGATACCGATCTTGTATAAGTTCCTTGGCGTTGAATGATCCCATGAAGTTAGGACTTGACTATTGTACCGAAGAAAAATTTTTAATTCCGTACTTTTAATTTTTACTGTTTTAATGGATATTTTTATAACTTTTGTGGTTCATTTTATAATTAAACAATTTATCATTTGTGGGTGTTTTTAATCATTATTTTGTGTATTTTTACCACATTTATGGTAATTATTTTAACCACTTTTTTTTATACAAAAAAAAAAATTATCACTTTTGCGAGTGATTTACTATATATGTAAATATTTTTATCACTGTTGTAATAATTATTTTTATCATTTTTTTGAATACCACAACGTTGATAAAGATATTCATAAATATAATAAAAAATTACATATATAATAAATAAAGATATGATACCCAAAAAAAAATTTGATAATGTAGTCAACTCCACGAAGTTACCTATTGCAAATCAACTTTGGGCAGAAGAGTACCCTAAAGTTGCGTTTTCTTTTGTAGTACTTTAGGGATAAGGAGAGAACGGTTGTAGTACCTCTATACGCATGCCTAGCAATGCAATAAGCACCGAACAAATTAACAACCACAAAATGTATATACACATCAACACTACTGTAGAATTTTTTTCAATCATATATCATTTGAATGATGTAAATTTTAGTAATGTATAATCATTAGCAAATTACGAAAATATGTATATATTAATAATAATAGAGAATTATCTCAAGCATTTACATTTTAGGTTTAAAGTCACAAGATATATATTCTAAATGTGTACAATATTATTCTTTACAAATCACGGGCATCAAGGAACCATATATGTCAAAACCCTCATACGAGGGTTGAACTTAGAACCTCAATCTAATGACCAGTATAATCTTGCAAAAGTCGAATATGTAATCTCACTATATACCAACAATATCTGTCTCTAAAGCATCGTATTATTGGATTCATAACTTCCCTCAACCAATTAACAACCAAAATAATCCTAAACTAGTAGAGACAGAAATGAACTATAAAGCAGACGTTTTGAATTCGAAACTTGACAATTTTTTTGAGATCAAATCATAAAGGACTTATCTCTCACGAATATTCTAGTCCTGTCATAGATGACTTGTCTTTAACAAAATTGGATAGAGAACTAGTCGATGTGCGTATAAATTAGACTATATACCCCCACACTGTAATACCAAAAAAAAAAAATTGACAACCCAAATAAAGTAGAAGATGATAAGTTTGAACAATTTGCTACTCGTGCAAACTTTCTAAAAGGTAAAAACAGTGGTATAAAATCAACTGTTGATTATTTGCTTTTGACAAACTTGTAACCAAAAGCCATACTATATATATCTTAAGAGTGTGAGGTGTTTCATACACCACTACTAGAGAGAGACATTCATTAACGTAAGATTCTGAGGCAAACCCACTCCCCGCGTTTGAAAAGAAAGATTCCACACTGCATTTGCAAATAACATCGATTCGCCGCATACAAGGGCTGTGTGTGCTTCCATGTGATCCTTTTTGTGGCGGGTACTGTTTTAATGTATCATCTTTCTCGGTAAAGCTACGTGTTTCCTACTTTGCCTCTTCTCCACCGAAAATGCAGTATAAATATCCAAGAAAATAATAATTAATATAGTATCGAATCTTTTTTTTTCCCGGTACGATAATCAAACACTCTATTTCATACTAATGGTTAGACTTGACAAAATATATTACATTTCGATTATTCAATACGAAATTAACTGATTTGAGTTTGACTTTAACGGGTTCGGGTGATAAAAAGATGAACTTGCTTGATACACGGATCGTGTTCGAATGAAATTTATCAACTCGTTTATCATTCCCTTACACGTTTAGATTATAAAAAATTATACATATAAATTGGAACTAAAACCTGTTCAATTTTAATTTAAAAGCTCATATTCTATTTCCAGCCCAACTCATCAGCAGTTGCATATATAGGAATTGGATGTTGAATTTGGAATATATTTTTTTGGCTTTTTTTGGTTTGTTTTGGTTTTTTATTTCATAATATGTTAGCGGTGGAATTCGGTTTTTGATAGATACGTTGGATGTTTGAATTTGGTGCTTACATAATTTTTTATGATACACGGATCAAATGGGTATGTAATTAGGGCTGGTAACTCTAGACACGATTCGTGAAACTGACACGATTCGTGAAATCGACACGAACTCGACACGGATTTAGTGGATTTGGGTATAATATTAATGAGTTCGGGTGGTTAACGGGTTATCTCGATAAACCCGTGAAATAAACGAACCGGTTTCGTATTTAACCCATAAACTCGTTTCAACCCGTTAAGAGTGATACAATAAATTTTTAAAAAACAAGTTAGGTCTCTCAGCTCTGTCTCATTTCACACCTCTCATCTATAGAATTATTCAAATTTAATAGTCATTTAATATTTATTTTTTGTCTTTATTTTTTTGTTCAGTCATGATTTATTGTTATAGTAAATAGGTCAAACATGTGTAATGTGTGACGAGTTAATGATTTTTCATGTAAACTTGAAATTATCTAACCTATTCTCTTATTTAGCGGGTGACACGCGGGTAATATCGGGTAACCTGTCTTATAAATGATTTGTATATGAGTGTGATAGTTAGACTCGTTTATATAAACGAATAAGGTATAGATGAAAGATTTTTTAACAGAAACTCATTCCACCCGACACAAAATTGTTTCACTCGACACGATTACCAGGCTTATATATAATTGTAACAAGTGACAGGGTTATCGTGTCGATCCAAATTTGACACAAAGCAATTCATTTATTTGACGGGTTATATGGGTCTTTTTGGATAACCCGTTAAATAAATGGATCATGTTCATTTTTTACGATTTCCACCAGTTTATTAAACATTTGGCGTACAGGTGCAGTAGTGTTTGACATGAATGGAACCCGTTCAATCCAACACCAGGGACAGCCCAACATAAGTGTAGATCCTAGGCTAAAAAAGTTAAATTATACCCTATGAATATTTGCAATGAAAATATAAATAATACTAAAAAGTTGTAAAAATATTTAAAATTATTTATTTACTTGTTTTGCTTTTATTTTTCTTTTTTAGATTCAAAAATAGTAATTGAATTTTTGAATTGAAACTTTGTACATGAAAATTTAGTCAACAAAATCGAATACATTTGGTGTTATCTGTTGAAAATAAAAATAAAGAGAATGAAAATTCAGGTAACAAATAAGATTAAATTTTCAGAACAAATGTAAAAGTAAAAATTATTGTGAGTGAAATGGTCCAAGAATATATGAAACATGATTTAATATTGTAGAGAACCAACAAGATGTTTTAACAAAAACAAAACTATGGCTACAATTAATTTCAAATAGTCACAAGTAAAAAAATAAAAAAAATAATTTTAGACAGTGAAATACTTCAACTTACTTTATTTTATGGTCATTTTGTGTGCTTTCAGAAAATAATTTTTGCAAAATTCCATCCTATATGAGAAGTGACTTGAAACTTAGTCTAACAAAATGTATTAAGTTACAATTTATAGCTACTAGTTGATAAATAATAAGTTAGATGGTTGGTTTTGTAAGGAAGATAACAAAACAAATTTATTAGGTAAGGACACATGTTTTTTGTATACCATAAATAGTGGATAAGATTAAAAAAAAATCAAGATGAACTTTAGGGCCCTAAAATTTATAAAAAAAAAATCTAAAAATCTATACAATATAAACTATTTGTACTCAATTTAGGGACTTAATTTTGAGACCTAATAAATTAAGTTTATTCGATGCTTGTGAACTCCTTTCAATGTTAGCCCCCTTTTGTTAATGCCATGGTTAAAATGCATTCAATTTGTAGATTACGTTCAAAAATTAAGTCTAATAGCATTGTATACAATTTCATTTTGGGGGCTATATAAACAATGGCCCTAGGGATGGACATGCATTATTTGACACGAAACTGTTTAACCCAATACGATTGTCAGGCCTACTAATAGTCATACTTAAAAGTGCGTCACTTCATTTTATGTATTTGGGAACGAATAAAGTATTGGTTTTGATATCATACTAAAAACTACAACTACTAAATAAGATTAGTTGTAACTCATTTTAGATCAAATTTTATTGTGACTAAACATAATTAAGAATCTATCCTACATGTTAGAGTTGTTTATAAAATATTAAGATGAATTCCAAACATCCCCATTTTTCTATAGATGGAGTCGTAACTTAACCTGATTTTCAAATTAATTTTTAGAACAGTACTAAAAAAATAAGCACAAATTGATGTTTTGCATACCACCTGTCAAGTATCAGTAATAAATACAGTAATTAATCAGTAAAGAGAGAAGACAAGAATTATAGTGATTCAGTCAATATGACATACGTCCACTTTTGAATGACTTGGGTCGCCGGATATTTTATTAACTCAAGTGTAGAAAAAGCAGAGAGTTACAAGTCTTGAGAGGGAGAGGAGATATGTGCTCAGTTGGGTGATGATGCCCCCCAAGTGTTGATAGAGTTTACAATTTATAGTCGGCCCCTAACAGATTTGGGCGACTTAATAACAACTAAGAAACTATTCTTGTGGAACTCACAACTCCTTCTCAACGGGCGAGTGGTTGAGGTGTTCTCCATGAGATTTGGTCAATGAGGAGGTGAGGGTTGACTATTTTCAAGGCAGTGAGGGTGAGGCTCCCGGTGCTCTCTTGATGACGTAGCCAAGTTGACTTTACTCTTTGATGAGTTTGATTGGACTTGGACCATATTGAGCTTGATGGGTCTTTATAAAACTGGGCTCTTAGTTAATATTGGAATTCTCACATGGATCGGATTATTTGGGCTTGGCCCATCAACTTTAACCCTTCATGTTTTATCCAATACATTCTATCAGATTAATGGTGAAGGAGGTATTGAAGTATCTCCAAGGCCGAACTCCATATCTCTTGAGAAACATGAGGATGAGGCAGAAGCGAGAGAAAAGAAAGGAAAAAAAAGTCTGATCCCTTGAAGTTTAGGAGTTAAAAATGTAATGAAACTATAAACTGTTGCAACATTCGGGTGCAAAGTTAAAGTTTGTCAAATATATAGTCTGCCTGTTCTCGTTCGGGTTGTCAAAATAGATCCATTGCCAGAATAACAAACGAAATGGTAGAATCTTCACTTAAACTTCATGCAAAAACCCCATTTCTGGGAGAAACTTACAATTTTTGTTTGGATTAATCTCAAATTGTATTCCAAAAGATCGTTTGAATCTCAATTTGTACCCTCAAAGATCAAAAATTTTAATTTATACCCTCAAAGATAAAAATTTATATCAATGCGCACCTCAAGCTAACAGTCGTCAATTTGCTATTTAAAACTAAATTGATAAATTACACCTAAACCCTCTCATACTTGTCACTTAATTATCTAGATCCCTCACATTTGAAATATTACACCTACATCTCTTGAGAATTCAAAAATGACTAAAAATGTTCTCCTAATTGGGCATTCAAATAATTCTATTTAAGTGATGTATTGTGTTGGATATAAAGAATATTATATAAATACCTGCATTATATTGGGTATTCAAATGATAAATTTGATTTTAAACTTTAGAGTATAACGAGCCTACAAAATAAAGGGTAGTCTGAAATTATAATTTTTTATTAGAACGAAATTATATTTTTTAACAGTTATATTAACATATATCAACGACAAAAGATTATATGTTACACGTGCACATACGTTAAGAGGTGTAAGAGTAATATTCTGAATGTGAGAAGTCCAAATAATTAAATGACAAATATGAGGGGATCTATGTATAATTTATCCATTTAATTTTAAACATCAAACTGACGACTGTTAATTTCAGGTACGTTTTTATACAATTTATTATTTTTAAGGGTGTAAATTAAGATTTTTGATATTTAAAGGTGTAAATTGAGATTTGATCAATTTTTTAGAGTACAATTTACAATTAACCTTTTTTGTTTTTGGCAACCGGCTTGTGGGGCGGAGACAGAGCGGGGGCAATAGGGCAATTGCTCCCATATTTCAAAAAAGTTTTGGAGTCCATTTAAATTTTTTTAAAATCTATAAATTTGCCCCCACCAAAATATAGGAAAAAATTTGGAGTTAGTTTCATATTTAAAAATTAAATGGGATTCCCATGGATCAAAATTTTAGATTTGTCAATTGATAAATATGAATCCAATCTAATTTTGAATATGATGTTGAGAATAAATTGATATTTTTGACCAACTATCTACGCTCAAATTTGTCACAGATTTTTCATGAATTTAAGTTTTAAATATACAAAAATTCAATATGATGGTGATCAATTGATATATACATGTATATGAGAGTGTTATTTGGTGAAACTGGATTGAAATTAATAATTTACTAAAATTCAATTTTAGTTGGCTCTCATAAAATTGGTCGAATTTTTAATATTTAACTTATTCGGATATGCACAAAAATCATGAGACAATCAAAATTGAATTCAAAAATGAGTTTTTAGATTAATTTCAGATCAAGGTTTTCAGATTAAATTTGAATCAACCGAAATTCGATCTAAATCTTATGGTCGAAGGCTACCTACTATTTTTCATAAATCGCAACCAGTTTTAATGATTTTTGTTTGATTCGTCTCTTCAATCCAATGGTTGCCCCAATTACGGATAAAATCTGGCTCCACCCTTGATGGACTTTATATCTTTTCTTGGATGACATTGACACTTTGGTGGTCATATCCATTGTGATATTAGGGTTTTTTCAGTTCTCTCAAATCAGATGATCTATCATCAATCCTAATAGCATTTGTTATATTCAAGTGAATTTTCTCCAATCCATTACTTATACGAGACACTAAACTTAGGCCTGTTAATCTTACTTATAAATATACTCTAAAATCGAATTGAAATTAACAGGTTCAAGTAATAAATGAGTCAATTTGTTAAACTCAAGTTAAATGTTTCCAGAGAGTTAGGCAGAAGGAAGAAAAACATACGTCTGCACCACTGTATAATGCTTTTATGTAGAGAGAGGGTCAAGGGAGCCTTGACAGGTGATTCAATTTAATGAATTGAAACTAAGTCGAAATAAATGATACGAACTTGCTAAACACAGCTTATACGAAGTACGACTCTAACAAAACATGAATCAAATTACATATGTTTACAAATAGAACACCTATAAATTTAATAAGGGCTTTCCGTATTTTGTATTCCGAAAGATTTTAAGATTTTTATTTTATACTGTTAAAGATTAAATTTTTTATATTGCACATTTAATGTATCAAAAGTGTTAAAATGTAATCCTTCTATTAGCTTTTATTATTTTTTCATCAAAAGTCACTCTCTTGACACTAATGAAAAAACTAACTTTAAGCTAACATAATGATCAAATTGTAATATTTTTGATATATTAAAGGTGTAGTACGTGAAATTTAATCTTTAAAAATATAAAGTGAGAATTTTGAAATCTTTAGAGTATAAAATATAATTCACCCATTTAACAAATATAATATAACAAGATTTAGATACAATAAAAATTCAACACGACACGACTCATTATAATGTTAGAGAAACTCTCCATGACTATATGCTAAGTCTGCAAATCTACTCCACACCGATTATTTTGATTTTTGAATTCATAATTATAATGTAAATTTTAAATATATATAGTTATTCTCAAATCATGTAGGTGAAGTTAAACTCGAATTTTGTGCGATCGAAAAGACTCAAACTAAATAGTTATTCGGATTTGAAAAAGACATGAGAGCACCGTATACATTTAGTGCATGGAATCACTTTCTAGCATGGGCAGAATTTATTTCCCCTTCAAGTGAATAAGACATGAGAGCACCATATCTTAATCGTCCCATCTATTGACTTCAAGCCATCTCTTGCTTTTTTTTCACTATTTATGGGTTCGCTATAATCAAAAGTGGGGATGACAGTGGATTGAAGCAGTGGTAGGATGTAGTCTTCATTTGTGTACTCGCTTAAAAATATTTCATTCATTCCCGGTTCAACCTCATTACCGGGTATAGTTTTTATCCTCACTCCCGTCCACTGGTAAATTTGTAATCCCCCCCCCCCCCCCGGCTTCACCCTTTGCCTAAGTCCAAGTCCAACATAATCAAACATTATAAATTATCCAAAAAATCAAAAACATTGTATGTCACTAACTGAAAATTACCACATAATTCTTCTCATCAATAAGGATTAACATTTGATATACTGAGTAAACAAGAAGTCTATCCAGCACTTTTTAAGCAAAAAGTCTATCCAACAATTTTCAAAAAGCAAAAACTATATTCAACTAGAATAAACTTAAAAATTAGCAAAAAAAAATATTTAACATTATAATCATAATTTAACAAATATCATATTCAAGTAGCATAAAATAAGAAAATTCAGAATATTGTATATCTAACACAGAAAATTAAATGTAGCACATGAAAATTGCAGATCTAATACAAAAAAAAAAAAAAATAGAACAAGCAACATCTAAAAACCTTGTATCTAACACACTATATATCCAAAACAAAAATTCTCAATAGTTAACGCAACACAGACCCTTAGATCTAACAAAATACATTACAAATCTAACAAAAAGGATCACAGATTAAACAAAAATCATAAAAAAGAACACAAAGATAATAGATCTTACCTTATTGGATATAGGAAAATAAGTGTCAGTCCATCCCCGTGCGGGTTTATACAGGTATCCCCATATACGTCTATCGTTCAATACATATGGTTCATACTTGGTCCAAACGAGATGGGTTTAGACGAATACCCATTTTTTCTCGGTCCACTGTCTTTCCTAATCAAAGGATTGTGGATAGAGAAATCAAGAGCACCTGAATCTGAACAAAGAAAACTTTAGTGTTGTGGGTCTTAACGCAATAGTAAGATTCTTTTATTGTGATATAGAGGTTATAACTTCAAGGGTTCAAATCATGGAACACGATCTCTTTATTTCACATGAGTAAGGTTTCGTATATCTAAGCCCTTTTTTCGACCACACAATAACAAAAATCTCTTATACTGGCCCTCTTACTATTGTTGTCTACATTTGAGTAGGTTAGTAAATCAATCTAGTAACTTGATATTTACTGTGTGTTTGGTACGATGAAAAATTGGGTGGATGGAAAGTGAAGGGTGGAAAATGGAAGGAAATAAAAGTTTTTCCATTGTTTGGTTTCAGAAGAAAATGTGATGGAAAGAAAAGTTGGGAGGAAACATCATTACTTCTGCCTACCATTTTCAGTCTATCCACTTTTTGGGCGAAAAGCCAGAGAGAGGATGAAGACTTTGAGTGGGGGACTAAGCTAATTTTTTTCATTTGTTATGATGAAAAAAATGGAAGGATAGAAAGTTGGAAAGATGAAAAGTTGGAGGGATAAATAAAATATCATGTTTGGTAAAGAAAGAAAATAGGAATGATGAAAAAGTGGATGAATTAATTTTCTTTCCAACTCACAAAAATCAATCCCTCCAAAATCGGAAGGAAAGTGAATGAAAAGTTAATTATTTGTGTTAAAATGTGTTGGAGTATAGTCTAATTTATTAGGGTTTCTTTTCCCTTTTTAATCCTTACTATGAATGTATTTTTTGCCTAGATCACAAGGATGTTTAAGTCACTTTGTATTATTATTTGATTATATATACGAGGCTCTACTCTTAGTTTGACTATCTCATTCACTCACAAATATTTTTAGTTGGTATCAGAGCTACAACCTAACCCTAGCCTCAGCCAAACATCACAACCAGCGAAAGACACAGCCAACTCCACCGATTGTCTCCGGCAGCAATCTTACCCGACCAAAACTCCAAACCAGTCCATCGATTGCCTCTGCTCAAACAAGTCCACCGACTGCCTCTACTCCAGTCAACACATACTGCCTCCACCGATTGCCTCCTCAAACCAATCCACCGACTGCCTTTGCTCTAGTTAACACACACACTGTCCAGAAGTAATCAACCCACACATTGTCCAGAAGAATCACAAACAACACTGCCCAAACCAAAACCCGATAATCCAAAAATACCCAGCCCATTACCGACAACATTACCCAGAACAAAACTGATTGCCTCACCCCCTAAACCTCAATAAACCAATAAGCCAACCCATTGAATCCAGCTGACAAAACCAAACAAACCTAAAACCCAAAGCCGACTGCACCCAAAGCCCAACCAACCCATTCCAACGAACCAGCCCATTGTCGGATCGCGCTCTTCGTCGCAGTTTCGCGTTTTAACTTCATGCGCCACATTCTTTGTCGTAGTGTTGCCATCTCTTTATGCCACTACCTTCTTTTTTTGACCTTTTAAAGAGGGGATGAATCATCTTATCCGATGATCTGCTCTTGATGCAGTATATTGATTATTTATATTTCTTGAATTTTTGGGCACCGTGACCTGATTATTTGGAAATTTTCTGGACCTTCTTTATCTGTTGCTATTATTCGACTGGAGGTATATTGTTCTCCCTTATTTTACCTCTCTATTTATCTTAGAGTTATTTTTTCTGTCACGGGTGCCCATGTATTATTATTGCTATAGTTATTATTGTTGAGACCTCTGTTATTAGTACTTTCACCTGGAATGTACCTCCTGGTTCTCGTCAATGTAATTATTGTGGTCGACCAAGACATCTCAGGACTACTTGCTGGAAGCTCTATCCGGAGCTTAAACCACCTCCCTCTTGGAATGCACTTCCTAGTTCTCTTTAGTGTGATTATTGTGGCCGACCAGGACATCTCAGGGCTACTTGCTGGAAGCTCTATCCAGAGCTTAAGCCACCTTCTCGCAGCCGTATTGCTGCTTATTGTTGAGGTACCACCTACTGTTGCTCCCTCATTGGCAGAGTGATATGGATGCTATCATTTCCCGATTGGATATACTTATGTCCGTCCTGACTTCTCAGGGTCTAACTACTGCTACTGCCACCACTATAGGTATACCCTCGTGCCTTTCATGCTTGCTCCAGTCCTTCTCCTTTTTGGATGTTGGACTCAGGTGCAAATTGTCATATGACAAGTGATGCCCATCACTTCACCACTATTGACTAGCAGTTACATATACAGGTTCAACTAGTAGATGGGACACATGCCCCTATTGTTAGTAGGGGTACAGTCCGCCTCCCAGATGACTTTACATTACATTCAATTTTTTATGCGCCAAAACTGACCATGAATGTATTATCCGTACATCAGTTAGCCAGAGATTTTCATTGTGCGGTTGTATTTTTATCTGATTCATGTTATTTGTAGGACTTGAGTACCAGGAGGATTATTATCAGGGGACATGAGAGAGATGAATTGTATTATCTAGGCGATCCACCTTCAGTTTCACCAGTTCCTCCATCTTCATCACCTACACTTGTTTTTTCTTTATCTGTTCCTAACTTGTATGCTAGTATTTTGCCTAGTACTTGTCATTATGATTTTTCATCACAAACTGTTCAGTTGTGGCATGACTGTTTAGGGCATACAAAATTTAAATATTTATGTATGTTACTTCCTGCTTTGAGTAATGCTTGTATTGATGGTAAACTTGACTGTATTATATGTTCTTTATCGAAACATGTTCAGACTAGTTATATTCCTCGCATACACCAGTCACCTAAAACCATTTGATCTGATACACTCTTATATTTGGGGACCCTCTCCTATTATTACTCTGTCAGGTGCTCGATACTATGTGACATTTATAGATGATCATACTCGTTGTATTTGAGTCTACCTTTTATATAGGAAGTCTGATGTACTCCCTATTATCACTCAGTTTCTCCAGATGATTAAGACATAATTCGATGTCATTATTCGTGCTCTTCGTTCAGATAATGTCAAAGAATATGTGTCTGATGCCTTAGTGTCTCACCTTTTTTGTCTAGGGTATTCTTCAATAGCTCACTTGTCCATATACTCCTGAACAAAATAAAATTATTGAAAGGAAAAATAGGAGTTTGATAGGGATGGTACATTGTATGTTTATAGGTATGGGGGTACCAAAATATTATTGGCATTTTATAGTTTTGACTTCTACCTTTTTGTGTAATCGTACACCGAGTCGTGTTCTTCAGCATAAGGCTCCCTTACAGGTTTTATTCCCTGAGTGGACACTTTTTTCGGTCTCCCCTCGTATTTTTGGCTGCATATGTATTGTTCAGGATCGGTCTCCTACTCGTCATAAGCTTGATGATAAAATGATTCGTTGTGTCTTTGTAGGCTATTGCCATCAGTCTAAGGGGTATCAATGTTATGATCCTATCAGGCAACGTATGTATCACAATCTAAATGTTACTTTTCTTGAACATATTCCTTATTTTTCTTCTACTCCTGTGTCTGCCCCTCCAGTTGATGATACTCCCTTTGATTTTCCATTACCATAGGAGCCAGAGTCATTGGTCACTATCACTACAGAGTCATCAGTCTCTCCTCTACCAGAGCCACTCATCCCTGTCAGTACAGAGTCACCAGTCTCTCTTCCTTTGCAGGTTTATGTTCGTCGCCCTCGCTCTCATCCCCCTATTGATGTCCCTTCTACCTCAGACGATACAGGTAATACTTCTCAGTTCATTGAGCATATTGATTCACCTGTTGTTAGTACTAAGGAGATTGCAGGTACTGAGCCAGTTACTTTCTCTGATAAGACATTGTCAGTGGAGGATGATGATTTAGGGCGTCGTTATCCACAGCGTAATTGCCGTCCAGTTGTTCATTATGGTTGGACTGCTAGGACTTTTTATCCGATCTCTGTTTATGTTTCTTATGATGATCTTTCTCCTACATTTTGAGCTTATAGTATGGTCTTATCAAATACGCCGGTTCCTAGCTCTGTTTCAGAGGCTATGTAGAAGCCCCAGTGGATTATTGTCATGCAGACAGAGATGAACGCTCGTCAGCGTAATCATACATGAGATATTGTCTCTTTACCTTCAGGGGTGAAGCCTGTTGGCTATCGCTGGGTTTATATCCTGAAATTTCTTACAGATGGTACTATTGATCATCACAAGGGTAGGCTTGTGGCGAAGGGCTTTACTCAGGTACCAGGTCGTGATTTTGTTGCTACTTTTACCCCCGTGACAAAATTGACTTATGTTTGATTGATTATTTCTCTACCTGTGGAGTATTCTTTGCCTTTTCATCAGTTGGATGTAAAGAATGCATTTAATCACGGTGATTTGGACGAGATTATTTATATGGATGCACCACCGGGCTTTCGTGGTGAGGAGAGTATGCTGGAAAGGTATGTCGACTGCGTAAGTCTCTTTATGGACTGAAATAGTCACCACGAGTCTAGTTCTCTCGCTTTAATGATGTAATTGTACGTTTATGATTCACCAGATGTCATTCTGATCATACCTGCTTCATTCGACAGAATACTTCTGGACAACGTGTCATCTTTTTGGTATATGTTGAAGATATTATTATTACTGGATGTGATGTTTCTGGGACTGTGCAGGTCAAAATAGACCTTGAGTAGGCCTTCGATGTGAAAGACCTTGGATTTATGCGATACTTTCTTGGGATTGAGGTTGCCCGTAATAGTAGGGATATTGTTCTTTTTCATAGAAAGTATGTTCTGGATCTTCTCTCAAACACTAGGATGCTGGAGTGCAAACCGACATCATCACCCATGATTCCAAACCTGAAGCTTACTACTGAAGGTGAGAAGTTGAGAGATCTGACTGTTTATCAGAGGTTGGTACATAGACTTATCTACCTAGCCAACACTAGGCCAGACATTTCATTCGCTGTTAGCCGAGTTATTCAGTTCATGCACAGACCGTGTCAGCCTCATCTTGATGCAGTTCATCATATTCTTTGGAACCTCAAGTCTTGTCCTGGACTTGAGTTGTTTTATGCATCAGAATCTCAGACTGGTTCTCTAACCAGTTATTTAGATTCAGATTATGAAGGAGCATGTGATGGTCGATCTACTACGGGCTTCTGTGCTTTTCGAGGGACTCATCTTATATCTTGGAAGAGTAAGAAGCAGACAATTGTCTCTCGTTCGTCAGCAGAGGCAGAGTATCGGGTACTGACACTTGACACATGTGAGATTATCTGGCTACGATCGATTCTTAGAGAGTTGAGATTTCTAGTAACTTCTTCATCAACATTATATTGTGATAATCGATCTACTATTCAACTCGCTTCTGACTCTGTATTACACGAGAGGACGAAGCATATAGAGATCGATGTTCATTTTCTTCGAGAGAAAGTTCGCTATAGTATTGTCACTCCATTGTTTGTGGGGACCAATGATCAGGTTGCAGATATTTTCATAAAACCTGTCATTTTATCCATTCTCCGGGATTCCGTTGTCAAGCTTGACTTAGTTGATATTTTTGCGCCTAACTTGAGGGGGAATGTTGGAGTATAGTATAGTTTATTAGATTTTCTTTTTCCTTTTTAACCCTTACTATGACTATATATTTTGCTTAAACCACAAGAATGTTTAAGTTACTTTGTATTATTATTTAACTATATATACGGGGCTTTACTCTTAGTTTGAGTATCCCATGCACTCACAAATATTTTTAATAAATGTATCTTATTTGTTTATATATCTTTTGATATATACACACTAGTCATATCTTGTGCCTAAAGGCACAATAGAACATAAAATTCGAACTCCAAAAAATAGATCTCACTATGTTAAATAATAATTTTTATTTCATTTATTTTTTTGATTATATCATTCAAAATTTATTTTTACTTATTATTTTCTTAAAAATATTAATTTTTTTTTAAAATACGTAATTCGATAAAATTTTCTCCATATATATACACTAAATGTAAATTAAAATTTTCCAATATATGAAATAAAAATTATGTTAAACTACAAATTAATCAAATATTAAATAATTGAACATGTGATAGAAATGAGTGATTTAATGATTTTGGGGGAAAAATGTATAGGGGATAAAATTCAACTTCCTATGTGTTTTATTATATAGATATTATGTATACATTAATTTCATATAAAAATACAATAATAAAACACGTATTTATATATATATATATATATATATATATATATATATATATTTTTTTTAAAAAAAAAATTAAAATTAAAAATAAATTTAAATATAAAAATTTTAAATTAATTTTTTTTTTTTATCTTAACTAAGGGTGAAAATTTTTGACTCAACAAGATTACACGACTCGAACTTGACACAAATTTTATGACACGTATTTGATTATAATTTTATACGAACTTGAAAATGACCTGACACGTGAACAAGAAATATAAAAAATTTATATTGATTTCAACCAGTCTAACTCAAAATTGACACCATCAACTTGTTTATTTAAAAATAAACATTTTCTCTATTTTCTCATTTATATGGTAACACGAAATTAACACAAACTAACATGTTTAACTAGTATTATAGACATAAAATGTTAATTATTTGTAACTATTTATTAAACATGACATAATTATTATATAAAAAAGATATTTTTATTTATTATTATTATATTTATTTAAGTTAATTTTTAGTTTGTAGAAAAAAATATTAACATGAATTCAATTAAATGAAAATAGAATATTAACGTTAAATTTTTTATTCAAAGTTTATGTGAGTCAACACGAACACGAATACGATACTAAAATAAATAGATCAACTAGCAACTCGACACAACACAATTAGTTAAATGAATTGAGTTAGATTTGACTAATATTGGACACAAACTCGTAATGACTCAACACAAATCTGACACGACACGACTTGATTGTCATCCTTAATCTTAGCCAACACAAAAAAAATAGTCATTTTTAATTTTCATCCATCAAACCAAACACAAATGAAGGAAATTGTATCATTCCTACCTTCCTTTAAGGATAAAAAATGTATCTCTTTTACTTTTCATCTTTTCTACTTTCCATCATTCCTACCAAATGGAGTATTAGTGTCTTGTCTTTTATAATTTGTTATACAAACCAATGTATTTATGTAATAAAGTAACTTAACTTCTTTTTTTTTTTTTTTAACTTTCTAACACATTCTAGAAATCATCTTCTATGTTTAAATATTACAAAAAATTATTTATATTTTTCACTTGCCCAACTGAAATTATATTTTTTTTATACAAGTCAAATTGAAAATATTAATTTGTTGAAATATATTTATTCGATAATATAGTAAATTAATGCTTTGAACTTTTATATCATTGTAAAAATTATTAATAAGGGTATAATAGTAAATTAAAAGTATTTACTTTTGTCTTTCCTTTCCTTTCCTTTTAATACCAGAGAATGCAAAAGTTATCCTTCCAACTTTTCATTCATCGTATCAAACAAAATGAAGAGAGGGTTTCCTTTTTTCATGGATAAAAAGTTCATTCCTTCTATTTTTCTATCTTTCCTATTTTTCATCTTTCCAACCAAACGTACTATTAGGTGGAATTGGGTTAATATTTCAAGTTAAAAGAAATTAAGGATCCAAATTTGTTTTTAAAAATTGTCCTGGATGTTTTATACACATGTACAATAATTTCCACATGTGTTTTTGTTTGATGCACTAAAGACATAAATCTATTACTCTTGTCATTTTTATAAATCACCAACACAATTTGTTTTTAATTTTTATAGTATGATTGATTTTCAACTGTTTAACCGGCCTGAGACACTCTAATAATAAAATCAATAAAGTCCCTAGCAACAGTTCTTTCCTTAATTTGTGCATGAATCTTTCTAGATTTTTTTTTCTCATTAATTAATTTTGTAGGTCATATATTAATAATATGTACCTTTGAATAAGCAGTTTCCTCATTGGTTCTCTTTGACTGCCTTTAGTCATTAGTGATAGCCTAACCATCTTTTGGAATCCTTGAAATTGTGGAACTAGCTGACCAAAAAAAAAAAAAAAATAAAAGGAGTTGTGAAACTAGAATTCCAATTGGGTACTAATTCCTTTTAAAGTTTCCTTGATTGCAGCTCTCATACCTTTGCTTGGTATGTATTGTTCAAGAGTTTTGCTAATCAAATTGATCTTTAAAAAGACTTTAATTCTGGTTGGGTTAATCCCGGTGTTAATTAAGACAAGTTACTCGGATAGGACTCGGTTTGAACTCACAAAGTTCGATTTGTTTAAATGTAAAATAGTTAAGTTATTCGAACTCGACTCATTGTCTAAATAAATTGAGTTTAAATAATTTTTTAGGTTTATTTAGAAAAACGAATTTGACAGACTCAAACTCAAGCTCACAAAATTCGATTCGATTAATATCCTAGTTAACATTGAAATTTGCTAGGTTAAACTCTTTTTTGGCTCGGCTAGAGTCACTATGTTTCACCAAACAGATTTTTCTAATTTTTGTCTCAAGTTACATTTCTCTATTAAATTGTCTAATCTTGAAGAAAGATATTCTAAGTCACTTTAAAGATATTTTTGTAATTAAATCTAATTAGAGTGGGTGTCCTTTGAATTTGCCCTCTATATATTGGCCGCATCGAATATTCGAATGGGTGCAACTATTTCCATCCTATTTAATCATCAAATTTCAAGTTGCTAAGTTCATCCTATCTATATCCATCTCATTAATTACTAAATTTACTTCATTTATACTCATTCAATTAAACTATTAAATTTATGTCAAAAAAATCGAAACAAAAATAGTAATTGAAGTGAAATTTTAATGTTTCGAGGTGGTTTATATTATTTTGAAATATTTTGAGATATTTTTTTGTATATTTTCACTAATGTGTTTGAAATATTTTGAGGTGTTTTAAGATATTTTGATTAATATTTTAAAAATAATTATTAATTTTTATTAATTTTTATTCTACTTTTAAAATATTTTCGTATCAAAATAATACGCCGAAACAAAATGTTGATCATTGTGCATATAATAGGTTGAAAAAAATTTGAATGAATTTAATTTTTAATTACTGAATATAGATGAGGTGAGTTTTAGGGGTGTTCACCCTATCATACGAGTAGAAATTATGGTATTTCATTTTCCTATCTGATACTTTGCTGAATTTTTTTTTTTAACGTACCCTATCCGATCAAGTGCACTCTTCCTACTTGAATCCCGTCCAAAACAATAGGGTAGAAAATCGGGTAAGAAATCAGGGTAAACACAATATTTTTTTAGTTATTAATATTTAGATTATTTTAACAATTTAATTAAGTAATTTGCATCAATTAACCAACACGATAATGGTAAAAATGTTAAAATTTTAACACACACACAATAATATATAAATATATGTGGGTAGGGTCGGTTAGGAAAACAAAAGTTTTATGAATATTCTGCATTTCTGCTCTATTTTTATGGAATACCAAAATTTTTTCTATTTGTTAACTTGATTTTTTGTGGTAGCTAATCAAGAAGACAAGATAGGGTTTAAATATTCCGGTAACCAGAAATTTAAATACTCTTAGTGAGTTTAATATTTAATAGAGTGAGTATAAAATAAGGTGAATTTAATAATTTAAAATAAAATGATTGCTGCACCTCTTCGAATTCATGTGTGATGGATGAAAAGCAAGAGACTTTAAGGGGGAATTGCTGCACCTATTCTAATTCATGTGTGATGGATGAAAAATGGTGGACGGAAAGTAAGCTGAAAAATGTAATTTTTTTTTTGTTTGGTTAGATAGGAAAGACGGAGGGAAATAAAAGATGGAGGGAAAAGCAAATCATACCACCGCCCACCATTTTTGATCCCTCTGTTTTCGGACGAAAAATGACAACAATGCCTGAGAAGTTGGTCAAGATGGTCCCATAATTTTTATGTAATGGTTAATTACCATTTACTTCAAGGAACTTATGTCTCAATAGATTATTTATATTTTATTAAATATATTTTTGATATTTTACTAATAATAATATTCTATATTTTTTCATATTAAATAGAATAATAAAAAATTTATTCTTTTTACTTTTTCATACTTCTTGCCAAACAAAAGATAAAAAATCTCTTTTCTTCTTTTAAGAATAGAAAATCTATCCTGCTATTTTTTTATTCTTCCAACATCTTATCCCCTATCGACCGGACCACTAGGTTTCGGGGAACTGTCCAAATTTTATCCGAAGCAGGGACATTAATGTCATTTAACCACAAAGAACAATAAAACACCGTCGCATAGTAGTAGCTATCATCAGACAAAAGAACGTCGTCGTTTCCAAAGTTCAGCCACTATAAACGACACCGTCTGGTCTATCGCGAACCTTCGTTCCTGTTGCCTTGTCAACATCACCTCCTCCACCCACTGATTCGGGCAGAGAGATATTAATCTGTCGCCGACCAAAAAAAATCTCTCTCTCTCTAGAAACTCTGTAGACAGTGAAAGTGAAAGTACAAAAGCAACCACCATTGAACAGTTCCCTGTAGATTTATAAAGAAAGCAGCGGCGACTCATCTGAGGTCAAAACCGACATACTCAGAACAGATCTCTCCGATCCGGTCAACGGATACTTCACGGCCTCGGGTGTTCCGGTTAAATCACGATCATTGACGAAACGACGCCGTTTTCAGTTGTGTAAGTGTGATTCGGTCTCTTTGATAGGTCGAGTTCGGAGAGTTGGAAAAATGGATCGGGTGGCGATGCTAGGGGGTCCTTGTATGGACATGCCGATTATGCACGACAGTGACCGTTACGATTTCGTCCGAGACATCGGGTCGGGCAATTTCGGTGTCGCCAGGCTTATGAGAGATAAGCAGACGAAAGAGCTCGTTGCCGTAAAGTACATCGAGAGAGGCGATAAGGTCAGTATCGAAATCATTTTCTACTTGCTTTTGAAGTTCTAATTACTCTATTTGTTCTTGAATTTAGCTTCTGTTGGAGTGGTTTGACCAATGATTTTGAAATTTATGATTTTGGTTTAGTATTGAACACAGTTGATAAGTTGGGGGTGTCGGTGTAATTTTGAAAACTTTTCTTTCAGTGAAAATGCCTTTTTTTTGCCTTTAAATGCGGTGTTCAATTTCGCTAGGGACTTTTAATGTGGTGTTTTTGGAATTTTTTTATTTACCGTAAAGAATATGTTTTTTCTTTTAAAATTGAGCATATTGTAAAAAATTGATTCATGCACTGAACCTTGAGAGTTGTCAAATAAGAAACTCTATTTAGACTTAATTTGCAAATTTAATCCATTTTTGGTGTTAGTGGGTCCCATGTTGGATAGAAGAGATGTCAAGCAAACAATAATAGAATAAGGTAGTAAATTATATCAAACTAGTAGTATTGTTTTGAAATTAGTCTAAGTGCTACAAAACTATGACTAAATGTAGGGCTATACATTATTTTTTGCTTGGTTGCCGAGAAATGGGTGCAAAATAGACATGCCATCTCATGCTATCAACATAAATTGTGGGAGTTGACTAGGGTACCCAAAAAAATAAAATCGGTACCATACATTCATTTACCACATTTTGTAGGTTCTTTTATCATTGTTGTGGTACTTCAAAAAATGATAAAAATAGTTACTATAATAGTGATAAAAACATCTACAAATATGGTAAAAATACCTACAAACCTATAAATGTAGTAAAAACAATTACAAATGTGATAAATTTTTTTATACTAAAAAAAGTGGTAAAAATAGTTATCACAAAATAGTAAAAACACCCACAACAATAGTAAAAATATCCACAAAAATAGTAAATTTTTTGATTGTAAAATAACCCACAAAAGTTGTGAAAAACACCCATTAAAGCGGAAAAAGTTGGAGGTACAGTACCAAAATTATTTTTTCAATACTCTGGTCTAAGTCCTAAATTGTGATTACTGACTAATTTTCTAAATAACTTTGGTGATGAATGTCATTATAAATATCTGGAAAATAAAAAGTAGTCATTTAATTTGAGGGGAAAGACACTTCTCCCGCTCTAATATGGGTTTTTTCTGTTTTTGTTTTTTGGGTTGGGGTTTTTTTTTGGGGGGGGGGGGGATAGAGGAAGATTTAGACATCATTAATAAATTGTTCCAGGGTAGGTATGCTGAAGTGTGCTTAGCTCCAACAAAATAGCTTAATGTAGAAGGAATTTGAGCATTTACAATCAAGCTGCACCTTTTTTTTAATGTAGAAGGAATTTAAGCATTTAGAATCAAACCGCGCTTTGAACAAGGTAATCATGATATTGGACTCCGCTTCCTCTCCTCTCTTTCAAGCTACATTTAGTTCCTAAGGTTTTTTGGACTGATAATTTTAGTTTTTTTGGGTGGAGTTTTTGGCTTTCTCACTCTAGTTTGTTGTATTGCAGATAGATGAAAATGTTCAAAGGGAAATCATTAATCACAGGTCTCTGAGGCACCCTAACATAGTTAGGTTCAAAGAGGTGCACTATTCATGCACGTCAATATTGATACCCTTTGTGTTTTATATCCATTAATGGGGACAACACTTTTATGTTGTTTATCTGCTGAAAATTTTACTCTAGGTCATTCTAACACCAACTCATCTGGCTATTGTGATGGAATATGCATCTGGAGGAGAGCTTTTTGAACGAATCTGCAATGCAGGGCGCTTCAATGAGGACGAGGTTGTTAGCTTACTGAGTATATTTAACAAGGCTTTCTATCTCCATTAGATGAGCTCCTCATATGTTTTACTTGTTATATTTTTTGTTACAGGCTCGCTTCTTCTTTCAACAGCTTATATCTGGAGTCAGCTATTGTCATGCAATGGTATTAAATTTCTTCTATGTTTTTTATTTATTTCTTCGTGGAAAAATTACATTGAGACTCCCTGGAGACTTACTAACATTTGAGAAATGACAAGGGGACCCCCAGAGTTCTGTTTGTTGTGAAAGAGACAACCATACATGCTAATTCAACATCCACATTTCCCTATTTTCTGTTATTTTTCTGGGTTTTAGCTCATTCAAATAGGATAAAATGCCTTAACAATTTCCACTTGAAAACTTCGACAAGGGTCTCTATATCACTTCTCGGATGACGAGGAGTTTCCATGTTATTTTATCAGATTGGAGGCTGTCAGAGAAATTTACCCTTTATCCATCTCTTCTGATTCTGGAAATGCAACTCGGATTATTTGACTTGTTTAAACTGTATTTCTTGTTGAAGCAAGTATGTCATCGGGACTTGAAGCTTGAAAATACATTGTTAGAAGGAAGTCCTGCTCCTCGTTTGAAGATATGTGATTTTGGTTACTCCAAGGTATTGGTTGTCTGTCTTATATTGTTATCTTGTGTTTCATTTTAGGTGGTTTGTATATTTCTCCCGAAATTTGGATGGATCTAGGTTGGGATTAATAAGTTTTACAATAGAGTAGTGTGAGCAATGTAGATGCTCTCTCCATCTCTCTCTTCTCCCCCCCCCCCTTCCCCCTTCTTCATTGATGCTGTTGATTTTAGTTCTAAATTTCTTCTTTATGGAATATTGTGAGCACTAGAAAACTGCAGTATTAAATCCTCTCTGTCTTTATGGTCACCAAAATTAGTTGTGTTATGTACTTCTCTGATTGTGCCTCTTTTCTCGTTTAAACAGTCTTCTGTGTTGCATTCACAACCAAAATCAACTGTGGGAACTCCTGCTTACATTGCTCCAGAAGTGTTACTTAAGCAAGAATATGATGGCAAGGTAATACCGTAACCTTTATTTATTACATCCTTCCTGATAAGTTATTGAATTGGTTAACAGAATCCTTCTTTCCATTATGATACAACATTGGCTTTGCTGAGGGAAGTGAAAATATTGTATATAGTGCAAACAGTGTATTTATATGCATATAGTTTTAGATATTTATGTTATAACTAGTTGATATGTTGTTTGGTAGTAGTAAGTAAATCTCTTTTGCATATCAATTTTATTAATTTTCTCACCTCTCCGCAAGTAATGTTATATCTGTTAACCCCCCTCCCCTCCTTTCCGCGTGCTTGCCTGCCTATAGAAAAATAAAGCAGATCATGCCATGTTGGGTCTTAATTACGTGAAGGCGATGTGTTTATCTGCCATTTCTTCGGTTACGTCAACCATTTACCACTAAGCCCAACAATATCTATTTTTGAAAAACTTTTATTAGAGCATCTCCAATCATGACTCAATTTTTTACTCAAATTTGAATTAACATTTGAGTAAAAAGCTTGATTTGATACAAAGGGCTCTAATGGACAAACTCAAATTTAAAGAAAGAGAAACTCAAATTTAAAAGTGGGCAAATCTAAATTTAAACGAGAATAAAGATGATCATTGAATCTTTAAAATATGGTGAAATCTCACCATCAAAGATTTGGATAAAGATTCGAAACTTTATTGACACCATGTTTGTTTGCTAATGGATGAAACGGAAAATACACTTTCACACATTTATCCTTATAATTATACATATAAACCTTGTAATTATAACCCTCACAATTTGATAAGCACATAACAGGTTCAATTACGACACCGAAAAACTAATTTTTGGTACTATATCTCAATTTTTTATTCATTAAAATTTTGACACGTGTTAATGTCCTTATTTATTACTTTGTTATTTTTATGATTAATGGCTACAAATCAAAATTTACGGCTTTCTATTAACTTCGGTATCCACATTTTTTTTGTGGGTACAAAAGAATTATCCGGAACAAATATATATATAGCGAGAGAGAGAGAGAGAGAGAGAGAGAGAGAGAGGATGAGGAGGGAATAATAACATTGTAAAGAACGAGCAACCCCTAACCATGCATAGGTCCCCTTCATTCGTGACCATCCATTTCCATTCCTTTATTGCTAACGACCCTTTGCCCTCACCCTCGACAGTTTCTCACACGCTCTTGGAGAACTGACCCTTCACCCCATAACCCAACGCCACAGTGGACCAACATACACCAACTCTAACTCTTTTGTCCCTCCTGCCAGCGAGGGGTCTTTGAAATTGCCGTCAACAGTGGAGTCATCCACTCTTTGAAATTGCCCACTTTTGGTCATTTCATGGAGTTATCCATCATCACCGATTCGTCATTTCATCCCAATCCTACTATGTCCCTGATTCATCATTTCATCCGAATTCAACCAAACCACCCATCAAATTTTAACTTCAAAATTCCACTAGTGCACACACTCACATGATCAAAATCACCAACAATTACAGTATGACCCAGCGCGACCCAAGCTTCACCAACGCATTGGGTGGAGGAGGATTTAAATGGATGAACTTTGATGAACAATGGGTTGAATTTGTTCACAAGTGGGTTATATTAGATGGGTTGTGCATGGAATGGTGATTGATAAAGGTGGTGGTCAAAAGTGCTTAGTGGTGGAGTTAGAGTGAACATAGGGCTATATGTGCAATAGTGGTGGTGATGGTCAAAAGATTGGATGGTGATGTCGGGTCGACTGGGTGGTGATGACGGGTGGGTCGGCAGGCAGTGTGTGTGTGAGGGGACAAGCTTGTGTCATTTTTGGTGGAGATGGTGGTGTTGAAATGAGAAAAGAAAAGAAAAGAAAAAAGAGGAATAGGACAAAAATAGGATAAAAGAGACTGCTGAGAATAAGGAGGTTAGGGTTCTCTCTCTATGTTACTTATATTTATAGTTGCAAATATTATACTGATAATAATACCCTTCATTACAATAAACATAAAATAAAAAGTTAAAAACACTTATAACATGTGGTTGTGTGTAAGTGTGTGTGAGGGAGAGAGAAGGAAAGGAGTTAGAGGACTGTGAGAACACTAGGAAGAGGACATTAGATATAAAGGTAAGTAAGTCATTTAAATTTTAAATACATTGACATTGTACTCCAAAAACCATATCAAATGGTAATATTAGTATTTTTAAAGAATATTGGACCATTTCAGTTACGTTTTTGGCTTCTCAATAATATTTAATCACGACAGGTGGTGTGGATGAAGCGGATATATTAGCTAGAATGGAGTGCAATGAAATATCAGAAAAGGCAAGAGGTGCATTGTAGTTAGTTCTATATATAGAGGGTTTAGATGAAATTTACCCGAGCATTGATATCTCTTGCGGTTGCCAAATGAGGGTGAGACAATGTACATACTTTGTATGCTATAATGAAGAAAGGACCACATATGCTTAAATTGTCCAAAAATATACATTGTCATGGCCATACAAAAAAGGTTTTCCACTGTATTTTCTTCATTTGACTAATAAATTATTAATCTTCAATTTCATGTGAAAAAATTTCATTTGGCTTGTTAAGTGTAGAAGACTAACACACTATTAGAGAGAAACAGAGAGAGGTTAAAACACTTAACCTAGCCCTCATACATCACTTGTATTTATAGGTATCTCATAATAATAAGAATTACATATACACACCCTTTTGTATTTACACATAATACCCTAACACTATTAACAATTTACATATACTATCCTAATGCTCTTAACACTTCCCCTTAAGTTGGACTATATATATCATATAATCCAAGCTTGGAACAAATCTCTGTAAGACGTGCACGACTCGATGCTTTGGTAAACATATCTGCAAACTGATTTTCAGATTTCACAAATGGAGTTGTAATCTCTTCAGCTACTATCTTATCCCGAATAAAGTGACAATCAACCTCAAAATGTTTGGTTCTCTTGAAACATCGGATTAGCAGCGATATGGATAGCTGTCTGGTTGTCACAGAACAACTGTAAAGGAGGTTGAACTGGAATTTCCTGGAGAAAGTGTAGTAGCCAAGTCAACTCACTCGTCGTATGCGCCATTGCCCTATACTAAACCTCAGCACTGGATCTTGCTACCACAGATTGTTTTTTACTTTTCCATGAGACAACATTACCTCCTAAGAAAATACAATAATTAGTGGTTGATCTCCGATCAGAAGGAGAGCTAGCCCAATCAGCATCTGAAAACCTTCCACTCTAAGATGTCCATTGGTTTGATATAATAGTCCAAGTCCAAGAGCTCATTTAAGATATCGTAGAATACCAGTAACTGCCTCCCAATGTGGTACTCTAGAACACCCCATGAATTGACTTACTATATTGACTGCATAAAAAATATTCGGTCGAGTAATAGTGAGATAATTAAACTTTCCAACCAATCTGCGATACTGAACGGGATTCTCAAACAGTGCACCATCATCCATCAACAATTTCTAATTCGGATCCATAGGAACATCAATCAGTCTGCCACCCAGCAAACTTGCTTCCTCTAGCATGTCAAGTACATATTTCCTCTGTGATAAATAAATACCCTGTTTAGATCGAGCCACTTTAATTACCAAGAAATACATGAGTTTTCTCAAATCCTTAGTATGAAATCGATCTTGCAAGAAGATTTTTAACTTGACAATCCCCTCAGAATTATTTTCAGTAATCACAATATCATCTACATAGACCACCAATAGAACATATCTAGCATTCGTTTGTCTATGGAACACAGAATGGTCTGTCTGACATCGAAGAAAACCAGACTCTAAAACTGCATCTAAAAACTTATCAAATCATGTCCTTCGTAACTACTTCAAACCATATAAAGATTTCTTTAACCGACATAAACTCGTACCATATTCCCCCTGAACAGTAAACATAAGTGGCTGTTCCATGTATACTTCTTCAACCAAGTCATCATGTAGGAAGACATTCTTGACATCTAACGGCCAATCAAGATTAGTAGTCAAAGAAATAAAGATACGAACAGAAAAATATTTGGCAACAGGAGAGAAAGTCTCCTCATAATCAACACCATAGGTCTGAGTAAAGCCCTTTGCAACAAGCCGGGCTTTGAGATGCTCTACAAAACCATTCGGATGTTTAACAGTATACACTCAACGACAACCAACAGTTCATTTACCAGGGGGTAAAGGAACAAGATCCCACTTCCCATTATGATGTAAGGCATCCATCTCATCCTCTATAGCTTTCCTCCAACCCGGATCAGATAATACATCCTGTAAATGCTTAGGAATAGATATAGTAGATAATTGAGAGGTAAAACAAGAGAAGACAGGAGATAAGACATCATATGAAACAAAATGAGCAATGGGATGATTAGTAACACACAAACGAGTACCTTTTCGAAGAGCACTAGGTAAAGAGTCTAAATTATCTGATGAACCAGGATCAACAAACGGCAAGGACGATGGTACGGACTCCTCAGTCAATGGTCGAGGACGACGAGAGTATACACGAAGAGGTAAAATAAACGGTAACACAGTGGGCAATGAAATATCTTAAGATGAGGGAAGAGATGGTGGTACAAGAGGTGACCTAAAGTCCAGATTCAAAGGCTGAGAAGGTGCTGAAAAATATGGAACAGATTCCTCAAATGTGACATCAGCACTAGTAAAGTATCGTCATAGAGAAGGACTGTAGCAACAATACCCTTTCTGTGTGCGGGAATAACCAAGAAATATACATTTAATAGCTTGAGGATCAAGTTTATCAAATCCAGGACCTAAATTGTGAGCATAGTAAACACATCCAAAAATCTTAGGAGGTAGGTAAAATAATGGTTTACCAGGAAAAAGGACAAAATATGGACTTTACCCATTTAACACAGAGGATGACATATGATTAATAAGGTGACGAGTAGTAAGAACAACATCACTTCAAAAATATCAGAGAATATTCATCTGGAATAACAGGGCACTGGTGACTTCCAACAAATGACGGTTCTTGCGTTCAGCAACACCGTTTTGTGGAGATGTGTAAGCACAGACAATTTGATGAATAATGACAGTTTGATTAAGATAAGTTGAAAAAGGATCAAATTTATATTCCCGAGCATTATCAGAACGTAAAATACGTATACGACAACCATATTGAGTTTTTATTTCCTTACAAAAGGTCTTAAATATAGAGAATAATTCAAACAGAGCTTTCATCAAAAACAACCAAGTCACGCGAGAATAATCATCCACAAAAGATACAAAATAAGGATAAGCTGGACCACTGAACCAGACCAGTTGGACCTGTTGGAATACTAAACTGGGCTGGACCACTGAATTGGACCGAGTGGGCTCTCTGGACTGCTGAACCGGCCAAAACCGTGGGCTGGACCGTGATTGGACTTAAAAACAATTTAAGACCCTGGCTTGACCCGATTTGATCCAGACCCAACTCCACGGGTTGGATCCCTTCTTCTTCACTGGCTGAGTTGGGTTCCAAGAGAACCCTTTGGTTTGACAATGCCACACACCAAATGAAGACAACAACACCACCACATCCACCACACACCATGACGAAGACAAGGCGCCACCAAGTTGACTTCCACGACACAAAGATCAACCACGACAACAGTCGACCTCCACCACCATGACAGCAACCTCCACAACACAAAGATCAACCACGACAACAGTCGACTTCCACCACCACGATGCTTCGACAAACAACCACAACCACCACCACCAACAAAATTAATTACTTTATTCAGAATATATATTTATGATCGTAATCGCTCTGATACCATGTTAAGCGTAGAAGATTAACACACTATTAGAGAGAAACAGAGAGAGGTTAAAGCACTTAACCTAGCCCTCATACATCACTTGTATTTATAGGTATCTCATAATAATAAGAATTACATATACACACTCTCTTGTATTTACACATAATTCCCTAACGCTATTAACAATTTACATATACTACCCTAATACTATTAACATGGCTTATAGGTTGTACCTTTTCAATGATGCAAGTTAATGTCAGAATGGATGATGCTTGCGACCCACGTCTTACATGATTTATTGCTTTATCACAGAATCATTAGTGATTAAGCTTCACTGTTAGAACACTGAGTCCCGTTTATTGAAATGGTTAATGTCCAAGGAAAGTTGTAAGCAACACCAAAAAACGAAGAAGAAAGACAAGAGAGTAGAATAAAAACCAACATGTTAATCCTTGTTGACATCTGTGTAAGCTAGGCTGCATGCAAACATGTTTCATTTATAGTTTTGATAAAAGCTTGTTGCAACTTATCATGTAGACATAGGATTATGTTTTCTATCATTTGCTTGTCATATTAGATGAGGTGTTGGTCGGGGGACCCAATTTTTTGCTTTGTCCTTTTTGCCTATCTCATAGGTGCATTTGTCACTGATCTGCCTAACCCTCTTATTGTCTTTTGGGAATTGAATTTCCATGGAGGTTATGTGGAAATATAATAGGAATATTTCTTTTTTGAGGACATGTGCCAGTTTTACGCGTAAATAAAACTTTTGTATGGGTGGTCATTTTTATCATCTTCAAGTGGCTAAAATATTGTTGACCTTTTCGGACATTTTGGGGTTGTGAACATGACATCGGGAAAGATGACATCCAGTTGAAACAGTCACTCTTTCATAGACAAGGTGAGGTATCACTATCAGTAAGATCTTCACTGCTATATGTGGCTTTGATCTCTTTCTTGTCTTTGTCCATAAATTGATAGACAGCTCCTTTTTTATTGGTGTTATGCATGCTTGCATTTGATCCCTTTTTTTATGTTTACAACTTTTTACATCCCTTAATGCATTTTCTTTTATGTAGTTCAGTTTTATTTGATGTTAGATCAAACTATCCCTTCCATAAATTGTATATGGTTTTTTGCATCGACACTTGTGGATCTCATGTACTGTTGATGTTTCTCAGATTGCAGATGTGTGGTCATGTGGAGTGACATTATATGTCATGCTAGTTGGTTCCTATCCTTTTGAGGACCCTGATGAACCAAAGGACTTCTGGAAGACAATACAAGTATTTTGTTAGACTTATTACCAAATCACTGTCAAGTAGTATGTTTTTTATTTATACTTAGGGGGTTTTTTTCCTTTGCCTGACAGAGAATTCTAAACGTTCAATATACCATTCCTGAAAATATTCAGATATCTCAGGAATGTCGCCACCTGATCTCGAGGATCTTTGTTCAAGACCCTATACTGGTTAGTAACTTTATTTTCGATAGTAGACTTTGTTTCAGTGCATATAACAATTAACCTAACTATATGCAATAACTGATAAGATGGTTTACTACTGTAACCTTTCAGATGCCATTGCTGTCTAATCACAATATATGTTGTTTCTAAATAACACTCTGGCTATCTGCCACACATAGGTGTAGAATAAATGTGCTGTATTTTTCTGGGTACAAGGAGTTTGTTATTGAGCACTTTTTTGAACAGGGGCTGAAAGAGGAAGATCATGGAGGAAGACCATTGCCTAAATGTATAGTCAATAACAATTCCAATTAAGCATTAAATATAAGAAGTTTAAGTGATAAGAACAGATATGATATAACACAGTTTGCAAGTTACAATAATAGTAGTTAGATTTAATTGACCATAGCGATATGGTCACTCAATGGTATAATAGTTGGGGTGGTCAGTAACTTAATATGAGAAAAACTGAATAAAAGTCCCGTAGCAAATCCATCTAAGAAGATGTTTTTAGTTTTTTAAGTTCCATTTGATCAAACAGTGAGGAGAACAAGCGGAAAACAGAGCAGTTGTTAACAAAGAAAGCAAAAAAGAAAATTGCTCTTAAACTCAGCCTAGATGTTACCAAAAAGAAAAAATAAAATTGCTCACCCTAAACGTCGAGGTATACGTGCTTTGTAGTTCTAAATGTGATTGTGCTACTACCTCTTTCGTACCAGATTGGAGCTTGTGCTTATTTTTCTAGTTTGGTCACAATCTAAGCCTCATGATTTTGGATATATGCATGTAACAGAGGATTACGATCCCAGAGATCAAAAACCATCAGTGGTTTTTAAAGAACCTTCCTGCAGATCTCATGGATGAGAAGACAATCAGCAACCAGTTTGAAGAGCCTGATCAGCCCATGCAGAGCATTGATTTGATTATGCAGATAGTTTCCGAGGCCACTGTACCACCATTAGGCCTTTATAACCTGGAAATGGATGATGACATGGAACTGGAGGACTTGGATTCTGATCCCGACCTTGATGTCGACAGCAGTGGAGAGGTCATATATGCAATCCGAGTGCAGTCTGAGTCTGGAATTCGAAAAATCAGTTCCAGCAAGTAAGTTGGTATCACCAGGTTCTGGGTCATGACTAAAGATCAATCATCTGGCGGTAATGGGGAGTGCATATTATGCAGCCTTTGTTGCCTTTTGTAGGGAAGATATTTGAATTTACTGCTTCATCAGAGGAGGGTAGGCCGCGGAAAGTGGTGCTTGGTTTTCACAGCTTGTCCGTCAGGCACCCTACTGTCTTTCACATATTTACATGAGTTGGTGTTGTTTCCTCGTAAAATTTTACGCTCTGTTAGCTGTCCTGCATTGTCCGTCAAAGAAATGTGGATAATTACAGTTAAATTTGGTAACTGTTTTATTTTTTATTTTTATATTTTTGTTTTCAGTTTTTTCCCAAAAAAAAAACAAAAATAAAAATGTGTTTGTGTATGTGTTTTCGTTTTTTTTTCAGCTTCCTTGTTTTAAAAACAAGCCCCCAATCTATAAACAAAAAAATAGTGTTTCTAAAAACACACAAATGTAAAACAGGTCTGTGTTGTTGGGTGCATTTAATGATGTCTAGGCTTCGATCTTTATTAGCAGCAACATTACTGCCCATACAATGTTATATAGAAGTTCTATGTAATATTCCCTACACACATTCCATTCATTGTTCATGCCTACAAGTTTTGTTGGTCATTTCAAGTCTTTTGTCAATTAGATCTTTTCACGGTTTGCAGACGTCACATATTACAAACAAGGAGAAGGCTATGGTACAGCCGAGCAAAAGTTCGGTACCATACCGAAAATTTCAAATTATAACATTAGTGGTATGTCTACTAAATTTATGGTATATTTACACCGGTTGGCAGACAAGACAAGACATTAAAACGACAAGACAAGATAGTTTAGCAGCCATTAAGTCAATTGAGGGTAAAATTACAACATTAGTGGAAATTTACGACTATAGTGAATAAAATTATACCATTAGTAAAAATTTTACAACATTTGTGGGAATATTTACCAAATCTGTGGGAATATTTATAACTTCAGTGGTATATTTACTAAATTTGTGAAAATATTTACAACTTTAGTGGTATGTTTATCAAATTTGTGAAAATCTTTACAACTTCAATGATTCATTATTATTCCATGATCGATCAAATATAGTTTTGATCGATCAAATCTCCCCAACACATACCACTGAATGGAAATATTTACAACTTCAGTGGTATATTTACCAAATTTATGAGAATATTTACAATTTTAGTGGTATGTTTAACGAATTTGTGAAAATCTTTACAATTTCAATAGATTCATTACGAATCCATGATCGATCAAATATGGTTTTGATTGATCAAATCTCCCCAACACATATCACTGAGTGGGAATATTTACAATTTCAGTGGTATATTTAACAAATTTGTGAGAATATTTACAACTTCAGTGGTATGTTTACCAAATTTGTGAAAACCTTCACAACTTCAATGGATTCATTACTAGTCTATGATTGATCAAATATAGTTTTGATCGATCAAATCTCCCTAGTACTTTTCCTTCTAATTCACAATACAAATTAGCAATAACATGATCGATCAAATATATATTTGATGGATTGAATTTACTTACCAACGATTTGATCGATCAATATATCTTTCTGATCGATCAAATTCAATTACAACTAACTAATTTATCCAATTTAAAAAAAAAAATTTAAAAATTGGAAAAAATTTTAAAAAATTTTAAATCCAACTTGAAAAAAAAAATTCAATTTTTAAATCCAATTTTAAATCTAATTTTTTTATAAAAAGAATTTATAAAAATATAATTTATCCAATTTTTTTTAAAAATTAATTCCAATTTTATTAAAAAATTTTCCATTTTTTTTAAAATTTTTTTAAAAAAATTGGATAAATCAATCAATTGTAATTAAATTTGATCAATCAGAATGATATATTGATCGATTAAATCGTTGGTAAGTAAATTGGATCGATCAAACATATATTTGATTGATCATGTTATTGTTGATTTGTATTGTGAATCAGAAGTAAAAGTACTGGGGAGATTTGATCGATTAAAATTATATTTGATCGATCATAGACTAGTAATGAATCTATTGAAATTATAATGGTTTGTACAAATTTGGTAAATATACCACTGAAGTTGTAAATATTATTATAAATTTGGTAAATATACCACTGAAGTTATAAATATTTCCATTCAGTGGTATGTGTTAGGGAGATCTGATCGATCAAAACCATATTTGATCGACAATGTTGTCGACCCACTATCTTACCGTGCTGGTTAGCTTATGCACCAAGTCCATTGACCAATGTTAACAAACCATAAATAAGGGTGGCAATTGGACCGGGTCAGATTCGTATCGTATAATTTCAGGTTGGTGTCGAACTAGTCAATCCTAATCTAACTTGTTTAAATAATCATATCGTGTCATGTCAACCTATTTATTTTTGTGTCGTATTCATATAATCCATGAATAAAAAATTTAACGCTCAGTTTTATAACTAAAATTTCATTATAACTTAATCGAGCCTATACTCGTACTTTTTCTATAAAGTAAAAATTAACTAAATAAATTTAATAATAAAAATGAGTAAAAATATTTTTTGTACAAGAACTAAATCACTATTTGATAAAATATAATAAAAAATTGACATTTTATTCTTATAATACTACTTAAATTTGTTAATCGTGTCAATTTTGTATTGTTCGTATTTGACTATAACTTAACCTCTTTATTATTCATGTTAACGTTTCGTGTCATATACGGGTTCGTGTCGAGAAATGACCAACTTTAACTCACTAATTTCGTGTCGATCTTGAGTCGTGTTTTCGTGTTGTGCGAGAAATTGCCACCTCCAACCGTAAGTGCACAACCCAAAGGAAAGGATACTGATCTGAGCCAACCATCTTATTAACTTGTTTGATTACCAACATGTTAATCAACTGCTAAGTGCAAAATCCATCCTAAAAAAAAAAGTTGCAAGGTGGACAAGACCTATGAAAATCGTCATGCATGTTTAGCAATAGAAGTGCAAGTAGGGGGATTGATTAAGGGGATATTAACCATCTTTAAGCATGAAAAAAGGGAAAATACAAGGACAATAATCAAAATAGCACCATGTGTATCATGTCTGTCGAAGAATGTCATGCAAACTCATTGTCTAATAAAGACAGTAGATGTACATGTCTTGAATTGAATTCCATGAAAAGAAGGTTAAAAATAGAGCATCAATTAACATACCTGTGAACCCCCAACAAATTTCTCAAAGCCACCTGAGATTGGGATATTCTTTTAGAACAGTTAGCTTCAAATTGGTCAGGTAACTCTTATAAGGTTCCCAAAGGCAGGCAGTGTCTTCATCACATATCACATCTTTTAACTGCCCAAGTTTCTTTACTGATGGTGGCAGCTCACCTAGTCCCCGACACCCTCTCATGTGAAGCGTTCTCAGACCACACAACTCGTCCATCTGCGTGGGCATTTTATTCAATCCTGAACAATCAGATATATCAAGAAGTTCTAGTTTCTGGAGGTTTCCAATAGACTGTGGTAGCTCTGGCAATTTCTTGCAATAATGAAGCCTCAATACTTCCAAATTTGTTAGCTTTCCAAATTCTTGGGGAAGTACACACAGCTCATGACATGAAGTGATTTTGAGCTTCTTAAGATTGATGATATTACACAGTCCGGCAGGGAATTCCACTAAATCTTCACAACAATCAATATCAATCTGCACAAGATTTGGCCATATACTGGGGAGCTCAAGGGTACAATTCTGAAAAGCTTTCCCAATCTCACACATAATCAATGATATTTTCGTCAAATTCTGCAGCTCTAATATGGATGTGCCAAGGGAAGAAATCGAAACATGTTCAAATCTGATTCTCTTTAGATTGGATAAATAACCAAGCAATAGCAAGTTATTTAGTTCAGCTGAACCAAAACCATAGTTGGTAATAATCAGAACCTTTAGTGCGTCCATTCCCTTTATGAACTGGGGTAAAGTGAAGTTCCTTGTCCGAAAGTTCAGTATTAGTACTTCAACTTCAGGTAGTTCAAGGTCGCAACAGCTTGAAGAGAATGTCTCATCTGCAATTGAGATTATGGACATTGACAATTGGAAAATGAAGTAAAACACCATTGCATATGAGGTTTCCTGTGCTTCTTACTGAAAATGAGATAAGCAAACCTGTAGAAATAGACAAAAGACGGGCATTTATGGGTTGCTGCATTTTTCCCCTCCACCACCTTGGAAGGTTGTTTGCACTTATGTCCACAATTAATCTTGGTCTCTGTTCCATGAGCTCTTGACTACTCTCATAAATAGCCAGCTCTCTCAGTAGATCATGCTGCGTGACAAATTGCTCAGTACAGTAGTCATCAACTTCATTTGCAACTTTTCTGTGAATGAAAATGCAATTGTTGCTCAGGGAGAAAGTCCACTACTACACTTCACACATGTAATATGCCATCCTTACTTCATTAACAACAAAGTCAATCAAGCATCCATGAGACAAAGGGCAGCAAGATAAGGAGAAGCAATTATTGAAAAAAAGCAAACAGTTCAAGTATCCTTGCCTTCTTCCGCTTGTTTAGTTCCTATTAAATTAACTTTCACTGTGCAAGTTCATTGAAAGCAACAAATAAATACAATATCTTGGTTGTTAGTATATCTACGAGTCTACACAACTGTGGTAGTCTGGTATTCAAATTGACTCTAAATTGAGCAGTGAGACAAAATGAAGTACAGCAATGACTAGAAGAGCAATAAACCAGAAACCAATGACGTATGTCAATCCTGTTTTTCCATTGATCTCTATCCAGGACTGAAATTTGATAATATGTCGCCACATATTTTGTCATGAATTCAACTAACAGTTCTTGGCATTTCTTCAATCCACATAGCCAAACCACTACGATCACTTTACTGCTTCTTATGAGTGCAATGATCTGTTGTCTTTTCTTATTATGCTGACATCTTAAATGATTTTCTCTCATCTTGTGCTTAAAGTATGCCACCCCCACATTTTACCACAATGCATTCACTTCTTACTCTTCTTTGCAGTTATCACATACATCAATTAATGAGCAAGAAACATCACAACAAGAAGCAATTGGTACTTTTAAAGACAAATAGGAAGTTAACTACCTCGTGAGTATAAGATTCGCCAGATTTCTTGTGGAGAGTTCATCGAGGTATTCAAAGGTATCCGAACCGTCTTCATAAAAGTCATACATTTCCACCCACATATCCATGAGAGTAGAAGCAGGGATCCTCTGGTCTTCAGGAAATGAACCTAAGTCCAGGAAACACTCTTTGACTATAGGCATCTCTTCCAAGGCATCTAAGCTGGTTTGGAGACGTTTAAGCAGATCACTATTTGAACCAAAAATAGACTGACCGCCCGACCATTTCCTCAACGTACTTTTCCATTTCACCTCAGGCTTGTTACAGAGTGATCTGGCAACCACTTCAAGGGCCAGTGGAAATCCTCCACAGCCTCTCACCACCTGCAATTAATGCCACCAAATAAAATCATTTTACTTTTAGAGCAAAGAAAAACGAACGAAAAATTGACATGGAATTGCTTTTCAGAAATAAGGAAAGTTCTTCCAAAACTTGTTCAGGGTCCCAGCCACATCACGATATTAACAGATAGATGTATATATGACCAATAAATTCAGTCTCACACGAGTTTTTGGGTCTACCTTGTCCACAAGATCATCCGAAACATAGGTGCTCCCATTTTGCGGAAATGCTATGTGACGAAAAAGAGTAACAGCATTCTGATGATTCAGCAATTTCAATTTATATGTTGAATCAAAACCTGGTAAATCAGATCTTGAAGTAACCAAGATTTTGTATCCTGGTATTTGAAACTTGAAATTGTGGACAAGGGATTCTGATCCAGACCATACATCATCCAGGACAAGCAATAGTGGATGCTGTCCTATTTGTTTCAGCCAGATCTCTAGTTTGTTGATTGCATCGTCATCACTTTGAAACTCAGGCACCGGATGATAACCCGTATGTTGAAATAGATTCTGAACAATGACCCTTATGTTGGGTGTGTTCGAAACATTGACAAAGAAGATATTGGCCTCATATATGGCTGTCCAAAACAAGAACATGCTAAAATGTCAGAAAGTTCCAATGGAGCATTCACTGATAATTTGTAGAAACTTCAGAAGGAATATATCCTACAATTATACTTGTTGGAGTAAAAAACTTTAAATCAAACAACCGATATGCAGAATATCACCCAAAAATATTCTAGCAGGCAGAAACTTTGCAAACAAAATTCCCTACTCAGATATACTAAACTGTACAACAGCTGAGATTTCAAACATTGTTCCTTTTTATGCTGTTGACATTTCAAAACATTGTTCAGATCTGATTTGTGACATATAAATCTAAACTAGCACGGCTGGATTTGATTTAACTGCATCAACTATATGATAATTTTCGCGTCTACCTTTTATTTCCTCATCGCGACAGAGCATTTTCGCCAGTGTAGTCTTCCCACACCCTCCAGGAGCTGAAAGCACAACCACTGACCCTCCATCCTTAAGCAGCATCACTTTCAATTCTTCAAGTGGCAGATCCAATCCAACTATAAAACCCGGAACTCCTGGAACCCCACAACAACCAAAAAACCCATTTGAATGACGAACTCCACCGCCATTTTCCAAAATCGAGAGTATCTTTTCCACTTTCTCATCCACATTGTTCACACCTAACAAAATCTTCCTAGTATCCCTGGCTAACTGTGCTTGCACATCAATCTGAAAGAACGAAACCAATGAACTGTGTAGATCGTTGAGCTTCTCATTGTAATTTCTTTTATCATACACATTCCACCTTTTGATTTTGGAGCACTTTTCAACTAGCGCTTTTCCGTCTTCCAGGTGTTTGATGAAGCCATCTGTTTCTTCTTTTCGAGCATCCAACAATTTGTTTAGCTTCACTGTTTCAGTGAAAACTGGCTCTATCGCAGTTAATGTTCTTTCGAGGCGATTGAGAGTGGACTTGAAATTGATGGCTTGTTTGGCAGCATCTATAACAAGTTTGAGCAATTCACCAAACACTGCTCCCAAAGCTGCCCCTCCAAACAGAGCGCCAGCCATCTATACTTCAAACAAGCTCTAACAATCAAAACGATGGATTGGAATTGGAACTTGGTTTTCAGATCTTTTGTTTCTCAAACTATTTGTGGGGTTGCTTGCAAGATAATAATGCGAAAAAAGAATGGCCGGTTGGTGAAGAAATTTATGGGAAAGTTCATATTAAAGACGAAGACTTTTATACGATCAAAGGCATTGGATTCTGATTTATTTAATAGTTAAAGAAGAGTGTCTTCTGGGGGTGTTTCCGAATACCGTCGAGGGTGGACGGCGGAGCTGGAACTTCCCGCGTTCACACCGTGACTTGAGGAGTTTAGCCAATCACTCGTCGCAAGCAAGTAAACAGAGCTTTCAACGGGCCTTTGACCCAAGTACGTTTAAGTTTTTTGAGAGACAAAAAAGTGGTTGGTTGGGAAACGGGAATTTCTCAATTCTTCTCTTTAATAAGCACTAGTATTTGGTATAGTGAATATACAATAAATTTATCTATTACTTTTCAAACAAAAAATTTATCCAACAATTTTCAAAAAACAAAAATCATCTTCAAGTAGAATAAACTCAAAAATCAACAAAAATCATATCTAACACTATAATCAAAATTTAACAAAGACCATATTCAAGTAATATAAAATTAAAAAATTCAAAATATTGCATATCTAACATAGAAAATCAGAATATAGAAAATCAAATGTAGCACATGAAAATTACAGATCTAACACAAAAAAAATTATATATATATATATATATATATATATAGCAGACAACAACTAAAAATCTTGTATCTAACACACCATAGATTAGAAACAAAAACCCTCAATAGCTAACACAATATACCCTTAGATCAAACAAAACTCATCACAAATCTAACAAAAAATATCACAGATCTAACAAAAACCATTAAAAAGAACACAAAGATAATAGATCTTACTTTATTGGACAAAGAAAAAAAATTGGGTCTCTGAATTTTGAAATTAACTTTATAGGGGGGGTGGGAATGGAAAAAAGGGTTAGTGTTAGTCTATCCTCACCTTTATTCTCGTGAGGGTTTATATGAGTATTCCTGTATATATCCACTGTGCAATACGTATAATTCCTTCTCAATCCAAACGAGATGGTTTTGAACAAATACCCATTTTTTCTCGGTCTATTGCCATCCCTAGTGGTGGTGGGTGGCAATGGTTCATCGCGATGGTGGGTGATGATGGTAACGTGTGATGGGTGATAGGGTGGGGGTGGTGAGTGGCGATCGGTGGTGGTTGTGGTGGGTGATGACAATGGGTTGTAGTTGGCAACGATGGTGAGTGGTGGTAATTAGCTGGTGAAGGTGGGTTACAGGTGGTGGTTGGTGGACGATAATGGATGGTGGTGGTTGGTGACAATGGTAACGGGTGATGGGTGTAAGTGGGTGGGGGTGGTGAGTGGCGATCGATGGTGGTGGTGGTGGTTGTGGCGGGTGATGACAATGGGTTGTAGTTGGCAACGATGGTGGGTGGTGGTAATTAGCTGGTGAAGGTGGGTTACAGGTGGTGGTTGGTGGACGATAATGGATGGTGGTGGTTGGTGACAATGGTGGGGAGGGGGTGGTGGTGGTTTATGTCGATGGTGGGTGTTAATGGGTGGGGGTTGTGGGTGTGGGGGTTTATGGTGATGGTGAGTGATAGTGGTGGCGGGTGTTAGTGAATGGAGGTGGTGGTTAGTTGCGAGGGGTGGTCGTGGTCGTGGCAGCGGTGAGTGATGCTGGTTGGCAGCAGGTGTTGGTGGTTATGAGGGTGGTGGAGTTGGGATGTTAGTGATAATAAATATAAAAAAATAAATAATGGTGAAGGTTTTTAAGTAACCTATTTCACTATAGGTATTTTTGTTAATGATTGATTTTATAGACTTTTAACTTTAAAAACATTGAGACTAAAGCCAAAAAAATCACTCTACGTGGAGTTCTCGCCAAATCTCCCTATAAGAAAACGGAGCAATCTTTCATAATGTCGTCATGCCATGAATTGGTCATTGTTTCATCAAAGAATATAAAAAGACCCCTGTTGTGTGAAAAAGAAAGTCAAATGGCCTCTATTGCCTCTCTCTTTACTTCTAACCCAGCCTTCTTAGTCTCTTTCGCAATGACAAATCATGATTTCTCCCTTATCAAAAAAAAAAATTAATTTCAAAATGTATCTTCCAAGTTTGAATCATGTTGGAATCAACTTCCTGAACTTTCAAATTCGACAATTTGCCCCTTGGGGTTTGAATAATTTTTAATTAACTCTTTCCGTTAATTCACCACCGTTAAAAATGACAAAAATTTATGAAAAGCTTACAACTATCTTTATCTTAATATTTTGTGTAAAAATAAAAAAACCAACTCCACACACAAAAGTTGGTGAATTTCTTCGGCAAAACCCACCTCTCTCCTCCTCTAGTGAAACGAAACCCAGCCCCACCCAAATAATTGTCATTCTTCCCCTCATCAGGTAAACCCACATTGCCCTCAGGGTAATATCCAAAACATCCATACATCCCCACCCCGTACACCGAAACACCGGTGAAACCAAAACACCCATACACCACACCTCCAAACAACTATTCTCTCTTCCCTCCTCTGGTAAAACCAAAACTCACCCCTAGTAGTAGCCCCCAAACAGCCCTAACCCCCCAAAAAATCTATCGGCAGCACCCATCTGAAGAGAGAGAATAAAAAAAGGAAAGAAGAAAGATGGAGAATTTTCTGATGGTTGTAGTGGAAGAGGACTGATTTTTCAATCGATCTTGGTTGTAATTAACCCTTGAGAAGGGTGTTAGGAGCATTGTCGAAGCTCGTATATGGGGGGAAAAGGGTTGGGGGCAATGTCAAAGCTAGGGATGGGGGTTGGGAGCATCGTTCAAGCTGGTATACGACGAGAATGGGGGGTTGGGGGCTTTGCTGGAGCTAGGGTTGGAGAGTCTGTCGGAGCCGAGAAGGGGGTTGGGTGCAAAGCGAAAATGAAAAAAAAAATAGATGTTGGGATATTTTAGGAAGTTAACATTTTTCATCCGCTCAATCAGTTAATTTAGTCCCAAAAAAACCTTTAAGTGGGCAAATTGTGGAATTTAAAACATGAAAGGGTATTTTATAATTAACCAAAAAAAAAAATCCCATTCCCATACCCTTTTAATAACCTTTATTTTTTTTGGATATGTTTTCAACCCATTTGAATTACGGTATCCAAATTGGATAAAATAATTTATACGAACTTATGCAACTTTATAAAGTTAAAATTAAAAAACAGAGGAATCCTACATAATGTCGACATGCCATGAATTGGTCATTGTTTCATCAAGAATATAAAAAGACCCCAATTGTGTGAAAAAGAAAGTCAATGGCCTCCATTTCCTTTCTCTGTCCTTATAACCCTTAATCTCTTCCGGTTTCGACTGACAGCAAAAGGGTTTGGATTGGATCCTCGAAGTTGAGTTCAAATGTCATTAACAAAAAGAAATACTTATAAACAAACAATAAAAAAACTGTGGATGACAAATCATCTATTTCAATTGTAGATGAGGTGTCATCATCCACTTAAACAAAAAACATATGGACTCCAATTACCACTTTTTAATGTTTTACCTTCATTTTATATCATAATTATCTTCGATCATCCTGATTTACCCAACACAAGGTCAACTCCAGGATTGACTGAAATTTGAGTCACTATTTGAATAAAAAATTTAATATGATATAAAGCATTCTAATGGAGAAATTCAATTTAAAAAATGAGAAACTCAATTTTTCTTTTTTTAAAAAAATCAAATTTAAAATAAGGTGAAATATACTTGTTGGATCTTTGAAGAATGGTGAAATTTGATCATTAAAAATTTGAGGATAAATTTGAGTAAAGTACAAGAGTATATTTTTATTCAAATTTAAATTTGAGGAAGTGTTAGAGGTGCTCTAAGAGCCTCTTTAGCTCTTTGACTTAAATATAAATTTGAATAAAAAATACACTAAAAATAAGCTCTAATTATTTATTTAAACTCATATCAAATGAAAGTTGATTCAAATTTTTTTTCCAAATTAAAAAGAGACTCAAATATTTTCTTAAATATTTGGTGGTCATATTTTACCCTCATTTAGAAATTCAATAGTTATATTTCACATCCCTTTAAATTGAAGTTTGTTCTCTTTTAAATTTGAGCTTGTCAGATGTGGTTTGTATCGAATCCAAATTTTTAATCAAGTGTTGACTTAAGATTGGAGATGGCCTAAGTAGATATTCAAGATTAAATTTTTGTTTTAGTGCATTGTTTCGGTTGCTTAGAAAATAAAAATATTTTGAAAATGTTTTAAAAACATAATAGAAACAAATGTTTGAAATGAGAATTTATTTTCAAATTTTTTTGAAATATTAGTTGAAATACACCAAAACATCTCGAAATATTCTGAAATAATGTGGAAACCCTATTGAAATATCTCGAAACACCTCAAAGTATTGAAATTACGATTTCATCACCGATTTATTTTAGTTTTCGTAAAAACAGAAACATTTTGCACGTTTCGAAACGAAATTTTAAGTCTTGGTGGATACTTCACTAATAATGTATCGCAATCTACTAAAGAAAAGTAATACAAAAAAAAAAAATAATACTGCAGATGATCTAGATCACTCTTCTTTTTATATTTTTCCTTATTTGTTCTTATCTCTTGTGGAAAAGTGAAAGGATGAATAAAACATCACATTTAGTTAAGAAGAAAAGTATAGGGAAAGAACCTAGATATTAAAGTTTTCTCCAATTAAATAAAATCGACTCATCTAAAATCAAAAAAATAAACAAAAATTAAATAATGTGTCATAACATTTTATGTATATATTAATTTCATATAGCAAAACATGCATGTGCAACATTATTTCCCTCCTATCTAACACAATAGAGGAAAATAATGTTTCTTTTCCTGGAGAATAGAAAATATATCGACAAGTTAGATAAATAATAGTGGAAAATTATTAGATAGTAAAAGATTGTTGAGATAAATTTAAATAAATAGTGAGTAGTAGTGTGAAATGAGATGAGTAGTTATAAGGGATACAAGGTAAAATATGATTGGAGAAAACTATAATTTCTGATTTACTAATTGAAATTTCTAAAAAAAAAAACTCAAATATATGAAGCAAGGTTTCAAAAATATCCCATAGAAATTGAATGTTACATATAAAAGTATAGCCAATACATATATATACTATAACAGTAGTCATGTACAATGCATACGAAATTTATAATCTCATTCCATTTTATATATGGTGATTCCTCAAACAAAAAATATCACCATATGGATTTGAGAATTTTTTGGCTAGAACATTTTATGGATTCAAGGGAATTTGAAAGAAGATAGATAGTGAGAAGGTATAGAAGGTGGGGGAAGGTGGATGAGTGGGTTACATTACCTTGTTGATTGTTTTGATTGGATCCTAGTTCTCTCCTATTAGATACACTTTTTATTTGACACGAAGTAACAAATCAATCAATCGCATGAAAATTCTTTGGAGTGGTTCAGTGATTAGGTTTAATTTTTGGTAATGTACAGATCTCATGTTTAATTCCTTTTCATATTTCAAGGGCTAGCTACCCTTGTCCATTAAAGGACATGCTCTATTCCAGTTAAAATTACGATGGTTAGCCAAAAGAATAATCGGTGCAAAGTTAAACACCTGTAATAAATAAAAAAACCAATCGGATAGGTCTAATTTGGCATAAAGTGTTCTTGTTATCCTTATACATGCTATAGTGATACAACTTATTTTGATGCATTGATGTAGTGATTTATTTCAATGAATAATAGTGATGCTTTCATCCTAGGTGCATGTTTTTCTTTTTTATTTTTTCTTTTTTGGGTTGGTGCTACAGCACAAGGAAAGGGGGAGTTTCGAACTCGGCACCAAGGGTATCACTATATGGATTTAACCACTAGGAGTTCCGACCCTCAGGTCCTTCCCAATGGTATGTTTAATACACTATGTTTAGTAGAAGACTGCATATAGATCAATACAGTCGAAAACAATATCGATTTTTGCGACAGTGCTAGAAACTTACAAAAAATCCCATTCCACAAAATTTTCGGTGATTTGAGCAAAGATTGAACCCTTTAATGCAGTCACTTTTAAGCCAAAAAATGACATTGATGACAGTTTTATGTTTCTTTATTCGTTGTTTGGGTATTTTCATAATATTGCGTATTTACTTGATTTTTCTGCTAATTTAAGGTTATTAGGGTTTCTTATTTTTATATTGTGATGAAAACATATTCAATAATTTTGGATTACTTTGAATAAAATTCAGAGACAATTTATCTTTCAATTCCAATTGTTTTAGTATTTTTAGGAATCGATCAAACTCTTAGTGACAGAGGGAGGTAGGGGCCAGTGGAGGCCACGGTCTCCTAGAAAAAAAAATTACTTATATTTTTTTATAAATTTTTTGGATAATTTCAATTGGACCCACCTTAATGAGTTTTAGATAAAACAAAATTAATTAGGTCAAAGAGGGTTGTTACAGTGATTCTGCTTGGCCTTGAGCCTTTACAAGAGAAGTTTTTATGAATACAAATTGCCAAGAGAGGCTAGTAACAGATGTTGAGGAGAAGACGATGAATCTCTCTTTTACAATGTAATAGTGTCCTATTTATACAAACGATCTCTCACCTGTTTGACCACTAGCTGAGAGTCGTTGTGGACTATGATCTGTTGTGCGTACATTGACAAGGCTAAGTTTAAGCTTGCTATGAGGGCCTCATACTCCGCCTTGTTATTGGATGCTTGAAAATTGAACCTCAAAGCGTATGCCAGGTCATACCCCTCGGGCGAGGTCAGGATCAAGCCAACCCCGCTTCCTTGGGCATTTGATGCTCCATCTACATACAATTTTTAGGTCGGGACATCAGGGATGCAGTCTTGGTTTTCTGTTTTCTCTTCAGGTGGTGAAGTAAATTCGGCAAGAAAATATGCTAGGATCTGTCCCTTGATCGTTGTTCTAGACTTGAACTTGATGTCGAATTCACTAAGTTCCATTGCCCACTTCACAAGTCTCCCAGAGGCCTCCGTCTTGTGTAGGACCTGCCTCATCGGCTGGTCCATTGGGATTTCAATGGTTTGTGCCTAGAAGTATGACCTCAACCTCCAAGCTGCTACTAAGAGGGCTAACACGAGATTCTTCATCTTTGGGTACCTTCCTTCAACCCCCTGAGGGCCTTGCTACAGAAATAAACAGGTTGTTGAACTCTTTCCTTATCCTTTACCAAGACGACGCTGGCTGAAAAGTCTGACACGACCACGTAGAGGGTTAGAACCTCTCATTCCTGAGGACTCACAAGCACCGGCGACCAAACCAAATAGGCCTTGAGAGCTTGGAAAACCTCTTCACATTTTTGGTCCCACTGAAAGGCTGCTTTCAGGATCTTGAAGAACGTCTGACACTTGTCATTGGAGCGCGAAGCAAATCGATTGAGCGCCGCTATTCTTTCGGGCAAACATTGTACTTCCCAAGTGTTGGTGGGGGACTTCATTTCAAGGAACGAATTTCACCTTTTCGGGTTTTCCTCAATACCCCTACTATTGACTATAAATACCAAGAACTTTCCTACCGATACCCCAAAGGAGCACTTCGTTGGGTTTAGCTTCATCCTGTATTGTCGCATAATCTCGAATGCCTCCCTGAAGTGCTAAATATGGGATTCCTCTTGAAGGGACTTCACAAGCATGTCATTTATATATACCTTCATAGTTGAGCCGAGCTTTTCACGAAATATTCTGCTGTCCGGCATCTGATAGGTGGCCCTAGTGTTCAGGCAACAGAAGTGGTCCCCTTGTCCCCTAGACACATGGCATGACAGAGGGAATTTGGGATAATCAAGGAACCAAGCTCTTGGGCTCTGAACTAGTCGTCTACCGAGCTGAATTGGGTTTGTGTTGGACCCCTAGATCTCTGGAGTCCCTGAGCTTTCTTCCTTGTGGCCCAATTTCCCCTTTGAACAGGCAGGTGGGTTGTTTGGGTGGTTTTACAAACAATGGCTCTCCGAGCGAATTGGGCTTTTTCATTGGGCGGCCATGTCAAAATCCCATCATTATCAACAACCATTTTAGACCAAAAAATTGTTATGTGGGAAATCTCATTTAATATACTTTTGAACGACTTAAAATATGTTTTACCACTTAAACAACCTCACAAGTAAAAAACAAAAGTCCCTAATCCTAGGGCAAGTTAGTTTGGGGATTAAATATGGGTGATATTGGAAATGTATTTTTTATATTTTCAATACCAACGAAAATTAGTACTGGCAATAGAAGTATTACAATCTCTTCTCATGTTTGTTTGTTCAATAGGTACTATGGTGAGTCTCACAAACAACTATCTATTATATCACATCGTATATAACAAATATATCATTTTACCCTTAACATCATCCATTCTATTACTCCGTTTGTGTAACGCTTTTGCACAATATTTGATATAACAATCAATACCTGAAAAATTCTGGATAACGCAAAAAAATATTTTAAAAAACAATCGGTGACACCGTATGCTTAAACATAATACAAGAAAAAAAATTTAAAATAATTTTTAAATTTTTTTTTAAAAAACTGTTAACACCGTACGCTTAAACATAATATAAGGAAAAAATTCAAAATAATTTTTTTAAAAAAATTATAAAAAAAAACGGTAACACCGTATGCTTAAATGAAAAAAATTTAAAATATTTAAAAAAAAATCGATATACGCTTAAACATAATATAAGGAAAAAATTCAAAATAAATTTTTTATATGTGAACTCTTAACAGAGAAGGGCATTTGTCTCATTTTTTCTCTAAACCGGGTAGGTGGTATTCATTAATACCATGTGCAAGGTTTAACGGACATTGTACAAACCAAATTGGTATTAAAACCCAAAAAATAGTATTACGTGTAAAATGCCAAACAAACAAAGTAATAGAAAGATTGTATGTACTATTTCCTTCTATTCCCCCCTATAATACCATTTAATCCCCCAAACAAACATGCTCCTATAGTAAAAATTTTATACAAAAACACTTTTATTTCACATCCACGAGCACCATTAGAGTTGTCGAATTATCACCACTACTCTTATCGCAGCATCCCCGTCATCATTGCTACAATCACTATCACCACCACCATTGTCATCTTACCACTACTAAAGCCAGCTCCACAAACACCATTGGTTTTAAAATTTTATATAATAAAATACATAGCAACTTGAATTTTTATCCCCTACATATTATTTTTTTAAAAAATATCACATCACTCATTTTTATCACATGTTTAATCACTTAATATTTGATTAATTTTTGTTTCAAACATTATCCATATATGATAATATAAACATGTTAAAAAAATTTAATATAGTAGGATCGATTTTTTGATTGTTCAAATTTTATGATTTATCGTGCCTTCAGGAACGAATTATGACTAGTATTTATATATTTTGCAATTAGGGTATATTAGTAATTGTAATACATGTAAGTACTTTTTTTATCGACCATGCAAATACATTTTTTCAAAAATTTCTTTGTATTAAAGTGATATTTTAGGAGAACATCCAAACAATATTTATTTAACAAGCTATGAGATAATTATTTAAGAAACTTTTTTCGAATTTCACATATCATTCCAAACCCTTTCATATATATATATATATATATATATATATATATATATACATAAAAAATACAAAAAGCAAATTTTTTTAAAAAAAAACTACCAAAGAAAAGGCAATGGATCAAATTTTGCAGCCGTGGCTCAATGGCCTCGGCCTTTGCTGCGGGCTAAGTGTTGCCCTCCTACGAGTGCATTACACATGGTCCTGTTCACCATAGACCTGTGGCAAATAGGAACACCAGTCAAATATCGAAACATGACTTGAGTCACAGGATCAGACAAGAAACTCCATCTATCCGCTCTAAATCAAATCGAGTCTTATGTCCCAATCATTTAAAGATGACTTTATGAATCCGTCTTTGCCATTTATTTCGTTCATAGATTATACGCTTGTTTAAGTTAAATATTTCTTATCTATCGACTCTGCCATATAAAATATAACCCGTCTTTTTTTCATACTCAAAAGAAGAGAAGGAAACAAAGTCAAAGGTATGACCATATTACAAACACATTTAAGTCCGCTTCGCTTCCCCATTGAAGGGTCTTGCTGTAAACTTCATTTTTCCACCTTCAAGTCAAGTTGTGGAGCTCAGTTGATGCAGGAATGTAGGACTTAAAACCCAATGACCCATGCAATGACTCGATCACTTCCCAATCCACCGGATGCAAGAGACTGTTTTATCAGTTATAATCCAAGCATATCCATTCACTCATCATTCCCAACCTCGGTGCAAATCGTACCATATCCTGATACATAGAATGATATGTACATGTGCTTGATTGTGATAGTCCTGAATAGCAAAGCATGTCAACCTTTCTTAAAATCACATCAAGCACTCGTATATTCCAGCATTGTACTTCAAGTTCAGAAACTGTAGTATTACTCCATCAGAATGCAACCCCTGAACTTTCCAAATTTCGAACCTTTCGGATTGTTGAAAGAGTCATGCACATCATTTGCACGTGTCCCGTTGTGTGGGCAGATAAGGGTTGATCAAGAGATATCTGACATCATTAAGCACGAAAAGAAGGGGAAAACATAACAATAACACTAGTTATATTACAATGTGTATCATGTCTGTTGAAGAAAGTAATGTGAATTTCACATTTCTCAGTAGTAGATGTACATAATTTGAATTCAATCCTAGGAAAAGGGGTTAAGAAAGATAAAGACAATCAAGGAACACGCCTGCAAACCCCTGATACATTTCTCAAATTAAGCTTTCTTATGGATGAAGATTGTGAAGCCAGTTCAGGTTGATATCTTCTTTTAGCACATTTATCTTCAGATTGGTGAGGTAACACTCGTAAGGTTCCCAAAGGAAGGCAGCCTCTTCATCGCATACCACAGTTTTTAACTGTTCAAGGTCCATTACTGATGGTGGCAACTCATCTAATCCCCGGCAACCTCTCATGTGTAGCATTCTCAGTTCGCACAACCCGCCCATTCGCATGGGCATGTTGCTCAATTTTGAACAATCAGAAATTATAATGGTTTTCACAAATTTTGGTAAACATACCACTGAAATTATAAATATTTTTACAAATTTGGTAAATATACCACTGAAGTTGTAAATATTCTCACTCAGTGGTATGTGTTGGGGAGATTTGATCGACTAAAACCATATTTGATCGATCATGCAGTAGTAATGAATCAATTGAAGTTGTAAAGGTTTCCACAAATTTGACAAACATACAATTGAAGTTGTAATTATTCCCACAAATTTGATAAATATACCACTGAAGTTGTAAATATTCTCACTCAGTGGTATGTGTTGGGGAGATTTAATCGATCAAAATCATATTTGATCGATCATGAATTAGTATTGAATCCATTGAAGTTGTAAAAATTTTCACAAATTTGGTAAACATACCATTGAAATTGTAAATATTCTCACAAATTTGATAAATATACCACTGAAATTGTAAATATTCTCACTTAGTGGTATGTGTTGGGGAGATTTGATCGATCAAAATCATATTTGATCAATTATGGACTAGTAATGAATCCATTGAAGTTGTAAAGATTTCTACAAATTTTGTAAACATACCATTGAAGTTGTAAATATTTCCACAAATTTGGTAAATATACCACTGAATTTGTAAATATTCTCACTCAGTGGTATGTGGTGGGGAGATTTGATCGATCAAAATCATATTTGATCGATCATGGACTAGTAATAAATCCATTAAAGTTGTAAAGGTTTCCACAAATTTGGTAAACATACCAGTGAAGTTTTAAATATTTTCACAAATTTAATAAATATATACTACTGAAGTTGTAAATATTCTCACTCAGTGGTATGTGTTGGGGAGATTTGATCGATCACAACTATATTTGATCTATCATGGACAAGTAATGAATCCATTGAAATTGTAAAGATTTTCACAAATTTGATAAACATACCACTGAAGTTATAAATATTTTCACAAATTTGATAAATATACCACTGAAGTTGTAATAATTCCCATAAATTTGGTAAATATTTCCACAAATGTTGTAAAATTTTCACTAATGCTGTAATTTTGTCACTATAGTCGTAAACTTCCCATTAATGTTGTAATTTTGCCTTCAATTGACTTAATGACTGTTAGACGATATGTATTGTCTTGTCATTTAAATTTCTTGTCTTGTCTACCAATCGATGTAAATATACCATAAATTTAGTAAACATACCACACATGTTGTAATTTGGAATTTTCGGTATGGTATCGAACTTTTCCTTGACTGTATTGTAGCCTTCTCCTACAAACAAATATGCCTTTGGTCTAAAGGTATTCTTTGTCTTATTTGTCTTCTTGAGGTCAAAGGTTCAAGTTTTTCTCTCCCTCCTCCCTAAAAAAAAACATATTACAAATATTATACAAAGAGTAACGTTTTTGGGATATAAAAAATTGATCGAATTTGTTGATTTGATGTTGTGTTGGTGGCATGGTTTAATAGTATTATTGTGATTATAATTGCTAGATTTTTTTATTGGGACTCTTTCACTTATTAGTTGTCAAATTATTAAGTCAACAAATTATGTCGATTTTTTAGGCGTCAATAGAATTACTCTTTAGGTAAAAGATAAGTCTTCAGAATCGAAAACTAAATTGTTGGTTTCGTACTGAAAATTATAATTTTTGAGGGTTAAGTTACAACTTTGAAGGATTAAAGTTATTTGTGATAGATTACAAAGAATGCGGTTTCTATGGTAATAACCATTAAAAAATATAATTTGACATTTAAAAGAAGTCTTTTTCGTGATCTATCAAATTGTGATCCATTACTACTTTTTGAGCGGAATTTAATTTTGACCCTTGAACATTTTAAATTTGGGTATTGTACCTCCTTGAGTACTCTAGTTTTATTCTAGCTGAGAATTGTACCGACAAGTATTATATATGGTGGAGTAATTTCTTTTTGGAAAAATTTCACTCACATCCCTTTTAATTAATTATATCTTCAAGGACACCCTTATATTATTCAAAAGATCACTGACATCTCTGCCGTTAGACCACCGTTTCTAACAAAAAAAATTCATCTAAAATATCAAAATTGTCCCTACATAAATTTCAAATAATCTTTCTACATAAAATTCAAGTTAATTAAATTTATTTTTTTGCATGTTAAAATTTTGTGTTGATTAAAATTTATTTTTCTACATATTAAATTTGAGTTAATTAAAAATTAATTTGAGATGATTAAATATTTTTTTAATTATTAAAATTCGAATAAATTTGAGCTATACCTTAGCTGTTTGCACCAATTAAAATTTGCTTTGAGTCGAATAATTTTTTTTTCTTATTAAAATTCAATTCAAGTTGATTAAAATTCATTTTTTACATATTAAAATTTTAGTCCATTAAATTTTATATTTTTTTATCTATCAAAATTTAGGTAGATCAAAATTCAATGCGAGTTGATTAAAATTTGATTTGAATAAAATTTTAATCGATTCAAATCTTAATATGTAAAAAATATAATTTTTAATAAACTCAAATTTTAATATGGAAAAAATGAATTTTAATTCGCTCGAATTGAATTTTAATCTGCCATAATTTTAATACGTAAAAAAAATTAAAAAATAAAGGGGGACTCATTTAAGATATGTCTATCTAGAGGGGGGTTGATGAAGTTTTTCCTAAAATATATCATGAACAATTTAATAAAATTTCATTATAGTTAATACATTTAATCTGACCGGGGTGTTAGTGAAGATTCATAAAATAGACGGGTGTGGTTGAAATTTTAACTTTCTCTTTTTTTTTCAACGATCAGGGGTGTCTGAAAATGATTAAAAACAAGTAATTCATGTTAAGATTAGGATATTCACGAGAAATAAATCACTCATGACTAAGGTATTCATGAGAAATAAATTAATCATGGTTTAGCTCTAAGAAGTTGTCAATATTCGGATTTACAACTCGTCACTATTACCATTTGAATTATCTTGAAATTTTTAAGTAAATATTTAATGAATACATATAATAATGTAAGACATATTATCACCATCCGCCATCCAAATTTTCACATATTCGGCTGTGATAACAATTTGTATACAGTGCAAAATCTGGAGAGCCTCATATGTATATAGTCTTTTACTTCTTTATGTGAAAAAATTATTTTTTTGTCAAAAATCAAATGCAACGATTCCAACACAAAAGAAAAATAAATGCGAAGATGATTGTTCTTCAAATGAAGATATTATATCGAAAACTATATAATCAAACCATCCATGCATCATTTAATACATACCAAAATTGTAGAGTACATGCTAATAAGAAATACAAACCAAATATTCATGTTCGAAAACTATATAATCAAACCATCCACACATAAGTACATACCAAAGTTGTAAAGTACGTGCTAATAAGAAATACAATCAAATATTCATGTTTGATTATCTCTCGAAACTACAACGACAGTACGCTCTCTCTTCCAAAACGACATATTCGTATCTGATAAATCAAAACATAGTTTATTAGCTCAAATCAAAACATATCTATGAAATTCAATTATAAGAGAAAATCCATTTATAGACGCAAAAAAATAAAAAAAAGAACAGAAAGTCGAAAAACGAATGGGAAAACATCCCAATAGAAAAAAGGATGTTATTGAGCAACTAACAGCAAGTGCAGGCATTGGTGGGTGGACTAGTTGGTTTTATTGTCGAGGAATAACTAACAAACAAAATTATAACAGCATTGCTGCCTTGACACCAACATTCCTTTGATGTGTTAATGCTTAGCCACTAAGAAAGGACGACAGAAAGTTAAATGTTGTCGACCCACTATCTTACCGTGCTGGTTAGCTTATGCACCAAGTCCATTGACCAAAGTTAACAAACCATAAATAAGGGTGGCAATTGGACCGGCTCAGATTCGTATCGTATAATTTCAGGTTGGTGTCCAACTAGTCAATCCTAATCTAACTTGTTTAAGTAATCATGTCGTGTCATGTCAACCTATTTATTTTTGTGTCGTATTCATATAATCCATGAATAAAAAATTTAACGCTCAGTTTTATAACTAAAATTTCATTATAACTTAATCGAGACTATACTCATACTTTTTCTATAAACTAAAAATTAACTAAATAAATTTAATAATAAAAATGAGTAAAAATATTGTTTTGTACAAGAACTAAATCACTATTTGATAAAATATAATAAAAAATTGACATTTTATTCTTATAATACTACTTAAATTTGTTAATCGTGTCAATTTTGTATTATTCGTATTTGACTCTAACTTAACCTCTTTATTATTCATGTTAACGTTTCGTGTCATATACGGGTTCGTGTCGAGAAATGACCAACTCTAACTCACTAATTTCGTGTCGATCTTGAGTCGTGTTTTCGTGTTGTGCGAGAAATTGCCACCTCCAACCGTAAGTGCACAACCCAAAGGAAAGGATACTGATCTGAGCCAACCATCTTATTAACTTGTTTGATTACCAACATGTTAATCAACTGCTAAGTGCAAAATCCATTCTAAAAAAAAAAAGTTGCAAGGTGGACAAGACCTATGAAAATCGTCATGCATGTTTAGCAATAGAAGTGCAAGTAGGGGGATTGATTAAGGGGATATTAACCATCTTTAAGCATGAAAAAAGGGAAAATACAAGGACAATAATCAAAATAGCACCATGTGTATCATGTCTGTCGAAGAATGTCATGCAAACTCATTGTCTAATAAAGACAGTAGATGTACATGTCTTGAATTGAATTCCATGAAAAGAAGGTTAAAAATAGAGCATCAATTAACATACCTGTGAACCCCCAACAAATTTCTCAAAGCCACCTGAGATTGGGATATTCTTTTAGAACAGTTAGCTTCAAATTGGTCAGGTAACTCTTATAAGGTTCCCAAAGGCAGGCAGTGTCTTCATCACATATCACATCTTTTAACTGCCCAAGTTTCTTTACTGATGGTGGCAGCTCACCTAGTCCCCGACACCCTCTCATGTGAAGCGTTCTCAGACCACACAACTCGCCCATCTGCGTGGGCATTTTATTCAATCCTGAACAATCAGATATATCAAGAAGTTCTAGTTTCTGGAGGTTTCCAATAGACTGTGGTAGCTCTGGCAATTTCTTGCAATAATGAAGCCTCAATACTTCCAAATTTGTTAGCTTTCCAAATTCTTGGGGAAGTACACACAGCTCATGACATGAAGTGATTTTGAGCTTCTTAAGATTGATGATATTACACACTCCGGCAGGGAATTCCACTAAATCTTCACAACAATCAATATCAATCTGCACAAGATTTGGCCATATACTGGGGAGCTCAAGGGTACAATTCTGAAAAGCTTTCCCAATCTCACACATAATCAATGATATTTTCGTCAAATTCTGCAGCTCTAATATGGATGTGCCAAGGGAAGAAATCGAAACATGTTCAAATCTGATTCTCTTTAGATTGGATAAATAACCAAGCAATAGCAAGTTATTTAGTTCAGCTGAACCAAAACCATAGTTGGTAATAATCAGAACCTTTAGTGCGTCCATTCCCTTTATGAACTGGGGTAAAGTGAAGTTCCTTGTCCGAAAGTTCAGTATTAGTACTTCAACTTCAGGTAGTTCAAGGTCGCAACAGCTTGAAGGGAATGTCTCATCTGCAATTGAGATTATGGACATTGACAATTGGAAAATGAAGTAAAACACCATTGCATATGAGGTTTCCTGTGCTTCTTACTGAAAATGAGATAAGCAAACCTGTAGAAATAGACAAAAGACGGGCATTTATGGGTTGCTGCATTTTTCCCCTCCACCACCTTGGAAGGTTGTTTGCACTTATGTCCACAATTAATCTTGGTCTCTGTTCCATGAGCTCTTGACTACTCTCATAAATAGCCAGCTCTCTCAGTAGATCATGCTGCGTGACAAATTGCTCAGTACAGTAGTCATCAACTTCATTTGCAACTTTTCTGTGAATGAAAATGCAATTGTTGCTCAGGGAGAAAGTCCACTACTACACTTCACACATGTAATATGCCATCCTTACTTTATTAACAACAAAGTCAATCAAGCATCCACGAGACAAAGGGCAGCAAGATAAGGAGAAGCAATTATTGAAAAAAAGCAAACAGTTCAAGTATCCTTGCCTTCTTCCTCTTGTTTTGTTCCTATTAAATTAACTTTCACGGTGCAAGTTCATTGAAAGCAACAAATAAATACAATATCTTGGTTGTTAGTATATCTACGAGTCTACACAACTGTGGTAGTCTGGTATTCAAATTGACTCTAAATTGAGCAGTGAGACAAAATGAAGTACAGCAATGACTAGAAGAGCAATAAACCAGAAACCAATGAAGTATGTCAATCCTGTTTTTCCATTGATCTCTATCCAGGACTGAAATTTGATAATATGTCACCACATATTTTGTCATGAATTCAACTAACAGTTCTTGGCATTTCTTCAATCCACATAGCCAAACCACTACGATCACTTTACTGCTTCTAATGAGTGCAATGATCTGTTGTCTTTTCTTACTATGCTGACATCTTAAATGATTTTCTCTCATCTTGTGCTTAAAGTATGCCGCCTCCACATTTGACCACAATGCATTCACTTCTTACTCTTCTTTGCAGTTATCACATACATCAATTAATGAGCAAGAAACATCACAACAAGAAGCAATTGGTACTTTTAAAGACAAATAGGAAGTTAACTACCTCGTGAGTATAAGATTCGCCAGATTTCTTGTGGAGAGTTCATCGAGGTATTCAAAGGTATCCGAACCGTCTTCATAAAAGTCATACATTTCCACCCACATATCCATGAGAGTAGAAGCAGGGATCCTCTGGTCTTCAGGAAATGAACCTAAGTCCAGGAAACACTCTTTGACTATAGGCATCTCTTCCAAGGCATCTAAGCTGGTTTGGAGACGTTTAAGCAGATCACTATTTGAACCAAAAATAGACTGACCGCCCGACCATTTCCTCAACGTACTTTTCCATTTCACCTCAGGCTTGTTACAGAGTGATCTAGCAACCACTTCAAGGGCCAGTGGAAATCCTCCACAGCCTCTCACCACCTGCAATTAATGCCACCAAATAAAATCATTTTACTTTTAGAGCAAAGAAAAACGAACAAAAAATTGACATGGAATTGCTTTTCAGAAATAAGGAAAGTTCTTCCAAAACTTGTTCAGGGTCCCAGCCACATCACGATATTAACAGATAGATGTATATATGACCAATAAATTCAGTCTCACACGAGTTTTTGGGTCTACCTTGTCCACAAGATCATCCGAAACATAGGTGCTCCCATTTTGCGGAAATGCTATGTGACGAAAAAGAGTAACAGCATTCTGATGATTCAGCAATTTCAATTTATATGTTGAATCAAAACCTGGTAAATCAGATCTTGAAGTAACCAAGATTTTGTATCCTGGTATTTGAAACTTGGAATTGTGGACAAGGGATTCTGATCCAGACCATACATCATCCAGGACAAGCAATAGTGGATGCTGTCCTATTTGTTTCAGCCAGATCTCTAGTTTGTTGATTGCATCGTCATCACTTTGAAACTCAGGCACCGGATGATAACCCGTATGTTGAAATAGATTCTGAACAATGACCCTTATGTTGGGTGTTTTTGAAACATTGACAAAGAAGATATTGGCCTCATATATGGCTGTCCAAAACAAGAACATGCTAAAATGTCAGAAAGTTCCAATGGAGCATTCACTGATAATTTGTAGAAACTTCAGAAGGAATATATCCTACAATTATACTTGTTGGAGTAAAAAACTTTAAATCAAACAACCGATATGCAGAATATCACCCAAAAATATTCTAGCAGGCAGAAACTTTGCAAACAAAATTCCCTACTCAGATATACTAAACTGTACAACAGCTGAGATTTCAAACATTGTTCCTTTTTATGCTGTTGACATTTCAAAACATTGTTCAGATCTGATTTGTGACATATAAATCTAAACTAGCACGGCTGGATTTGATTTAACTGCATCAACTATATGATAATTTTCGCGTCTACCTTTTATTTCCTCATCGCGACAGAGCATTTTCGCCAGTGTAGTCTTCCCACACCCTCCAGGAGCTGAAAGCACAACCACTGACCCTCCATCCTTAAGCAGCATCACTTTCAATTCTTCAAGTGGCAGATCCAATCCAACTATAAAACCCGGAACTCCTGGAACCCCACAACAACCAGAAAACCCATTTGAATGACGAACTCCACCGCCATTTTCCAAAATCGAGAGTATCTTTTCCACTTTCTCATCCACATTGTTCACACCTAACAAAATCTTCCTAGTATCCCTGGCTAACTGTGCTTGCACATCAATCTGAAAGAACGAAACCAATGAACTGTGTAGATCGTTGAGCTTCTCATTGTAATTTCTTTTATCATACACATTCCACCTTTTGATTTTGGAGCACTTTTCAACTAGCGCTTTTCCGTCTTCCAGGTGTTTGATGAAGCCATCTGTTTCTTCTTTTCGAGCATCCAACAATTTGTTTAGCTTCACTGTTTCAGTGAAAACTGGCTCTATCGCAGTTAATGTTCTTTCGAGGCGATTGAGAGTGGACTTGAAATTGATGGCTTGTTTGGCAGCATCTATAACAAGTTTGAGCAATTCACCAAACACTGCTCCCAAAGCTGCCCCTCCAAACAGAGCGCCAGCCATCTATACTTCAAACAAGCTCTAACAATCAAAACGATGGATTGGAATTGGAACTTGGTTTTCAGATCTTTTGTTTCTCAAACTATTTGTGGGGTTGCATGCAAGATAATAATGCGAAAAAAGAATGGCCGGTTGGTGAAGAAATTTATGGGAAAGTTCATATTAAAGACGAAGACTTTTATACGATCAAAGGCATTGGATTCTGATTTATTTAATAGTTAAAGAAGAGTGTCTTCTGGGGGTGTTTCCGAATACCGTCGAGGGTGGACGGCGGAGCTGGAACTTCCCGCGTTCACACCGTGACTTGAGGAGTTTAGCCAATCACTCGTCGCAAGCAAATAAACAGAGCTTTCAACGGGCCTTTGACCCAAGTACTTTCAAGTTTTTTGAGAGCCAAAAAAAGTGGTTGGTTGGGAAACGGGAATTTCTCAATTCTTGGACGAATCAGTGTGTTTAAATTTCTACCAAAATGTAAATCCCGATTGAATTGCCATATGAGTTAAAAAATCAGTACATGCACTCGGATTTTGCACTCGATTCTCCTTGAACTCGCCAAAAATTTTCTCAATTATCCAAAGGAAAATCTGATTCCAGTATCCTTTTTAGCCACTTTTGTTCTTTTGAGAATAGATTTTAAATTCGTCACAATTACGGTAATTAATATTTAAATTTGAAAGAATATTCTAGACAAACTTAGGTATTTATAACTAAACAAATAAGTGTAATGTTATATGAATTTAAGAAATAAACTTAAAAATTAGACTTGATAATTATAACCATTGATTTCATTATACATTTCAGTATTATTAGAACCTACTACCTATTCAATTGTTGAGATTATCAAATCTAATTTTTAAATTTATTTATCATTGCTCAAAAAATAAATGACATAGCAATCAATCGTAATGGCGTCATGCCATGAATTAGTCCACCACCATTAATGAGTATATTTTTCATTCTCATCCCTGTCAGCGGGTAAATTTGTTATCCCCGTCCCGTCCCTGCCTTCACCCCAGCCCAAGCCCAAACCCAACATAATCAAAAATTGTAAATAATCCAAAAAATTAAAAAATTTGTGTGTCACCAATTGAAAATTACCACATAATTCTTCTCATTAAGAAGGACTAGCATTTGGTATACTGAATAGACAAGAAATCTACCTTGTCCTTTTCAAACAAAAAATTTATCCAACAATTTTCAAAAAGGAAAATCATTTTCAAGTAGAATAAACTCAAAAATCGATAAAAATCATATCTAACACTATAATCAGAATTCAACAAAGACCATATTCAAGTAATATAAAATTAGAAAATTCAAAATATTGCATAACTAACATAGAAAATCAGAATATAGAAAATCAGATGCAACACATGAAATTTACAGATCTAACACAAAAAACAAATATAGAGCAAGCAACATCTAAAAATCTTGTATCTAACACACCATAGATTAGAAACAACCCTCAATAGCTAACACAAAAGATCCTTAGATCAAACAAAACTCATCACAAATCTAACAAAAATCATTAAAAAGAACACAAAAATAATAGATCTTACCTTATTGGATAAAGAAAAAAAAATGGGTCTCTAAATTTTGAAATTAACTTTATAGGTGGGTGGGAATGTAAAAAAGGGTAAGTGTTAGTCTATCTTCACCTTTATTCCCGTGCAGGTTTATACGGGTATCCCTGTATATGTCCATTGTACAATACGTATAGTTCATTTTCAATCCAAATGAGACAATTTTGAACAAATACTTATTTTTTCTCAGCCTACTGCCATCCCTGGTGGTGGTGGGTGGCAATGGTTCATGACGATGGTGGGTGATGATGGTAACGGGTGATGGATGTTAGTGGGTAGGGGTGGTGAGTGGCGATCGATGGTGGTGGTAGTGGTTGTGGCGGGTGATGACAATGGGTTGTAGTTGGCAACGATGGTGGGTGGTGGTAATTAGCTGGTGAAGGTGGATTACAGGTGGTGGTTGGTGGACGATAATGGATGGTGGTGGTTGGTGACAATGGTGGGGAGGGGGTGGTGGTGGTGGTTTATGTCAATGGTGGGTGTTAATGGGTGGGAGTTGTGGGTTGTGGTGGTTTATGGTGATGGTGAGTGATAGTGGTGGCGGGTGTTAGTGAATGGAGGTGGTGGTTAGTGGCGATGGGTGGTCGTGGTCGTGGCAACGGTGGGTGATGCTGGTTGGCAGTAAGTGTTGGTGGTGGTGATGAGGGTGGTGGAGTTGGGATGTTAGTGATAATAAATATAAAAAAATGAATAATGGTGAAGGTTTTTAAGTAACCTATTTCATTATGAGTATTTTTGTTAATGATTGTTTTTTTAGATTCTTAACTTCAAAAACATTGAGACTAAAGCCAAAAAAATCACTCTACGTGGAGTTCTCGCCAAATCTCCCTATAAGAAAATAGAGCAATCTTTCATAATGTCGTCATGCCATAAATTGGTCATTGTTTCATCAAAGAATATAAAAAGACCCCTGTTGTGTGAAAAAGAAAGTCAAATGGCCTCCATTGCCTCTCTCTTTACTTCTAACCCAGCCTTCTTAGTCTCTTTCGCAATGACAAACCATGATTTCTCCCTTATCAAAAAAAAAAATATTAATTTCAAAATGTATCTTCCAAAATCATGTTGGAATCAACTTCCACAACTTTCAAATTCGACAATTTGCCCCTTGAGGTTTGAATAATTTTTAATTAACTCTTTTCGTTGATTCACCACCGTTAAAAAAGACAAAAATTTATGAAAAGCTTACAACTATCTTTATCTTAATAGTTTGTGTAAAAATAAAAAAACCAACTCCACACACAAAAGTTGGTGAATTTCTCCGGCAAAACCCACCTCTCTCCTCCTCTAGTGAAACGAAACCCAGCCCCACCCAAATAATTGTCATCCCTCCCCTCATCAGGTAAACCCACATTGCCCTCAGGGTAATATCCAAAACATCCATACATCCCCACCCCGTACACCGAAACACCGGTGAAACCAAAACACCCATACACCATACCTCCAAACAACTATTCTTTCTTCCCTCCTCCGGTAAAACCAAAACTCACCCTTAGTAGTAGCCCCCAAATAGCCCTAACCCCCAAAAACAATCTACCGGCAGCACCCATCTGAAGAGAGAGAATAAAAAAAGAAAAGAAGAAAGATGGAGAATTTTTTTATGGTTGTAGTGGAAGAGGACTGATTTTTCGATCGATCTTGGTTGTAATTAACCCTTGAGAAGGGGGTTAGGAGCATTGTCGAAGCTCATATGTGGGGGGAAAAGGGTTGGGAGCAATGTCAAAGCTAGGGATGGGGGTTGGGAGCATCGTTCAAGCTGGTATACGACGAGAATAGGGGTTGGGGGTTTTGCTGGAGCTAGGGTTGGAGAGTCTGTCAGAGCCGAGAAAGGGGTTGGGTGCAAAGCGAAAATGAAAAAAAAAAAAATAGATGTTGGGATATTTTAGGAAGTTAACATTTTTCATTCACTCAATCAGTTAATTTAGTCCCAAAAAAACTTTTAAGTGGGTAAATTGTCGAATTTAAAACATGAAAGGGTATTTTATAATTAACCAAAAAAAAAAATCCCATTCCCATACCCTTTTAATTACCTTTATTTTTTTTGGATATGTTTTTAATTCATTTGAATTACGGTATCCAAATTCGATAAAATAATTTATACAAACTTATGCAACTTTATAAAATTAAAATTAAAAAACAGAGGAATCTTTCGTAATGTCGACATGCCATGAATTGGTCATTGTTTCATCAAGAATATAAAAAGACCCCAATTGTGTGAAAAAGAAAGTCAATGGTCTCCATTTCCTCTCTCTATCCTTATAACCCAACCTTCTTAATCTCTTTCGCTTTCGACTGACAGCAAAAGGGTTTGGATTGGATCCTCGGAGTTGGCTTCAAATGTAATTAACGAAAAGAAATATTTATAAACAAACAATAAAAAAAATGTGGATGACAAATCATCTATTTCAATTGTAGATGAGGTGTCATCCACTTAAACAAAAAACATAAGGACTCCAATTACCACTTTTTAATGTTTTACCTTCATTTTATATCATAATTACCTTCGATCTTCCTGATTTACCCAACACAAGGTCAACTCCAGGATTGACTTAAATTTGAGTCACTATTTGAATAAAAAATTTAATATGATATAAAGCATTCTAATTGAGAAATTCAAATTTAAAAAATGAGAAACTTACCTGTTGGATCTTTGAAAAATGGTGAAATCTGATCATTAAAAATTTGAGGATAAATTTGAGTAAAGTACAAGAGTATATTTTTAAAATATTTTTATTCAAATTTAAATTTGAGAAAGTGTTGGAGGTGTTCTCGGAGCCACTTTAGCTCTTTGACTTAAATATAAATTTGAATAAAAAATACAATAAAAATAAGCTCTAATTATTTATTTAAACTCATATCAAATGAAAGTTGATTCAAATTTTTTTTCCAAATTAAAAGGAGACTCAAATATTTTCTTAAATATTTGGTGGTCACATTTTACCCTCATTTAGAAATTCAATAGTTATATTTCACATTCCTTTAAATTGAAGTTTGTTCTCTTTTAAATTTGAGCTTGTCAGATGTGGTTTGTGTTGAATCCAAATTTTTAATCAAGTGTTGACTTAAGATTGGAGATGGACTAAGTAGATATTAAAGATTAAAATTTTGTTTTAGTGCATTGTTTCGGTTGCTTAGAAAATGAAAATATTTTGAAAATATTTTAAAAACATAATAGAAACAAATAAAAAAAATGAGAATTTGTTTTCAAAATTTTTTGAAATATTAGTTGAAATACACAAAAACATCTCGAAATATTCTGAAATAATGTGGAAACCCTGTTGAAATATCTCGAAACACCTCAAAAAATCTGAAACACCTCAAAGTATTGAAATTACGATTTCATCACCGATTTGTTTTAGTTTTCGTAAAAACAGAAATATTTTGCACGTTTTAAAACGAAATTTTAATTCTTGGTGGATACTTCACTAATAATGTATCCCAATCTACTAAAGAAAAGTAATTCAAAAAAAAAAAATACTGCAGATAATCTAGATCACCCTTCTTTTTATATTTTTCCTTATTTGTTCCTTTCTCTTGTGGAAAAGTGAAAAGATGAATAAAACATCACATTTAGTTAAGAAGAAAAGTATAAGAAAAGAACCTAGATATTAAAGTTTTCTCCAATTAAATAAAATCGACTCATCTAAAATCAAAAAAATAAACAAAAAGTAAATAATGTGTCATAACATTTTATGTATATATTAATTTCATATAGCAAAACATGCATGTATTTCCCTCCTATCTAACACAATAGAGGAAAATAATATTTCTTTTCTTGGAGAATAGAAAATATATGGACAAGTTAGATAAATAATAGTGGAAAATTATTAGATAGTAAAAGATTGTTGAGATAAATTTAAATAAATAGTGAGTAGTAGTGTGAAATGAGATGAGTAGTTATAAGGGATACAAGGTAAAAAATGATTGGAGAAAACTATAATTTCTGATTTACTAATTGAAATTTCCAAAAAAAAAAACTCAAATATATGAAGCAAGGTTTCAAAAATATCCCATAGAAATTGAATGTTACATATAAAAGTATAGCCAATACATATAAATACTATAACAGTAGTCATGTACAATGCATACGAAATTTATAATCTCATTCCATTTTATATATGGTGATTCCTCAAACAAAAAATATCACCATATGGATTTGAGAATTTTTTGGCTAGAACATTTTATGGATTCAAGGGAATTTGAAAGAAGATAGATAGTGAGAAGGTATAGAAGGTGGGGGAAGGTGGATGAGTGGTTACATTACCTTGTTGATTGTTTTGATTGGATCCTAGTTCTCTCCTATTAGATACACTTTTTATTTGACATGAAGTAACAAATCAATCAACCGCATGGAAATTCTTTGGAGTGATTCAGTGATTAGGTTTAATTTTTGGTAATTTAGAGATCTCATGTTTAATTCCTTTTCATATTTCAAGGGTTAACTAACCTTGACCCTTAAAGGACATGTTCTATTCCAGTTAAAATTACGATGGTTAGCCGAAAGAATAATCGGTGCAAATTTAAACACCTATAATAAATAAAAAAACCAATCGGATAGGTCTAATTTGGCATAAAGTGTTCTTGTTATCCTTATACATGCTATAGTGATACAACTTATTTTGATGCATTGATGTAGTGATTTATTTCAATGAATAATAGTGATGCTTTCATCCTAGGTGCATGTTTTTCTTTTTTATTTTTTCTTTTTTGGGTTGGTGCTACAGCACAAGGAAAGGGGGAGTTTCGAACTCGGCACCAAGGGTATCACTATATGGATTTAACCACTAGGAGTTCCGACCCTCAGGTCCTTCCCAATGGTATGTTTAATACACTATGTGGCGGGACTCCTGTGTGGATCCTCAACTCCCAGGATGACACATGGCCCAATAAAATCATTAGGATGTCTGAAAGATGCCGAGGGGGTGAGCTGAGGCATGGTGACACAGAGCGGCCGAGTACAACAGCTGGCATCATAGTTAAAGTGATGTGACCTCGCATTTATGGCGAGATGAGTGATAGTGACAACACAAATAAATGCGGGACTGCCACCAACTACTCTCTGCAAGTCTATGCCTACTGTCATGATGACAGGAGCATTAATGACTGATGCGCCGAAACAACGCGATTGGTTCTCCGGAGTTCTCTGATCCACCGAGTAGTCCATGCCCTGTCAGTGTCAGACGCCGACCTCTTGGATTGGGCTACTCGGCTCGTAGTATAAATGTTCGGCTTGCGGCCGAGCACTTATACCATTCCCCGAGCATTCAATTCGAGGAGACGTAAAGGGGAAACATTCACAGCACGAGGGATGGTGTGTTAGATGTGAGATGTCCAGATGGGACTGAAGATCTAAAACAATCATTGTTAATTTCGGTATAAATATCCCTTAGAAAAATGGACAAAGGTACGCAAAATCAAACCATAGCTCATTGACTAAGAAAACATCCCTGTGATCTTACTGACTTAAGCTTCAGAGGGGATTGGCTGGGCTCACGCCTGGCCCCCTTTCTTCTAACCCCATTTTTTCAGATTTTCCAGTCAAGGGATCGCTACCTTACGAGATTGCAGGATCTATCCCGTGCAATTTGGCGCCGTCTGTGGGAAACGAAAGCATCGCTAAGTTTTCTGGTGGCAATCATGTGATGGTGAACACTCGATCTCAGGGTAAGGGAGTAGGTGTACGGGCCAGGAAAGCAGATCCCGTCTGGCTTCTAATGGTCCTGGAACCGGGTTCATTAGGCCGATGAGATGGGCAAGGGCGCTTGTCGCAAAGAACGTTCTATATGGATCAGTCCCTTGGGGGGCGTGACCTCCGGGCCCACGACATTGTGGAGATGGTGGAGAAACGGATGGTCAAACGTATTAAGCAGCTTAAGAGGGAGAACGCCAAGGTCCTACGACGCCTTGACGATTTCGAGTAGTCGGCCAATGCGGATGAACGCGACCGCGGGGTTGGGGACCAGGTGCCCAGCCAGAGCTTGTCCAGGTCCCTCCGGCATGGTCCCTCCGGAAAGGAATGGGTTAGGCACACGCCCTTGGGCGGGACCGCCCAAGGGGATCCTCGGCCTTTGACGGACGATCGGAATCGGGTCAAAAGGCGAACTTATCCAGGTGGGACCTGCACCGAGGGATACCTGAGGGCATTGGAGCCGCCGAATCTTAGGCAAAGTCCATACCCCGAAGGCCTCATGGAGATAGATCAGCTAAAGATCCTCAGGTCCCCTTCGTCGCTCAGCGCAACAACGAACCCGCAAAAGGGAAAGGGAGCAGCCGTCCCGGAGGGGAGGACCAATCCCACCCCCGAGTCGTCTATCCTTCCAGGGGATAAGCACGGTGTTCAACGAGCCCATTCACAAAATACTCCCCAAAAATAAAAACAAATCGTACTTCAGGTGGCCCCTAAGGATGCTTAGCGACCAGTCGACAAGGAATTCGGCCCTCTATTATTCATATCATAGAGATGTCGGTCATTTGACGGAGGAATGCAACAGTTATCGGTCCTTCTTAGAGCGGTTGGTGTAATAGGGGCACCTCAGAGAGTTCATCGACAAGGGCCGGCCCGGGGGGTCGGCGGGAGAACGAGCCGAAGGACCAGCTGAGGCAGCACCTGTGATCGACGTCATCCATGACTGCACGGTGGAGCAGCCCACATATAACTCCCTCCGCTCCGAGTTGCAAAGGGTATCCCAGGCAATCAAAGTGGATGAGAGGGGGGACCAGCGGTCGTCCAAAAGATCTCGGGGCGCTGCCGAGGTAATTCAGTTCTCTGATGCCGAACTCGGAGGGGTGGTCTTCCCCCACGAGGATGCATTGGTGATCACATTACGGGTCAGGAAGTTCGACGTTAAGAGGATATTGGTGGACTCGGGCAGCTCCTCCGAGGTAATGTACAATCACTTTTTTAACAAGATGGGTCTCTTTCAGAAGGATTTGGAACCCATGAAGACTTCCTTCATCGGATTCAATGGTTCCAGCGCCCTGCCCCTTGGAAAAATCACTTTCATGGTACGAGCAGGGGTGGTGACCATTCCAGTAGAGTTCGTGGTGGTAGACTCTGACTCCCCGTACAACGCAATTATGGGGAGATCATGGTTGCATGCACTTAAGGCGGTCCATTCATTCTATCATCAGAAGATAAAGTTCCCAACACCACAGGGCGTAATGGAAATTCAAGGTGACCAGGCCTCGGTAAAAAGCTGCTCTACGCTGCTGTCAAAATAGGAATAAGCGGCCGGAGTCAGGAGCACGATCCCGATGCGGTGATTGCCAAATAGCAATCACAGAACGGTCGGCCAGGGGTGGATGAGCCCATAACAGAGCCTGCCGACCGCTCTACCGAAGCCTTGGTAAAGGTTTTCCTAAGCTCTGATGATAGCGAGAAATACTTCCTGATAGGGGAATCACTCAGCGGTGCAGAGAAGGATGATATGACCTCCTTTTTACGTCACAATGCCGATGTCTTTGCCTGGACCCAGGCCGAGATCACGGGGATAAGTGCCGACGTGATGACCCATCGGCTCCATGTGAACCCCTCGTTCAAACCCGTCAGGCAAAAGGCCTGAAGAACTGCCCCCCATCATGCGAAAGCTGTGGAAGAAGAAGTGGAGAGGTTGTTGGGAGCGGGTTCCATCAAGGAGGTGCAGTTCCCCCAATGACTGTCTAATACCGTGTGAGCCAAGAAGAAAGAAGGAAAATGACGAGTCTGTGTGGATTTCACGGACCTAAACAAGGCTTGCCCTAAGGACGAGTACCCTTTGCCCAAGGTTGATCAGCTCGTAGACGCCACGGCCGGCCACAGGCGCATCACCTTCATGGATGCTCGAGCTGGATATCACCAGATTCCCCTACACGAGCCAGATCAGGAGAAAACGATGTTCATCACTCCGCGGGGGATCTACTGTTATACCGTAATGCCCTTTGGGTTGAAGAATGCTGAAGAAACTTATCAACGATTGATGAATAATATTTTCAAAGACCAACTCGGCGACACAATGGAGGTGTACATTGATGGCATGTTGGTCAAGAGCAAGGAGGAGGGTGACCATCTCCGCCATCTCGGGACAACATTTGTCATCCTCCGGGATATATGGCCTGAAACTTAATCCCTCGAAATGTGCCTTTGGAGTAAGTTCTGGAAAGTTTTTGGGGTATTTAGTCACTCATCGGGGGATCGAGGCAAACCCCGAGCAGATACAGACGATTCAGAATGTCCGGGTGCCCAAGATTGTCAAGGACGTTCAGAAATTGGCCGGGATGTTGGTGGCCCTTAACAGGTTTATTTCCAAATCGTCCGATAAGTGCAAACCATTCTTTTCCAAGTTAAGGGGGGCAACTAATGGGGTTTGGAACGAGGAGTGCGATCAAGCTCTTGAAGGGATCAAGGAGTACTTGAAACACCCTCCGACGTTGTCTATTCTAGCAGCAGGGGAGGTGTTAAGCCTTTATTTGTCCGTCTCTCAAGACGCCGTTAGTGGAGCATTGGTCAGGGATAGCGAAGGGGCACAGAGACCCATGTATTTCGTAAGCAAGGCCTTGCTTGACGCTGAGACAAGATACTCTCCGATGGAGAAATCGTATTGACATTGGTGGTCTCAGCAAGGAAACTCCGGCATTATTTCCAGGCTCACGCCATAGACGTCCTTACAGACCGACCTCTCAAGCCGATCCTGCACAAGGCCGATATGTCCGGAAGGATTGCCAAATGGGCTGTGGAGCTCGGAGAGTTTGAAATCAGGTACAAGCCCCGAACGTCAATAAAAGGACAAGTCCTAACGGATTTTGTTGCCGAGTTCTCTGCGTGCAAGCCCCCAACACTGGATCGGTTGGAGGACGTGTGGGATCTCCATGTTGATGGGTCCTCAAACACCAGGGGGCAGGGACATGTATCGTACTAGCCAACCCAGAAGGGTTCATCATTGAAAAGGCTGTCAGATTGAAATTCAAGGCATCCAACAACGAAGCCAAGTACGAAGCATTGCTAGCAGGACTGGACGCCGCAAGCTTGATTGGAGTTAAACACCTTCTGATTTTTTGTGATTCCCAGCTGGTTGTAAACCAGGTCAATGGGGACTTCGAGGTCCGGGATAGCAGGATGAAAGCATATCATGAGAAGGCAAGATCCAGGATGGAAAATTTTGAAAAAGTGGAAGTTTCCTAGATCCCTAGAGATCAAAACACCCACGCCGACGCTTTAGCATGCCTGGCCTCAGCTTTGGCCTCAGAGGTATCTCGGCGTATACTTATTGAGACCCGGGACAGTCCGAGCATAGATGAAGAGAGGGCCGAGCAAGTATTTCCAACCATAATGGGGGCACTGTCGGGATGGATGAATTCAATCATTGCGTACCTGGCAGGCGGAGTGCTTCCGAAGGACATCTGAGAGGCCAGAAAGATCAAGCTCAAAGCCCCTAGATTCCGAATGTTGAATGAGCAACTATACAGAAAATCGTTCTCAGGACCACTATTACTATGTGTCCCCGAGGACAAAGTAGAACCACTGTTGTACGAAATCCATGAAGGGGTGTGTGGGAGCCACACGGGTGGAAGGTCTCTTGCGCACCGAGCAATGACGCAAGGGTACTTATGGCTTTATATGCAAAAGGATGCGAAGAGTTATGTTCGGAAATGTGACAAATGTTAGAAGTTTGCCCCCATTATTCGACAACCGGCTGGAGATTTGAACTTGCTAACGAGCCCATGGCCCTTCTCACAGTGGGGAATGGATATTGTCGGACATCTCTTGAGATCTCCAGTGGGCAAGAAATTCTTGATAATGGCAACCGATTACTTTACTAAATGGATCGAAGCGGAACCCTTAAGCCGCATTCGAGATGTCGAAATGAGGAAATTCGTGTGGCAAAACATCATCACCTGATTTGGAATTCCCCGGGCTATCGTCTCTGACAACGGGACTCAATTCAACAGTGGCCCATTTCGAGAGTTCTACTCAGGATACAGAATATGCAATTACTATTCTACGCCAGCCTATCCCCAGTGTAATGGGCAGGTTAAGGTATCCAACAAAACTATGCTGACAAGAATCAAGAAGAGACTCGAGGCAGCAAAGGGAATGTGGGCCGAGGAGTTACTTAACATGTTATAGGCATACATGACTACGCCGAGGACTTCAACGGGAGAAACCCCGTACGCCTTGACATATGGGGTCGAGGCGGTAATCCCATTGGAGGTAGGACTCCCAACAATACGGAGCTGAGCCTTCGAGTTTGATAATAATGATCAAACTCTCGCTAGGGATCTCGATCTAGCCGAGGAAAAGAGGTCATTGGCATCCATCAAGATGGCAAAGTACCAAAGAGAGTTGTCACAGCAGCGCCAGAAGAAAGTTCGATTGAGGAAATTCCAAGTCGGAGATTTGGTACTGTGAAAAGTGGTAGAGAATACGCGTGAGCCCACTGATGGAAAACTTGGTCCTAATTGAGAGGGTCCTTACAAGGTAATCTCCGTGAGGGGCACTGGCGCATATCGTTTGCAAAATATGGATGGTGACGATGTAATTCGACCATTGAATGTATCAAATTTAAAGAAATACTATTACTAAATCTGGTTTCAGTCTTCATGGTGCTACAAACACGAGCCAAGCGCTTGGTCGTTGGGGCACGACCCCGAGGGGTGTAAGACTCCACCGTTGGAGCAACGCTCTCGAAACAAACACGAGTCAAGCGCTCGGTCGTTGGGGGCACGGCCCCGAGGGGTGTAAGACTCCACCGTTGGAGCAACGCTCTCGAAACAAACACGAGTCAAGCGCTCGGTCGTTGGGGGCACGGCCCCGAGGGGTGTAAGACTCCACCCCTGGAGCAATGCTCTCGAAAGAAACATGGGCCAAGCGCTCGTGTCCTAAAAACCCAATAGCGAGCTCCGCGTGACTGTTTCCTAGAAATTCGATCAACAGAGAAAAACATATTGATTGAAAATCAGAATTCATTATAGAAAAGGGGCTTTGCGTCCCCAGGCATACAAACTAACAAAACTCAGTACAAAGCTGCAAAATTACAAAAATGGACTAGCTGCTCAGATCCTCGGCTCATTCATTTATCACCGGCTCCCTCCCCACCGTGGCCCCCTCGTCGACTCTATAACCCATCTCCAGCCCCCGATATCTTGTCCTACTTGGTGTCATGCACTCCACTAATGATGGGGGGCGGAGAGAACGGTTCATTTGTTGGCTCGATCGAAGACAATGACGGAAGGGCAGGAGAAGGCTGATCAGATCTATCGTTGTGTGATGGGTTCACCCACCGGCCCTTCAGCCTCAGCAGGGGCGCTGAGGTTGGGGCAGACTTGTTCATTCAGGGCCTCGTCATCGGTCTCGCTTCGGAAGCTGTGCCTGGCAAACAAGTCCAACCCAACCTCGATGTTACAGGCGTGAAGGGCGGCATCCCAACCCTCTTTGAAAGCCTTTTTCTTGACTTCCTCAAAAGCGGGGACCATTTGGTCTTGAGTGGCCGACCACACCCTCAGACACTCCAATTACAGCCTTTCCTACTCTCCCATTTTTTCTGTTGTCAAGGAGTCCACTTTGGCAGTAAGAGCGCTGATCACAGACTCAGACTCTTGCAACTTGGACTCGGGGGAGGATACGCGCAGCTCATACTCCTCGGCCTTTTTCATCGCTGTAGCTTCGCCCGCCTTGGCCTCATTCAGCTCGGCATGAATGGCGTCTCGCTGGCAGATCAGCTCGGCAATGTGTTTGGTCTGATCGCCGAGGGTCCTCTCGACCTTCAAAATATGATCGTCCTTGGCGGCTGCGGCTCGCTCGGCGTTCTTCGCCTCTTGCTTGTATTCCCAAAAGCGTTTGATGATGGCTCCCACCCGCTGGCTAGCCTGGAAGAGGAGGAATATTAGTAAACGACCAAAGGGGAACAATAGCTACTCGGGGAGGCGATCAACTTACCACCAAGGTGTTATGGAGGGTGCTCGTCAGGAGCCGGTTGTCCGAATAACCCTTGTACATGGCCATGTCGGCCTCAAACTGAAGCGTCCCCGCGACAGCAAAGGCCACTTCGAGAGATTGGAGGATTGAATTGGCTTCCAAAACGGGCCGACCGCTTCTGGTCTCGGCCCGACCAACCCACTCTCCCGAGACGGAGGGCCCCGAGGCCGCGACATCATGCCGCTGCTTTACACGGCGCTCTTCATATTGTTCGATTTTTCGGGCACGCCTGTCCCTTTGTCGGTCTATTGGAATTTGGACTTGTTGAGGTTGGGCCCTCTGCCTGATCGGCAAGGCCGAATCTCTGGGTCGCGCGTGCGGCAACGGCGGCTGCTTTTAAGGGAGATGAGGTTGAGGAATGATAAGCGCCGAATTGGAAGGCCCGGCCAAGCCTGTGAGCCTGGCTCTCCTTGCCGAGGCGACGACCTTCATGGTTGCTGTGGTGATGGGTGGTGGATTAAACATGTCGAGTGTAGGAGACTCGGTAGCGTTATACGAAGACTCCTTTTCTGAATCACCCTCGGATTCTTCCTCTTCCGACGAGGAGTGATCTTCCCAAACGAAAGGGTTAAAAGGAGGAGGGATCTGGGAGAACCGACTGTAGGTTAGCGTATAGCCGAGGAGGGTGTGCGCCGCTCGTTCAACCGGGTCTGAGGACCAAACCTTTAGCAGATCAGCGAACCGGACTTGAGACCTCAGCGGTTGAGCAGCGTCCCGACAATATCCTTCTGCGAAAACAGAGCAAAAATTAGTATGTCCCCCGGACCTAAAAAAAGATGTGAATCAAGAAGTCGGAACGAAAACACACTTTCATCCCTCGGCACTTTGGGGCAGTACAATCCGTCATACTCGGGCCCGGTCCCTTTCTCCCAACCGCCACCGAGCATGATCAGATCGTCCACGTACCCCTTGTCCGAGTCAGGCATGTGGGTTACCGAATACATCGAGGGATCTCGGGCTTGGAGGTAATATCGTCCCCCGGCGACTAGCCTTAGGTCATAGCAAAACAAAATTTTGTCTACCCCCAAGTTAATCCCAAGCCGAGTGTTTAAGGCGACTACGCCCATCACAATCCTAAAGAAGTTAACCCCGCACTGAAGGGGAAAGAGCTTCAATTGCATCAAGACTCCCAGTAACAGGGGATGGAGGGGGAAGGTCAACCCTTCTTCCATGATGGCCTTCGTCCAGAAAGACATTATGTCCTTACTTCCCATGTCCCTCTTATGGCGAGTAGGGTTGAAGGAAAAAGTGAAGACAGGCTCGCGAATATGGTACCTGACCCTAAAGGTGTGGATGTTCTCGTCTATTACTTGGGTTCTCCTCATTTTGTGGGTAGAACTGGCCCTAACAGACGTGTCCCCCATAGTTCTACTGGTTCTGGCCATCAGTGAGAGCTAAGAGAGCGAAATGTAGAAGAAACGGAGAGAGAAAAAGCTCAAGTGAAAATACTTACAGGAGGTTGGTCTTCGGAGAGAGCTCGGGGAACCAGGAAAACTCGGAGGACAGGGGAGCACTCGGGGTCTGATTACTGAGGAGAGATGAAGGATGCAAAAGTTATTAGAAGGTAGAGAAACCCCCTATTTATAGTGCCTCATAAGGAGCGAGAATCGAAGAGTTGGCTCATCATTAGGGCATTTGAAAAGGGCGGCACTAGACGTGCAAGCAACCATCACCGTTAATGAGGCATGGTGATAGAGCCCCAATCCCTTCACTCCACTTGTCGAGCGCCGCGTAAGAGATTGCGGCTGGGGGGCAGTTGGCGGGACTCCTGTGTGGATCCTCAACTCCCAGGGGGACACGTGGCCCAATAAAGTCATTAGGATGTCTGAACGATGCCGAGGGGGTAAGCTGAGGCATGGTGACACAGAGTGGCCGAGTACAACAGCTGACATTATAGTCAAAGCGATGTGACCTCGCATTTATGGCGAGATGAGTGATAGTGACAAGACAAATAAATGCGGGGCTGCCACCAACTGCTCTCTACAAGTCTATGTCTACTGTCATGATGACTGGAGCATTAATGACTGATACGCCGAAACAACGTGATTGGTTCTCCCGAGTTCTCTGATCCACCGAGTAGTCCGTGCCCTGTCGGTGTCAGACGCCGACCTCTTGGATTAGGCTGCTCGGCTCGTAGTATAAATGTTCGGCTTGCGGCCGAGCACTTATACCATTCCCTGAGCATTCAATTCGAGGAGGCGTAAAGGGGAAGCATTCACAGCAGCACGAAGGATGGTGTGTTAGATGTGAGATGTCCAGATGAGACTGAAGATCTAGAGCAATCATTGTTAATTTAGGTATAAATATCCCTCAAAAAAATAGACAAAGGTACGCAAAATCAAACCATAGCTCATTGACTAAGAAACATCCCTTTGATCTTACTGACTTAAGCTTCGGAGGGGATTGGCTGGGCTCACGCTTGGCCCCCTTTCTTCTAATCCCGTTTTTTCAAGTTTGCCAGTCAAGGGATCGCTACCTTACAAGATTGCAGGATCTATCCCATGCACTATGTTTAGTAGTAGACTGCATATAGATCAAGACAGTCAAAAACAATACCGATTTTTGCGACAGTGTTAGAAACTTACAAAAAATATCATTCCACAAAATTTTCGGTGATCTGAGCAAAGATTGAACCCTTTAATGCAGTCACTTTTAAGCCAAAAAATGAAATTGATGATAGTTTTATGTTTCTTTATTCGTTGTTTGGGTATTTTCATAATATTGCGTATTTACTTGATTTTTCTGCTAATTTAGGGTTATTAGGGTTTCTTATTTTTATATTGTGATGAAAACATATTCACTAATTTTGGATTACTTTGAATAAAATTCAAAGACAATTTCTCTTTCAATTCCAATTGTTTTAGTATTTTTAGGAATCAATCAAACTCTTAGTGACAGAGGGAGGTAGGGGCAGGGGAGGCCTGGGTCTCCTTGAAAAAAAAATAAAAATTACTTATATTTTTTTATATATTTTTTGGATAATTTCAATTGGACCCACCTTAATGAGTTTTAGATAAAACAAAATTAATTAGGTCAAAGATGTCAGGTACAAGATACCGGAAGAAAAAATAAGGTCCAATTCCATAAAAAAAATCTTGAAGTCAATAAAACCAAAAAAAAAAAAATGTTAAGTCACAAATTGTTGGCCCACTCTTTTGTCCTTTTTCCTTTGTTATTTTCTTTCCAAACCCGAGCAAAGTGAAAAAAAAAAAAGAAACGATGCCTCATGCACCACTGCACCAACAACATCACGTTGGAGACTTAGAAATTAAGAAAAAAAAGAAGTATTTCATTTTCTCTTCTTGTTGCATCTTTCGACTATCGAACTCTTGTGACTCTATGATTGTAAGTCTTCGTTTTTTGATAAAAAATTCAATGTTCGAAGATACTGTTGTAATTTTTTGACTTGTTCAGCTGTGAATTAGGTTGTAAATTTTTGGGAATTTATTAGTCCTTTTTTATTGTTTCTAAAAATTGACCCTAAGTCTAACCCTTTTATGAAAATTAGTATTTTCCTTCTTTCTTCGTCTTCTTTTTTTTTTTTTTGATATCTATTTGGTTAGTATAGTAAAATAAGATTTATAATGCGAAAAGGGTGGGAGAACGATAAAGTAAAATTTATAGCTAAAGTGTGTCTACCCTAGGACTATATTCTTGGCTCTACCGGTGCAAGCTCTTGAAGGTTGTAATCTTGTATTATTACAATAATCAACATATTATAATTTTTGTTGTCTAATCTAATTTTTTTTATCATGCTTCCTTTCATTACTATTATTCTCAAAAGTGATGCATTTGCATCTTACTACATATATAGTATATTGTGATGATTTTAAAAAGCTTTTTTTTTTTTTTGGAATCTTATGATTTATTGCAAATGATGGTGCTCGGAAATAATGGTCTAAGCCCAGATCTATATTTGGGGATTTCAGTTAGGGGATTTAGTGGATAAACGGGTCCGAAAAGAGATCAAACTATGAGAAAAAAAAACAAAAACAATATGTAAGTGGTTCACCTGAACTGAGGGACTATGATTATGTTCACTGTAAGAGAGTCTCTTGCACCTTGAGGGTATATATTTCTTAAAGAGGATTGTTACAGTAATTCTGCTTGGCCTTGAAACTTTACAAGAGAAGTTTTTATGAATACAAATTGCCAAGAAAGGCTAGTAACAGATGCTGAGGGGAAGACAATGAATCTCTCTTTTACAATGTAATAGTGTCCTATTTATACAAATGATCTCTCACCTGTTTGATCACTAGCTGAGAGTCGTTGTGGACTATGATCTGTTGTGCGTATATTGACAAGGCTATGTTTAAGCCTGCTATGAGGGCCTCATACTCCGCCTTGTTATTGGATGCTTGAAAATTGAACCTCAAAGCGTATGCCAGGTCATACCCCTCGAGCGAGGTCAGGATCAAGCCAACCCCGCTTCCTTGGGCATTTGATGCTCCATCTACATACAATTTTTAGGTCGGGACATCAGGGATGCAGTCTTGGTTTTCTCTATTCTCTTCAGGTGGTGAAGTAAATTCGGCAAGGAAATCTGCTAGGACTTGTCCCTTGATCGTTATTCTAGGCTTGAACTTGATGTCGAATTCACTAAGTTCCATTGCCCACTTCACAAGTCTCCTAGAGGCCTCAGTCTTGTGCAGGACCTGCCTTATCAGCTAGTCCATTGGGATTTCAATGGTTTGTGCCTAGAAGTATGACCTTAACCTCTGAGCTGCTACTAAGAGGGCTAACACGAGATTCTTCATCTTTGGGTACCTTTCTTCGACCCCCCTGAGGGCCTTGCTACAGAAATAAACGGGTTGTTGAACTCTTTCCTTATCCTTTACCAAGACGACGCTGACTGAAAAGTCTGACACGACTAGGTAGAGGGTTAGAACCTCTCATTCCTGAGGACTCACAAACACCGGCGACGAAACCAAATAGGCCTTGAGAGCTTGGAAAACCTCTTCACATTTCTCGTCCCATCGAAAGGCTGCCTTCAGGATCTTGAAGAATGATTGACACTTGTCACTGGAGCGCGAAGCAAACTGATTGAGCACCGTTATTCTTTCGGTCAAGCATTGTACTTCGCAAGTGCTGGTGGGGGACTTCATTTCAAGGAACGAATTTCACCTTTTCGGGTTTTCCTCAATACCCCTACTATTGACTATAAAGACCAAGAACTTTCCTACCGATACCTCAAAGGTGCACTTCGTTGGGTTTAACTTCATCTTGTACTGTCGCATAATCTCGAATGCCTCCCTGAGGTGCTGAATATAGGATTCCGCTTTAAGAGACTTCACAAGCAAGTCGTTTATATATACCTTCATAGTTGAGCCGAGCTTTTCACGAAACATTCTACTGACCAGCATCTGATAGGTGGCCCTAGCATTCTGGCAACAAAAGTGGTCCCCTTGTCCCCTAGACACATGGCATGACGGAGGGAATTTGGGGTAATCAAGGAACCGAGCTCTTGAGCTCTGAACTAGTCGTCTACCGAGCTAAATTGGGTTTGTGTTGGATTCCTAGATATCTGGAGTCGCTGAGCTTTCTTCCTTGTGGCCCAATTTGCCTTTTGAACAAGCAGGTGGGCTGTTTGGGAGGTTTTACAAACAATGGCCCTTCGAGCAAATTGGGCTTTTTGATTGGGTGACCATGTCAAAATCCCATCATTATCAACAAGCATTTTAGACCAAAAAATTGTTATGTGGGAAATCTCATTTAATATACTTTTGAACGACTGAAAATATGTTTTACCACTTAAACAACCTCACAAGTAAAAAACAAAAGTCCCTAATCCTAGGGCATGTTAGTTTGGGGATTAAATATGGGTGATATTAGAAATATATTTTTTACATTTTCAATATCAACGAAAATTAGTACCGGAAATAGAAGTATTACAATCTCTTCTCATGTTTGTTTGTTCAATAGGTACTATGGTGAGTCTCACAAATGACCATCTATTATATCATATCGTATATAACAAATATATTATTTTACCATTAACACCATTCATTCCATTACTCCATTTGTGTAACGCTTTTGCACAATATTTGATATAATACATGATATAACAATCTGTACCTAAAAAATTCTGGATAATGTTAAAAAAAATTTTAAAAAAAAAATCGGTGACACCGTATGCTTAAACATAATACAAGAAAAAAAATTCAAAATAATTTTAAAAAAAAATTAAAAAAAAAAAAACCATTAACACCGTACGCTTAAACATAATATAAGGAAAAAATTCAAAATAATTTTTTTTAAAAAAATTATAAAAAAAAACGGTGACACCATATGCTTAAAAGAAAAAAATTCAAATTATTTTTTTTAAAAAAGTAAAAAATAAAAAAAAAATCGATAACACCGTACGCTTAAACATAATATAAGAAAAAAATTCAAAATAAATTTTTTATAAGTGAACTCTTGACAGAAGAGGGCATTTGTCTCATTTTTTCTCTTAACCAGGTAGTTGATATTCATTAATACCATGTACAAGATTTAACGGACACTGTACAAACCGAATTGGTATTAAAATCCAAAAAATAATATTGCGTGTAAAATATCAAATAAACAAGGTAATAGAAGGATTGTATGTACTATTTCCCTCTATTCCACCCTATAATACCATTTACTCCCCCAAACAAACATGCCCCTGTAGTAAAAATTTTATACAAAAACACTTTTCTGTTTCACATCCACCAACACCGTTAGAGTTGTCGAATTATCACCACTACTCTTATCACAGCATCCCCGTCGTCATTGCTACCATCACTACCACCACCACCATTGTCATCTTACCACTACTATAGCCAGCTCCACAAATACCACTGGTTTTAAAAATTTATATAATAAAACATATAGCAACTTAAATTTTTATGTCCTATATATTATTTTTCTTAAAAACATCACATCACTCATTTTTATCACATGTTTAATCATTTAATATTTGATTAATTTTTGTTTCAAACATTATTCATATATGATAATATACACATGTTAAAAAAATTTAATATAATGAAATCGATTTTTTGATTGTTTGAATTTAATGATTTATCTTACCTTCAGGAATGATTCAGGAACGAATTATGACTAGTATTTATATATTTTGCAATTAGGGTATATTAGTAATTGTAATACATGTAAGTACTTTTTTATCGACCATGCAAATACATTTTTTCATAAATTTCTTTGTATTAAAGTGATATTTTATGAGAACATCCAAACAATATTTATTTAACATATATATATATATATATATATATATATATATATATATATATATATATATATATATATTACATAAAAAATACAAAAAGCAAATTTAAAAAAAAAAATACCAAAGAAAAGGCGATGGATCAAATTTTGCAGCCGTGGCTCAATGGCCTCGGCCTTTGCTGCTAGCGCAGCTTTTAGCTGCGGGCTAAGTGTTGCCATCCTACGTGTGCATTACACATGGTCCTGTTCACCATAGACCTGTGGCAAATAGGAACACCAGTCAAATATCAAAACATGACTTGAGTCACGGGATCAGACAAGAAACTCCATCTATCCGCTCTAAATCAAACTGAGTCTTATATTCCAATCATTTAAAATTGACTATATGAATCCGTCTTTGCCATTTATTTCGTTCATGTACTATACGCTTGTTTAAGTTAAATATTTTTTACCTATCGATTCTGCCATATAAAATAGAACCCATCTTTTTTTCATACTCAAAAAGAAGAGAAGGAGACAAAGCCAAAGGTATGACCATATTACAAACACATTTAAGTCCGCTTCGCTTCCATTGAAGGGTCTTGCTGTAAACTTCATTTTTCCACCTTCAAGTCAAGTTGTGGAGCTCAGTTGATGCAGGAAGTATCCACCGAATGCAAGAGACTGTTTTATCAGTTATAATCCAAGCATATCCATTCACTCATCATTCCCAACCTCGGTGCAAATCGTACCATATCCTGATACATAGAATGATATGTACATGTGCTTGATTGCGATAGTCCTGAATAGCAAAGCATGTCAACCTTTCTTAAAATCACATCAAGCACTCGTATATTTCAGCATTGTACTTCAAGTTCAGAAACTGTAGTATTACTCCATCAGAATGCAACCCCTGAACTTTCCAAATTTCGAACCTTTCGGATTGTTGAAAGAGTCATGCACATCATTTGCATGTGTCCCGTTGTGTGGGCAGATAAGGGTTGATCAAGAGATATCTGACATCATTAAGCACGAAAAGAAGGGGAAAACATAACAATAACACTAGTTATATTACAATGTGTATCATGTCTGTTGAAGAAAGTAATGTGAATTTCACATTTCTCAGTAGTAGATGTACATAATTTGAATTCAATCCTAGGAAAAGGGGTTAAGAAAGATAAAGACAATCAAGGAACACGCCTGCAAACCCCTGATACATTTCTCAAATTAAGCTTTCTTATGGATGAAGATTGTGAAGCCAGTTCAGGTTGATATCTTCTTTTAGCACATTTATCTTCAGATTGGTGAGGTAACACTCGTAAGGTTCCCAAAGGAAGGCAGCCTCTTCATCGCATACCACAGTTTTTAACTGTTCAAGGTCCATTACTGATGGTGGCAACTCATCTAATCCCCGGCAACCTCTCATGTGTAGCATTCTCAGTTCGCACAACTCGCCCATTCGCATGGGCATGTTGCTCAATTTTGAACAATCAGATATATCAAGTAATCTTAGTTTCTGGAGGTTTCCAACCGACTCTGGTAACACTGTCAATTTCTTACAAGAATTAAGCCTCAAGACTTCCAAATTTGTTAGCTTTCCAATTTCTTGGGGAAGTACACATAACTCATTACAGTAAGTGATTTTGAGTTTCCTAAGGTGGATGATATTGCAAAATCCTGAAGGGAATTCCACTAAATCATCACAACAATCAATATCAATCTGGACCAGATTTGGCCATATATGGGGGACCTCAATGGTACACTTATCAAAAGCTTTCCCAATCTCACACATAATAAAGGATATTTTCCTCAAATTCTTCAGCTCATATATAGATGTACCAAGGGAAGAAATTGAAACATGTTCTAACCTGATTCTCCTTAGATTGGACAAATAACCAAGCAAGGGCAAGTTATTCAGTTCAGCTGAACCAAAACCATAGTTTGTAATAATCAGAACCTTCAGTTTGTGCATTCTCCCCATGAACTGGGGTAAAGTGAATTTCCTAATCCGGAAATTCAGTATTAGGACTTCAACTTCAGGCACATGTAGGTCGTACCAGCTTGAAGAAAATGTTTCATCTGCAATCAACATCTAGAGCATTGATAATCGCAGAAGGGATTAAAACACCAAACATTGCGCATGAGGTTTTATATGCTTCTTAGAGAAAACTAGATAAGCAAACCTGTAGAAATAGACAAAAGATTGGAATGTATGGGTTGCTGCAGTTGTTCAGTCCACCACCTAGGAAGGTTATTAGCACTTATGTCCAGAATCACTCTTGATCTCTGTTCTATGGATTCTCGGCTACTCTCATAAATAGCCAGCTCTCTCAGTAGGTCATGCTGCATGACAAATTGCTCATTACAGTAGTCATCAACCTCACTTGCATCTTTTCTGTGAATGAAAATTCAATTGGTTGGTCAGGGAGGGGGCAAAGTCCATTTCTACACATGATTTGCAATGCATATTCTGTTAATAACGAGGTCAGTCAACAATCCATGAAACAAATGGCATCAAGGATAGATAAACAGTCATTGAAAATTTTGAAAAGTCCAAGTATTCTTGCCGTTTCCCTCTTGTTTAATTTCCTGTTAAAGTTAGATTTCATAGTATAATTTTGTCAAAAACTGCAAAGAAACACAAAATCTTGGTTTTGAGCAGAGGTCTACTAGGCTGCATAACACTGGTATTCTATTTAGCTATAAATTAAGCTGCAAGGTGAAACGAAACAGCGCCAAAATCATTGATCAGAAAAAAAAAAATGTATCAATATCACATCAATCCTGTTTTTCCATTGATCTCTGCCATAGATCGACTATTCAGTGAGACAATCTGTCATGAAGTATTTTCTCACTACTTCAACTAACATTCTTTTTGCCAATTCTTCTATCCACCCACCCTAACCACCTTAAATGAGTTCCTCTCACAGTGTGGTTAACTTATGCTACCTCCACTTCTTGGTAAATGCAGTCACATCTTACTCTTCTTAGCATTAAGGACATGCACAAATTAGCGTGCATAAACATAATAACAAGAGGCAATTTGTACCATTGAAGACCAAGACGAAGCTTAAATACCTTGTAAGTACAAGATTAGCCAGATTTCTTGTGGAGAGTTCATGGAGGTTGTCAAGGGTATACACACCATCTTCATCTAGGTTATACATTTCCACCCATATATCCAGGAGAGCAGAGGCAGGGATCCTTTGATCTTCTGGAAATGAGCCTAAGTCCAGGTAACACTGTTTGACTATAGGTATTTCCTCCAAGGCATCTAAGCTGGTTCGGAGACGTTTAAGCAGCTCACTGTTCGAACCAAAAATAGATTCACCTTCAGACCATTTCTTCATTGTACTTCTCCATTTAAACTCAGGCTGGTTAGAGAGTGATTTGGCAACCACTTCAATGGCCAGCGGGAATCCTCCACAGCCTCTCACTACCTTCAATTATATACAGACAAATGAGCTCATTTTTTGGTTTAGAAAGAAGAAAAACAGAATTTTGAAAAAATTGAAGCCGAATTGTATATATTAAGTAATGAAAGCTCTTCACATTTGTAAGTGGCAAAATTGTTCATGGTCCAAGCTACCTCATGATTTTAGCAGATATATGACTATGTACAAATACATTCAAATCTTATGCATATGAGTTTATTGATCTACCTCGTTCACAAGATCATCTGGCACATAGAGGCTCCTGTCCTGCGGAAATGCCAAATGACGAAAAAGTTTAATTGCATCTGGATCACTCAACAATTTCAAGTTATAAGTAATTTCAAATCCCGGCAATAAAGATCTTGATGTAACCAAAATTTTGTATCCTGGTATTTGGAACTTGACATCATGAATAAGGGATTCCGATCCAAGCCATACATCATCCAAGACCAACAACATCGGCTGCTGGCCTATTTGTTCCAGCAAGTACTCTAGCTGGTTGATCGCATCATCATCACTTTGAAACTCAGGCACTGGATAACAACCGTTATGGTGAAAAAGTTTTTGAACAATGACTGTGATGCTAGGTGTTTTCGAGACATTGACAAAGAAGATGTTGGCCCCATATATATCTGTCCAAAGAAGAGCAGGCTAAAAGATTAGACACTTCTAGTGGACAATTCATTGGGACATAAACCTTGGCTTAACTTGGTTTGGTTTGGTAATGATGCAAGTGATAATTAAAGCAGCAATCATGTTTACTTTCATTACATGCCCAAGTTTAAAGAATTCGATGCTACCTTTTATTTCATTATCGCGGCAGAGCATCTTTGCCAGCGTAGTCTTCCCACACCCTCCAGGAGCCGAGAGCACAAGCACCGACACTCCATCCTTACGCAGCATCATCTTCAATTCTTGAAGCGGCACATCAAACCCAACAATAAAAGCAGGAACTCTCGGAACCCCACAAGAACCTGAAAACCCTTTTGAATAACAAACTCCTCCTCCTCCACCACCACCAACAGTCCCATTTTGCACAAGCGAAAGTACTTTATTCAATTTCTCCTCCAAATCGTTGTGACCCACTAACATCTTCTTACTATCCCTAGCCAATAGAACTTGCACATTAATTTGAAAGAACCTCAACAATGACTTGTCCAAACCTGTGAGCTTCTTATTGTATTTGACCCTCTTGTACACATCCCAGCATTTGATTGTGGAGCACTTAAGAACCAACTTTTTCCCCTCTTCGAGACGACCGGTGAAACTGTCTATTTCTTCTTTCCGAGCATCCAACAATCTGTTGAGCCTATCTATATCATCAAAAACTGGGTGTATGTCATTTAAAGTTGTTTGGAGGCAATTGAGAGTGGACTTGAAATAGATGGCTTGTTTGGTCACATATACAACAAGTTTGAGTAATTCACCAAATACAGCTCCCAAAGCAGCCCCTCCAACATTGTTACCAGCCATAGATACACCAAACAAGGTCTAACAATCAATTTGAGGGATCGATTGAAATGGGCTTTGAGATCTTTTTGTTTGTGAAACTCTGTGGAGAGTTGCAGACAAAGAAGGGTTTAAATAAATTGGCCGGCCTTGAGAGCGAAGAAGTTCCCGTGATATATCGCGGAGTTGGGTTAAGGAAGACTTTGAAAGTTAAGAGCGAAGACTTTGGAAGATGAAAAGCATTGGGTATGTCATGGTGTTGTTTCTGCCTTGATCATCTTCGTGGGCGAGCCTGAAACTTCCCAACAGATCACAACCATTAACCTCGGACGTTCACTCACAATTCACTGGCTGCTTCTTCTGCTTCAAATAAAAAAAAATTATACTTTGCCACCTTTAATTACGGCTTCTGTTATTAGTATCTCTTAAGTCTTAACTATTACATTTCCTACCTCATAACGTTAATTATAATTATTAATAGTGAAAATCGTTCAAAACTATAAATTCTGTACGTAATTTGTAAATAAGTCCAATCATGTATTTTTTAAGGTGTAATCCAAAATCTTTTTTTATATGATCCACTTTGCCTAACCGAAGCCGAACGAGTCATTGTATTTCTCATGGATAAATCAAAATCTTTTTCCATAAAAATCCAATACTATCACAACCACACACAATGAATTCAAAAATCCAATTCTTCTTCCATCCACAATATAAAATAAAACACATAGAGATTTTTAGTTCAATGCCATGTAATTCATTGTCGTGAAATTCACTGTTTTTAGTTCACTGTCGATGGTGAGTGGTGGTGGTAGTTTTAAATAACCTCCTTTATTAAAAGTACTAATCTATTTCTCATTTTTGAAGGCACAGAGTAATAAAAAAAATCAACAATAAATATATTTGTATTTACATCCAAAAACAAATTATAAAGATAGAGGATATAGAAAGAAATTTATGCACCGATTGTAGTAGTGATTATGGTGGTGGGTGGAAAATGGTGATAGGGGCGAGCGGTGGTCGTGGTGGTGGGAGGAAGACAGTGACCGCTGTGATGGGTGATGACGATCAGTTGTGATGGTGGCAGGCGTGGGGCGGCAATAGTGATTGTAGTGAGTGTGGTGGGACAGTGATAAGGTGACGACAACGGTAGTAATAGTAATGGGGATAGTAGTGTTGGAGCACTGGTGGGGTGGTGATGGTAGTGGTGGTAATGAGGTCGATGGGGGCAGTGGTAGCTGTGGAGCAGTGGGTGTGGTGGTCGTGGGGGGGGGGATAACGACAGTGGTAGTGGTGGTCGTGGTTGTTGTGACAGACGTGGTGGTGTTGTGGCGGTGACAATAGTGGTGGTGAGGTGACAATGATGGTGGTAGTAATAATAGTGGTGGGGTGGTGGTGGGGTAGTTTCAAACACTATTTTTTTTAAAAAAAAATTCTTATGAAAAATTATAAATTTTAAAAACACTTTTAAAAAAATACCTCAAACACATCCTTAGAGACCTATTTTTTCTATTAAAATTGGGATGTTTATATTAGTCCTCTGATTAATTTTAAAGTAAAATTTAAATAGATTTAAACTGCAAAAAATAAAAATTATTTTATTTATTTTTTTAAATTTGAATTGTATTGTATTTTATTATATAAATTTTTGTTAATTACATATTTTATTAATCTTTCGCCTTAAAAAGTGTTCAAGTTGAATTTCTCACTTTAAAAATGCACGACTGTAATAGTTCTTGCCAAATGTCTCTCATTAATATTATACTTTTATGATAATTAACATTAATTATAAATTGAATAAGAAATTATTGCACTCTCCGTAATGAAATGGAATGAGAAATTGTTGCACTTTACCCCATAATTTATCAAAAAAGAAATTGTAAAATCAATAACCATAATTGGCGAAATAATGTGATAAGCTTAGTACTTCAAAAGACGAAGTGAGATTAAAGCAAGTTAAGTGAAAAGAAGTGTAATTTGGTAAAAACAAATGTCATAATGACATGCCTTTAAAAAAAACAAAAAAAAACAAAAACATTACCTAACCTTAATTATTCCGGATCGCGGATAGGTTTGAGGGTCAAAGGATGTCTCTCGACTCTCGACTCTCGACTCCTGCTGGTAGGTAAGCGCGTTAATGGATGGAATTTTAACTCATCCGAATTTAATTTTGAAAAGTTTAATTTAATTATTCGATAAGTTTTATTTTCATAATTCCTATTTGACTTTGTTAATAATTTAAAATTTGATTCAATCCGTATAATTAAATTTTAATAAATTATATCTAAATTTCAACTAATTTTTTTTAATATTTATATTTATATAAAATATATATTTTTTAAATTGGATAATAATCTAATTGAATATAAATATATTTAAATTCAAATTCATTAAATATAAAATAACAAATTCAAGCTCGAAATATCGATAAACATTTTAAATCCATAATCAATTAATTAAATTCAAATTTGGATCAAAATTCAATCTATTAACAATAGATAAGTTGGCGTCGCTATAACGAACACAATTGAGGCTTTTGTGTAATTTTCATTTCTTGTGGTTCTGTACAAAGCATTTAATTTATTTAAAAAATTTTTTTAACAAATTCGATTGAAACTCGTAAAACTCAACTCAATAATTAACCCTAACCATTATCACCGCCGCACTAAAAATGTTCCACCATTAAATTTTAGAGGTGTATGGAAAACTATTATATACAAAAAAAAGTTTGTGTACTATTTCTAAACAAAGAACAAGACTGCACAATAATGTTCAAATATAAGTACTTTTCATACAAGGAAAAAGTAAATAAAGAGGAAGTGCTACTCCATTTTCTTGTCTTTCTGTTTCTTCTCTCCTGCGAAGCTTCCTACCATATTCTTCATTTTCATCAACACCTTCTCATCTATCATTTTGTAAAACATTTGAAACTTCGTCCTAAATTGCCCCTCATATTTCCTTATCTTATATTCGTACTTCACATAAATTGCAGGTACCGTCATACCCACCACAATCCCTGCAACCGCCACCACCACCACCAATCAATTAACAACCAAATTTAAAAAAAAACTCTGGACAGCAAAAAAAAAAATAGCAAAAATGCAAATGAAGTCAACTAAGTCGAGAATGTGACTCTTTGGTAAGGGATAAGACCCGTGTTGTAGAAAATAGTGTGCTAAAATAATTTTAAGTAGTAGAAAAGTAACGAATCAAAAATCGAAGAAGATAGATCGTTAAATAAGGCGCAACACTCGCTATATTCAAGATAGTAATTTCCCCACTTCTAATGTTGATGGACTCTTGAAAATTCTACTCCCAGAATATAATGCCTAACTTTAAGATTATCAAATATTGTACTCTTTAATAATCTTGAATCAAAACTCATCCTGAATAGAAAATCAGAAAATATAGAAGTTTTGAATCAAGGAAAAAAAAAATTAAATTGTTGATATTTTGTTATTGCGTTTGAACCCTATTTATAGTGTTATATGCATCTTTCAATGAAGGAATGTAACCCTTCAAAACCATGACAGAAGACACCCCTTAAAAGAGCTACAATAATATAATCGTTAGAAACTAATTTCAAACAAAATATGTGTCACGTTTGAATGAGATTGTTACGTTTGAACATACTCAATTCTTAGTATCTCAATTCTGTGATATTTTGAAATTTTTATCGAAGTATTGGGAACAAGTCACATTCGAACGTGGGTTCCATTCAAAAAAAATCGAAATCTCAGTATCTCAATTTCTATCAAAAATTGATATTTTGAAAAAGTATTGAGAGCAAAACACGTTCGAAGCATTGTTTGAGCGTTCAAACGTCGCATCTCTCTTTTTATTTCTTCTTCTTCTTTCTTTTTTTTCTTCTATATATATATTATGTTTGAGCGTTCGAATGTCGCTTCCCTCCTTTTATTTCTTCTTTTTATTTCTTTTTCTTCTTTGAGCATTTGAACGTCGTCTCCTTCCTTTTATTTCTTCTTTTTCTTCTTTCTTTTTCTTCTTATATATATATAAATTGAAGATCTCATTATGTAGGTCTTCTTTTTAAGAGGATTCCTTGAGATATTGAGTGAAGGATAAAGTTCTTCCTCTATTTATAGGAGAAGATGAATCCATGAAGAACATATCCAAGAACCAATGTGAGATTCATGTATTTGCCCTTCAACTCACATGTTCCAAATGTTTTAAAGGAAAGTAAAAATTTCACTTTCCCACCAATATCAATTTAGAAGTACTATTGTACTTTATATACACACACTAAACTTAACTCATGTTTAAAGACACGATCAAATATAAGATTCTAGCGTTAAAAAAATTGATTATACTATACCAAATTTAAAATTAATTTCTTTGCTTACCTCATTTAAAATTAATTTTTACATATTATTTTCTTAAAAATAACTTCAAAATTTTCTCAAAATGTATAACTCGATAATTTTTTTGTAACTTATGTACACTATCGTGTATGAATAATGAATAAAATAAAAATTGTGTTAAATTATAAATTAACTAAATATTAAATGATTGAACATGTGATAAAATTTCATAATATGATTTTTTTGGGGGGTAAATGTATATTTGGGGGTAAATGTATATGGAATAAATATTCAACTTGTTACTTGATTTATTATATAGATGTATTTAATGTTTATGTCAATTCATACAAATGATTTTGTACTAATAAATATTTCACTATTAGTAAATAACTATATATATATATATATATAACAACCCGACACAAAACTCAAAAATGACATAACTAATTAACACGAATAATAAATAAGTCAAATTAAAGTTAGACACGAATAATACGATTAATGAGTACTGAAAATAAAAACTTGGTATTTAACAATAACTGTAAACAAAAGATAAATTTTTAAAATTTTTTTGTTAGTATTATATGAATTGTTATAGAATTAAATAATTTTTTATTGACACAAATATAAGAATTATCGAAAGTAATGCAACACAAAAATAAAACAACAGGGCATGATTGACAACCATGCAGAATTACAAATATTTTATCCAAGATCAACTCGTGAAATTTTTTTCAAGCTCGAGCTCTGCTCAATTTGGGATCGTTTATTCAAATGAGCCTAAGTCCAAACTTGGCTAGGCTCATATTCAACGAACCAAGCTCAGAGCTCGTATTGAAGTTTTAAATCGATACCCTCATGGTCAAAATCAAACTCATAGTTGAATTCTAACTTTATAAAAATACGAGAACGATTAAGATTAATCTAATTTTATATGCTTTGAACCAATTATAAAAAATTCATCCCTCTAAAAACATCATTTTTTCTACACAACTTCAATATCAAACAATTTGACAAACAACCCACAATATCAAACAACTTGACAAACAACCCACTAATCTGCACGTACCCTCTCTTTTTCCTCCCCACTTTAACTTAAAATTAACTAAATAAAAAAAAATTACTATTAAAATATAAATGTTCCATAATTAATTAGAATGTTAGCTTACCCAAATAGAGAATTGTGAGTAGGTCACAGTAGCTTCCAAGCTGGGAAAGTACCCACAAAGCAGCTGTAGTTCCAGCAAAGACATACCACTCGCTCTCAGCACCAACCCGAAACACCAATCGAATTCCCTCTTCAATCAATTCTCCAATCGAATTCGCCAACTCCATTGCAGACTGCTCTGTAATCTCCAAACCCGACAGGTTTGGTGGATATCTGAAACCATAGAAATCCATTCCGAAAACCTCTCATTTTTTTATTAGATTACAGTTCACCAATATTATAAAAAGAAAAAAAAAATAATTTATTGAGGCCTTACTTGCCGAGAAGTCTTTGAATGTTACCCCATATAAACAGTGCAGTAACTATGGCCATGGCTACCCAAGAAACAACGGTGATGAAGTTGAATTGATAAACCTCCAGTAGCACCCATATCGTCGTTGCCACGAGCAGAACGATTATACTCAGATCTTTCTTCCTCCAAAGGAATATATCTTTCACTAAATCTGCAACAAATTATCTGTGACATGAGAGAGAGAGAGAGAGAGAGAGAGAGAGACAGAGGTTTGCTGTGGAGTGAGCTCACCTCTTGGTGCCGTAGACATGCTCAAAGATGAAAATTTCCGAAGATAGAATATTGGAAGAGAGACAGAGATGATTTTTTGCTGGTTCCTGGGAGAGAGTTTGAGTTTTTGAAAGTAGTCGGCGGAGGGACAGCAAAGAGTTGTTGACATGAAGCTAAATATGAGCTTAACACGTGCTTTCTTTAGTACCAAACGTGGAAGCCATGCATGCAAGGCCGACCTTCTATTCATGAAACTAATGTGAATTCGGATTTGATCGAATAAGGAGATTTCGATGTAAATCGATGGCCTTGATCTATAATTTCAATGTACATTTTTGTTTTGGATATATTAATATTTGATTTTGTTTGAACCTAAAATATAAAATTATAAAAATATTTGATACATGGGTTGTTTGCAAGTCTAGAATCATTAAAAAGTTATCACGTGTCAAGATTTTAAGAAAAGACGGAAAATGATCAGTCACACTTTTGATTTGAAAAAAAAATAATTGTCTAGAAGTTACAAAGTCAATCAAATGTCGATAAAGAAAAACTGTAAAAAGAAATGGCTAAAAAAGGAAGAAAAGAAGGAAATTGAAAACAACTCAAACATCCCCCAAGTAATGCTACATTGACTAAATTTTGGAATCAAATTTGGAGCCTAAATGACATGACAGCTAACTTGGATTTTTTTATGTGGTGTCATGCCATTTGGGGTCTAATAAAAACTCCCAATAATATGCTGTCATGTCTTTTGAATTTTAAATTTGGTCCCAAAATTTAGTCAGCGTAACAATTTTGTCCACAAAAAAAAACACAAACCATGATGAGGGCATTTACTTTGTTAGTAGATTTCTAGTTAACTCCTCTTCTTATTGATCCAAAAAAAAATTCAACTTGAGTTCTTTTGATGGCAAAACCAACCGTAGCGTACTTTACACATGATTGTACCCCAAATCCGTTTTGAGTAGTGGTAAAATTAGTTTTAAGAAATAGTTAGTGATGTAATTAAATGTTGTTAATTCAGTCTCTCAGTAACTGAAATTTTTTCGATTGAATTAATAAAATAATTTATTTTTATTGATTCATTATTCTATGTGTTAATCGCTTTAAGAATTCATCCAAAGAAGTTTTGAAACAAAACATTTGAACCCATCTACAAACAATCACTTGAAGAAATTCATCCAAGGAAGCCTTGAAACAAAACATTTGAATCCATCTACAAACAATCACTTAAGAATTATATGTCGATTGAGGCGATTCAATCAATTGCAACAGATTTTGGAGCAATAGCTTCATAGCAATGAAACAAATCAAATTTGTTTGAGTTATGATAGATCTTATCTTTGTGTGGTAAATGGTTGGAGTAGCAAACTCTCTTGGGCATGGCTTTACTGCCCAAAAGGTGCAATTAGTAAAACGAGTGATCCGCTTGTTTATATAATCCAAAATTCTCTTATTACTAATAGATGTGAGAGTCATTTTACACCTTAACAAACTCAAATTCAATAAAAATCTCATTTTTCGATAAGGGAAATTAGCCCAAAAATTAAATAGGGCTCAAGACACTATCAAGTGTTAATTGCTGACTTAATTATTTGTTTATACTTTAATTCCAATAAATATTTTAATCACAAAAGAAAAAAGAGTGGATTACATGGTGTTCCTAATGTATCAAACACACAAGGTGTTTTCTTTAAGTGCCCTTTGGAGATTGGTCTTTTTTTTTTAAACTTATTTGAACTTAAGTCTACTCAAAAAATTTGTTTGAGAATGAGTTCATTTTGATCTTCATTGTCTAAAATACCCTCAATAATTATATTTAATCAAAGTTTGTTTGAAAAAACTAACTCCTAACTCCTAACTCTTAAATTATATTAATATTAACAACTCCAAACTTGAGAATTGTACTACTGTTAAAATTATTTTTCTATCCTATCTATCTATTTAACATCAAAGCAGTAACATCAAAGTAGTAACACGTTCAATAAAAAAATTAATTTAAAACTTAATTATTGCCGTATAGTGACATTGTGTGAGCAATGCTATTGAGGCCTAATTTATTAACCTAATTCATTATGATATTTAGATTAACTGTGGGTTTCATAAAACATTAAAATTTGATGTTGATCCAATGATTTCACTGAAGTCACATCATTATGTTAGCAAATTAGGTTAGATTTTTAGATTCAAATATGATTACTTTTTGAAATGTGTACTTAATGACAATAATTTGATGAAAAATAAGATTTAATGGAGTATAAGTTTGACTGTGATATTTAAAGTCAAATAAGTTCTACCAAAAAAAAAAAAAAAAGTACCTACAGTTAAATATTCGGTTTTTAATGTACATTAATATTAGAAAGAATGGGCTAACCACCGATGGACCAATTGTTTGATTTTGGGCCATCGATAAGTTCTGAATGTCGTATCTGTTGTATAATGACCGTCTGAAATTAAGAATTCATGGGCCAGAAAGCCACTGAGGCTTGAGTTCAAATGAACTTCAACAGGCAATTTGAAATTGGACTTGGGCCTTGATATAATCGAAAAATTGAAGCCAATTTGGAATTGAAGGCAGTAATCACAATTGAAACAGCACTGACTACAAAATGGAAATGGCTATGTAACCTATACTGGCTTGAGTCTCCACATTGGCCTTTAAAGCCCAGCCTTGAGCGTGTTTAAGAGTAATTTTCGACACGACGCGACCAGAGAAGAAGTTAGTATGTTAAAGGTGATTAATTTTTAACAGATTAAAAAATAAAAAGACATGTTAATACGAAATATAAATAAATCGAGTTGTTAGAGTATATGTGGCTCATATTTGCTGTGTGCATAATGGCAATGAGGCAGATGCCGAAGCGGGATTTATATAAAGGGGACGCTGATTAGTTGGGGGTGCGGGGGCGTTGCCCCCGCGGTACGGTACAGGGGTATTTTTGTAAATACGTTCATATTAGGGTTATATAAATACTTAAGATGTAACCCTATTCAATAATGGAAAAGAACGGCCGCTCGCTCTCGTGGATGTAGGCACATTGCCGAACCACGTAAATCTCTGTGTGTTATTTTCTCCTGCTTTCTTAATTGTTTGATTCCTTACTATTCACCATAATTGCTGCACGATCACAACAATTGGTATTAGAGCTAGACTACGATGTCTGGGATTTCCTCTACAAAATTCGACATCATGAAGTTCGACGGAACTGGGAATTTCGGATTATGGCAGAGGAGGGTGAAGGACCTGTTAGTGCAGCAGGGCATGGTGAAGGCATTATACGGAAAACAATCGGCAAGAATGGACGACATGGATTGGAAATAATTGGAAGTGAAGGCTGTGGCGACTATTAGGCTTTGTCTGGCTGATGAAGTGATGTATCACGTCATGGATGAGGAATCACCGGCGGAAGTTTGGTTGAAACTGAAAAGTCGGTATATGTCCAAGTCGTTGACGAACAAGCTCTATCTTAAGCAGAAATTATATGGTCTTAAGATGTCAGAGGGCTCGGATTTGACCCAACACATCAACGTGTTCAATCAGATCATCAGCGATCTGAAGCGAGTTGATGTGAAGTTCGAAGACGAAGACAAGGCGCTGATGTTGTTGAATTCCTTACCGGCGTCTCATACGTACGAGAATTTGGTTACGACTCTGATGTGGGGGAAAGAAACCCTCAAATTGGAGGATGTCACAGGTGCACTGTTAGGTTTTCATCAGCGGAAGAAAGCCAGTGATGAGGCTTCACAAGGTGAAGGGCTTGTGGTGAAGGGTAACCAGGAACGTGGAAGAAGCAAATCTCGGAATGGATCGGGTAACAATAAAGCCCGGTCCAAGTCGAGGAAGAAGAAGAAGGACGTCTCTGTCTTGTGTTACAAGTGCGGGAAAAAGGGGCACTTTAAACGGGACTGTCCAGAGAAAAAGAAAGGGGATTCAGAGAACAAAGAGGGTGCATCAAAGTCTGTAAACGTAGTGGAAGAAGAAGATTCAGAGAGTGGTGACGGAGATATGCTTTCTGTTTTATCTAGTTCAGATCGTTTAACAGATTCTTGGATTATGGATTCAGCATGTTCCTATCACATGACACCCAACAAAGATTGGTTTGACACCTACAGGTCAGTAAATTCTGGTTCTGTTCTGATGGGTAATGATGCATCTTGCAAAGTTGTTGGAATAGGAAATATTAGAATTAAGATGTTTGATGGTATGGTTAGAACGTTGTGTGATGTTAGACATGTACCGGATCTAAAGAAGAATTTGATTTCATTGGGCACTTTGAATTGTAATGGTTATAGTTACAAGTCTATAAGTGGAGTAATGAAAGTAAGTAAAGGCATGCTGACAGTGATGAAGGGACAGAAAGTAGTAGGAAACATTTACAGACTGCTGGGTACTACAATTATAGGTGGAGTTGCTGCTGTAGAGTCTGAATCAGATAATACAGTCTTGTGGCATATGCGGCTGGGTCATATGAGTGAGCGTGGGATGATAGAGCTTCATAAGAAAAATCTATTGAAGGGTGTCAAGACATGCAAGCTCAATTTTTGCAAATATTGTGTTTTTGGAAAACAGAATAGGGTGCAGTTCAAGACAGCCACACACAAGACAGAGGGGGTTCTCGACTATGTTCATACAGATGTTTGGGGACCAGTTAGCGTACTATCACGGCGAGGATACATGTATTTCGTGAGTTTCATTGATGATTACTCATGAAAGGTCTGGGTGTACTTCATGCGGCACAAGTCATAAGCGTTTGTCAAGTTCAAGCTGTAGAAAGCTGAAGTAGAGAACCAGACAGGGAGGAAGATTAAATGTCTCAGGTCAGATAATGGTACTGAGTACACAGATTCAAAGTTCCAGGAGTTGTGTGAACAGCATGGGATCAAGAGACACTTCACAGTCCGCAAGACACCACAACAAAATGGTGTAGCGGAAAGGATGAACAGAACGATAGCCGAGAAAGCTCGGTGTCTCAGGTTGAATGCAGGGCTTGCAAAGAATTTATGGGCAAAGGCAGTGAATATGGCATGTTTCTTGATTAACAGATCACCGAGGGCAGCACTAGATGGGAAAGTATCAGAGGAGGTGTGGACAGGTAATGAGGTAGACTACTCTGGTTTGAGAGTGTTTGGATGTCCAACCTATGTACATGTTTCTAGTGAGGAAAGGTCGAAGCTTGATGCGAAGTCTAGACAGTGTATTTTTCTGGGATATCAGAAAGGAGTGAAAGGCTTCAAGCTCTGGGATCCGAAGGCAAACAAGATAGTGATCAGTAGAGATGTGGTTTTTGATGAAAAAGCCATGTTGCAGCGTACTCAGGAAGAAGAGAAACAAGTACCAGAAAACTGTAGCACTAATGACCATGTGGTGCAGGTGGAGCTAGAGAATCATGATAAAGAAGAGGATGCTCAGCATGTAGAGCGTTCTATCTCAGGTGATCAACATCATCATAGTATAGCCACAGACAGGCCCAAACACAATATCAAGCCACCTACCAGGTATGGTTTTGAAGATTTGGTTTCTTATGCGCTTATTACTAGTAGCGGGGATCCTACAACTTTTCAGGAGGCAGTACAAAGCCAAGAGAAAAGTAGATGGATGGGTGTTATGGTGGAGGAGATGAAGTCTCTGCATAAGAACCAGACGTGGGAGTTGGTGGAACTTCCCGAGGGGAAGAGAGCAATAGGGTGCAAATGGGTGTATAAGAAGAAAGAAGCAGTATCAAAAAATGAGGGAGAAAAATTCAAGGCTCGTCTAGTAGCAAAGGGTTATTCACAGAGAAAAGGGGTTGACTATGATGAGATCTTCTCCCCCGTGGTCAGACACACTTCCATCAGGACAGTGTTGACACTAGTAGCACATTCAGATATGCAGTTGGAGCAGATGGATGTAAAGACAGCTTTTCTTCATGGCGACTTGGAGGAACGGATTTACATGGTACAGCCAGAAGGGTTCAGTCTCCCTGGAGAGGAACATTTGGTCTGTAATTTGAAGAAATCACTTTATGGGCTGAAGCAGTCTCCGAGGCAGTGGTACAAACGATTTGACTCTTACATGATCTGAATTGGCTACAAAAGGTGTGAGTATGATTGTTGTGTCTATGTAAAAGGGCTTGATGATGATTCATTTATTTTTCTGTTACTTTATGTGGATGATATGTTGATTGCTGCCAAGAGTATGAGTGAGGTCAACAAGTTGAAGACTTTGTTGAGTAGAGAATTTGACATAAAGGATTTGGGTGCGGCCAAGAAGATTCTTGGGATGGAGATTCGCAGGGACAGAGCTTCCAGGAGATTATGGCTATCTCAGCATAGCTATGTTGAGAAGGTGTTGGACAGGTTCAGCATGAGTTATGCAAAATCAGTAAGTACACCTTTGGCGAATCATTTCAGATTGTCTACCGCTCAGTGCCCGAAGACAGATGATGAAGTTCATGACATGTCAAAGGTCTCATATGCTAGTGCAGTGGGGTGTTTAATGTATGCTATGGTTTGTACAAGACCAGATTTGACACAAGCTGTCAGCGTGGTTAGCAAGTTTCTTTCAAATCCGGGTCGACAGCATTGGGATGCAGTCAAGTGGATTTTCAGATACTTGAGGGGCACTACAGACTATGACATCAGGTTTAGCAGACAACAGAGTGACCCTTCAGTTATGGGATATGTGGATGCAGACTATGCAGGGGACTTGGATGACAGGAGGTCTACCACAGGTTATGTGTTTACTCTTGTGGGAGGACCTATTTGTTGGAAGTCCATGGTACAACCTATAATTGCACTATCTACTACTGAGTCAGAGTATATGGCAGTAGCTGAGGCTGCCAAAGAGGCTTTGTGGCTTACAGGTTTAGTCAAGGAGCTGGGTGCCCAGCAAGGTGGAGTTCAATTGCATTGTGATAGTCAGAGTGCCATTTATTTGGCAAAGAACCAGGTGTATCATGCGAGGACCAAACATATAGATGTGAGGTTTCATAAGATCAGGGAACTGGTTTCTTCTGGTGAACTATTACTTGAGAAAGTTCACACTTCTGAGAATGCAGCAGATATGTTGACAAAACCTGTTACTACAGACAAGTTCAAGCACTGCTTGGACTTGATTAATGTCTCTAGTTGCTAGATGGGAGATGCCTCAACTCAGCGTCCCCGGTGGAGTTCCCGAATACATGTCCTCTTTTTCTTGTAAGGGGTGAATATTTGCCAAGGTGGAGATTGTTAGAGTATGTGTGACTCATATTTGATATGTGCATAATGGCAAGGAGACAGATGCCGGAGTGGGATTTATATAAAGGGGATGCTGATTAGTTGGGGGTGCGGGGGCAACGCCCCGCGGTACGGTACAGGGGTATTTTTGTAAATACGTCCATATTAGGGTTATATAAATACTTAAGATGTAACCCTATTCAATAATGGAAAAGAACGGCCGCTCGCTCTCGTGGATATAGGCACATTCTCGAACCACGTAAATCTCTGTGTGTTATTTTCTCCTGCTTTCTTAATTGTTTGATTCCTTACTATTCACCATAATTGCTGCACGATCACAACACGAGTTAATGTTAAACACGAATAATCCAAATTGACAAGAATAAAATATCGAATTTTGTCATTTTTTTTAACTATCGACATCAATCCTAAAAAAATGAGAAGTTTTTACTATTATATGGGATTTATCAGACTTTTAGCTTATGAGTGGTAAGTTTGATCGAAAGATTATAAGGGCTTAGTAGTAGATTTTTGAATTACAGATTATGCGGGTTAACTCGGTTTAGTGGTATTCAACACAAACTCAAAATACACAACATTAGTTCGACCCACACTAGTTGATTGCTAATCCAACCCTTGTCCATCAACCTTTTTTTTTTTTTGGGGGTGGGGGGTGGGGGGCGCTATTGAGGTTTATTGGGGAATCAAATCCAAGTTGTTCATTTAACGTGCATAGTCAAACAGGCTTGCATGGTAGTATGAGGTTAATTATCTATTCTCCTCCTACTTCATTCTTTAGTGCAAATGCCACCGGCCATTAAACCATAGATAAGTCAAATTGAATCTTCCCAAAGCACCACTAGGGCATGAGAGCTAGCTTGGAGCATTGATGTAAACAAGTACTACAAAGAATTTGGCATATTTTGATGCAAATTGTGTTTCTCAAACAGCTTATTTCAGCTAGGCACTCGTTTAAATGTGTCTTTCTTTATTTTATTTTATTTATTTTGGTTCAACGGTCAAAGGTATTTGAATTAATTTATGCGCACCTCGATTAATTTTCTCTCCGGTCCGATCAAAGAAGGCTCCATCTACGCCGGGACAAAAATATTCATAAAAGATAAATCTTACATAACCTGACCCCAAGGGATTACAAATATTCAAACTCAAATCGTCTAAATTTACAGCTCGTTCCTATTACCACTTAAACTACCATTGAGATTAAATGTCTTTCTTAATCAGTGCATAAACAAACATTTTGAGATTGAAATAGTATAGCAATCAATGCTAAAACTTGGAAGAGTTGAGAAGCCAATTCAGATTCAATGTTAATTTTAAAATTTTCATTTTTGTGGAATCGAAATTTGATTTCAAATCATAGAACCATCAATGCTTAAATTCAGGTTCAATTCTCATATTGACATCAAGTACTATTTTGGTTTTATTTTGTTGTTATACAACTATGGGTGAAGTTTGGAATGAATCCGAATTTATTAGTATGAATTGGATTTGAGTTGGGTCTCAGGTTTTCTACACCCCAGCTCAAGTATACGTGAACGGCTAAATTAAAATCGTGTTAAAATTATTTTTTTACACCCCTAGTTGTCATTATGCACATATTTATTAATGGCAGTTCATTGACTTAATGAAACTAAGTCGGCAAATACAATCTACACCAAGTTACTAGCTAACATAGCTAGGAGGATCCTGATCTAGCATAACCTCAAATTCTATGTTGTCCTCCAAGGAAGGTCTTACATACTCACATGGCTTTCCCTAGTTTAAGGGGTCCGATCATGTGTTATTAGGTAGTCTTGTAGCTCAAAAATTATGTTCGGTCCAACTTGTAGTGTAATCCGTGTGTCGTGTCAAAACCCACGAACAAAAAAATATATATTTAGTGTCTTTTGAGGGTCAAGTATTAGTATAGACCATTTATTATATGTGTTTAATAATCATGTCGATTTTATAGTTGTACTGCCTCAAATTCGTATCAACATGTCAAATTTGACATCCCTATATGAGACCTTCCTCAGAGGACAAAGGAAGTTTATGGACACGGGATAAAAAAAAAAAAATGAACACCGGAAGTTCAAAGTTTATATATTATTTGACTTCTTATTAGCTAGGATGGGCAGCAGGTGGCGTCAATCAATACCTTTTTGTATCGAAAATCATTAGCTTACCAAGATGATTAGGAACATTTAACTATTTTTTTGTTTTTTCACACCATGAATAGTTGGACCATGTGATTCATATAATCTTTTAACTACTGAATTAATGGTAGCGTTCCGCCTCACATGGGTGGTCAGATGATCAAACATGGTTGACATTTCAAATCCATATATATAGGCTAACAATAACTCGTGTCGAATGACATAAAACCTGTTTAAAGTTGAATAAAATAGGTTGATGCTATAAGTTTTAGAGTAAAATAAGTCAAGTTCTCTTAAACCTCGACTTTTGGACCAATTTATGCAACAATTTTTTTGGACCTAAAAAAACTCATTTACGCTAATTTAAGAAATTGATTTTATGAGTTTTCCTTTGGACTTTTGGGAGTTTTATTACAGATCTCACATAACTTTTTAGTTTATTATATTCATAAAATATTATTAGTGACGTAAAAAACTTTGAATTTCATATTTTGGGAACAATTATACATAATTTATACATATATATAATTTTTATTTTTATTTTAACACAAAAAAACTAAAAAAATTAGAAAATCACTATAAACGGATTTTTTTAAAAAAAATTTCAGCTTTTTAAAAAATACTTCAAACGATTTTGAGAAAGTTTTTTAACTCTAATTTTTTTTTGCGAATTTTTTCAAACCATAAATTTTCACCTAAAAAACAAACTCATTATAAAACTTAAAAAATTAAGCATTGTTTGGGTTATACTAATACTTCAAATAACAATTTATTTTTCTAGGTAACAATGGGTGCCCTAACTTGTGACGTGACTACACTTGAGTAGCACATTAACCCATCGGGTCGGGTTATGGGCCTTTCCAATTTAGGACTTGGCAGTACGATGCGTTTACCCGATTTAACGCCCAACAGGATAGCCCGATTGGCTTTGTACGGTAGCCCAACAGTACTCTAAAAAGATTCAAATTTGCAAAACAGCCCATAAGTTTGAGGATAATATACTTTTGTTTATTATAGGGACATCAAATAGAATCTGAAATTTTTAGATTAGTGGCCCTCCTATAAACTTTTTCAACCTAACTCATTCATCTAAGAGTGCATACTACTTATTTAGTATTTTTCATAATATATTTTCATTAAAATTTAAAAATACTATATTAAAAACAATCATGCTTCTCTTTCTTTTTGATAAAAAAAAAAAATAGATATGTAGATAGTTCACTCTACATATTCGTCCCTCAGTACCACACAACTATTTATAAATAAAAAATTCCCACAAAAGCGAAGTTAAGAAAAACCAAATTTGTTTTGTTATTAGACCAGCAACTCGTTGGTATGATGCTCGTCTTTCAACTAATCAAAGCGGTGCTTCACGCGGAGAGTCAAAACGTGTGGTGCCCACATGGATCAAAGTGAAAAAATCCATACCGTAACCACCAACATGTCACGTGGGCGCCCATGATTAGCAGCAACATTTTCCGTCCTTTTTCTTTTCTCTTTCATTTCTTACTCTTCAAAGATGAATCTAGGAGGCCCGGAGAACAACATTCTCATAATTTAAAGCATTTGGTGTAACATTCATCATGTAATCATATATATTTTGCATCTCGAATTACCTTTCACTGTCACAATCTCCCCTTCTAGAAATTGGAATAAAGGTTTATGATCTCGTACACCAAATTGCTAAGTACACCCACACTAATTTTAGTTGAAAATTAATAATATATAAATAATATAAACTTCAATAAATATATTCAAATAGATTCATCTAATGACCACCAACATCTATTTCAAAATCATTTACATTATACCGTACCTTCAAACACGAGTTATTTAGTATAATTTAAAAGATTAATTATAAATTGCATCCCGAAAGATTGTTCTAATTTCAATTTACACCCTCAAAGATAAAAATTTATATCAATGTGTACCCCCAAAGATTAAAATCTCAATTTGCACATTCAAAGAAAGAAATTTGTATCAACGTACACCCCAAAGATCAAAAATCTCAATTTACACCCTCAAAAATAAAAATTTGTATCAATGTGCACCTAAAACTAAATTGATAAATTATACCTAGATCATCTCATACTTGTAACTTAGTCATTTAGACCCCTTCACATTTAGAATATTACTCTTACATCTCATGACGTTTGTGCACGTGTAACACGTAACATTTTTTCGTCGATATATGTTAATATAATCATTAAAAAATATTATTTTTATCCTAATAAATGGATAAATTACTCCTAAACTCCTTCATGCTTGTCATTTAATCACTTATACCCTTCAGATTTGAAATATTACACCAACATCTATTGAGAATCCAAATATGACTAAATGTCCCCCCAGTTGGTTATTTAAATAATTCTATTTAAGTGATAATTGCATTGAATATAAAAAATATTATATAAATACCTACATTCTATTGGACATTCAAATGATAAACTTGATTTTGAACTTTAGAATATATCAGATGCACAAAATAAAGGGTAATATAAAATTATAATTTTTTATTAGGATAAAATTATATTTTTTAACGGTTATATTAACAGATATCAACGAAAAAGGGTTACGTGTTACACGTAAACATAAGATGTATGAGTAATATTCTAAATATGAAGGGGTCTAAATGATTAAGTGACAAATATGAGGGGATCTAGGTATAATTTATCAATTTAGTTTTACGCAGTAAACTAACGGTGGTTAGTTTTAGCTTTACATTGATACAAATTTTTATATTTGAGGGTGTAAATTGAGATTTTTTATCTTTGGGAATGCACATTGATGTAAATTCTATCTTTGAGGGTGTAAATTGAGATTTTTGATCTTTGGGGGTGCACATTGATACAAATTTCTATCTTTGAAGGTGAAAATTAAAATTTTTGATTTTTAGGGATGTAAATTGAGATTCGAACCATCTTTCGAACTGTAATTTATAATTAACCCTAATTTAAACCTCTTTGTTTTTTGGAATGGGAACTGGTTTTAGGATCGATTTAATTAAAGTAACTGTATTGCGGTTGGTGAGAAAATGATAGCTGTAAGCAACATCTCATTCGTATAAAATATTAGTGACCATATATTTCTTACTAACTCATCTTTTTAGTGAGGGAGTGGTCTGACTTAATCTCATATTAAGGTCAATATTAATTTTTTTTTTTGTTATAAGGTGTTCAGACTTGTACTGACTACTTTCTTAAATTTTGAGACTGAACACTGTAACTAGAAAAAATTTAAGGTAATCTTTAGCCTCTCTCTCTCTGCTTCTCAACTTTACCGATCTTTTTGACATTTCCCTAGCATCTTGTGCAACCCTTTTTTTTTTGTTCTTTGGGCTTGACTTTGCCCCTCCCCCTCTTTCTTTTCATATTCTTAGAGAAAAAGAGTGACTAAATGTTGAGAAGTCACATGATTAAATGTTTCTAACTCCTTTACCTCTCTCTCTCTCTCTCTCTCTCTCTCTCTCTCTCTCTCTATAGTGTGCTCAAACTGTCTGCAAACAATTAAAAAGCGTAAAAGGGCAGGATGTCGGAGCCAATACTGGAAACATGAAAGAAGTAGGACGAATTTCACTTTGATTTTATTTTACACTTTCAAAAATTAAATTTTTTATATTATAATCTTAATGTATTAAAAGTATTATAATGTAACATTTTCATTACTCATCCTGTCAAGGTTAATGGGGTGATTATTTACAAAATAAGCAACAAAAATTGACGGAAGTGTCATATTACAACACTTTTAATACATTAAGAATGTAATATAAAAATTTTAATCTTTAAAGTACAAAGTGAAAAATCTTAAATCTTTTATGGTATAAAATGAAATTCTCCCAAATTAGTATTCCATGAAGGAAAAATTGCAAATATTGCTGCTATATCAAAACATTTAAAGAAAATTTCGAACTGGCAATATTAGAAAATCCAACGGACAAAAATAAAAAAAAAAAAAAACAAAACCAATCTAGAGGAACAATGGGTCTAGGGTTGCAACTAATTGCAAGTGATCTTTAGGTTCGAATCTTCTCTAATACTATATTTCTCAATTTTTAATCATCCATTTTTATTAGAGGTGTCAATTTTATCTATTTACACGGACTTGACCCACCACAAACTCGAAAATGACATGAATAATAAATGAGTTAAATTAAAGTTAGACACGAATAACACGATTAACAAGTATTATATAAAAAATAAGTATTTTATATAAAAAATAAGTATTTAATAATTCTTGTAGACATAAAATAATTATTTTATACTTTTATAATTTTTAAATAGTATTATTTGAGTTATTGTAGAATTAAATAATTTTTTATTGACACGAACTCGATACATATCCAAAATAACACGATATAAAAATAACATGATCGGAAATAACAATACACAATATGATTGAGACCCCTAATTTTTATTGACGTGGAGTCATTTGAATATGGTAACTCTCACCTGAATTTATATTGTGTACTTTGAAACTGAGAAAAATCCCAAGGGTGCAAAATGATATGAGATTTTCTCAATCTAAGTGAGATTCACTGATAGAATAGAAGATATGTAAATCTATTACTAATAAAAATCTGATTTTGCATCTTGTTAAAATTTGTTCAATTATATCCTAATAATTAATATTTATGTATTATTTGACTCGTATAAAATCAATCAATTTGTCAAAATTTGACCAAAACTTATTAAAAATATATTCATATTTTATAATTTCATGTTAATTTCTTATATTTTTAGTGGTTTGTGTTAAGAATTGCTAATGCTAACCGAAAAAAATGGGTAAAAATCATAATTGTTTTCTGAATTTTGTCTGTGATTTTAATTTCGTTTTTGAACTTTTAATTATCTCAATTTAGCAAATTTTTTTCAATTAAGTCTCTGAATTTTCCACCATTGGATCGACGATGGAAATTATAGTTGAATAGGGGTGGTCCAGTGATATACTAGCCCATACTCTGAGATTAGATGTTTGAGTCTATATTAGAGTTCGGTTGTTGACCGCTATGTTAGTCTAGTTAAGTTCACTCCTGAAAAGAGTAACGGGTGCGATCAGAGTTCTCATGATCTTATCAGTGAGAATCTATCATGTTAGTCTCTGAGCGCTCTCCTTTACTCCATATATTTTTTTTTAACAGCAAAAAAAAATGATAGAAATTAAAATAAAATTGATAATTGAGAGATTAAATTAAAGACAATTAAAATATAATAACCAAATTAAAATCAAAAACAAAATTCAGAGGCCAATTATAAATTTTACCCCGAAATAATCTTAGTGCAGTCAAAGGGCACATTTTATAAAGTGACAGAAATACCCCCATTATACGTCCATGTAATAAATACCAAAGTGGCAAAAATAGTAAAGGAATACACGGTGCCAGCCTGGTGGCTTGAATTTTTTCAGATGGCTCTCAATCCCCACATTGAAAGCTCACAACAACAATGAACAATCCCCAATAAATTCCAGATCCAATTTTCAACACCATCTACCAAAAAAGAAAAGAAAAAGTAATAAAGTAAAGTTAAAAAAAAAAAAAAAACACTACTCATTGGAAAGATAATGATGGCAGTAACCAAAGGCGAAATTTAAGGGCTTCAATTATCAACCACCAACAGTTTTATATCAATTACTTACCTTCCCAACTAAAAAAAAGACCAAATAATATAATTATGATAAGTGACGTATTGAATAGATTTGAAGTTTGGATGTATGTAAATAAGATCAAAAATATAATAAAATTAAAATAATATTGCTTGATTTTTTTATTTATTTATTTTTAGTCAGTAGTCTAGTATTACTGCTACTGCTCTTTGCAATTGCAAAAACAAAGGAGACAACCCATTTAATCGGTGAAAAGCATACAGAGGATGCCCCCGAAAGAGCCGATGCTATGTGCACCAAGAGAGTGTATCAAAGGGTTGACAATGAGTGTGCATCATTGTCAACTATCGGATGACAGTGGGTTTTACTCATCCAACAGTTGACAATGATTTTTTTTTTTTTGGTGCACATAAAATTATTCCACTTGGAATAAGGGGCATAATTTGGCAGGTTGGACAAGTTGCCATGTGTTGCGCGGAACCACGAGGTACTTCAATTTTATTTGAACACAACCGTCATTGTTAATACAAAAACTCATTTTAATTCGGATTACATAAGTCGGGCTGAAATTTATATTCAACTCTTGGGTTTTAATTCGTGTTTGGTTTTTTATAAATTGCACCATTCAAGTTGAGTTTTACAAATTTTATGTTTTAATGTAAATATCATCTCAATTTAAGTTGGGTTAAGATTGTTCTTATTTTAATGTATACAAATAATGAATTTGGATTGAGATATCTAAGTTATACACGAAAAGTGTCAATAATACAAATTCGATACGATACGATATGCATAATAAATTAGTTGAATTAATAATGGACACTTATAAAATATTAAAATATTTTTTTTACAGTATTGACATAAAAACGATATTAATTACAATAACGCGACACAGCAATAGTAACACATAGATGACAACAATAACAGAGACCCCTTTACACCCATCTCCCACACGCAAACTTTAACCATGGCCTCTCTCTTGAGAGGTGACTCAGTTGGGGGGATAACCATTATGCTAAGTCGGTGGTTGTTTCATGGCATTTGAAACAATTCATCATTACGCGGAAACGCGTGAATTGCGCCGATTTGAAAACAAAAGTTGGCATATTTGAGGCCTGCCCAGTGAAGCTTTATCCGCCACTGTCAGTATATATATAAGGACTATTGTCCAGCGCCACCATAATTAAGCATTTGACAGAGATAAATCTACATTCTTTCTATTTTTTCCCTTTCCCTTTTGGTTCTTCATCAACGTTCTTTCGTTATTCTCTTCCATATTTCTGTAGATTAATCCCTCAAAACCTGGTACATTTCCTCTCCTTTCTCACCATTTGCTTCGTCCTCTGTCTTTGTTTTTCAGATTTGCTGTAGCATTTTGATCCCTGCTTTACTAGTTACTGTTTCAAAATTCTGCGTTATTTATTTCACAATCCCGGCTGAGGTTTATGAATTTCTGATATGGGTATTTGCATTTTGCAGGTATTAAGAGTATTGGGTGTTAGTTTTCATAATTGGGTAACGATGGGAAGAACAATTTTGCTCCATTTGATTTGTGCATTTTTAGCTTCCTGGAGTATTTCTCTGGTGAAAGCAGAGGACGCTTATAGATATTTTACATGGATTGTCACTTACGGAACTGCTTCTCCTCTTGGTGTTCCTCAACAGGTGGGAACCCTTTGTTATACTTCTACTCTCTACTATTTTCTGTTTTTTTTTCCCTTCCTTGTTAAGAATTCACAATGATAATGGCATCGCATATTTGGAGGTCGCTGTAAACTTCAGTTTTTGGAGACTTCAAAAAAAAAAAGAAACTTGGTTTGGATCCGGGTTTAATGGACGGCTTTTCCATCAATTTTTTTTTTGGATAAAAAAACTTTTATCAGCACCAAGAAAAAATTAAAAAATAAAATTTATCCAAAGGTTTTTAAAAAAAAGTTGACTTTTTTGAAAACACTACAACCAGTTTGAAGAATTTTTTTAATTTGATTTTTCATTTCACTTTTCAAATTTTTGTTTCGCATTCAAAAAAGTGCTCCAAATAGGCCCAATGTATTGTACCAATTTGGTAATTTACAATGATAATGTGTTGTACCAATTTGGTTTCACTCAATTTGAACGGTTTTAATGCTTGAAGTTGAATATTTAGGTAATCCTCATCAATGGTCAATTTCCTGGTCCTAGACTTGATTGTGTTACTAATGACAACATAGTCCTCAACCTCATCAACAAGCTGGACCAGCCTTTTCTTTTGACGTGGTGAGTCTTTTTCTATTACTTGTTTTGGGCATAGGACTCTGTTTTCATATATCTCATGGCCATAATATTTTTGTATATTTACTTGTTTTTCTTAATTATTAGCACTTGTCAACAATACATATAATAAAATTTCCTTTTCTAAAGCTGAGAATATAAATAACGATGCCATTGTTGCTCAAGGGATTGTTATTGACATGTGCAAAACAGAGGCATCCTATAACTGTTAGTTGAAACAGAGACATATTCTGCATGATCGATGATATACAATTGTCGTCTGATATTTGGAAATTTTTTTGAAATTTGGTGGCCTTTCTCTAATATGTTATCTTGATAGTGACATGGTGTAATAGTACAGTTTTCATTGGGATCATATTACTTGAGACATCATTAGATCAGCGAATTGGGAGGGATTTTTAGGCCGCAATGGCATTAGTCATAAGTTTTTTGCATTCGATGCCTCCATAGACTGCTTATTTTGTGCAAGTTGTGTTCATTTCATGGCTGCATCTTGAATAAAAATGTGTCTAACAATTGGTTCATTTGTAACGAATAGGAACGGAATCAAGCAGAGGAAGAACTCTTGGCAAGATGGAGTTTTAGGGACTAACTGCCCCATCCCTCCTAACTCAAACTTTACATACAAGTTCCAAACCAAAGATCAGATTGGAAGCTACACATACTTCCCATCAACTCTAATGCACAAGGCTGCTGGAGGGTTTGGAGCACTTAATGTCTATGCAAGGTCTGTCATCCCAGTCCCATATCCTTTACCTGCTGGAGATTTTTCCCTACTTATTGGTGATTGGCACAACACCAGTCATAAGGTGAGGAGTATATAGTTATTCATGTATAATACTTACCTAATTATGTTACAATTGAAGTTCTTATTATGAATGTGTTTATCACGTGCATTTGTTTAAATTGTAAGGACCATTTAAATTCCGAAACTGAAATCCAGTCTTTACACTATATTTCCCGTCTAAATGATATCATAGTTGTAGACATGCCATAGCTTTCATTGTTTTTAGCAAGATTGGTCAGTTGTACAAAGTCCTGGACCTAGGTCAACAAACTGGATCAAAGTCATGTGGCACTCTTTCTTGATTTTTTCACACTGAGAAATGTAGTTATTTAGTGAGGCTAATTTTATTCAAGTGTTTTTTCATTTTTCTTCCAAACATTCTCGACGGAAAACCTTCTCATTGGAACTATAACATAAGCCCGTTTACCCCGGGCATTTGTTAACCGGTACAAACCTTGCAAACATCCTCAATGGAAAACTTTCTCATTGGAACCATAACATAAGCCCATTTACTCCCGACATTTGACCGGTATAAACCTTGTGAATCTGTATATATAATTGCTGGACGGTTGGTTTCCTTCTTTACGATGCTAGAGAATTCTAATTCAAATATAGAATCTGCATGAAGTTTCTTGCATGAAAATGCGGCATTCTTGTCATCTTTCAAAGCCTTTTCCGCTAGTTGAATGATGTATAATTACATGTTCAATGTCTGCAGGCATTACAGCAGCTTCTTGATTCAGGAAAATCTCTTCCCTTCCCCAATGGCTTCCTTATAAATGGCCAGACTCAATCTTCCTTCGCGGGTGATCAAGGTCATTCTTAGCATTCAAACCCCTAGGAGTGCTATATACCTTGTTAACATATATCTAATGTTTCCAGTTATGAAAAGGTTATTCAGTACTGCTGAAATGGTGTTGTAAAAAACATTTCATTTTGTGTTTTTCAGGCAAGACTTACATGTTCAGGGTTTCGAATGTGGGCTTGTCAACCTCTTTTAACTTCAGGATCCAAGGACACAAAATGAAGCTGGTTGAGGTTGAAGGATCCCATACCATTCAGAACTTTTACGATTCTCTTGATGTGCATGTGGGCCAATCTATGTCCGTCCTGGTTACCTTAGATCAACCTCCAAAAGACTACTACATTGTTGCATCTACACGATTCACAAAGTTTGTTGCCAATGCCATTGCAATGTTGCACTACTCTAACTCCCATAACCCAGTTTCAGGACCTGTGCCTCCTGAGCCGACTTACCAAATACATGGGTCTATGCTGCAAGCCAGAACCATCAGGTACATATTACTTCCCAAGAATTATGCCTGCAATCTATCGTAGCATATATACCAGCATGTGTCTGTGCGCATGTGTGTGAAATGGCGAAGTGAGGGAGGAGAATCTGTCCTGATTTATGCCCTTTGTATTTCCTTGAAGGTGGAATTTGACAGCAAATGCAGCCAGGCCCAACCCCCAGGGTTCATTCCATTATGGGCAAATTACGACGTCAAGGACAATAGTATTGTCCAACTCAGCACCTCTATTCAACGGCAAGCAACGATATGCAGTTAACAGGGTCTCTTACATTAACGCTGATACCCCTCTGAAGCTTGCTGATTACTTTAATATCCCCGGAGTTTTTAGTTTCGATTCCATTCAAAGTGAGCCCTCCGAAGGTCCCACATCCATGGCTACGTCTGTCATACCAGCTTCCCTCCATGACTTTGTCGAAGTTGTCTTCCAAAACGATGAAAACACCATGCAATCATGGCATCTTGATGGCTATGATTTCTGGGTTGTCGCGTAAGTTGCTATACCATACTTATTATTAATGCCTCTCTGATGTGTTTAGTTTCTACTCTCTAATCCTTATTTTTGGCAAAAAAAAAAAAAATGCAGTTATGGATCCGGACAGTGGACAAATGCCAGTAGAAAAAGCTACAATCTAGTTGACGCCACAACAAGACACACTGCACAGGTAACTCAAATTAATCAAGTCATAACAGAGTCTGCCCTGCCTATGTTTCCTGTTCTCGCACTTATCCTTGCTCTTCCTTTCTGTCCACTTTTTAAGTGTTTCGTAGTGAAATCGAACCATATGATCATAAATGTGTGAATTTGACATTGGGAAAAAAAGAAAGCAACAGTATCTTCACTTCGCTCACAGCCTCTAGGCCGAAGTATTTTGGTGGATTTGAGTTTCAAAGATATATACTGGGCTTGTATCAATAGACCTCCTATCTTCTTCCTTCAAGTGGTGTCAAAAACTATTTCTAAACAACGTCGGGAGTACTTCCAACAATTCCATTACCTTGTCATTCATAACCAAGCATTTTTTCTTGCAGGTATATCCCAACTCTTGGACTGCTATATTGATCTCATTGGACAACCAAGGGATGTGGAATTTGAGGTCTGCAATATGGGAAAGGCAGTACCTTGGACAACAATTCTATCTGAGGGTCTACACTCCAGTACACAGTCTTGCCAATGAATATGACATTCCACATAATGCTCTACTCTGTGGCAAAGCTGTTGGACTTCATCCTTAGTGTTAAAATTTTTTGGGGTATTCTGTTTTCTGGTCATAAGGGTTTGACTGTAAGAGAAGACAGGAGAGGAAAATTGGATTTTTTTCGTTGTACATTTCAAATCAGATGAATTTTATCTACCTTTTATGATTCAAATAGCTTTTTAAGTTGTTCAAATTAAATTTCTGGGAAGTTTGTTGCTGGTTGCAATTATCCGATTGTGCATTGCAACCGTGTGTGCATAAGGCCGGAGCCAGAAATTTGTTTTTGGGTGGGCTCTTTAAATAAGAGTTTTTTTCTTTCCTTATGATTAGAAATAAAATGATATATTTGTACTTGTTTACATTAAATTTGATACTCATGACTCCTTAACCTGAAAAGGGCAAAAAGTTGATGTAATGGATCACATAAACAAAAAAAAAAAAAGAAAAAAGAGGTTGGTTGGTTCTTCGTAATTGATCTTGACATGTTTTAATATATTGAAAGTATCAACATGGCAATTTTAATATTAATGTCATTGAAATAATTTTTTCTATAAAAACCAACCTATTATTCATCCAATGATCATTTAGTTTCACACAACCAATTCTTCAGGATTCAATAAAATGTATGAGATATGATTACTGTATATCAATATATTATTTAAATTAAAAACAAACAAAACTAGAGTGAGCAAGGACCAACTTTATCCATAGGTGACTTAGTCCATGTATGTATATATAAATATAGTGACAATGGCCATTTAGTTTCACACAACCAATTCTTCAGGATTCAATAAAATGTGTATGTGATATGATTACTATATATCAATAAATTATTTAAATTTTTTTAAACAAAAAACTACAGTGAGCCCAGGACCAACTTGATGCATTGTTGACTTTGTCTATGTATGTGTACTAACAATGTATCACGTGTTTTGTACGTGAATAATTTTTGTATATAAAATATTATTAAAAAGTATTATGTATATATAGTTTATCCGGTTTCGAAGTGGTGTTTGAGAGAGAGAAGGAGGGAAAGAGAAGATAAAAAAAATTCAAACTGGATGGTGAGAGAGAGAAGCTAAAATGTTTTTCAATCGGTTTGTAAGGCGGTTGAGGATCTTTGTACCGTTTTCTAAGAGAGAGAGAACTTGTTCAAAAATAAGATTTAACAAAAGAAAATTAAGAGACATAAATGATATCGCTATCTGCTTAATTTCTGATAGACAATCATTTAGTGGATGATAGGAAAATGTAGGAAAGCATATTACTATGTTATAAATGATGTTATAAATCATTGTTAATATAGTAGAAGAGTCATGTCCCTTTGTCTACCTAATTTTCTTAATAATAATTAATATCAATGTACATACTATATTTATTTCTTTATCTGATTTGTATATATAATTGTGATTTATAGTTTTTCATTGGAATCTATGGTTTTTGTTCCCTGAAATATTCAATTATTGTTTAAATGATTTCTAAATAGACGGTCTATTAAGTTTTTTAATGGAAGTGACCACGTGTCATTCCGTCAGACAGTATCATGTGATCACTTATGTTAAAAACTTAATAAATTGTTTGTGTATGGTCATTTAAACATTAACTAAATACTTTAAATACTAAATTGACAAAATTGATACAATGAAGACCAAATTGTCAAAACATGCATATTTCAAGGACTAAAAATATTATTAACCCTAAATTATAATATATTACTTTATAATATATATTTTAAAATAATATTAAAATTCTAAAATTTAAGTTTTACTTAAAAATACACTATAATTTTGTTTATATAAACTGTTAATAAAACATGAAAAGGTTACAGTGATTGAATAATTATGCTAATTTATCATAAATTATAAAAAATATGTAAAAGATTATTTTTTATCTTAAAAATAAAATGGTTAAAATTTTGGATAAAAAAAATACACATATGTAAGTATAATGTTATCTTTATATTTAAAATGAATAATATTATATTGATGAATTTTTTTAATATTTTTTGAACGTTTTATCGAAAATTATAGTGATGCATAAATTTTTTAAAGGTAACGTAGCCAATTAAAAAATTTCATAGATACTGAAATTTATACATAGTAAATAAAGAATAAAAAGAGATGTTAGGGATAATTTAGAGATTTAAACATATAAATATATATTTAGCTACGGAAGGATAGTGTGGTATTTAAAATTTTTTATAAGATTAAAATAGTGAATCAAAACATTTTTCATGCTAAGACAAAAGTTTCATTCTTTATTAATAGTATAGATGGGAAAAAAAATACATATATATAGAAATAATGTTATCTTTATATTTGAAAAAAGTAATAAAATATTGATGAAGTTTTTGAACACTTTATTAAAAATTATAATGATGCATATATTTTTTTAAGAGTAACGTAGTTAATTAATTTTTTCAAAAATATTGATATTTATACAAAGATAATAGAGAATTAAAAGAGATAATAGAGGTTAATTTAAAAATTTAAATATATAAGGATGTAATTGTAATTTAGATACTTAACTATGGAAAGAGAGTGTGATATTTAGAATTTTTTATGAACGTAAAATAATGAATCAAAATTTTTTCATTTAAAGTTCTTTTATTAGTAATATATAGATATAAATATAGTGATATTATGTCATTCTTGACATATGTTATCACCGTACCATAACAATACATTTGATCATGTCTATGATACACCTCTTTTTTTTTCTTTTTCTTTTTTGGTACATTAGAAAGGTTAAAAACTTTATTCAAAAAAAACAAAAAAAGAGGTTAAAAACTAAACAGAGTTTTTATTACGGAAAGAAATACTAGCAAGATTTGCATTAAGCAGGTATCCGAGGTGAGGAGGCGGATGGTCTAGCACAACACATTGGTTCCCCTTTCTAAGGCTGTGAATGATAGGAATATCACTTGTAGCCATCAGTTGCTTGCATCTGGCTATTAGTCTCTTCTAGGGGGCTATTGAGGAGACCCGATGCCTCGAGTGAGTCTGTCTCCACTACCACATGGTTGATTCTCCTGCTCTTATTCCTCTGTAAATAGTGTAAATAACCTGGAGTTCAACTTGAATGCTTGTAGTATCATTCACTCTTCCATAATATCCAAGAAACCATCTACCTTGATCGTTCCTGAAGGGTTTTTTTAAGAGCATCCATCAGTATTCAACTTGTTCAAATCTGCATGTGGAAACAACCAATTAATCAGTCTAGCTAGTTTGGTAATTTGAGTAAGGTCTGGTCAATTGAAAGCATTAAAGGAGTCACAAGCAAGTAACCAAGCTACCTTGGCCACCAACTTATGATTGGTAGAATCGGCTTCAATGGTCTCCCTATTTCTATCCTTCTAGATGCTCCAGATAATAGAAGTGAACAAAATTGGCCAAGGCACACCTCTCTAATTTTTTTGCTTTCTATCTTTATAATTCCAGTCAATCCAACCATGAAGATTAGAGGATCTATCAACATGTCTCTCTTGGCAACTTAGAAAGTCACTCCAAACCAACTGAGATTTGGAGCAGTCCCTCGGTATGTGTAAGGTAGTCTCAATGTACTCTTTACACCTCTCACAGTTTGCCTCTGTAATCATATTTCTAGTAGTTCTTAATAGATTTGACAGAGTTCTATCACTTTGGACCAGCCACAAAAAGTGTTGTATTTAATATATATTTCAAAATATAATATATATTTATTTATTTCTAACAAATATATGTGTATAGAAATATAAGTTAATTTTTTTTTATTTAAAATTATTGTTAGACCTATTGGATGACTTAAACAATACACGTTATGACCATTTATTTTATTACTTATATTGCATTAATTTCTTATATTACATAGGAAATGAATTTTCAAATGCTTTGACAGTGGGTTACTAACTATTGAATTTTGCAATTGACCGTTGGATGCCAAACAATGCATCCCTCTGTTCTGCAACTTTTCAGATACTATTTAAAGTCTATTGTTCAGACATATCTAGAGCTAGTGTATGAAAAGAGAAAAAAATAATAAAAAACAAAGCGGAAAGTAAGAAGGTGAGTTTTCTTGTGTAGTGAGTTTTCATACATAGTGGATTTCCTTGAGTTGTTTATCAAATTGGTAGAACCAAATTTTGATATATTTTATAATATATTACTATTTGAATCTTGGTATTCATTTGAGAATGATCAATAGTTATTCGTGACACTTCTACATTTGCGAGTACATGTTTGTGGAGAAACGATAGTTGAATTCAGGAGGATATGACACCACAACCTGTTGTACCGGGTTTCATACTCATAGGAGCAAAAATCTATTCTTAAGGATAATGACTACACGCCTCTATCGATAAATTTTCTTGTCTTGTTTATCATCTGATTTTTAACATTCTTGAATTTATATTTTCATAATAATCTTAAGAATAGAATGAATATGGATGCTACAATTATAAACAAGATCATTCCTGATGTGACAAAAATTGAGCCTTTTAATAGGTCTAATTTTAAGCGTTGGCAACAAAGAATTATGATGTTACTTGATATATCATGTGTTACATTTGTTTTGACTGATTTAAAACTCGAAGAAGATATAAAAAATTATGTAAGAGAAAAAAAAATTGGGAAAACGTTGATAAGGTTTGTTGGAATATTATCTTAAATGTTTTATCAAATGAATTGTTTGATGTTTATTATCATTATAAGCATGTTAGAGAGATTTGTGATAGTTTGGTAAAAAGTATATTGTCGAAGATGTGGAGATTAAAAAATATGCAATAAAAAATTTCTTAGACTATAAGATGGTTGAGGAGAAGGATGTGTCTTCTCAAATTCATGAGTATCATTTGATTATTAATGCATCAAGGAATGAGAAAATTATTTTGCCCAAGTCATTCGTAGCCAGTGCTTTGATTGAAAAATTACCCAATTTTTGAAAAGTTTACAAGAACAATCTTAAACATAAAAGAAATGATATGTCATTGGAAGATGTGATTATCCATATTAGGATTGAGAAGAAAAATCATTTGAAAAATAAAATTGAAAAGGCCAAGGAAAATGTCTCTAAGGCCAATGTTGTGGAGACTACGAATAAGCCTCAATATAAGCATAAGAAAAGAAATCACAATGGAAAAAATCTTCATAAGGCTCAAGGTTCTAGTTTTAAGAAGAAAGGTAATTATTTTGTTTGTGGAAAAGCAGGACGTTATGCTCAAGAATGCCGACACCGAAAGCAGAACGACAACCTACTAAGCCGAATGTCAATTTGGTTGAGGCGGATAATGTTATTGTTGCAGTCGTATCCAAGGTTAACGTGGCTGCTACTACAAAAGATTGGTTGATAGATTTTGGGGTTAGCAAACATATCTGTGGCAATAGAAGTGCTTTTACCTCCTACACACATGTGGGGGATGGACAGGAACAAGTGTTTGTGGGTGACTCTAGACCCTTGTCTGTTATGGGTATGAGAAATGTGTTATTAAAATTGACTTCTAGAAAGCTCATCTCATTGTTTGAAGTGTTCCACGTGCCTAATATTTGTTGAAACTTGATGTCGGTATCTGTCTTGAATAAGGTGAGAGTGAAAGTAACATTTGAGAGTGATAAGATCATTATGACCAAGAATGAGATATTTGTCGGAAAATGTTACTGTAATAAGGGTTTTTATGTACTAAATGTTGTTGAAGTTATGAATGAGAATAAGTTTAGTTCTTCTGCTTATGTGCTTGACTCTTTTGATATGTGGCATGGTAGATTAAGTCATGTGAATTTTACTTATATTAAAAAAAAAAAAGAGAATTAGGTCTCATCTCAAATTTTTTGAATTCAAATCTTGATAAATGTGAAGTTTGTGTTAAATATAAAATCACTAAAAAGTCTTCTAGAACTGTTGAAAGAGAAACCAAATTATTAAGCTTGATATATAGTGATTTAGGTGATCTTAAAAATACCATGACAAGAGGTGGAAAAAGATATTATATTACTTTTTATTGATGATTGTTCGAGGTATACTAAATTATACGTGTTGAGAAATAAGAATGAAGTAAGTGAAATGTTTATCAAGTATAAACTAGAAGTCGAAAATCAATTGAATAAGAAAATAAAAAGGTTGAGGACTGATAGGGGAGGAGAATATGAATATAATCCTTTTAATGACTATTGTGAATAACATGGTATTATACATGAAGTTACTCCTCCATACTTACTCAAATCTAATGGTATAGCTGAAAGGAAAAATAGAACTTTAAAGGAAATGATGAATTCTATGTTAATAAGTTCGTGACAACCGAATAATTTATGGGGTGAAGTTATTCTATCAGCATGTCATATTCAAAATAGAATTCTACATAAGAAAATAGAAAAAACTCCTTATGAACTTTGGGTAGGGCATCCACCATCCTTAAAATACTTAAAAGTGTGAGGATGTTTAGCAAAAATTATGTTACCAGAACCTAAGAAGAGACAATTAAGATATCAAATGAAAGTAAATTTATTGATATTAATAATGAATCCAAATATGATACATCTAGGGAAGTACTTGAACCAATGAGTAAAAGAGTAAGGAAAGAGACTAACTTAGGAGATGAATTTTTTACATTTCTAATTGATAATGACCCACAAACATATGAGGAAGCTATTAGATCACAAGATGCTCCTTTTTGGAAAGAAGCAATTAAAGACAGTTAGATTCTATTATGTCTAATCATTCTTGGGAATTAGTAGAGTTATCTCTTGGTGAAAAACCTATTGGGTGCAAATGATTTTTTAAAAGAAAATTGAAAATTGATGGCACAGTTGATAGGTACAAAGCCCGACTAGTAGCCAAAGGTTATAAACAAAAGAAATATGTTGATTATTTTGATACTTATTCTCCAGTTACAAGAAAAGCATCTATTAGGGTTTCGATTGCTATAATTTCTATATATAAATTAGTAATTCATCAAATAGATGTAAAAACGAGGTTCTTGAATGGAGACTTGGAGGAGGAAATATACATTGAACAACCAGAAGAATCTATTGTCCAAGTAAAAAATATATGGTATGTAAATTGATTAAATCATTAAATGATTTAAAACAGACACCGAAACAATGACATGAGAAATTTGATAACGTATTAGTGTCAAATGATTTCAAAATTAATGATGTTGACAGATGTGTATATTGTAAGTTTTGTAACAATTCTGGTGTTATTATTTGCTTATATGTTGATGATATGTTTATAATGGATACAACTCTAAAGGTTGTTACCAATACTATAAAGTTCTTAATGTCTAAGTTTGACATGAAAGACATGGGGGAGGAAAATATAATTTTAGGAATTAAAATTTTGAGAATTCCAAATAGTTTGATGTTGTCTCAAGAACACTATATAACTAAAATACTTAAAAAATTTAATCATTTTGATCATAAGCCTGTTTCTACACTTTATGATGCTAGCATTAAACTAAAGAAAAGTAAAGTTGATCCTATGTGTCAAAATGATTATGCACAAATAATTGAAAGTTTAATGTATCTTATGAATTGTACACGTCCTGATATTGCATATGCTATTGGTAGGTTAAGTAGATTCACTCATAACCCTAATAAAGAACATTGGAATGCTATATCTAGATTGTTGAAATACTTGAAAGGGACTGCTAATTATGGTTTATCATATAGTAGATTTCCTACTGTACTAGAAGGGCATAGTGACACTAACTGGATCTCTGATTCAAACGAGACGAAATCCACAAGTGGTTATGTATTCACCCTTGGTAGAGGTGCAATGTCTTGGAAATTTTCCAAGCAGACGTGTACAACTCGGTCTACTATGGAGTCTAAGTTTATTACCTTAGAGAAAGTTGGCACTGAGACTGAGTGGTTAAGAAACCTCTTAACATATATTCTTTTATGGATGAGGCCAGTTCCATATATGTCTATGTATTGTGATTGCCAAGCTGCAATAGCAAGGACAAATAATAAGACATATAACGGTAAAAATAGACATATACGCTTAAAGCATGATATTGTGAGACAGCTGCTTAATGATATGATAATATCCCTATATTTTGTGAGGTCAGAGATGAATTTGGCCGATCCTCTCACAAAACCACTAGGAAGAAAACTAGTGAGTGAGACATCGAGGGGGATGAGACTTATGCCTATACAGAAATCGCAAGTGATGGTAACCCAACTTACATGAATGGAGATACCAAGAAGTAAGTTCATAAGGGTAATAACAAATCATTGGATGCTTTGTAACACTATCATAATTTAATTAATATTTAAAGTCCATTCTTATGGAGTAGATAGTAAATATATTGCAATGTATAGGGTTGAGTTTATCTCTTAATGAATTCATAGCCTAGATTAGGTAGTGTATCTAGTTACAGTATACACTTGATGGATTCACCTCTATAGATGTGGGAGTGGGACCGCTTCCTATGAGAGCTTAGACAGGTTTTCTAGAGCATCTATGAATATCCAGGTAGGGTGCATGGCCTATTCGCACTAACCCACGATGAACAAACTCAGATTAGAGGGTCTAATATGAGTGATGAGTGTAGTTAGTTTACACTAAAAAAATCTAGTTCATAGAAATTTTATATTTCACTAGACTTCTGTAAGCTTTGCCTTATTTTTCCTAAGTGATGGTTTATAATCTAAAAGATACCACCACAATGCATTAGATGCTCGTGTTCTCAAATCAAAGTTATTGTTTTATATATACGTTATATTTTGAAATATGTGGGGGATTGTTGTATTTAATATATATTTCAAAATATAATATATATTTATTTATTTCGAACATATATATGTGTATAGAAATACAAGTTAAAAAGAAATATTTAAAATTATTTTTAGACATATTGGATGACTTGAACAATACACGTTATAACCATTTGCTTCATTACTTATATTGCATTAATTTCTTATATTACATATGAAATGAATTTTCAAAGGCTTTGACCGTTGGTTACTAACTATTGAATTTTGAAATTAACCGTTGGATGCCAACCAATGCACCCCTTTGTTTTGCAACTTTTCAGATACTATTTAAAGCCTACTGTTCAGACATATGGAAGGCTAGTGTACGAAAAGAGAAAAAAAAAAGAAAGCAAATCAGAAAGTAAGAAAGTATATTTTCTTGTGGAGTGAGTTTTCATATACAGTGCGTTTCCTTGAGTTGTTTATCAAATTGCTAGAACCAAATTTTGATATACTTTCAAATATATTACTACTCGAAATCTTGGTATTCATTTGGGAACGATCAAGAGTTGCTCCTGACACCTCTATATTTGCGAGTGCATGTTTGTGAAAAAGCGATAGTTGAATCATAGAGGATAGGACGCCATAACTTGTTGCACCGGGTTTCATACTCAGAGGAGCGAAAATCTATTCGTAAAGACAGTGACTATATGCCTTTATCCATAAGTTTTCTTGTCTTGTTTATCATCTGATTTTTAACAGTTTTAAATTTATATTTTCATAACAAGAAATACTTTAGTTTATGGGAAACTTGAAGTTTCCAAATCCAATCCCATTTCAGATAAATAGATTGCCCATAGGTTGGCTTAGGATGTGTTTGTTACCCTAAATTTAACACTTAAAATGAATGTATTTGACACTTATTAATTAAGCTTGTTTGATAACTAAAATTTTAATATTTTAATATATTAAGTATTCATTAAAAATAGGCTACAATATTAACTAGTAGACCCCCTTACTTAATTCTGAAAACTAATAGCGTTCTGATTAGTAGTTAAAATTAGCATATTGTTATGCTCTTTTAAGACTAAGTATACTTTGATGGAGTTTAAATGATGACATTTCAGGCCAAAAATTGTACAAGGGCCTAAAGACAATGAGTATCAAACTTTCATGCAACACCAGCATATTCTAGAGAAAAATTGAAAAAGCTTGGACCAAGCCAAGAACGTTCGAATGCCAACTCACGTTTGAATGTTCACTTGAGTTGATTGAAGACCAGACTGCTGAGACATGACGTGTTGTAGCCAAGAAGGAAAACTCCAAGGTACTTGAGTACCATGTTCTAACTCCAACTCATGTTCAAACGTCCACTTGTGTTGATTGAATACTAGACTGCTGCAACATGGCGTGTTGCAGCTAAGAAGGAAGACTCTGAAGTACTTGAGTACAACGTTTGAATGCCAACTCATGTTTGAATGTCCACTTGACTTGATTGAAGACCAGACTGATGAGTGCAAAACGTCAGGATGTGCATAGAGTGTGGAAATATTTTCACAGAAGACCACAGGCCACTTGAGTGAGAAGGTCAGGCCCCATATGACGTTCGAACACCCATAAAGCAAAGACAAAAGAAATGTTCGAACGCCATACAACGTTCGAATGCCCATAAAGGAAAATTAGACACAACGTTCGAACGCCAACTCACGTTCGAACGTTCTCCACAGGCAAGCTGCTGAGTAGTTGACTTTTCACTTGGACTTTGGCGGCATACACTATTCCTTCACACTATTTTGTCTTTCCCCCCCTTTCCTCCTTACCTATAAATACTCCCCTGGGAGAAGCCTTTGGGAGGAGGTAGAGAACTAGATGGAGGCTTAGACTCCCACTCATGTAACTAGTCTTAGATGTATATTATATTTGTTTGTATCAAGAGAGCTAGTTCATCTTTTGGTTGAGGAATCAACGCTCCAAAAGTAACTAACTATCTTCTGCTTTCGTTGTTCATGTCTTTCACTTCCATTGCTTGAGTTTCCTTCTTTCTTAGAGGAGTGAAACTCTTCCACTTTTTTAGAACTTTACCAAAGTCGTGAAGGGTGGGACGTGATTTACTTATTTTTCGTTGAAGATCGGCTCTTTGTTTGTTGTACTTTTACATTGTAACTCCTTTATTTGGAAGGATGAGTATCACTCACTTTTATTACTTTACCAAAGCTATGAAGAGTGAGTAATTCCTTATTCACTCTTTAGTAAGAGGTGATAAATATGTATAAATTATCTAGAAGTTATATTTATGCATTTCCTTTATTCTTTAATGCTTTATATTCCACTTGCTTAGTGAACGATTGAATGCATCTAACAAAGATAAGGTCCTTTGTATAACCGTAGGTTGTTTCTATTTTACAGATGACTCTTGCATAGAAAGACCCGTTTGGTTCAAGGCAAGTGCTCCGGCTAGATCTTCATGACAGCGTTTCAATCTTTATCGTTATTGTGCTTTATCTAAATAATGGAACATTAATGTCATGGTTGGATGTCTTATAGAAACACTTACTTTTTTGTAGATGGGTTGAGTCTCGGCACAAACAATTCTTGTAAACTTCTAAAAATGCATCAGAACCATGTGCTTAATTTTCACAGTCCATCTTTATCTTTTGATTAACTTGTTGTTGATACGGGAGTTAATTAAGTTATATAGCACAAGTATAATAAACCGAATGATTAACTACATGTTTTGATCTTCGAACTATAGGGTGACTGTTTACATTTGAATTTATCTTATATTTTGTTTAGAAAACTCTTGGAAATAATCTTATATTCTATTCAGAAAATCCCATAACTTCAAACTTTCAAGGTTTCCAGTTACTTGGCCTCTATCACTGCTCACTTCAAAACACTAATTATAGTTCCTGTGGATTCAACTCCGGACTTAACCAGGTTATTACTACAGCTTAACCGCCTGCACTTGGGTGTATACATTTCGGATCAAGTCAAGCTCAACAAAATCATATTTAATAATATTTACAATATGACAATTCTACCTTGAAATATTTCACAACCCTATTAAAATTCTAATTAGTCTTTTTTCAACACCCTTAACTTATCTATCTTCCTTGCCGTCTTGATCGTCTTCTTCATCAAGCGGCAAAGGTAAGTCTTATTCTCTTGTTTTCTTCCCTTGTCTTCTACAGCACACATATACATACATAATTACCCATATGCAATTATACACACACACACACACACTCAATACACACACACAGAGACAGTTACACACGCACTTTCTGCACACACACAATCACACATACAAATAAATATTTTTTTAATTTGTTATTAATGAAATCTAATTTATTATATTTTTTAAATATTTTTTGATTATTTATTAGTTATGTTTCACTGATTATATTATTCAATTTGTTATTAGTTAAAAAATTATTTTATAAATATTTTCAAAGTAAAGAGTGGAAGGGTAAAACTAAAAATTAATTTATTTTCAAATGTTAGTTTTATGTAGTTATTAGACAATTTGATTTAATTCAATACTTAAATTTCAGTGGGTACCAGACAGTTTACAAATTCAGCATTCAACTTTCAGCTTTCAGTTTTATCAAATATCTCCTTAGTAAGCAGTTTATAGGCAGCCTTAGTGGAAAACCTATCATTGTTTGCAGGACCCCAACAAGGTGAATCACGAAGAGTATTACTTATAGGAATTTGAAGGTGCATCACATCAATAATAACTTAGTGTGGGAGAGACATACCTGCCTCCTAGAGCATCCAATTACCTTCAGCATCGATGTAGTCACCCATTTTGCTGTTAAAATACACCTCAGACATTTACATAAACTGACACAAATTCAGTACCTACAATAGGTATTGTGCGCGGTGATTTTCGCACAATAAAAGAAAAGGACAGATCTCTCATTTGGTGAACACGAGATTTACCTGAAAATCGAGGATCTCGAGACAAATGGAAGCGAGAAACAGTATAAGCAGTGATAATGAATTACTTTTCTAGCTGTCTGCGCGATTCTGGCAAGTTGAGAAGGATTCTGCCACACAAAAAAGAGAGTTAGAAGGGCGTCGAAGTGTTTCTAGCGTGATCCCTCCAACGATCAAGTCAGTACGTGAGAGAGGGGTGGGAAAAACACTGTTTTATTGTTTGAATCTAATTTGCATACTTTTGCCTTACATTTTTTTAGAATTATTTATATTTTCATAGAGACAATCATTGCAGACAGGTGGGTCTCTTGGAGGGAAAGCCCCCCATTGGTCCTTTTGGTGGGCAGCCTGTGGAGCACAGTCCTTGGGAAGAGTGTCTCCCTTATTACATGAAAAAGGATATTTGTCTTTAATGCTTGGGCACCTGAGCAGTTAATGCACCTTTCCCGGAGTCCGTCGAGCCATAAATGTGCCCCGTCAAATGGGCGGTCATTTAATGCTTGCTTGTGACAATTGCGCACGAGGGAGGACATTTTTGTCAATTGACCCCTGATTTTATACTCTGTGCCACGTGTAACATTGCCATTGGTCACGAACCTATCCCCTCTGTCTGAAAATGGATCTTGGGGGCGTTATCCATGCTGATGACACGTGTCATTAACAGATGGCCCGAGTGACCTTTGATGCCAAGGACACGTGTCACAATGTCAAACCACTTTGAGGTGATGTTATGTCGAGGACAAGTGTCACTCAGAGGGACTCTACAACACCCCGGTGCCGAGGAAACGTGTCACATGAAGATGGCACCGAGGACACGTGTCATTTTCTTGTTGATTCTCAAAAATTTCCAATCAAGTATGTAAGTGGGTACACCACAAACATATTTGATGTCAGTTATAACATGGCATTGCAGTGATTGGCAAATACATAATATAAAGACATGTATACTCTCAAAATAAAGATAACAATGACACTATAAAAAACATGTCATGGAACAACAAATGAAGTAGAATACGTGGTGTAGCATTAAACAAATTGGGGGATTTGCATGGTGATTTTAGCATAATGAACAAATTGACATATCTCTCCTCTGATGAACTCGAATTTGCCTAGAAAGTAGGATATTTTACAGCAAATGGGTGTTGAGAAATGGTAATGAATGGTGAAAATGCTCTTTTACAAACGATCTATTCACTTGTGAATCCTCAAGTACAGTCCCATCACTCAAAAAGAAGGGTTAGAAGGGCGCTAGAGTGTTTTTTGGTGTGACCTCTCTAACGATGAAGTCAATTTGTGAGAGAGGTTTGCGAAACACTATTTTATTGCTTGGGTTCTAGTTGCGTACCTTAGACCTGAGTTTGAGAGTGTTATTTATACCTCTTTGAAGTTAATCATTGCGGACAGTGGGTTCCTTTGGAGGGAAGACTCCTCATTGGCTCACTTGGAAGGCAACATGTGGTGCACAATCATCGAGCAGTGAGCCCTCCTTTTCATGTGGTATAAGCTTCTGCATTTAATGCTCGGATCCCCCGATCATTTAATGTTTGCATTTTTGACCTTGCCTAGTAATAAATATATCACATCCTCTTGTAGGGATCATTTAATGTACATTGATTGTGGCTGCGCAAGGACACTTTCGTCCATTACCCGCCAAGGGATCAAGATTTCAACGCCTTGTATTTCGTACACCCTTACTATTTTTGACATCGAGACAACGTGTTAGGTGGAGAGTCCCCCGGGGGGAGGGAAAGAAAATATTCATTACAACAGTGATATCACGTGATAAGGTGATATGGTATTACCAATCAATAATACTATAACAAATAAGTAGATAGACCCTACAAAATTAATAATTAACTTGTCATCAAGTGGGTTCATCTTGCCCATTTGAAGTTTTATTATTGATTGGTGATACCATGTCATCAATAATGATATGATATCACTGTTACATTTAATATTTACTCCCCGGGGAGACTTAAGCGTCGAGAACACGCGTTGAGCAGGCCACACTTCGAGGGGATATAGACGCCGAAGATACGTGTCAATGATGGTGCACTCCGAGATATTTATATCGAGGACACGTTTCGCCTCCCTATCAATCTTCGGTAACGTCCCATCAGGGGACACTTGGGCTTTTTTAGTTTAGAGAAACTACAAATCTTAGAAACTAAAAGGAAAAAGGGTAGTGTCAACTAAACCTATCAATAGATTATAGTTTGTGCTGAAAAAAAATTAGGATTAATTGCACTAGAGGTTCCCAAAATATGGAGTTTGTCTCATTTTGATCCCTAATATTTTAATTGCATCATTTTAGTCCCTGAAGTATTGAATATATTTTTATATCTTCTCTCAAGTTAACAGTGTCCAGGTTGCTAATGATTTTTTTATCATAAACTTGTCACAGAATACTTAAATGTGGATAAAAAAAATAATTTGGATAACTCTTGATCAAATGTTTACTTAAATTTTGGTTAAATACTTACCTAAATTACACGGTTTTGATTATGAGCTACCCAAATTTTAGTCAAAAACTACCCATATTATACATTTTTTTTGGTTAAGAAATACCCAAATTTTGTTTAAGAGCTATCAAAATTATTTTTTGTCCATATTTAGCTATTACGTGACAAGTTTATGATAAAAAATTATTAGTAATTTGGACGTTGTCTACTTGAAGGACTATATATAAATATACTCAATACTTCAAGGACTAAAATGATGTAATTAAAATATTGGGAGTAAAATAAAACAAATCTCATATTTTAGGGACCTCTAGTGTAATTAACCCAAAAAATTAACCATAGATGGAGTGATATTTTTGACCGACAACTCAATTGCAAATTTGAATCGGTAACGTAATTTTTTTTAAAGATTGAATCTGAATATATATATATATATTCGATCCAATCTGATTTGTAGTTTTGTGTACATAAATAATGACATTGAGTAAATGATATGATGAAGTTGAGTGAGAATGCAGATGTAATTTACTCAAATTCAGCTTATAGAGACTTATTTGGTTCCGCTTGAATTTTGGAATTGAATATTTTATCTTATAACATGGCATTACAGTGTTTTCCAAATATTAATTATGTTAAAGTTGGGATGCATTCATTCAACAGTTGACTTGAAGTCTATTGGAAGAAAGGTGGTGACGTGAGGGAGAGGGAGAGGTCAGGTTTGACTCTGCCTTATTCAACCTAAATTGTGTAATTCAAAATTGAATTTAAATCCAAAAAATAAAATAAAAAAAGAATGAAAAAGTAAATTAATTAGTTATCTTTCGAACAGACTAAAATCTATTCCTCTAAAATTAAGAGGCAAAGTAAAAAGAAAGTTAATTGAATCCCGTGATGATATAATATTAAGTTTAAATTATATTAAGCGTTAATACCAACCCGATTTATTATTACAATCATTTAACAACTAATATTATGAATTAATGAAAACATGTGGTAGGTAGTATTATTTTCAACATTACTTTTGTCATTTTTAATTTAATATCATACACTACTACCTAATTTAAACATGAATTTGGTATTATAATTATAAATTTATATCTTATCTTAACTTAAATTCAAACTTATTATATAAAGAATATGATCAAATAGTACTCTTATTAATATCATTGTGTATGAATTGAATAGAAATCAATTACCTAATTCTATCATTTATTTATACCTGAACCTATTAGCGATGGCTCTGGAACATTTTATAGAGATAAGATAATTGTCTTAATACTGCTTTAAGTGGCCCTATGCACCTCTCTCTATGCTTAATCTCTTCGTTAATTGCTCGATAAAAAATGTATCAGTCTTCATTTATCAACCTTCTATTTTTTTCCATTACCAAACACAAAATAAATTTTAATGGTAGTCCGGGTTAAGCTCTCTAGCTGTCCGAACCGCCTCAATTGCACCGGACAAATGAGAAATTTGGCGCCAAACCTTGAAGCCGAAGGCTGGTGGCATCTCAGCCCGATCCACAGAAGTCTCCCATTGTCTTCGGTCCTTGCTTCCATGTGAACTCTCTCTCTCTCTCTCTCGCAGAAACCCTAATTTCAACTGACTAACAAATCCCCTACACTTCTTTCCGCAAATGCCTACGTTTCTTCCTATTAAACAATCATTTTATTGCAGAAGCAGTCCATTAATTGCATTCAATTGTGATCCGTTCTTAGCTGCGTCCTTCTCGCTTTCATCGATCTAACTCTAACCCAAACACATGACCTCCTCTACAAGTTCACAAACAAGATAGTAAAGCGTTTACATGTGATTAACTATTACTATAATCACGTTCCTCCCACTGAGAGGTTTGGGAAATTCTGGTCAATTGGATCTCAATACTGAGCTGTGACGAAATTACAGAAAGGTTCAGCATGAATTGCGCCGCAATGGAGCTTCGATTTTTTTCTCGCTATCTGAGCCCATGTTCGCCTGGCGCCAACTGTGTTTTGCGTGGTCACTTGTTATATAAACTGTTTTCTGCAATTGCCGCTCGTCATCTGCATACCTCTTTACTCCTTTTTTTCTCTCTCTCTCTCTCTCCTCAATCAATTGAGGAGTTTCATTTTTCACATCTCCCGGTTATTGCATATGTAAGTGCTTAGTTCTGCTTGGCAATATCGAAATAGCTAGAGTTTGGGCATTTCTAATTGGAATAGTAAAATTTAAAATTTTTCGTTGATAGTCCCGCATTTTTCAGTACATTCTCTGGTATCAACTACATCAATTGCTGTACCTGTTAAATGAACAAATTGTACATCCTAATTTAATTATCATATTGTTAAAGTTTCCTTTTTCATATTGCTTTTTTTCTGAACTGTTAACAAGTTTAATTTAAGTTTCTAGTTCAAGCACCCAATTGGGTTGTTAGTTTTTTTTTGTTAATGTCAATTGCCTTATGCTCAATATTCTCTCTATTTACTTATTTTTTGGGTGGTGAGGCAGAAAATAAGTTCTTGGAGGAGTATACTGTATACTCCAATAAAATGAGACAGGCCATTTTCCTGCATTTTTTCTTTGGAATAATGGCTTCGTTGAGTCTGTTTTGGGTGAATGCTGATGACCCATACAGATTTTATACATGGGAAATCACAAAAGGAACAATTGCTCCTCTTGGTGTTCCACAAACAGTATGTGTTCTATACCTCTTTTTTGCTGTTGTTGATGTTTGTTTGTTTAATCATAATTACTATACTCATGTGTCCTTTCCCTCTATGTTTTGCAGGGCATCCTTATCAATGGGCTGTTTCCTGGCCCCAACATTGATTGCGTAACTAACGACAACATAATTATTAATGTCATTAATAAGCTGGATGACTCTTTCCTCATTACATGGTGAGTCCTTTCTTCTCTCAGGCTATGAGTCTAAGGAAATCACCTTCTTGTGGATTGTTAGATCTTCTGGATAATAATTTCTTGCCAGACAACAGATTTACATTTTAGTGTCTTATTTGTAGAACATGACAAGAGGTCCAAATCATTGGCTAAACATTCGTCACACATGGTCAGCTCATGTCAAAATTTCAGTTGCAAGCACATTTTGGACTCGACTAATCTTTGACATTATGTAGAATTGCAAAAAGCTATATGTGACGGTGTAATAATGTATAGGCACCGGCTCGTCATTTGTATAAAGCCTTGGCAAATGCAAATAAATGATGCCAAAATCTGCATTATATTGAGTATTGAATTGAAGGAAAAAATACATACTTCTCTCTTTTTTTAGCAGATAAAAATAAATAGAAAAAGATTTTTCTTTCTTTCTTCAACCCGTGCAAAGATTCTGTCTGGAAGTCATATAGATTGCATGATGGTGTTCCCAACTAGGGCCATAAACTTGGACTATTCTTAGTTTATGTACTCAACAGTGCTCTGTTAGCTGCTCATAGATAGAAATTTGGATGCATAGAAGAAAGTAGACTTTCATAAAGATTATGTTTAATATGACACGTCTTTCTTCTGCTGTTTGCACTATGATATTTAAATTTTAAACCAAAAAATAAGAAGAAAGGTTCTTTTCCTTTATTTTTTGGTCCATAATTATATGTTTTTCACATTGTAATGTAGCTCTTCTCACTGTGGAGTCTGAGGGTCAAATGTATATAGCATTATCTCCGCATGCGGAGAAACTATTTTCGTGATTTGAACCCTTGATGCAGAGGACACAATTGAGCAATCTTACCGTCGCACCAATGTCCATCTATATTTCGAAGCTTGTATTTGCAAATTATAATTACTGCTCATAACTGATGCCTTTGTGGTGAAAATCAGGAATGGGATCCAACAGAGAAAGAACTCATGGCAAGATGGAGTGCTCGGAACAAATTGCCCAATACCTCCAAACTCAAACTGGACATACAAGATGCAAACAAAAGATCAGATTGGGACTTTCACATACTTCCCTTCGACGTTGATGCATAGAACTGCAGGTGGTTTTGGGGGATTCAATGTTGTCGAAAGGCCCCTAATACCGGTGCCATATGACAATCCTGCTGCGGGATTCACTGTGCTTGTCGGCGATTGGTGGAAGTCTGATTCCAAGGTATGTAACTAATGAACTTCTACTAAGATTATATTTTTCTGGATAACCATTGAAGTCGAGCACTATTTCAATACTAATTAAACGGATATGCATTACCACAGTTGAAAATGCTCATGGCTGGACCTTTTTGGGGCTGGGGGTTGAGTTTTCCTTGCTTTATTTTTTCTAGGTGATTGGTCCTTGGTCTAAAGTTACTAGTTTCATGCAGGGGCTTGTGCTCAAATACTATGTAAAACAATAGTCCATATTTGTTTATGATGCATGTAACTATCACATGGCTTGATTTTACTGCTACAGAGTTGTTTAATACAACCCTTGTGCATTCTCACATACATTGTCCTCGAGTTTCATATGCTGAAAGCTTGAAGTAGCTTAAGATAACTTACTTCCAGTAATATATGTTCCTGAGGTGCACTTACGCTGTATTTGGCAGCATCTATGGGCCGTAGAACTGGAATTGAAGAAAAATTAGATTTACGAGTCAACTGATTTTTCTTTGATTTCAATACAAAGTCCCCAAATCCTTTGCTGCTAATTTAAACTTTTTTTTTTAGTCTGAGAACTAGCATATTACATCTGCTCTGAAACCAAGATGTAAGCTTGACATAGAGATCCTAATTTCGATGTCGAAATCCAAATTGAATACAGTGCCTTTTCACAAGTTTCAACAGGGGAGGTCCCAATATTTGTATATTTTTTCTTTGGGAATATTTTCTTGTAAGGGGTGATAACATGGGTAGCTAAAATGCTAAATTAATCTGAAAATTTGACTTGCAGGAATATGAGGCTATTGTCCCGATTTTTTTGACTTACCTAAGATATTTGGTGTGAGTGTAAAGAATAGTCCTTTGAGCAAGATCGGAAAGCACACTTGTAGGTTCAGGACATTGAAGCAGACTTAGTCTCTTTGTTTGTTGACAATTCTGACTTAACATCTGGGGGTGTAGACAGGAGGCAAGGTTTAAAATTTCATTTTGAAACGATCGAAACAGTTGAAACATTTTCGTTTCCAAAGAGACCGAAACGAATTATGGAATCGAAATTCTAATATTTCGAGGTGTTTCATTATGATTCGAGGTGTTTCGTAATGTTTTGACGCATTTATACAATTATTTTAGAATGTTTGAAGGTGTTTTAAGATGCTTTGGCTTATTTCGACCAATATTTTGAAAAATAATTCTCAAATTTTTATTTGTTTCTATTTTGTTTTCGAACAGGTCGAAATGTTCTCATTTCCTAAGTGAAAGAAACAATGTATCGAAACAAAATTTTGATCTTTGTCTGGATATCTTCACATTGTCATTTTCTTGAGCATACCCCTTGATATTTATAGACAGGGATAGTAATTGTATCTAGCTCTTATAAGAGAAGTAAAAAGAAACCAGCATAACGCTTTTTTCGAGCAGATGAGAAGAATTTTGCTGGCTCAGAGAATAGATTGCAATGCTTGGAGTCACAGTATACAATTAAATGCTTCTCCCACTCCCACCTTCCCTCTGTCAACAAATAAATGAACCCTGATATTAGATGCCTGTTTTGGCCTTTCAACTTTCATTTGACTGTGTTAATAGATTTGATGACTGGACATCCAATTAAGGTTCTTTTGTTTGCCAAGAGGATTTATTTTGGATAACATCTCATGCTTGCAGGCATTAAAAGATAGACTGGACTCAGGAATTCCTTTTCCATTCCCCGATGGTATTCTTATAAATGGGCATCCTAATTCTACTTTCTTCACTGGTGAAAAAGGTAACTATCTCCCCATCATTGTCTTCATCTTTCTGATGCCATTTGGAATTCTGTTCTGCAAGCCTGAATTATGATTTGGGTTCTTTCCTGTTAAAGCTATCTAAAATGAAGTTCTACATATTTTAACCTTTAGGTTTGGTTATGTTTCAGGACAATCATACCTGTTCAGGGTGTCAAATGTTGGCTTAACAACTTCAATCAACATTAGGATCCAGGGCCATCCCCTGCTACTGGTAGAAGTTGAAGGATGTCATACTATGCAGGAAGTGTATGAATCATTTGATATTCATGTTGGCCAATCTGTGGCTTTTTTGATCACCTTAAATGCACAACCGAATGGTTATTTCATTGTTGCTTCAACTCGTTTTACGAATCCAATTCTCAATGCCACTGCAATTCTTCGTTATGCTGGTTCTGTTAGTGAAGCCTCTGGACCATTACCCATCGGTCCCACTTTTCAGATTGACTGGTCTATGAAGCAAGCAATAACAATCCGGTAGAGTGTGTCCTTCGACTTTGTCCATTATCATCTTCTCAGCATGTGCATCATAAAAAAAAAAATTAACCTTTTTATTTCTCCTGTGAAGATCGAATTTGACAGCAAGTGCAGCTCGGCCCAATCCTCAAGGATCATATCACTATGGGACGATACAGGTCAACAGGACACTTGTGCTAGCCAACTCACTAACTCGAATAAATGGCAAGCTACGTTATGGTGTTAATAAAGTCTCTTACATTGAACCAGACACTCCACTGAAGCTTGCTGACTGGTTTAACATCCCCGGTGTCTTCAATTTGACTACAATAAAGGACAAGCCTCGTCCAGTCCCTGTAACTCTTGGCACCTCTGTCATAGGCATCAATCTTCATTACTTTGTGGAAATTGTCTTCCAAAACAATAAGAACACTATCCAGTCATGGCATCTTGATGGTTATGCTTTCTGGACTGTTGGGTAGGGCTCTACATTTTTCATTTTTTTTTTCTTTCTAAAAGCTATTTGTTTCTATTATTTTCTTTTCTTATACTCTTCATCCAATTCGCTTGTCTTCCGACTTTCATCAATTGTTAACCCTGGACAACATTTTAAATTTGGTGCCTATGCATCTTGAATTCTTATAGTGGTTATTTAGATAAAGCAAATGCGCAAGTAATCTGATTTCATTCCACAACTAGTGATGTGCGGTTTTGTAGGTTACGTTGAATGTTAAAAACTCCAATCATCTAATTTTTACTATTGGTCTTCAAATCCCAGATTTGGTTTTGGCAAGTGGAATATTAGTATGAGGGAACAGTACAATCTCGTTGATGCTCCCACCAGATATACGGTTCAGGTAATCAACCTATTCTTGTTTGTGTTGTCCTATGGTTGAAGTGCTTATGTAAATTGAGAAGGATGTAGTTTTTTAGAAGTGAACATTTAAGTTATGCATGTTCCTTCTTGCAGGTATATCCTGAATCTTGGAGTGCAATATTGGTCTCAGCAGACAACAAGGGAATGTGGAACTTGAGATCTGCTATCTGGCCAAGCAGGTATCTAGGACAGCAACTGTATTTGAGAGTCTGGGATCCAGTGACGAGCCTGTTTAACGAGTATGACCCCCCTCCAAACCTGTTGCTTTGTGGCAAGGCTGCAAACTTATAGAAGAAATGGTTGCCAATATGACTTTGTAATCTTTTAGTTTGATGTTTCCCTTTCTGGTTCAGTTACGAGAGGGTGACTGTTGGAAACAGAAAGAGGAAAGAGAAGGAAAATGGGGGACGAAATTTAGTGTTTTACTGCCATGTGTCTTTATATTTCTTCTTAATTATATTGATAATGATTAATGAATAAATTTGTACTTAGTCTCGACTTTGCCGTGTGATCAAGTTGTTGAAATATATTGTACTGCTTTCTATTTTTTTTTTTAAAGGAAGACAGCTTAAAAAGCTAGTTGCAGTATCTTCTAAGCTAAAATACTTGCAGACTAAGCTGCCCTAGAATAATAAGGTAATTTGCATAATCATGAGATGCATTTTCAAAACAGCCACACTCATTTAAACTTCTGAATGCATGTCAAATTAATTCTTTTCTCTTATTAGGGTTGTCCATGGGCCGGGTCAAGCTAGACCTGTGAAATTTTTTTTAGGCTATACTTAGTAGCGTAAGACAAAACCCTTGGATGAACTAACAGCCAAGTTTTGGGCAGGATAATGGGCTTGGGGTAGACGTAAGCCCTTTCTCGAAGGATATTGATATTGAGCTCGGGTTTAAACAAGTTAACTATCAAGTCTATCGAATTTCGGACTTATTTTTTGGGACAGGTAACGGATCTTGTGACTACCCGACCCATGGGCACCCTAGGCATCCTCTTACCGTTAAATCACTATACCATTAAACCACTAGGTAAAACGGGAAGAAGAAGAATCAGAAACAAGCAAAAGCCAACCAGTTTATAAACTAAAGGTACTACTGCCTTAAAATCAGTGTTTTGATCTAACAAATGACATAATATTTTCCATTACAGTGTATTGCATGTGCATATAACTGAGAAAAACATATCATCATCAATCTGCTGGGTGACAAAGATATCAAGAAAACATAAGATATCACAAATAAATCGAACCTCATCTATCGCATGGGTCGATGCCGTCTTGGCTGTTGGTTATGAATTGCTTGGACATAATGACATGTCGAATGATAAAATTTCTAAAATTTAACAGTTACTATTAAAATAATACTATTAGACAATTTTATTGCCACATCATCATTAGATTAGTAAATTAAATTAATTTTTTTGGTTCTAATACAATTAATCATTTTAAAAAGCCTTGCAATGAGGGAAAATTATTAAGGGTTAATTACAAATATTCCCTTTAATTTTGGGTCATGTTATAATCAGCTCTCCCATTGGTTTCATTTTTTTTTAAAAGAAAAGTAAACCCCTTTTGTTTCTAAAGGATTTAATTGCAACATGACCGGACCATAAGTCAAACGGGATATTTTGTAAGGAAAATCTTATTTGGATATAAAAATCTGATCTAATGACGTAGTTTCATTGAAACCATTAGATAAACACCAAATTTCATTGTTTGATGGAGCCTACAGTTAATCCGTAGGTCATAGTAAATTAGGTCAATAAATTGAGTCTCAATAACATTGCTCAGTTTGTAATTAACCCAATATCAAACTACAAGCAAGCAGGCACAGCCCCTTCCAATTTTGTTTTTTTTTTTTTTTTAGGGTCTATAATGGGGCTTTGTATAGATTGGCGAATATAACGTGAATTGCTGATGATTACATTTAGATTCAAAGTTGACGTCTCGAGATAGTAATTCTGTAAAATTTTCCTCTTCTCATTCACCTTTGCCATCAGAGTTACCGCTGGATCTATTTGTCCTACTAGGTTTATGGCGCAAAGAATAGCATGAACCGTTGAGCAAGATATTGTCCAAAGCCCAGTATTTGTACTCTTCTTTTTCCAACTTAAAATCGCCAATTGCTTGAACGAAGCAATTTTTTCCTGCATCATGAATATGACTGTTAAAAATAGGCAGAGGGTTTCCATAAATACTGAGATCCGTAATTAAATTAATAATTATAATTAATTAAATCAACAAATCATATTAATATTTTAAGTCCATGTATACTAATTTTGGAGGTTTAATAGCAAGCAACTAACCCAAGCGAGTCAAGCAAGAGTAAGAATGCTTTAAATATCAAAGTACACAACGTTAAACTTCATGTTATGAAATTTACTTTACCCACCCCGTCTTAGACCCACCACCAACATTATCTCAATATTATTAAGTCCACCCCATTTTTCATTCACTCCATTATTATTTTGATAAATAATTTAGGGTTAATAACACTTTTAATTCTTAAAGTATATTTTTTTTGTCAGTTTAGTTTTCATTGTATTAATTTTGTCAATTTGATTCATAAAATATTCAATTCGTGCCATTTTAGTCTCTACATAAATAGACCTTTAAATTTTTGACAGAATAATCGTGTATTAGGCACGTGTTATAGTCTTAAAAAATGATACGTAGTCACTGCCGTTAAAAAACTTGACAAATTATCTGATTAAAGACCAAAATGATTTAAATTGATTACTTTATAGGCAAATTTGATAAAATTGATACAACGTAGACTAAATTAATAAAAAATACATATTTTAGGGATAAAAAATACTATTCATTTATCACACCCTCATTTTTCACTCACTATCCCATTCCTCCGTTTCCCTAAATCTAACCTAACCTCAACTCTCCTCTCCTTGACGCCATAGGCCCAATTGTTCCATGAGTGCTAGCTACTTTATTGGCTAAATCACACATAAATTTCATGTGCTTAGATGAGTTTTCTTCACATAATATGTATGAAGGATTTGTGGATGGATTCGATCAACTAGAATGTCTGGATAAAAACTAATAAAGTTATGTATAACTCAAGAAGGGGAAAATCTACCACCTTGCAGAGAAGAGGATTTCTTGATAATCAATGGATGTTCCAATTGATTTTTTGCTTATATTTGTTTTTATCCCACCATATGCTATATCTGTTAAACTTCTTCAATAATGTTTTCACTGTGTAGAACACTAAATTAAGCCAGTGTAATCACCCAAGCATGTAAAAATGGAGTAATAATACATTATTAATTTATTTTACTTTAAGTAGGATGATTGTGAAATGGTAGAGATTGGGTGGAGAATGGGATGGGAAAAGTTGATTACATAACCTTAGACTTAATAGGGTTGGATTTGAGTAATTATTCCCCCACCCCCAACTTCCATTTTTCTTAACATCTTAATCAAAGAAATCAAACAACTTCTATTTTTCTTAAAAACTAAATCAAAAACTATTAAGAATCAAATATTTAGGAAGGTGAGGAGGCCGTCGATAAGTATACTTTTCTCCCAAAAAGACAAAGACCTAATTTATTAATATAGATTGTTGACTAACTAAGTTGTGTCATTAGATGATAATAGGTTCTAACATTTGTTGAGCCCCATTATCATTCTAATGATAGTGATAAATTAGGTGGTCAAATAATATCAATGAATTATCTCTAAATAGTATTATTGAGGCCATAAATTGAACTCAAGGCTTGATCTTGGATCCCTTACAGACCACTATAAGCTGTCAAAGGCAACCAGTAGAGAGAGAGAGAGAGAGAGAGAGAGAGAGAGAGAGAGTTTTAGTTCTGCAAGGGAATATAACCTGTCAATTCGAAAGCCGGAGGCAAAGGCAGACACAAGTCTCTTACATAGTAGCAGGTGGAATGCTTCCTACTTGCTGTTTTGAGGAAACCCTTTAGAAAGGCTGCTTTTATCCCTTCATTTATCATCCACTTTAACACAAAACCTAACCCAACAGTGGAGTTCAAATCTCCTGTTCACCTGACATCCACACTATGCCTTCCTCGGAACAACCTTTACTAATATCTCAAAGTAAACCCTTAGTTCTTTAAGAGGTTAATTATCAAGAAGATATATCCTATATATATATATACACACACGTGTATATGCATATGGAATATTTTGAGTGTCATCCGAAAGAAATTTGTTAGTTTAGTACTAAAAAATCTCATATTCTTGTGAGTTGGGACATGAAATCTTCGCTCAACTATCAAGAAAAATTAAGTGGTGTCAATTTGTTTGAGGCATTAATTAAGAAAACTCATTGTATTTAATGTTAGATAAGAAAAAACGTTATTTGTATTTATTTTTGAGACCTAATTAATGATAAATATTGGATTAAAAATGAGTTTATTTAATATTAAAATTCACAACTAATCCAATCACGACAATAAATAACCCATTTGCTCCCTAAATTAGGTTCTCAGCAGCATTGCCCGTTAGATAAACGCCATGCAACATCAAGAAAGCACACAGAAACACCTAAAACCTTCCATTTTTAACACTTTTGGGGTTCCTTAATACAACCTCATAAACCAAACACACCTAGAAAACACGCATACATAAGAGAGAGAAACAAAGACACAAACTAATGCTAAAACCATGCTCATATGCCACACCCAAAACGACCACAACATTAATCAACAATCCCTATCTTATGAAGTTGAAAGTGAATATATAAAAAAAGGGCTCTTAAGGATATGCACCATTGGTTGTTGGTAAGTCAGACCATGAAAGCGTTGGATTGTTCCAGTAGCCCAATTCAGCTCCAGCAACTGGAGCTGAGTCCAAAATGGTTGAAGCAGGTGAAGATGAGGAAGCCACATTACCGAGAAGCACTGGTGAGTGTTCTGGGTAATACCCAGTTGATGATTTGAGTCTCTGATACAGTTCTTGAAACCCCGTGTTTTGAACTTCACTCAGAACGAAACCACTTTGCTGTTGAATCTGGTGGTTTTGCTGGTGCTGTTGAGCTTGATTTTGATTATTTCTCCAGAAAGAGCTGCACAGACCTATGGACGGAGCCTGGTTCATAGGATCAAAACCAAGAGCCCGAGCATTCAATGGACCAGGATGTCCAGAACCAACCATTGGCTCTGAGACCATGTGGGTTCCAATCATAACACCTTCATCTTTCATAGTAATGAAGTTTGAGATTGGATTAGGGTTAGGGTTTTGGGTTGCTCTCAGCAAGGAGAGAAGATGAGAACTCTGCGGTGAGGCCCATAGAATAGGATTCGGTGGAAGCTCATGATCGAACCCACTAATAAAACCCGATTTTCCAAACTCTGAGGACATGGTCTTCATCTTTCCGGCGCTTGACTTTCCGACCGGTGTTGTAACACTAGTGTTTTTGTTTTTCCGGCAACCGCCGCCGATGGGAACATTCCGAAGGGCTCCTCCTTTGGTCCAATATCGCCGGCAAGTCTTGCAGAAGTGACGAGGCTGAGTGAGGTTGTAGTTGTTGTAGTAACAGAACTTGGTATTCGAAGAATCGCATCGTGGGCATCTCAGATTCTGATTTTCCGACGTTGTTGTACTGGTATGGGCAGTAGTAGAAGAAGAAGGAGATGGTGAAGGTGAAGGAGAAGGAGAAGGAGAGAGAGAAGGGGAGCCTTGTAGGGCTCCAGGAACAGAGATTTTTCTCTCTCCTAATAATCCAGCACCTCCTAACAGTTCTTGAATCATCTTTTTTCTTCTTTGTGGATCTACAACAATCCAAAAACAAGAAAAGCAACAAACGTTAATTACTGTTTTTTAGTGGTGGAAAAGCTCAAAAAAGTAGGTTGTGTTGTAGACAACTGTGTAATCTATTGGAGGGATGAGAGAGATGGAAACTTGGCCAAGTTTTTTTGGGTAAAGGAATGGAGGAACGGGGGTGGGCAAGCTTTAATATAGATGCATCAGAGAGAGAGAGAGAGAGAGAGACCACTTTGCCTCTCTTATGCGAGCAAGTGGTTTTAAACAACAAAATAATTGATGTATTTCTTGCCCTGATAATGTGTTTTTTTTTTCCGATGCTTACGAGTGTTTAGGCAAGTAAACGCAGTCAAAGCTAGGTCTTCCAGGCCTAGTCGACTAATTCTATTTTGGTTTAGTTAAAAATAAGTTATTCGCGTTTACAGTAGAGATATCATTAAAGATAAAATTTTTATGACTTAATTTCAAAAAATTATCAAAATTTAAATTCAGAATATGAATTTACAGCACATTTCTGTTACAACTTAATATACCCTTTTGGATTTAATGATCCGTCAAGTGATAGAGTTTTAATGAAAAAAAATAATATTATTAGAACCTAAATAATTGACTAAATTTATTAACATAATAATGTATTAAGTGACAGAATCTCAGCGAATAAGTAAATGAACCACATCACTATCACATCATTAAGCTAATAAATTAAATCAATTTTTTAAATCTCAATAACATTATATATGCCAATGAAAAAATCTAATATTTACGGTCACAATAATTTTATTAAATTATATCATTTCCACATCATTAAATTATCAATTTTTTTAGATCTTATCAACATTATTTTTTGTTTTTTTAGATCTGGTTTTGGAATTTGGTTTCTGGTGCGTTTTGGAGGGAAGTAAATGGCTCTTTCTCCTTTTCCAAATCTTCGATTCTAATCATAACTTTTTCGGTTATGAAAAATCAAATTGATAGGATCACAAAATTACTCTCATGATCCAATGACAAATGAGAAGATATATTAACAAATTGATGATCTAAACACACTTTTATTTGCTGTTTTCCATATGGATTTATGATTTCCAATATTATGGATGATATTTTTTTAGAAAAAATAAAAAAAATTAGAAAATCTGTCAATTCGAAATGAAATCAACAATTGGATATAAGTTAGGGTTGGAATCATCGCTTCACAAATGAGTAAATATAAATGTGACAATATACACTATTAACTCAACTCTACACGGTTTATGCATAATATGAACTCAATTCTTTACAATTACAAATTATAGAAATACGTAATCTCAAAGGGTAACTTAAGTGGTAATAGAGAAAGACTGTAAATCAAAACGTCATGAATTCGAATTTTAACAACTCATTGGGACTAAAATATGAAAAATTTATCATTTATAAATACCTTAATATTTCGACATAGATTGTTCGGACCGAAGAGGATATTAGTTGAGGTATGTATAAATTGGTTCGAACATTCCTGATCGTTAAATTAAAAAATAAAATTATAAGAATACATTGAATAAATTTTAATATAATTCAATTCAAATATGATACGTTGTATTGAACCCTATACATAATATTTCAAAATATTAAAGAAAAAATAACTTTTATCTTCCATTTTTACTCCTTTGCACAACAAACATAATCTTCTCCATACCCCATATGGTTCAAATTTTTGCTTTTGCAATCAAACTTTGAATTAGGCTCTTCCCAATGAGAATCTTAGATTATGATAAAAGTGGTGTTGCATTATACCCACATTCGAATGGATTGGCAGTTTTATATAATTTTTGTGGGTGAAGTGGAGAGAAGAGGTGGGATTAAGAATGAGAATAACAATCAAGTTTCCCAAAAGAATAATCTTTGTTGGGGCTTTGTGCTTCATTCTTGAAGATTCTGTTCAAAAACAATCATTACCAGTTCAAGGAGAGGGCTTATCACGTGGAAATACGTGTAAAGTTTATGTCCCTACCCCCAACTAGGATGCCACTCACCCGAAACTTATGGCTTGAATTTTGCCTATCCATAAATACATATTATTTTGGGTTTAAATTGAATTAATTTACGTGTATGTTGACTAATTTGTTTTTCTCATCTGATCTAAAATAGGATTATTTATGTCAGGATTAAGGTATTCATGAGAGACCCTAGTTTTAAGAATTACTAAAATTTGAACTCAAAATGTCCAAAATTATAATTCGTTCCTAATTCCACTTGAATTGCAACTTGTCACTGTTATTACATATGTCCTAATAAAAAATAAGAATGAAAACGAATTGATTTTAAATAGGGTTTGTGTTGGGAGAAAATTTTATATCCGTTTAACACACTATCTGTCAATATCAAGTGGTGTGCACAATCAATGACATGTCAAAGACACAGGTTTATATGAAGAATATGTGTGCAATGCATGGCTCAATCACGTACAGTAGTAAGATAGGATCGATGTGGTCTGAAATCTACCATGCTCATAACTTTGGAACCAAGAAAGATACTAGCACTAACAAAGTGATGGTTAAGAGAAATATAAGAGGAATTTCTATAGTCACATATTAGAGCATGAACATGCTTTTGGTTGGGATTGGTGATTTGGTGGAATTGATAATGATTGAATTCAAAGCAGAATAAAGGGTTGGCTTTGCTTGCTTTGTAATTTGATGTCTACACAACATGATAAAAGGGACAAACTTACTATTCACCCATTGGATTTTCAGGTACTTACACCATTATTTTTGTTTGTATCGAATAATTGTCCTTATTATACGTCTTTTGGGTTTGTAGCCGTAAAACAAATCCCAAATATATAATCACCCACAAAAAGCACACTTTCCCATCTAAACTATACTCAACATGTTGATAGGAACAAATTTAACCAAACTAAGCCTTTCACTTATGCTCAAGAATAAGTAAATCCAACAGTCACCCATGACACTTTTAACTGTGAGGTCACGGAATAAAATCTCGTCAAAATTGATTTCTTCTCTCATCTCTCTCTTTAGTTACCCCCTCTTCTATTCCTTTGTATAAGTTCTCTTTTATTTATCTTTGAATGTTCTCTCGTCTACCCGTAATATATATGATATTGATTGTACCATTGCTATACATTATACATACATAGTGTCAATTAAAAAAAACAAAGAAAATTACACAACAGTGGGAAGATATATCTTGAAATACAGAAAAGATAATTCCTAATTGCTGATTTATCTTATTGGTCCACCGGGAATAATCAAAAGGAGTGTTATGAGACAGCTCAATGAAATGGTGTAGAAAGGTTACCAGATTTGACTGGCAAACTAAGTTTTGTTCACACATAACATGAAGTTGGTGATGAATTCTCACTGAAAGATGTAGAAAAGACAACCCCATACAAACGGGGTTGAAAAATGGATTAGGTATCTGTTCAAGTCTGCGTTCTTACTCTATTTTACCTACCAACAGGAAAATAAGACAATCTGTAAATCAAGTTGATGTACCCCTCCTCCACTTTCTACTCATCAAACTTGGGCTCCACAACAGATCACATTATGTCGAGTTCATATTATGTTAAACTTTAGGACAAGTCTATGGTATTGGGAAAAAAAAATATTTCGGCACCATATAGTCATTTATCACTTTGGTGGATATTTTTATTATTGTTGTGGTTTTTGCGATCAATCCTAAAGATAAAAACACCCACAAAAGTGAAAAAATCATGCAAAAAAGTTATAAATTTTTTTGTTATAAAATGACTCACAAAAATTATAAAAATATCCATTAAAGTGGTAAAAATTTGGAGGTATGATACTGAATTATTTTTTTTTTTTTGATATCGTAGTCAAGTCCTAATGTTTATGTCAAAATTTGTTTAGTTCATTCTGGACTCATTCATAATTGTGTATAATAGATTTCAAATCGAATTATGTTCGTATCATTTATAAGTCATGTTTAAAATGAGTTTGTGTCAATCTATTTATTTACGGGTGTAATGAGTCAACTCGTTTATCATCCAAACCCATTACGACTAAACCCTCGAACTCGCAAATTTCATTTCAATTTCATACATGATTCAAAGATTGTGTCTGAAAATGCTAGGGCTACTAATAACATTAAGAAACTATAAAAGGAGTGCTTGTGAACACAAGCTTTAACGTAATATAATGATACTCCAGTGTGAATAAGGCATCTTCTGTATAACTGTAACTTTGGCACTTTTCAAACATGTTTGATTGAATCCAAGGAACAAAATTAATATTCATTAGAGAATTTATGGGGAAATAAAACACTGTAACATAGTCTTCATCATAAACTTCTTGAAAAAATAAATAATAATAATAGAAAAGGGAAACATGTTAAGAAGATTCCTGTAACTGCAAAATGTGGGGAGGCCGGATATAGAGGAAACTTATCATTGTATCAAGCACCGCCCTAGATGGTAATGAAAATACTAATAAACATAGAAATAGTTCCAATACTGGTAGTAATAAAGGGTAAGGGTTGGGAGAATGAGGGGTCTACATGTCTACGTTTGTGGAATAATTGTCAATGACCATGCCAATGATACACATAATTGATTATGAAAGGTGAATCTTATCACTTGCATAAGAAGATAACATTAGAAACCAATGTGTGATAGCTGATTTCTTGTATATCTGATTGATCCTTTTCTAATGACAAAGTCTAGAATAGATTGTGTGAATAAGTTAATCGAGCAGACTAGTTTGATTTTCGTTTCAGTGGATTATTTAGTCCGCCCGCCAACAATTTATATGGGGGTTGAACATGAGTCCAAATTCGTCTCAATAGCTCTCCGAACTAGCGCAATTGCATAGGGATCGGAGCACCAAAAATATTGAACCTAATTAATTCGACACCTTATTCCTTGTGAAATATATATGATAAAAACAAGAAAACTGAAGTTTATGCACATCTCGATTAATCCCTTTTTTGATCCAGTTAAAAACAGGTTATCCACGTCGGAACTAGAGTATTCACGAAAAATAGATCTCTCATGACTTAATCTCAAGAAGTTGTCAAGATTCGAATTTATGACATCTAAGTAGACAATATATTTTGCTATGCAAAATTGTAAAATTAAACTTATCAATTCTAGACATGACAACTATTAGACTTGATATGATCAAATCAACACCTAATTTATAAATTTGAATTTAATCTTATTAGATTTATGAAGTAAAACGTGTAATTTAGACAATTCTTTTTTATAAAAATATTAAAAAAATAATGCAATGTTCTGTGGTGTTGTTTGGTAAGTTGCATCAATTCAAATAAGATTGGCCTAATCAGACCCATTTAAAAACATTCCGTTGGATTTTTTTATATAGGTTTTAATAAAAATATATTTCATCTTTATTTGGAAATCATTGCCCATGAACAAAAGGATAAATAATGCAATTATTAATGTTTCGTGTCATACGACCGAGGTCCTTTACAATGGAACAGCATGTCGAAGGTTTGATTCCCTCCCACTACCATGTAATATCGTTGCTTATCATTAAAAATAAAAAAAAAATCATGGTATGACATCAAATTAGATGCTATCTTCGTGCACTGATGGGTTGTTAATCTTGATATAAAAATAATTTTTTGATATCAAAAAATATAAGTTTAAGTATCGTAGTATCCAACCCTATTAATCATCCGGGCGCGGCAAGTTCGTGTGAGGTTTCAACAACACTCATGTCCAAAAATACTACCATACTACCCCCAGACGCGGGGGGGAGGCTGGATTTTCTGTTGAGAGACCAAATATAATTATTATTTTCAATAAAATGAATAAAGCTAATCATAACTATTTGAATTATTAGATGTAAAAATCAAATCAATTGCACCATTAATAATTTATAGTAGTTTAAAATTTAAAAATTTATAATACCAAAATTTGACGATTTTATGCAAAATAAATACTACAATTTTAATAGTTAATGGTTCAATATGGTTTAATCAATAGTCGAGAGGATAAAATAAAATCAAGTTTATAATTTAATGTGTAAATTATAATTTTAAGAATTTAAGTAGTATATAAAATATGGTCAAAAGATAAATTAGGGGTATGACGTATAATTTCAAAAAATTGAGTGGGGCTATGGTCCCTTGGGCCATAACATGACACTATCATCATATAAAATTGATAAATAAGTTTTACCGTATATTTATTTTGATTATACGATAAGACTTATATAAAATTCATACATACATATTTCGTTTATTAATTAAATTGCATCAAATTTATTTATTTATAAAATAAATATTTTTAAAAAAATTAAAAAAATAATAATTTTTATATCCTGTTGGTGTGCCGTATTAATAAATCGTCTAATATTTTTACATGCAGTGGTTATATAATTATGAGGAGAGTTGTATGAAAAATGGGTTTTCGTGTAGTCTGGCTTTTCAAAGAAAGAGGAGACGAAGATACGGAGGTTTGATCTGACCGCGCGTGCCGTCCGGAAGGCGAGAGACTGGTTCAGAGATTTCTGATATCAAAATATGCTGAGACGGAGGAGGAGAGGACCCTTTTGACTCAGACACTCCACTCCTAACTTTTATCCATTACATGAAAGTAGAACGGGCAACGGGCAGACGCAGCAGAAAACGACGTGATATGTTAAGATCATGCTCGGGCAGTTCCCAGTCGCCGTCAATCTACTGTTCTCCACACACCTCCCTCGGTTTCCGGGCTATCATTTCACTTTCTCTCTCCTGCTCTGTCCCTATCGGCTGCTTTCTTAGATTCGTTTCCCGCCGTATTTCTTTTTTTTTTTTTTCATTTGGGCGTCCGCCTTATTTCATATTTTTTTCTCCCACTAAAGTAAAATATTTTTTTTTATAAATTTTGTAGTTTTTTTTATTAAAATAATTCTAAAAGTAATAGTTTTTATTTTCATAAATAAATTTAAAATTTTTATCTCAACTCCCAAAACTTAAAAAATTTGGTTGAACAATGCCAATTTTTTTTTAAAAATAATCAATAGCCTTCTCCTTAATTAAAATATCGAGTTGTGAATTTCATATGTACAAGTGATCTTGCATATAATTATTTGTATGTTTAATTTTAGAGTAAGATTAAAGAATAGTGAAAGAGATATGAGAGTTGATGGTTTGTTTTAGATCGAATCGAGGAGGATGATTAATCAAAATGCAAGTAAGTTGGTCCAAATATTTTTAATTGTTAAAAAAAAATATATGAGAATTATAAGATATAAGTTATGTGAAATTATACGCAATTTTGCGTAGTTATAGATAGTTAAGATAAAAAAAAGAGAAGGGATATTATAGGTATTTTAAACGAGAAATATTATGTATCTCAAATCTCTAACCCAAATGAAGGGAGATTATTGGATGAGTGTGTCCTATCAACTTTTTTAAATGAGACCTACTGATCTAATGGTCTTCCTTGATTTGAGATAAAAATTTGAATTAAAAATTTAGAATACATAACATTGCTCATTTTAAACACAGACAACAAGCCCCTCCTCTCTTTATTAATAATAAAGATTGACAATGAGTTAATCTAATTAATTTGTTGGAATTATACATCTGATCCCTTTCACATACAAACCCTAAGGTATTTAAACCGCTGATTTAAATTTGTTAAGGTTCTTATCTTGTGACTAAATTACTATTGGGCTAATTTTTGGGGTTAATATGTTAAAGTTTGACATTAAATCTTTATATAATAACTCTTAATTTTCTTATCCAAATTAATTTTAGTGGTGAATTTCATATATGATTTAATATTTTATTTAATGAATCCACCAAGAAAATAAAAAATGAAATGTATTGGTCAAATTAAAATATATATATATATATATATAAGAATTTACAGCACAAAAATACCCTTGTGGATAATTAGCAAAGATAGCACTCCTAGGGGTGTTAGTTTTAAGCATTTTATTGATGGGTTGGAGTAAATTATCCTTGGGCTCATCTTACTGCATCATGGGTTGGATGAAATTCTCCACTTGGGTCAATCCTAATAGGTAATTCAAACACCCCTTAGTCTAACATTACAAAAAATAAACAGTAATGTTACGCTGATTAAATTTTAGGACTAAATTTAGATCTCGAATGATATGATAACATTCAAGATGGAATTTTATTGGGATCCAAATGATATGACACAAAATAAAAAATTTCATAACCGTAGTATTTTTTTGTTGATCAATAAAAAGAGTGGGACAAATAAAAGTACCAAAAGATTGTTGCAATAAACCTTTAATAATGGGATTATGAGATTTTTGATTGCGGCCGCACCACACACCGCGCCGGTAGCAATAGTATTTTTATGGAATCGGGGTTCAATCAAAAACCCAATTTTGACTAAAAAAAAAAAGAAAAAAAAAATTTGAATCCCACATTCTGCATGGACCCCGCCTCGTGTCTCCCGTTGTGCGACAAGTCAGCTTTTTCTTGGGTCCGTCACCTCTCCTCCTTTTCAAGTGAAATGGATTGAGGGGTACGGTTTTATGCGCTTCAGCAATAATTTTGTCAATAATGCTCTGCCAAGAAAATACCGACCCACCTCTCTCTCTCTCTCAAAATCTCTGTCACTGAACAAACTTCACACAGGGTTCCTGTGCTTATTTTTGTTGAATTGTCTGGAATTTTGTTCGTACTTTACGATATTTATAGATATTATTATTATTATTGTAATATTAAAAAAAAATTATCACCAAAATAATAAAAATATTCATAAAATGATAAAAACACTAATAAAAATGATAAATTATCCATAATAATAATAATTTTTTTATACCAATTTTTTTTAAAAAATAATTATCATAACAGTAATAAAAATATCTATAAAACAATATAAATCTTCACAAAAATAATAAAAACATGCACAAAAGTTTTTAAAAAATTATTCTAAAAATACTTACAAAAATAATAAATTTTAAAAATATAATACTTATTCCGTACTGTAGTCAAGTCTGTTTAAATTACTTGGTGTGAGCTAAAGAGAAGTCTTATCTTTAAATGCCCCAGCTCAAACATATTTTACATGTTTTTTTCAAGAGTTTTTTTTTTTCTATTATTGATGAAGATTTTTTTTTTTTGGATAAGAATTGATGAAGAATGAACACCTTCAACTATATGAGATGGTTTGATAATTATGATACAATGGCATGGATTCGATAAAACACGAAAAAATTTGTATAAAATGATTGTACATGTTCGAAGCCGGCTGAATATGCTTATAAATTAATCTAATATAAATTAAATTTTATCTGACACGACACGACCGGAAGAATATGTTATCAAAGATATCTAGTTTCAATGCTTTGTTTTCTTGTCCAGCACTATCTCATCATGTGGAAGAACAGTCTCTGTTGATGTGAATCGTGCGAATTAAATTAAACCAGTGACCTATGACACTCTTTTCTTAGGAAGGACATACTGCTAGCTATAGATGCATTGTTGCTTCAGCAACTACATTTGTTATAATCTATAAGCATTATTCATTCGAGAAATAATGCTCCTGAGACTTAAAAATTTTATTTAATTTGATGATTTAATTATATCGTGCCAACTAACATACTCCACTATGATCGTGATATATTATTAAATGAGTAAATTAAATCAAATTTTTAGATACCGAAAAAATATTACTCTTCATTCAATAATAAATGTTCCCATGGACCCACCTACCTTGAACTACATCTGGTCAAGTAGGTTACACATGATAGGAACTCTAATGGAGGTTCAGTTCAAACTGACAAAAGTTAAGATCTATGGACAAGATCCTTCCTGCAGGACTACCATGGATCATGTCTGTGGACAATGTTATATATAACATTGTCCACAGACATGATCCATGGTAGTCCTGCAGGAAGGGTATAACAATGGCATGTGGATTGATATCTATTGGAAGAGAGAGAGAGACCTACAAAAGGTTGAGTGATGATAAGCTGCTAGGCAGAGGGAATTTGCCTCTGACATCCTAAGAACACCCCCCCGCTCTCTCTCTCTCCCCCCACCAACAAAAAACAACCACTCAAGGTTCTGTTGATCCAATCTTTTGTTACCCAAGATTAGATTTTGTTGTATTCTCCATAGGAGTTTGAATCTTAATGGAAGCTTTATCATTAAAGTAATAATATTTGATGGGTGTATTTTCCTTTTATAAAGATGAAGTTTGGCCATGGCCACTATGTGGTTTACAACAGTCCAGTCCAGTCCAGTGATGTACATTGAAGATCCCAATCCATATCAGAAACTTGGTATGAAGTTGTTAATTTATAATTAAGTAAAGGTACCATGGAATGTGAGCTCGTAAACTGTGAAAGTTGATATGCTTCTTGGGTTCAACAAGGAATACATTGGTGGTCCTGTTGGTTGGACCCCGAGAATATTGGTCAAAATCAATATATACAAAATTACATGATTATAAATCTAAATAATTCCAATTTGAAAATTCCTGTTCATGGCTTGTAATTTGTAGCTTAAGCTTGGTTATATAAACTCATTGTAACTTCTTTTCAACTTTCTGAATGTGTTCTATTCTTAACAATCATACTTAAAACCACATGAGTTAATGATTTAGTGATAAGTCGTACTCGTTTAAAGTTGTTCTTGACTCTCATATGATTATTAAACAAAGTTTTATTCACAGGAGCAACATGGTTTGCTACTTAGTTTTGGTGGTTGTGTGGCGATGGGTTGTCCTTCCGAATTAGTAGTTACAATTCAAACCAGATATTTTACGGTAGAAAACCCTCATGGTTACACCTAAATGTTTATGAGGATGGGCCTAAATGTTTATGAGGATGGGCACAATCGATGAGTAGCATTCTAAAGACCTATTTAGATCGATTCCTGCATAGGTCATGCAACATTCATTTGAATGGTGGGTAAAAGCATTGACATGTGAATAGGGTGAATCGTGAATACTGGGATTTCGATTTACACATGATTATTGAAAGATTATATAATGTATGATTGAATTATTAAGCGTCTTACTCTATATGTCGATAAGAAACTCATAATAAAAAAGATAAGGAACGATTTTTCCCAATAAAAAACATAGAAATTAGTCGTCACATTCACCAACCATGCCATAATGATGTAAAATAAAACATTAGAATTCCAATAAAACGTGTAATTTGGACGTTGTATGTTATAGCTACCAATTAAATTTTGTGGACAAACCTTAGTGGAGGTAAGCCATCACATTCCTCTCCAAAAAAGGATCCACAATAATTATGATGGGACAAGATGACCGAATCTTATGGAGAACTCAAAGTTTGCAAAAGCAATATGTCCAAATAATTACAAAAATTACGAAAGGTGTAATTTTTGAGTGATTTAAGTTGGCTTGAACACAATTTTTAAGTCAAGGGATAAATTTAAATGTTTTAAACTTAAATTTTGACAACTCTTTGGAACTACGTTATAAGATATTTATGAATCCCTCGTTAATATTGTATTCCCGACATGAATGAAATGTCTTTTATCAGATCGAAGAGAGGATTAATTAAGGTGCATGTAAACTGATTTGAACATTTCTTACGATTGAACCAACAAAAAAAAATTTGATCCATGATGATTCGATTCACAAAAACAACTTTAGATTTAAAGAATTTCAGAATATTGTAGACTTTTCTCCACAACTTATTTTTGGTAAATAATTGGATCGGGTTGTCTTCAAATTCGGACTGGTAGTTGATTGATCCCATTTGGATAAGGTTAAGGTTCATGTCTCATCGTGGGTATTAAAATGGGATCTTCTAATCCTAATCAAACTAGGTGGAGAGATAATATAAATCTAACAATTTTATCTTATTAATTACTTATATTTTAACCTTTTTATCGCAATAATTCTTTTTATTTATATTTATTTTTTTAACCACAATAAATATTTTAACTACTTCTTACGTTTTAATCACACTAAAAAAAAACGTGTCACCCTAGTCTCCTATACTTATGTGCAAACCATGGTTGAATTTTATGCAAAATCTACACTTTTCATTCGAAATCAACATCCATTAAGAACCTAAAGATTCTGTGATGGGCCCCACTCGATATGCCAAATTAGGACCTGACCAGACACTTGCTTGTCATTATTATGCTTGGTCTTAGTATTTCGATTAAGATAATAAATTGTATTAGTGTCTAGGTGAGAGTGGTTGCTAATGGAGAATATTAGTGTAACTCTCCATTCCCTACCTTGATTATGATGGTTGTAATTTAATAAGATTTGTACTTATCGAATTATGCTTCTTTTTTTTTTTTTTGGGGGGGGGGGGGGGGATACTATGTAATGGGATAATAAAATCAAGTATTGCTTTCACCACTCTTTTTTGTTGTAGTTGTTGCTGGCAGACACTAATATAAAGATGAGGACCACGAGATTCACACTCGCGATTTTAAAGTTTAACCATGATGATGACGACCATTAGATTAACTACAAAACCTCATATAACATAACCACAAAATTGAAAGTAAGAGTACTAGCTGAGAATATAGACACCTTGCATCTGGATAACCATGTAATGGGTTAGATTTGAATGATTCAAAACCATATTTTGATTTTAAAATTAACATTTGAATTCAATTCGATTATCAAATGAATTTCATGTTCAGAGCTATGCTCAAATTTCTCAATAATTATAAATTTAACTCGATACGAATAATCCCATTAAACTAAATTTTAGCAAACTATATATCAATTTAAATACAATTGTAACCAACATTCATCAATGTCATCATCATAATTCTATATACATACAATAACTAGGATGAGATCAATATTGAATATGAAATTGATATTTTCAAATTCAAACCTGTAAAATATGATATAGTGAATTCAAATTTGAATTATCAATAAAACTATCAATTCATATCCGTATTGAATTTAGATCAAAATTTGATCTATTGATAAACATACTCTCCGATGCACTTTTTTTTTAAACTTTGGACAATGTATATCATTTGTGGTGTATTATTGGGGGCTTATTTAAATCTTTATAGGTGATCTACGTTTGAGAGAAATGAGAATATGTGTGTATCCAAAGAGATCAAATCCAAATACTAGTAGCATGTTTTGCTTATTTCATTCTTTCTATTTGCATGTATTCAGAGAGTGTGAGAGCTTTAAGTAATATAGAGAAGTCATTATTCAGAGTCCAAAACGATATAAAATTTATTTATTAAACGTTCAAAATGGCATAAAAATTATTTATTTGTTGTTGACCACAAATATAAGAGAGTTGGGATAGCAGAAGTTGAGGTTAGTTATCAAGAGAGAATTGTCTAGTGACAGAAATTGAGAATTACCATAAATTTTTGCAAGTTGTATCTACAATCAAATCTATTATCGTTATCAGAAGAGGTGGTGTTCATTGTCGTAGGACGACATAAAAAGGTCATTGTCTAGTTATTTGTAGTCAATCAAAATTGATCAAATGGATGAACTAAGAACAAACAAGTACACTGTATTAGCAACAAACCACAGCTCGGCACACTCAACATTAGTGAGAGTCAATGGAGCAATAAGGAAACACAAGATTCTTAGAGAAAAAAGGGGGAAGACTCATAATATTGCCGAAAATCAGTGGAGAGACGTTGAGGGGCACTAGAGCTCTAACAACAATAAGTTTAATCCAAAATAATGATCCAGCAAGTCTTAAAAATCAGACCATTTGTAGCAGATTTTATGAGATTCATTTCGTTGTATTACTTGTTTAAATATTCCTCTTGTAATGCCTAATGGTTCACGTTGCCAATTATTGAATAAGAGACACCAATTCAAGCTTTCTTCTTCCTCTGTTTTTATCTTTTTTCTTCTTGGTATCAGAGCCTTAGTGAACCTTAGGCAACAAACCACAGCTCTTTCTTCCGCTCACCATGGCTACACTATCTCTCAATGTTGGCAACTTCATCACTCTAAGACTCACTCCAAATAACTACCCCTTGTGGCGTGAGCAAGCATTAGCTCTTGCCGAAAGCCAAGAATTAGCGGGACATCTCACAAATGAAGATCCTACACCAAAAAAATCTGTCATAACAGACTCAAGCAACTCCTCAAATGTAGACAACACAAATCCTCAATTAATAGATGCGTTCATCGCATGATGAAAGTTTGATTGTCTTCTTCGAGGGTGGATCATTAGAACACTCTCTAAGGAATCTCTTGGCCTCGTCGTTGGTCTTGATACAACAAATGTAGTTTGGGAGGCTCTCAAAAGTGCATATGCCCAAGAATCACAAGAACGTGAATTCACTTTGCGTCAACAACTTACCTACCTTCGAAAATAAGACCACAGAAAAATCACAGAGCACATCTGAACCTTTAAAGGTCTCTGTGACAATTTAGCAGCAATTGGGAAGCCGGTTCCAGACCAAGAAAAGGTATTCTGTCTTCTCATTAGTCTTGGTCCACAATATGAAACATTCACAACAATCATGTTAAAACCTCCACGACCATCCTATTCTGAGTTGGTTTCTCAACTCCAAAATTATGATCAAAGACGAAATTGGTTTTCCAACCACACCGATGTTCAGGCATCAACACTCACGCGTCAAGTAGCATTTTATGGTCAACAACAACTACGTTCTCAATCAAACAACTCAGGATATTGTGGACCAGCACAAAATTTACGTCAACTGGACGTGAATTCCAAGCACAACAAAGCAAGGATTCAAGTCAAGCATACAACTTTTCTCCTACAAGTGCACAACGCTGACCTCCACCACCAGGTGAATGTCGCATGACACCTTCCAAAAGGGAGAAATATCGTGAATCAGCAATGTCAATATTGTGAAATGATGGGCCATATTGCGAAGATATGCCAGTGGGTACCAAAAAAATCAACTCCTTAAGATAAAATTCTACAAGCACTTGCAGCATTGACACTGGACAATATCATAGCATACACGGAATGGACTACCGACACTGGAGCTTCCAATCACATGACAGGTAAGTTAGGTATGTTAACTAACATTCATCATTACTCTGGTCCCGATTCAGTGTTAATAGGAGATAGATCTTCCATGTCAATTCTTGCAATTGGAGACTCTTATATAAAACATAAAAAATTAGCCTTACTTCTAAATGATGTGTTATTAATTCCTAATCTAAACAAGAATTTGCTCTCGGTAAGTTAGTTAACCACTCAGTTTCCTGTCAATTGTGAATTTTCTAATGTGGATTTTTGTGTTAAGGAACGGGATACAAGACAAGAAATGATGATAGGGAAATGCAAATGTGATCTCTATGTCCTATCCACTTCACCGAAACTTTATTTCTCTAATCGCTTCAAGTCTGGCATATCAGAAGTTTGGCATCAACGCCTATGCCACCCTCAATCTTCAGCTTTGCAAATATTAAAAAATAAAAGGTTAATTGATGTTGTAGGGACAAAAAAATCACAACATCTTTATGATAGTTGTCAACTAGAAAAGCTTAGTCGTTTACCTTTTTCTTGTTCGGAACATTCGAGTACAAGTATTTTTGAGAAAATTCATTGTGATTTGTGAGGACCTGCTCCTATTCTTTCTATTGCAAAATTCAGATATTTTGCTTGTTTGGTTGATGATTTTTCAAAGTTACATGGATTATTCCTTTAAGGCAAAAATTTGATTTTTTCAATGCATATCTAACCTTTGAAAAATATGTTGCTAGACAATTCAACAAGCAAATAAAAATCTTTCATTCTGATGGAGGAGGTGAGTTCGTTAATTCCAAGCTATCAACTCACTTTTTTTTTCACAGGCATTGTTCACCAAATATCAGCTCTATATACTCCCGAGCAAACTGGTATGGTTGAAAGACGACATAGAACTATAAGATAATTAGGTATGACTATGTTGTTTCATTGTGGTGCTCCTTTATTTTTATGGGTAGAAGTTTTTTTCACAGCGGTATATCTCATGAATCGACTACCTTCATCAACTCTCAATTTTGAAACCCCATATTTTGCATTGCACGAAAAACTTCCAGTTTATTCATCACTTCGCACCTTTGGATCTAAGTGTTTTCCCTACACTTGGGATACACGGCGTCACAAGTTTGATCCTAAAATGCTTCTTTGCATCTTTGTAGGCTACAGTGAAAAACATAAAACTTATAAATGTTTTCATCCATCAAGCAAAAAATTCTTTATCTCCCAACATGTTGTCTTTGATGAGCAAATTTTTCCTTATAAGCCTACAAATAATTCTTGTATGATAACGGCAAAGCCATTGACTATAAATATTTTTGACACTTGGTTACCACATACTGATATTCCTCTTTCTGCAGGGACACATTCGACCTCCTCCATAGCTCCATGTTTAAGTCCCTTACCACAACTTCAAGACACAACAACAATCCCACAAAATTCCATGTCACTCGAACCTTCACCACAGCCTCTCCTCAATGTAATACCTCAAACCACCACAGGAAATTTTGAAAATGATCTTCCTGAAATTGATGATAGCATTGACACATCTGAAAATCCATCATCACATAAGACACACACACTAGAAACCTTAGAAATACCAAAAATCATAACCCCACAACCAACAACCACATCAACAGGATCACCAAATCCAACACCAGCCCTTTCAGAAAACATACATACCATGGTCACTAGATCAAAACTAGGTGTGGTAAAATCCAACCCTAAGTATGCCTTGACCACAAATCACTGCTACCAATGTACCGCGTGAGTCACAATATCAAAACAGCCTTAGCACATCCTGGTTGGAAAGTAGCAATGAATGAAGAGCTTGCTGCTCTTCATCAAAACAAAACATGGAAACTTGTTCCTCGCACATCTAACATGAATGTTATTGGTTCAAAATGGGTATTCAAGTCAAAACTCAAGCTTGATTGGACTTTAGATCGACTCAAAGCGCGGTTGGTTGCAAAAGGATATCATCAAATTGATGGAGTAGACTACGTTGAAACTTTTTCTCTTGTGATCAAACCAGGAACAATCCAGATGATTATAACTATCGCTCTTGTTAAGCAGTGGTCTATTCGACAACTAGATGTAAAAAATGTCTTTTTGGATGACCTAATTTCTAAAGATCTTTATATGCAGCAACCACCAGGAATGGCAGATCCGGAACATCCAAAATATGTTTGTAAACTACAAAAAGCACTCTATGGGTTAAAACAAGCACTACGTGCTTGGTTTGATCGATTTAGTGTTTTTCTTCTTAAATTTTGTTTTTTTTTGTAGTTTAGCCGATCCTTCATTATTCATTTTTAACTCTGAATTTGGTTCACTAATCTTACTATTTTATGTGGATGACATATTGCTTGCAGGATCTACTCCAGAACTTGTTGAAAAATCATTACGTTATTAAGCAGTGAGTTCGCAATGAAAGATTGGGACCAATTCACCACTTTCTTGGCATGAAAATCATGACAACAAATACGGGGCTTCATCTATCTCAGTTCCACTACGCCCTTACCATACTTGAATGCTCCAATATGGTAGATTGCAAGCCAATGAGTACACCTCTTGAAGCTAAAACCAAAACTTCTTCTGAAATTCTCTTGGAAGACCCAAGTTACTATCGAGGTTTTGTTGGAGCATTACAATATCTTACACTCACTCGCCCAGATATTTCATTTAGTGTTAATTATATATCCCAATTCATGCATACTCCCACAATGACACACTTAAAAATGGTTCGACGTATCCTACGATATGTCAAAGGAACAATTGCAATGGGATTACATTTTTCTCACATAGTAGACTTGATCTTTTTGCTTTCTCAGATTGGGCAAGGTGTCCTACTACAAGACGGTCAACCATAGGTCACTGTACGTTCCTTTGAGGGAACCTCATCTCGTGGTGTGCAAAAAAGTAACATACTATTTCGTGATCAAGCATGGAAGTAGAGTACCGCGCCATCGCTAACACAACAGCCGAACTCACTTGGATGACATTTGTTCTCAAAGATCTTCGAGTTGCAATAACATCTCCTCTTATACTCTACTGTGACAACCTCAGTGCTCTTTTTATGACAGTTAACCCTGTATTCCATGCCCGAAGCAACACACAGAGTTTAATTATCATTTTGTACGTGAACGAGTTGCACGTGGACTGCTTATCACTTAACATATCTCCACTGATAACCAAGTTGTTGACCTCTTCACAAAGCCAATGTCAGAAGCAGCCTTCAATATTTCTAAAACAAAGTTTGAGGGAGGGTATTAGCAACAAACCACAACTCAACACACTCAACATTAGTGATAGTCAATGGAGCAATAGGGAAGCACAAGATTCTTGGAGAAAAAAAGGGGGAAGACTCTCACAATATTGCCGAAATCAGTGGAGAGACGTTGAAGGACATTAGAGCTCTAACGACAATAAGTTTAAACCAAAATAATGATCCAGCAAGTCCTAAAAATCAGGAAAAATCAGACCATTTGTAGCAGATTTTATGGGATTCATTTCATTGTATTACTTGTTTAAATACTCCTCTTGTAATTCCTAATGGTTCACGTTGCCATTTATTGAATAAGAGACATCAATTCAAACTTTCTTCTTCCTCTGTTTTTATCTTTTTTCTTCACTGTAGCTATACCGTATTCGAATCCATACCATCTTTTTCCGTTGTAAAAATGAAATTGGGTTTTTGCCGTTGAATTCAATTGTAACTTCATGGGCCAGTTGAGGCCTACAGAATAACTTGACCATGGACTAGCGGGCCGGGACGAGGCTTGTTTGCCCGCACCTTTCGAACGGTACAAAAGGATATTATAAGTTGGGCTAATTTCACTTGGTACCCTAAAAGATATTTTAAATTTTAATTTATACACAAAATATTAAAAATTTCAATTTATATCTTTAATATTATGAATTAGTAATAACGTGAATCTGATCCAGACTACGTTCAATTTTTTGTCATAAATTGAAGTACTTGAAATGCAAGTATTTTGAACATGAGAATAAAGTATGTCCATCAAAATATATCTTTGTGTATGATCGATCAATTGAATACCATTTTGTATACAAAAAATAAGATTTTATTACTTAGATAGATATCAATCCTATCATATGCAACTCACATCAAACTACCAATAGTTTGCGAATTTATATATAAATCTATATCCAAAACACTTACAACTTACATGCTTTAATTTATGATGAAAAGTTGAACGGTAATATGGGTGATGCGAGGTTCGCATTATTATTTATTCATAACATTGAGGGTATAAATTAAAATTTTTAATATTTGCGGGTACAAATTATAATTATAAACATTTTTAGGTGCAAATTGAGATTAGCCTTATAGGTCTCTCTCTCTCTCTCTCCGAGATCGAGCGTCAAACTGTAATTCAATTACCAGTTGTGCTCACTTTGCAATCGTATTTGGATATACAAGTTAATAGGTAAAATGAACTGCGAGGTGTGCCAACTCAAAGAACTGGTAAGCCTCTTTGAATTTATATCAATCAATTCTCAGTACTGGATTTGATTTTAAAGTGTAATCCGATTTTCCATGGAAATTTTGGCGTTTTCGTTCCTTTTTTGACCGTAACAAAGAATTTCCGATTCTCTGTTTCCGCTAATGGCTTCGTTCATCGATTTTGGAATTGCACTTGAACTTGTATGTAGGAAGTGGAGCACTTTGAGATACGGGAAGTTCTGCGATGTAAGTTAGTACGTGAAATTAGCTGCTTACTTCGGTTTGATTGATCGAATTATGTGACAAAGTAGCTTCTCTGTGCGTAGCTAATTTCTCCATGTTTGTTCACTGTTGGCTGCAATTTTTGCTTATTTGATGACTAATTGTTTTAATCTGGTGAATATTTGGGTTTATGAGATTTACGGCAGATTTAATTTGTTGGCTGGTTGTTTATCTCCCTGATATGTTAATCTGAATCCTTGAAGGATTGAACCCGAGTAGTGCGCCTTTATCTGATAGATCCTCGCCAAAATGTGTTATCACCTATGTCTTGATGGATAATCATCAAGATATTATACAATATTTAAACCTTTTTTAGTGGATTCGTTTCCCAAATTGGAACAAGAGCTATAAAAAAAATTGAATTATTTACAACACATGAACTTTAATCATGACAATGTCATATGAGTGTAAACTTCTTATCACCAATGATTGCTTGTTCAGATTAGTTTTTATGCAATGTGCTCAAATGATGTCTGTGATTGAGTGGAGAAACATTTGTCTACATTTTTCGACAATATGAACTTTCCAGTGATTTCCTTCAGTAATAGCTAAGAAGAATAAGAGTATTGATAACCAAACAAGAATGTTTGATTGCCCAAAGTCAGAGAACAGGTCATTTTAAGAACTATACTGATTTGGCATCTCTCCTTCAAGGCTTTAGCATGGCTGGTGGCATTATGATCAGTGGAGTAAGTGCAAGAGTTGTTTATGCAACAACTTTTATTTTAGTGGCAGAAGGATATTTTGCTTAGCTGATTGGCACATTTTTCGGTTTTGTTTAAAGAATATGTTTGCATATGTCAACTCAACTGAACAAGATGACTTAGAAAAAATGTTGATGGATTCGTACACAGTTTAGTTTGATGTTCTTCTCATTGTCTGTTTGCTTTTAAAATTTTGCACCCAGTTCCTATATATTTTTGACTGAGATTCATGTGTAATTCTATTGTATATTTTTAATTTTAAATGCCCTTCCACATATAATTTCAATTCTCTCTATCTGATGTTCAATTTCTCTCTACTGTTTGTTATATATGTATTTATTTATAAATATGTGATAATACTATTTTTTATGTTCACTTTTCTTTTCTCGACTTCGGTTGCTTTGCTAGTGCAAGTGTCATTTTTTTGGAGATAATATTGGGGGTTTATCGGAGAGGTAAATGCGGGTTGTGGATGCGAGATGGTATCTACGATCTAGAGGATGTGGTGATGGTAGTTTTGATATGGGTATTTGTTAGTGATGGGTGGGTCGTGGAGGTGATAGGTGTTAGTGGGTCCTGATAATTGGTAGTTTGAGGCATAAGAGGTGTACTGACTGATATTACTATTATGAAGATACAATAATTATGGGGAGAGAGAGAGAGTTGGCAAATTAAATGAGGGTATTACAGTGAAGAAAAATGTGTACGAAACAGGACATTGATATTTTTGTAAAAACTGTAATAGATGGATTTGTTGCACTCTAGTCACTAGTTCTAGAGGCTAAGAGATGGGCAGTCTAGGTTGTGAGCCTACTCGTTGCATGATTTGGTAAAGGATAGATGTATGCTGGTTTAGGTCCACCTGCATGATTTGGTGAGGAGTTGTTTTTATGATCCGAACCCATAATGCTCAAGTCACAATAGAACCATCTAGCAACTGCTCCAAAACTCACACTCAATTAAAGATGCCTAGTATTAATAAATAAAGTTTACAGCAGTAACGTGAAGCATAATATGATTATTTGCAACTAATCCTTATTTATATCGTGACTAAACTACTTGTGAATTTGGAATCCAGCATAATAGTGTTGTAATGTAATACTAGCCTCGTGAGGTTTCTACTACTATCATCACAACTATGATGTACATCATTTATTTTGAATAGAGGCCATAGGTTTGTGCATTATATTATACAAATTGCGAGTTTGATGTTTGTTCTTTTTCACTATGTTTCCCGGCGTTTCATTTACAGCTTCAAATCTCCTTCACTTGTGCTCCACATAGCATGATCTTATTATATTTGGTCAAAATGGTGCAGGTATTTTACACACAATATTATTCCATAGGGCATTAGGACTGGTGCGGCCCAAAGATGTTGATTTGGAACTTTTTGAAATTACATATGTAAGTACATACATACTTTCTTGAAATCATTTTAGATGTGATCATTTTTGAATGGTTACTAGTTTCTGGACATGAAATTTGTGGTACATGAAACCAGGGGTAAAGTTAGAAAATTGCAACAGTAGTCGGTAGGGGCAAATTGTAACAATAATCAGATAAAAAATGGAATAAATAATAAATGTCAAAACTTATGCACCATTTGGTAAATACTTTTTAAGGACTTTCTTACCTTTTCCCCCTTTTTAGTTATTTTTATACCGTTTGGTTTTGAATATATATATTTTCATTTTTTCTTTGTTTGGACTAACCGGTTCTCCTAAGCTCGCATGTATACACATGTGCTTATATAAATGTGCTATTTATATTATATTCTACAATTCATATAGATCCCTTTATGACATAGTAATCAAATGTGTTTTATTTAATGATGAAAATACTTATTTACTTTAAAAAACTACTAAAAAAACCACTGCCATATGGTAGTTTAAATATTGTTTTGCAATATATACTTTTACAAGTTTTCATATTTTAAACATTGCATTGTAATCTTCTGATCAATATTATTAAATATTTTTTCTCCGTATATTGAAATTAACTGCGGTGAGAAAAAGGGGGTGATATAAATAGGGGGAGAGAACAAAGAGTTTGGGATGATTTCTTGAAAAAATGTTGAGTGAATTAAATTAACTAAATATTAGTTTTCTTGGTCAATAACCAAATATTAGTTAAGTTTACTTAATTTGAATTTAGAGATTTAATATACATGTGAGAGATGATTAAGTGAATAAGATTAAGAATTATTTTGAGGGGCTGGTTTACAAATTTATTAGAATGTGTATAATTTTTTTTTGCACATAATAATTGAGTGGGGGTAGTTGCCTCCGATTGAGTTTCATATGGCTCCGCCACTGCATGAAGCTTAATAAAATCATATTTCTTTGATGGCAAGCAACTAAATGTTTGCATGGAATATAAAGAGAGCCTTCTATCTTTTACGTGTAATATGTTCTTTGTGGAAACTCCTTGAGGTTTATTGGCACGCAACCAAATTTTTGTGCCTTGAATTCAAATTAAAGAGTGCCTTACAGATGTAAAGAGTAGATATATCATTGGACTATATGTTATATATGATATGACGGCCTGAGAGATTTATGGAAGCTTGATCCAAGCATGACATGTACAAGGGCCACCTCCACAACAAAAAGCACAATTAACATTTCCTGCTTGCTGCACCCCCAACACCATCAGCAGACCTGGGTAACCACTTTCATCTAAATTGCCATCTGTGACACATCCGCTACAGCTGGGCCAGTCTTTATTAAGGGGACGAATGGGAAAAGATAATCCTAACTACTGTTCCATTGCGTACTTCTCCCTGACAATTAAGCTGGCCTCTTTTAATCACCATCAAAACTTAGCAAGCAACCTTGGCTTCTTGGAATGCACTTTGAATTCTAATCTTTGGAGCCCAGCTACAAGATGACTTCAGGATTGAAGTTTTTGGCTTGGTAACGTATAATTCAAGATTATGATGTCACTGAATCCCATAGATCCATCTAGAGTAACGGCAGAAGTATCTGTATTTCCATCACTAAAATGACAGTGGTTGTCACCTTTTATCATGTTTCATGGCTCAATTTACCCTTGTAGCCATCACCACCCTGTTGCATGCCCTGTCATGCAGTCACCACCTCTAACTGCAAACGCTACGGTTCCTCAGCTGGATGGTGTAAAATTTTGAACTTCACCTCCTCTCTACCAACTATGCTACTCTAGGCCATCGCCACTAGCACTGCCAAAAAATAGCAATCCAATTTTCATAACAGCGTCCTCTACTGCTCTACCAACCCCACCTTCATCTCTACCACACCAGCCTCCTACTAAATCTACACAACCACTGTCTAACCTTTATTGAAGTTGGGATTTTTGTACTAATATAATCACTGGTAATGTTTGTCTGATATTTTGAGCAATGTTACAAGTTTACATTATTGGTTCTTTGAAATGTTTTTAAATGTTTAATGGATTGCCAGCCTTAAATCTTAAAACCATTTATCTGTTTATGACAATCATTTCATTTAGAATGGAGCATTGTGAAGAAAATAAAATTGCTAATTTTTTCACTATGAAACTTGTCTCGAGTATGGTTTATTATGGCATTGGACTCAAGTCTATGTTTTTATGCAGTAAGTTTTCCTCCGAAACTCACCGCTTTATATTGAGAACTATCTACATGCCTCTAAATCTTAAGTTCATATTGAATTTTTGGGGAGTATGCTTGTTTTTTATCTGCAGCTCGGAATAAAATTGCTGTAAGGAATACATATGCACTTGTTGGAATGCATAATATAGAAACTGGTTTTTTGGGTGCCTAAACCAAATAAAAATATTGTAATTTCTGGTGGTTCTTAGTTAATGCTGTTTTAAGATCACTATTCCAATGTCTAACGTGGAACCTCTTTTTATTTCATTTAATGCTTAACCCAAGGTAGTCATTAGAGTGGTGACAGCCTATACTATTGCCATTTAATGCCTCAAATGTGTCATCGCATAGGTGCAATGTGGGGATATGGAACTTGAGAAGAAAATAGATGAGAAAATTGATCAGTTCATTGACAAGGTAGAGAAACACCCCAACAAGAAAAATCAGGTTTGTGGTTTGCCAGCAGTTTTAAGTTAGTATTTCATTTGGCTCACGAATTTTTTATACTAACACATGTATCCTGGGGCATTTATTAGAGTTGGCATATCATCTGATTAATTTAGAGGCTGTAAATGCTAACTTTTGAAGTTGCATCGTCTTCCTGTTAAGTTTCACTCCTGTTTTGTCTATCGTGGTGTTGTTGGACACCTTGTGTCTGCTTGGTTGTGTCATAATGCATGCCAGCATCACGATGATGGTGAAATTTGTTTCATGTGTTTTCATTATAGGTAGATCTTCAAATGAGACCAATAAAGATATTCACCTACAAATATAGGTCCCTTTCCCCTGATGCATTGATGTTTTACATTATGTAATGTCATTCAACTCCTAAAACTTCTTGCAAGGATGGCAATTCCTAATGTATGTCAGCTTGCCAGTAATCACGCAGGAAGAAAAGGATGATTGCCACTTGGGACATGTCAAGTGTTATATTTGCTAAAAATTGGCAGTGCTATCTTTTTCTCTTTAACTTTCGCAAATCTTTCTTGCTATTGAAGGTGTACTTTCATTTTGAAGGTGTCATTATCATTATTTGATTGTATTTTCTACCCTCTAGTGTAATTGATATATTATGCTTTTGCCAAATGTCTTAGATATAGCTATATCGATATTCTTTTTCTTTTGAACGGGTATCTATATCTATATATTTCTGGTATAGCTCACCTTGCGAAATATGTATTTTAGGAGCTGTTGTGCTTTATGCTGATGGTCTTCATTGAACATTTATGTCCGATCCATCAAGTTGGATGATACCCAAATATGAGTTCTTTATTCTGAATAGATCTGTTAATGATGCAGATCTGTTTGTCTTTCTATGAAGTGAAAAATAAACAGACATCATGGTTCAATAAAGTAGAACGCCTGCACTGGGAACAGTGGTATATAAATTTGAATGTGACACAGCATCCTAAAGCACATTCTGGCAAGGCTCATCATTCCAAAGTAGTTGTAGACCCAGGAGGTAAAATCGATGCTGAACCTTGCTCTATAATTATAGTGGTGGTGCACTGAAGGCTCCCATTAGCTTGTGCACTTCGGTTTTTTGTCCTGTTTTTCTTTCTGTCGTTTGAGAAGTGAGCTGATGCACTTATTTTTCGATCATTTCTCTAAATAACGGCAGAAAGTCCATCCGAGGATAGAAATGTGCACCGGGCAGCACTAGAAGCAACTCTTCGTGAGGTGTTGTTTCAGATAATCAAATTCGTGAATGAGAAGAAGGATCATGTTCCCCCAATACCAAGTCATGAGGGCATCTCATTTCCATATGAAATCACTATATCAAGGTGAGTAGCTGTTGTTGTATTTAATTCTTCACTCCCTGTTGCAACGTCCAGGTGATGCTTATTGTAATACACTTGTTGTTCAAGCATCAAGTGCAAACGTATGGAAGCAATCATTATTTGCTTCTCTTGTACAGATTTACAGCCTTTACCACTTGGTTTTTTCCTTTGTAATATTCTTTTTATAATGTGTTATAATATGTGTAAATGGCTTTGTTTTGAATGCTTTTAAGTAAGCCTGTGGCCTCCATTATGCCATTGGATTGATTAACCACTAAAAAAACCAAAATGTCGTCACGAGGGTTAAACAGCTTATCCTTTGTCATTTTCAATTTGTGAGGTGAACTTTGCCTCTTCTGGTTTGAGTGTGGCATAATTATAAATTTGCAAATCTTTTGAAAACAAGGGTCAGCAATCAAGGCAATGTTATATGCAATTTTTTTTAAAAAAAATTCTTTTCTTTGTACTATTTTTTGTAAAGAATGGTTGACTTTGTCTAATATGTTGAAGTACATTTTAATATTAACTTGAACTTTGAAATTATATGGTTGTCATCTGAAGGGCGATTGTCCTTTTTAGCCAGTTTGTCAATACAAGAGTGTTCAAATCCATGATGCAATTATCGGGTCACCAAATTTACTTCTCTTTCCAAGATCAAGTGAGGTCACCACTCATTGTTGATGAAGGCTTTTTTGCATCTTGATTCCCAAAAATATTTTAAATTCCATTTATATTGGTTAAGCAAGCTAGTGACTAAATGTTTTGTGGCCGAAGTGTGGGTCTCTGATATCAGACTCTGCAGTCTTTATGCACCACAGATGAAACGACAAATGTGTACTTCTTGGTCAGTTTGGATTGAATGATTCTTCCTATAGCTCTGATGTAAAGTTTCAATTGGGTGTTAATGCTAACAATCTCACAATTCCTATTATTACTCTATTCCTATTACTGCTCATGGTGATTATGATTTGTCAAATTAGTGTAAGCTACTCATGAGATTGGTAGGTTTAATAGTGTGCTGCCTTATTTAGTTCATCAGATTCTGCATTTGGGAAGGACCTGTTTAAGAGGATGCTCCAGACTGGGCATCCTACTATGCTCAGCTGATTATCGAAGCTTTCAAGGTGGAACGCGATTGTATATCCTCCTGAGGTAAAGTTGCTTCCGACTACTCAGAATGGATATACTGTATCCTGGTAACTCTCTGCAGAAGATTAGCATCCGAGATGAGCAGAAGCATTTGATTCTGTTAAACTTGTTTATGTGTACATATTTATAAGCATTTTCCTAGGGTATTCCTCTGTTTCCATTTTTTTACTTGCTCACTGTTCCTCTTGCTTTGGTCTCTTTTGGTGGTGCTTGGGTTTGCTCATGAACTGCCTGAATGCCATGTCTTTTATCAGTGAACACGAGATTCATGTTTCATATATATCCACATTGCTTTTTTTTAGGGGTGGAACTTGAGCGGGCTAATTCGAACCCAGCCTGAAAAAATATGGCTAATCCGAACCCAACTTGTCAGTGTTGCACCCTTACGTTTTTCTTTTATATCCACATTGTTTATGGTATGTAGTAACATGGATTGTCAGCGCCAATATTTTATTACTGGATTGATTACACACCAAAAAAATTCCTTCCAATACAAATTTGTGTATCTTGACCTAATTTGTTAATTTGATAATGTGATAGCAATATGATTTAATAATATTGTTGTGATTAAAACTCTTAAGACTTTTTTGCAAGGATTTTATCATTTAATACGTCATTATGTCAGTTTTTTACGTCTAAATAGCGTTACCAATAAAAAATAAAAACCCAAACCCAAAAAACCAGATGGAGAAAAACCACCGCGACCACAAAGGAAATGAATCAATCGGGAAAATGGGCATGTTGTGATATTTATACGCATCTCTCTTTCAAAATTATATATATATATATATATATATATATATATATGATTTTTTCTAACCCCAACAATAAACGAACAATAAGGAGTTTCTTTCTGTCCATTCAAATTGCTCTAGTAATGACAACATGAAACCTCCTGCCAAATATATTGGCAGGGGTGGGGAGAACTCTCTTGAAAGAGACATGGTCCTAATACAACGAGTGTGTTGTTGACTTTCATATATCTTCTAAGTTAGTGTTATGATCAAGGTCTAAGTTTTAACTATCACAAAAGAAATTCAATGTTTTCATGGTTGTATTCGTGGGATTGTTTTTAGGGTAAATTTTACTGATATTCTATAGATTTAAGTTATATTTTACCGACACTCCCTTTAGTTTTGAAATATCATTGCATATTTTTGTTTCCTAATAAAATATATAATTTTACTAAATTACCTTTACTAGAACTCTTATTTTACTTAATTACCATTATTAAAATTAAACTAATTTTATATGGACAAGGATAAATTTAGAAATTTATCCAAGAATAAACTATTATATCACACTAAGTTTATATAAATTAAAGGAGTATACAATAATATTTTAAATAATAGAGAAAGTGTCAATAAAATATAATTTAAATTTACAAGGTGCCAATGAAATTTTAGTAATACTATTTGAACCTAAACTAGCAAGATGGGGACTTGCTATGGGCTATACTGGAACATTGCAATCTGACCAACTGCCAATCTCAACAAAGAATCAAGTAGAGTTGGATGCATGCCCCCATAGACTAGCTTAGAATTACTGTTTTTAAACTACCGTCTTTAATTTACTGTGTTGCTCTCTTATATCTCAATTTTTAATAGAAAAAAAAATTGACTTAATTTATTGACATAATGATGTGATTTCAGGAGAATAATTGGATCAACACTAAGTTTCAATGTTTGATAGTCTCCACAGTCAATCCAAAAATCGTAATAAATTAAATCAATAAATTAAGTTCCAATAAAATTACTGATCAAATTTACATGGAAAGGAGGAGTCTTTAAGCAATCCAAGGATGACTCGGTGGGCTCCATAGTCCGTGGGGTAAGGAGTTCATACGACGACAATTTAATATAATTGATTCTCGCAGTTTCTTTTCTGCAAAAGAGCACGCATGACAACAAAATTAAAAAGTAGTTCAGTAAATGCGGACTTTGTTAGAGAAAGTTATTTCGACATTTATATAATAAAATAGAGTAGAATTTGAATTTTGAAATTTATCTTAAATTTTTTATAGTTCAAATAAATTTTGAATAAAAGATAAATCATATTTAAAGGTCTATCTTATTTCTAATTTTTTATGGCTCATATTAACTCAAAAAAATTGATTTAACGGATTAAATTGACAGGCAAATTTTATTTTTTCGCTTGAGACAACTTTTATTTTTAATTATTCCAAATTAATGCTCTTTCGTTTACACATTTCATTCCATTTATATATTCCATTCACGGCTCCCGACTTTCATATTCCCTCGTCCATTCAGAGGTAAAATCTCCCACCAAATTAAACACATTTTTTTTTCCCCAAAATATACATACGTTAATTCATTCACTCTTTCTATGGTAAGTGATTTATTTTCTTTAGTATTTGGATCTTTATCTTTTGAATTATACATTGACAATTTTTAAATTCATTACTGATGAACTGAAGTGACACATTTGATTTTAGCATTTTATTAAAGCTATTTTTTTTAATGTATGATTTCATTGAGTGAGTGAATAATTTTTTTGTATTGTATAACTTTAATTTTTGGATTAACGCAAACAGTATAGAATTTTAATTTTTTAATACAAAGATAATGAGACATAATAGTTTGAGTTTGGAGAATATTGGATGTTAGATAGTAAGTAAATAAGTTCCACAAGTAAAATATATTAAAAAATAAAAACGTAAACTATTGTCGGTACTCCATTCAATTTTCCATGAAAAATAGAGTTTTACAAATTATTCCCAGGGTGAAAGAGTATTTTGGAAAGGTTTATATTATCAAAGACCGTAGCGTGAGTAATTTTTTTGAAAAATAAAAATTTGTATTATTTATTATTTTGATTATACAAATTGTATATGCAAATTGATATTGTTCAAGAATTGTGTTTTTAGAGTTTATTTTATCAATATATTTTTTTTGAATAGTGGGGTTTATATTGATTGGTACTATGTGTTATATATTTTTTTCAAGTGAATTTTTTTTTTTGGAATACTGTCTTTAAACACGGACAATAACTAGTACTCTTATTGGGCTCAACGATCTCTTTTTTTATTTTTCAAAAAATGATCTTGGAGCTTGTGTAATGCTTACTCTCAAACTCTTCGTTTACACAGTAGTGATATTCTTTGTTTCTCGTCGCTAGTGGGTACCTCCTCCATAGGAAGTGTTCACTTATATGGCAGGGGGGAAGACGACTCTCTTCCGATGTGGGATTGCCTTAGGAAAGGGCTCTATTGGCGAAGAGAGGTAAAGGCTACTGGGGCTCGGTGCCGCCAGGTCAGCCGGAATCCTTCAAGTAGAGGGATGAGATCCGTAGCGATTTACCCCTTACAAAAAGGCGCCTTTCTGTAAGGGGTAGAACTCTCTACTAAGGATTTCGGCTTGACCTGGGTTAACCCACGCGGGCGACCCCCCAGTAGCCTTTACCTCTCAGTGCCCGCAGGAGCTTCGTCCCACATCGACTGAGAGTCGTCTCCCCCCCTCGCATATAAGCTCTTGCACTCAAAGGAGGAGGTACCCACTAGGCAGGGCTTATATGCGAGGGGGGGAGACGACTCTCAGTCGATGTGGGACGAAGCTCCTGCGGGCACTGAGAGGTAAAGGCTACTGGGGGGTCGCCCGCGTGGGTTAACCCAGGTCAAGTCGAAATCCTTAGTAGAGGGTTCTACCCCTTACAAATACAAAGAGTATAACATATTAATAATCAATCATAGATCAAATAGGAATTTATCTACCATATAAACAATCAACCACATTTGACATAACAATTTTTGCAACAATATATTATATCTAAGGCAATTCAATCCTAAAAAGAATATTCATAAGTTTAGCAAACAACAAAAACAAAGTAAAACAATAATTGAACTGTATGAATATACTATACACAAAGTAATGTCCACAACCCCTTTGCTACTTTATTAATATACTATTTTGCTGATCGCCAACTAATTTAATATTCACACGAGTGCGTAGCTAAATCAGAGTGGGCTTTGACGTAGTGCTAAAAACTTCAGGCAATTGTTCAACTTGCTGTCATATGTGCATAGACAGCATGATGTTGTACAATGAGGTGAAAGATACCTACCAATTTGCCTCCAGGCTGAATTCTTCAATTAATCAGTCCGGTCCAAGAATTTCCATAAATACGGCGTGAACCTAAAATATGTAGCATATTCAAATGGAACTGTAGGTCTTAGAGATAAAAAGATGCAAGGCAACCAGCAATAGTGGACCTGTCTATTACCAAAAGCATCGTTCACTTGCGTCTCTGCGCTGTAATAAGAAAGGAAACACGTAAGCCTCAGGAATTTCACTCATTTAATCGATGCCGTATTTGAAGTGGGCAAATAAAAAAGAGCAAATGTTAGCGAAATAACTTCAACATATTAGAAGATTTTGAACGTGTATTCACTCTCCTTAAGGAAATTATGTCTCCTTAAGAAAATTATGCATCCATTATGTTGTTGTTGGATTTATGACAAATTTCTCTAAGATTAACAAAGTGAAACAGAATTTTAGATAGTAAACTCTAAAATTCTCTCAAGAACAAAACAGAGAAACATTATCTTTTTATTGAAAGATCTGTACAGGTATTTATAATATCTTAAAGATGTAATAGGGAGACACAACTCTTGGGCTAAGAGACATTAATTAATCCAAAAATAATTAATCAGTTATAGAGTTCAAGCCCAAGATGTCCCAAGTGCCCATCTTTTGACTTTAAATATTATTTTATTTAAAACCTAATCAAAGCTCATTGATTTGAAATATTTGGAGCTTCTTCCAACTTTTTTCACCATCCAAATTTATAAAATTTAGTCTGTTTCTCCTTTTAAACTTTTACGCTTCCTTTTTTACTTTTCTAATGTGAATACCTTAGATTACTAATTATTTCTATCAGAAAATTCCAGAGTTGGGCAGTTTCATGGCCCATTCTACAAGGGGATTTTGTGTGATATATCCGCTTACAGCAATACATTAATAGAGTATATGTCAGCAAAAAAATAGAGACAGGGGGGTTGGGTGGGTTGGTTATCATGTCTCTAAATTAACATAAGCTAGTATATCAAAGTGCATGAAGTGCTCCTGCCACTCTGTCACTAAATACTCAAGAAGAATCATCACTTAAATTCAGCAACCACATGATACCTAAGATGATGTCACAGTAAAAGCGAAAGCCAATGAAGGCATACTCCTGTATACCCACTCTATTTCAAACACCAAAGACAAAGAAACCTCCAAACATGTTCTAAGACGTGACATTATTTTCACAAAGAAGGCATTATATCCAGTAAATGTAAGGTGCTTTAGGAATCACACTAATTACAACTGACACGGGTTGCACAGTTCTCCTTGGCATTTTACCTGCCGCCATGATTGGGCATGCATAGAATTTGATATATAAATATACATCAAAGAGAAGAAACTAACAACATAGCATAGAATCTTACCCCATTGAAGAACAGGAAACTCCCACCTCTGTTTGGGAACTGTAATAACATACGATGCGACCAGCAAAGGATTGAGAACTCTTTTAAAAGGAAGAAAAACGGGGGAACAAATGCAATAGATTACTATAGTAAATGTAGAAAATTTCAGAAAACTTGCCAATATGCATGCAGCTAGAGAACGGGGAGAACTATAAAGAACAGACGTCTCCTCCTTTTCACAGAGAATATCCATAATATCCATGCATGCTTCAAAATCTCAAGTGTTCCCCAACCCATGCAACACTCCTGAATTCACACAAAGTATAGAAGAAATGAAACAAGTGACCCTATAAGGATTACATATTAATTGAAGGGATATCTAACAAAATGATTATTCTAATGAAGAAAAGTGCAATCTTGGATTACATATTAATCCAAGATTTACCTGCATTAAGACGAACTCCTGCAGAATATCTTTATTAACCACCATGACATTGATAAAATATGGAGCTACACACCCTTGAAAACATTGCTGAAAATAACAGTCTTGTGTATGCTTCACCTATGTTTGAGGCCCAATGCGGTCGAACATTTGGATGCTATGTATTCTTGTGCTCGCAACACCATGAACATGCATCGAATCAGCCTATTATCATTCATGAACAAAATGGACATGCTGTCAAACAAAAAAGGTAAAGAGATGCAAGATGTCATCATACATTTATTAGGGAGTCGTATAAAAAAGTTTAAGCATGAACAAGATTTGCATTGCAAAAATACTCGATATAGAGGAATTAAGTATACAAATAGAATTGGAAGCAAAAGAACATCTAAGAGCTTGTCAGATAGGTATCCACTTGTAAACCACGAAAAAAAAAGGGGATAAATTAGAACACAAAACGTCATGCACTTAACCACACACATACAAAGATACGAAGAAAAGAAAAAAAGAAAAAAGAAGAAGAAACCTGTTTGGTGATAAATTCTTTTGCGATGTTACCAGATGAGAAGAACGGAGCATCGAGATGAACTGGATTCTAATACAGAAATCCATATATGGAGATACCCTTTCAGACAAGAAGATTGTTGAAAAAGTCCTACGGAGCCTAGTTGCAAGATTCAAACATGTCGTTATAGCAATCAAGATTCAAACATATCATTATAGCAATCAAGGAAGCTAAAGATTTGTCAAAACTGACTTGGCATGAGTTAATGAGTTCTCTAGAGACACACGAGAAAATGATGAGTACATTTACAAACCAATATTTGGAACAAACATTTTAATCCAAATATTGAAGAAGGAAAGAAAATATAAACGATGCAAAGAAAATTAAGGAAGGGGCAAATTTCAAAAAAGAGGCCAATATGTAGAGGTTGTGGAAGACAAAATTCATTTCAAACCCGAGATAAAGCAAGAGGCTACACCAATCAAAAGTAATTTTAACGATAATTGTTTCTCACTGTATTATTTGCAAAAGATTCAATTATACTGCCAAAGATTGTAGATCAAGTGCAAAACTACAAAGTATTAAATCACTCACAACGAAATTGCTAGGCAAATTTTTTAGAAGCGAAGGAAAGAGATACCATGCTCTCTTGTATAGTTATTCAAAGAATAAAAAAATACGTGGTATTTGGATAATGGATGCAACAATCATATGGCTAGGAATCAAAAAAAATTTACGGAGCTGGATGACAAAGTTTCTCACAAGTAAAATTTGATGATGGAAGGCAGCAAAATATCTAAGGCAAATGAGTTTATTGTCGTCTACATAGAGGGAGGTAATATAAAATTTGTTTTTAATGTTCTTTATGTTCCAAGGCTAACTCAAAATTTATTAAGTGTTGGAAAATTGCTTCAGAAAGGATATGCGTAATTAAATAGTGACATAGGTTCAAATGACCCAAAGTAAAAATTTTCCTCTTATTATGCCACTGAATGAAAATCTTGTACTTCAAAGTGAAAAATCGGTGATTACTATTTATGACATTTGAGATATGGACAATTAAATTATAGAGGCATGAGATTGCTCAAACAAAAAAGTATGGTACATGACATCATATATTGAAAAAATTGATAAAATCTGCGAAGAATGTATTTATGGGAAAATGCATTGGCTACCATTCTCGAATATTTCTTGGAGAGCTAAAGCATCAATGGAGTTAGTGCATGCTAATATTTGAGGGCAAACAGAACACCATCAGTTGGCAACAAAATATATTTTCTTGTATTTGTTGATTATTATACCCGAATGTTGTCGCTTTATTTTCTCAAGCAAAAATCAGAAGCTTTCTTCAAATTTCTCAAGTTTAAAGCTACAGTAGACAGACAAAGTGACAAAAAATTAAAGATATTGGGAGCATATTGCGGTGAAGATTCATCTATACTCCATTCATGAATTATTAAAGCGAGGGAGAAAAGAATAAGAATACAACTTATAGTTCGACAATCGCCATATATGGAAATGGCATGAAGCATGCTTAAAAGGCAAATGACTTCCTAACAAAATATGGGCTGAACAATCAATATTTGAATCTATTGCATATTCAGATCAAAAAAAAAAATGTATTGCATATGCATTAATCCCTTCACAAAAAAGGAAGAAGTTTGATAAAAAGGTTGACAAATATCTATTCATAGGATCGTCAATACAATCCAAACAAAAATGAGCTTGTAATTTCTCGAGATATCATATTTGATAAGATGGTAGCAGGAAAATGGGAGGATAATCTAGTCTAAGAGCCATGAGAATTTCAGTTTAGTGAACCTACAAGAGTGCAAGAATTTACAAGCCCACAAAGGAGTCCAGACCCAAGCCCAAGTCAATGCCCACAATCTATTTGAAGCACTAGTTAAAGGCCAAGGTCAAGTAGAGATTCATTTAAAGGCACATCACATATTTATATGATTCTGAAACACCACCAAGGAAGGTACATTGGTTGATTGATATATATGAATCGTGCGATGTTGCATTTTATTACTTGCGAGCCTTAGAATTTCCAAGAAGCAGCAAAAGAAGAAATATAGATAAAAGTTATAGATGAAAAAATTACAAGTATTGAAAAGAATCATACTTGAGATTTTGTTGACTTGCCTAAAGAAAAGGAGGCGGCCAGACTTAAATGGGTCTACAAGACCAAATACAAGGAAGACAGTTTCATTGAAAAGTATAAAGCTTGGCTAGTTGCAAAAGGTTTTTTACAACACCGAGGGGTTGACTTCAACGAAACATTTTCCCCTATTGCTTGGATGGAGACAATTAGCACAATTCTAGTATTGGTAGCACAACATGAGTTACTCATATATCATCTAGATGTCAAATTGACATTTCTCAATGGCAAACTAGAAGAAAAAGTCTATGTGGAGCAACCTCAAGGCGATGTAATCAAATAAAATAAAGATAAAGTTTATCAACTTCACAAAGCGTTTTATCTCTTAAAGCAAGCACCCTGAGCATGGAACAACAAGGTTGTAAAATATTTTCGGTAAAATAGATTTCAAAGGAGCCAAAGTGAGCCATCATGATATGTTAAGAAAAGAGATACTTTAAGATTTTCTTATTGTTTTATTATATGTTGACGACTTAATTTATATTGGTTGACTAATCAGGGTCTTATGAGGTACTTTCTCGGCATTCCAGTGAGACAACCTAAAGATGAAATATTCATCGAATAAAGTTGACACTCCTATGTATCGAATATTGGTGGCTTCACTTATTTATATCACCAACACCAGGCTAGACATTGTTTATTCAGTTAAACTTATCTGTCAATTTATGTATGATCCAACCAAATTACACTATATAACTGCAAAGTGAATCCTATGTTATTTACAAGGCACCAAAAGGCTCAGTATGAGATATGTCAAAGAAAAGGGTAGGAAGCAGATTGGATGTGATGACAGTGATTGGGCAAGTTCATTAGACGATTGCAAAAGAACGTCATGATATATATTGTGCATTGGATCAAAACTTATCTCAAAAAGTCCTATAGAACAAAAGACAATTGCATCATCAGTCGAAGCAGAATATATTACAACTTAGCCTATAGGAAGCCTACGGTATCAATTTTGGTACCATACTGAAATTTATAATTTTTAAAGCCAAGTTACATATTTTTTTGAGGCAGAAATTCTAATTTTTAAAAGTACAACTATTACTTTTTGAGGTCAAATTATTTAAAAAAAAAGTTACAACTGATTAGGGGTATTCATGATCAATCATAACATTTCATGATCAATCATGAAATTACCTTAAACAATTATAATTTTACCTTTAAAAAGTATAACTTAATCTCAAAAAATAATATATATATATATATATATATATATATATATATATATATATATATATATATATATATATATATATATATATAATAAAGTAGTTTCTAATTCAAATTTTAAAAGATAAATAAAATGATTTTTACTTTTCACAGTTCAAATCGCTTTAAATTTTACTTTAAAAAAAATTTAACGGCTAATATTAACACTTTAAATTTAATCGAAAAAATAGGGTCCTAAGAGTGTGTTTTTGAGTAGGGGTGTCAATTGTGTCGGGTTTAACGGTTACATGTCGTGTTAAACGAGTGACAGATGAAAAACGTACAAACCCATGCACGACACGTTTAATAAACAGATAAAAAATATCAACACGAATACGACTCGTTTAATAAACAGGTTACACGACACGACTCGTTTAATTTTAAAAAAATTACAAATTTTAATACTCTATTTTTTTTACTACTAATTGCACTTATCTCAAAAAATAGGAATTTTAAATCAAATCTTATAAAAATAAGATTTGAAAGCTTTAAAAAAAAACAAGAGGTTATTGTCTTTTATAGGCAACTCACCCTCCCTATCTCCCCTCATTTTTCAATGTGGGACAAAAACAAAAAATATTACTTTGCCTTTATCTTTAAAGTGCTCTACAACTTCTCTCATTTGTCTTTGAAAAATAAGACTTGAAGGCTTTAAGAAATAAAAACAAGAGGCCATTTTTTTTATAGGCAACTCAACCCTCCCCATCTCCCCTCATTTTTCAATGTGGGATAAAAACAAAAGACATTTGCTTGCTTTTACCTTTGAAGTGCTCTACAACTCTTTTTTTTTGTCTTTGAACTACTACTTTACTTTTTTTTTTATTGATTTATTTACTTTTTTTTTCTTGCTAATTTTTTTAAATAATTATTAATTTATTATTATATTAATTTTATTTAAACGGGTAAACGTGTGATAAACTGTTTGACAGGTCTCACCTGAACACGACCCGTTTATTAAACGTGTTTGGCGTGTGAACCCGTTTATCACTCAAACCAGTTAAGATCTCATCCAAACCCGTTTAATTCGTGTCGGTTAATCATGTCATGTCAAATTTTGACAGTCCTAGTTTTGAGTGACTTTTTAAAAATACTTGTAGAAATTATTTCTCATAAGTACTTTAAAAAAAAATAGAATTTGAAACCGCCCCACCAACACCACTACCTCTACCACCACTGTCGCCGCCACCACAACCGTTGCCGCCATCTCCGCCACCACTATCGCCATCGCCATCGCCCGCCACCACCACCGCTATTGTCGTCGCCACCACCGCCGCTATCACGATCATTGCCACCTATCACAATCATCACCGTCTACTATCACTATCACTGTCGCCCAACACCTTTCACTCCCATTACAATCGATGCTTAAATTCATTTATCACACTTCTATATTTGTGATTTAATTTTGAATATAAATACAAATATGTTTATTATTTACTATTTTTTATTACTCTGTGCCTTCAGATACAAACAATAACTAGTGTTTCGATATAATGCCATAAGATTATGCACACTAGGTAATCAGTTTATGGAGAGACAGAGACTATTCTCAATGTACAATGTTTGCCTTTTATTGTCTAGTTTACATCATTTAGACTTTGCACCTAAACACTAGCATGGCACATAGCTACAAAAGGTGTGGTCCTTTGCGTAATAAAGGGAAAGTTTCGGGCGTACCCCTACCAATTTAGTTTATATCTTTAACGACATACTCCCTATTTTTCGAGTTTTTACTAATATTTTAATGGCGTTAATTAAAATATAATTTTATTAAATTTTTTATGATATATTTTAAGAAAAATTTCATCTACATTCTCTCTAGATAAATATATCTTTAATAAGACATCCTTTGTTTTTGAATTTTTTTACGCATTAAAATTCAGTGTGATTAAAATTTAATTTGCGTTAATCAAAATTCATTTTTTACTATTAAAATTTGAGAAGATTACAAATTATATTTTTTATGTATTAAAATTTAAACCGATTAAAAAAGTTTGATTCGAGCTGATTAAAATTCGTTTTTATTCAGCTTGAATTAAATTTTAATCAATTTGCATTGAATTTTAATTGACTTGAATTTTGATATATAAAAAAATATAAATTTTAATTGACTCAAATTTTAATACTTAAAAAAAAAATTTAATCAACTTAAATTAAATTTTAATAGGCTCGAATTTTAATATGTAAAAAAATAAAATTTAAACATCTCGGCTCAAATTTTAATATGCTAAAAAATAAATTTTAATCAACTCAAATTTTAATATATAGAAAAATAAATTTTAATTAGCTTGAATTTTAATCAAATTTTATGTAAAAAGATTGTTTAAGGTTTATGTAGAGCAATTTTGGTATTTTAGATAAAAATTTTTTTATTAGAAATGATGGTTTAATAACAGAGGTATCAGTGATGTTAAAATATAAACTAAAATGGGTGTTAGTAATATTATAGATAATAGAAGAGATGTCTTTGAAGATATAATAAACTAGAAGGGTTTGACTGAAATTTTTCCTTCAATCTATATAATAAAACAACTCATACTTTGAATTTTATCCCAGTCATATTTTCCTTCTCAAAACCATCATCAATCACTTACCTCACCCATCATCCCTCTGTCAGATTTAAACGTCAAGTCGCATCACTCATTTTTATTATATATTTAATCATTTATATATTTTCTCCATAAAACTATTATATTACTCATTTATATCATATATTTAATTATTTAATATTTAATTAATTTATAATTAATATAATTTTTATTTCAAATATTATTCATATACTCACGTGTTGAAAAAATTTAATATAGTGTGATAGATTTTTTAAACACTCAAATTTTATATTTTATTGTGCATTTAGTTACGGGTTATGACTAGCAAATTAATATTGCAAGTGGCTGCAGCCTTTTTTTGGGCTGGAGGTTAATTTGTTTTTTTGCGTTGAGCCGAGTTTTATTTATGTCTTTGGCTTGTGATTGGGAGTAAGTTGTTTTTTTTATTGTAGTTTATTAAATTTGTGAATTTATTTGGATAAATTTGTTTTTAAAGTGCGAATTCATGTGTGAAATTTTTAGAGCGTTAGCAATGTTAGATGAAATTATTTTATATGGTATAATAAAAAGAAAAATGATATACAATCCAATTAAAACTCAAAAAATGTAACTTAAATATATATTATCTTTTAGACGAGTGTTGGATGAATGAGTTTCATTGAAAAAATTTATGAGATTCACTCATTTAAGAAATCATATCCATTTGAGTTATAAGTTTTTGAATTTTATATAAATTATGTAGCATTATTTCAATATAAAATACCTACCTTCAGCCTTCTTCTATGAAGAAGAGATCTAAAGATATTCTTAGACAAGTTAAGCACAACACACTTCGCACTTGGGGGCCACACTACGTCGCTTATTAATGCACAAAATATTAACAGCTTTATGCACAGATTGGGATTGGGACAGCCCGAAGTGGATGAGCCTTTTGCAAGGTGATGCCAAACTTCTCCTCCATGTCCAAGTCCTTTGGTGCAATGTCACTTTCAAGCTTCCAATCAAAAGAGTTTATGAGAGAACCCAACATCACCGGAACCATCCGTATTGCCAACGGCAATCCTGGACATATTCTCCGGCCAGCACCAAATGGAATGAGCTCGAAATCTCGGCCTCGGACATCGAGTTCCGAGGCCAAAAACCTCTCCGGCTTGAATGCCAAAGGGTTCTCCCAGGCTGATGAATCACGGCCAATGGCCCATGCATTCACCAGCACTTGAGAACCCTTTGGGACGGTGTAGCCACATACTTCAACTTCTGTTTCGACTTTTCGAGGGATTAAGAATGGAACTGGTGGGTGAATCCGTAAGGTTTCTTTCATGACACATCTTAGGTAAGGTAGGCGAGAGACATCTGCTTCTTCTATGAGCTTGCCTTTGCCGATGACTTCTTCAAGCTCAGCCTTGGCTTTCTTCATGACCTCTGGATTTTTCAGTAGCTCTGCCATTCCCCATTCCATTGTGCTTGAAGTTGTATCTGTCCCTGCAACAAATAGGTCCTGCAACATATTTGTTGTGTGAGATGACAAGTGCAATTGAGCTAATGACAAAATTTCAAGCTAGTCATCAAACCAAAGAAGGGGTGCAACTATCCTACAATATTCAGTATTTAAATAGTGATCTGCGTTACTTGAGTTGGACATATTAGGAAAAAAGATCTTAAATTGTTTTAAATTTAGAAAATAATCAATTTTGAGGCCTTGAGGACTCAATCTATGAGGACTTGACCTAAAAAACTCGAATTTCAACTCGAGTTATTTGACATGAACTTTGCAGCAAGTTATGTAACTCAAGTTCAATCCATAAAATACTCGGGCTGAAAGGCTGTATTCTCTATGTGGATCGAACTCTTTAAATCGACAATGAGCTTTTAACTGTTTTCTGTACTCTCGACTCTCAAATCCTATAAAAAGAGCATGTATTTTTTCTTGACTTTCTCTCTTCTTAATATCAGAGATCGAAATTCTGATTTACGTCACTACTGGACATGAAGAAGATGTCTTTTATGGATAATTGCTTGGGTTATAACCAAATAAAAATGGTGCCAGAAGAAATGACACATATAAAGACTTTTGGACCTTTAGGGGAATCCTATCCTTTGAGGTTATTCGCGGAGCGATGAGAACACACAACTATCCTTGGGAGAGGGAGAAGAGTCACCAAATCTAAGGCAACTAGAGAATTGCATAGTACGAAAGGAAAAAGTAAGAGCAAAAGGAGAAAATCTACAAACCAGGCACATGCGCTCGATATGGGTTCTATCGATCTCGTCAGGGTTCTCTTGACTGGTATTGAGCAGCACATCCAACACATCACCATTTCCAGTCTTCTGCATTTTCCTTATATCCAATCTTTCGTTGATCAAACCATTAAACATGTTAAGTACCTTCCCGAAATGAGCAGTCATTCGTCGCCTGATACCCTGTGGATCAATCTTCTTCAACACAGGAAAGAAATCAACCAAATTAGGTTTACCAGCCTCCACCATGATGTTCCACACCAAGTCCTTGAACTCTTTAGCTGTATCATTATATGGGTCTGTCAAATCCTTTGAAAAAATGGTGTTCGACAGCAAATTCAATGAAGTCCTGAAGGCGGCGCGGCCCATGTCCACCGCCTCACCGGTCTGAGAATTTTTCCGGCAGTATGATACGAGCTCCTGGACCTTCCTGCACCGGAGATGCTGGTTGGCATCAAGCCTGTTGCAAGAAAAAATGTTGGAGTTGAGAATTTTCCGGAGGCTTCGCCACCGGGTGGCGACCGGAAGCCAAACAACGGAGAATTGGAACTGGTTGTGGGCGTGGAGGGCGTCTGGGACTGATCGGCTAGAGAAGGCTAAGTCTTGTTTTTGAAGGACTTCTTTGGCCGTGGCTGCTGAAGAAATGACCACTGTGGTAATGTGGCCTAGTTTGAGAGACATTATTGGGCCATGGACTTTGGAGAGCTCGGCCAGGGATTTGTGGGGTTGGTCACCAAGTTTGTTTAGGTTTCCGATGATCGGCAACGGCGCCGGTCCTGGAGGAAGCTTCTTGTTTTTTCCTCCTCTGGATAGTGAGAGAAGGGCTTGAATCAATGTCAAGGCAAACAGTAGGCCACAGGTAATAGTGAGAAAATCCATCTCCATTTCACTTTCTTTCTCTGTGACTTTACTAACGTCTGGGCTAATCATCTATGTTTATAACACAAGGTACTGTTACCTCTTGAGCCCTCGTGACACTCGAGCTGCTTATTAAAATGAACGGAAATTATAAATTGAGCTTCAAGAAGGAAATGATATTAATTCATAGATATTTTGGCATTATTATTTTATTAAGGGTAAGCCGTTCCTGAAAGTACTGTATAATGTAAATGACTTTGAGAGGTATATTGGTGGCTGTTGAATGAGTCTATTTAAAATCGTCGAATGAACTTATTAAAACATGCTCTGTTTTATATTATAAGTTATTGGGTTAATCTCATTTTGCACACCGAAAGATCGTTCGAATTTCAATTTACACCACCAAAGATTAAAAATCTCAATTTACACCCTCAAAGATAGAAAATTGTATTAATGTACACCCCTAAAGATCAAAAATCTCAATTTGCACCCTCAAAGATAGAAATTGTATCAATGTACACCCCCAAAGATCAAAAATCTCAATTTGCACCCTCAAAGATAGAAATCTGTATTAATGTGCACCTAAAACTAAATTGATAAATTATACCTAGATCCCCTCATGTTTGTCACTTAATCATTTGAACCCCTTCACATTTAGAATATTACCCCTACATCTCATGACGTTTGTACATGTGTAAACATAACCACTTTTCGTTGATATCTATTAATATAATCGTTAAAAAATATAATTTTATCCTAATAAAAAATTATAATTTCATATTACTCTTTATTTTGTGGATTCGATATACTCTAAAGTTCAAAATCAAGCTTACTATTTGAATGTCTAATAAAATGTAGATATTTATAAAAAGGAAAATATGAAAAACATTATATAAATATCTACATTTTATTAGACATTCAAATGGTAAGCTTGATTTTGAACTTTAGAGTATATTGGACCCATAAAATAAGGGTAATATGAAATTATAATTTTTTATTAGGATAAAATTATATTTTTTAACGGTTATATTAATAGATATCAATGAAAATGGGTTATATGTTGTACGTGCATAAAATGTCATGAGATGTAGGAGTAATATTCTAAATGTAAAGAGGTCCAAATGATTAAGTGACAAACATGAGAGGATCTAAGTATAATTTTTCAATTTAGTTTTAGATGCATATTGATACAAATTTCTATATTTGAGAGTGCAAATTGAGATTTTTTATCTTTGGGGTGCACATTGATATACATTTCTATCTTTAAGGGTGCAAATTGAGATTTTTTATCTGGGGGTGCACATTGATACAAATTTCTATCTTTGAGGGTGCAAATTGAGATTTTTGATCATATTGATACAAATTTCTATCTTTGAGGGTGCAAATTAAGATTTTTGCTCTTTGAGGGTGCAAATTGAGATTCGAACTATCTTTCGGGGTGTAAAATGAGATTAATCATAAGTTATTATTTTTTTTTTCCTATAGGGTATTTAAGTTTGTACCAACTATTTTTTCGAGTTCATTGTGGCATGGCATGAGCTGAGATAGAGCATATTCATGAGGAATAAGAGTCGTTAATCCTTGGGGGGTGTAAGAAAAAATTAAACCTAAGACCTCTAGATTATCAAAGGTCAAACTCAACTAATGAACCATCTTTAAAGTCAATCATATATTATTCACTGTGTGGCATGCAATTATGGTTTTTTTTTCTTTTGATACTTATAAAAGGGTTAAGTGCAAAAGAGAGCATTTAAAGATCATTCCGATAAGTCTTCACTGATGAGATCACGAGGTCTCTGACTGCACTCGTTACTTTTTTCGAGAACAAACTTAACTAGCCTAATTTATAAATGAACCATTAAACCTAATGTAAACTCCAAAACTCAAACTTTTAATTTGACTGTGAGAAGTTAGATTGTTGCTCTACTAAACCACGCCCACTCGATGGTTGATACGTCGTGTATAAGGCTCTCTGTCTCTATGTTAGGAAGAGATATCAGGCATAACGGAAAGGGGGAAAAAAAAAAAAAACAATCATTGCATGTCGATGGTTTGTCTTGTTATAAGATTTTGAGAGAGTAGATATATTTTATTTTTTTTTTGTATATTATGGTAATTTGTACCTATAGACTCAACGTAACATAAGTGAGAAATTATAGATTTGAAGAAAAAAAATTCAATGTGAATGATCTTAAAAGGAATATTAGTAGTAGTTGGATGAGTCTATTTAAAACTGTCGGAGAAGTATATTAAGATCTATTTCATTTTATAAAACAATTTTATAAGTACAATACAAGTTATTTATATCTAATTTAGGACCTAATGCACTGGTGATAGTAGAGTTCATTCAATATTATGACTTCTTGTTTATTCAATGATCAAATACATAGTGTATTTAAATTGAAAACTTTAAATTAAATGTAAACAATTTACTAAAACAATTAGGAGAAAGAGAGAGAGAAGACAGTTTCATATGCAATAATTATATGATATAATAAAAGCCGATGAGGAAATCCTAACAAGATTTGGGAGTTTCCATCTTTGTCCATAAGTGGCCTTGTTAACACGGACGGAGTTAGGATTTTACCATCGAAGGGTTCAAACTTTATACACAAAAAATCATACCACATAGTAGATTTATATTTTAAATTTTAATTAAATTTTCAATGCACAAAAATAGAAAAAAGCCTAAATATGATATTTTATATAAACAAAAATACTAAGAAAGGAAGAAAATGAACAAAATAAATAATTTTTTAATGCATATCAGAAGATTCTTTTTGTCAAAATTGTGCTCGAAATTCTTTTCTATCATAAAATTAATTATGATCGACATATTACGGCTTTTCTATAAGAGGGTCTTTCTCTATAACTTTATTCAGTGAACGAAGAAATGGGAATTAGGAGTAATTTGAAATGATAAAATTATTTTGTTAAGTTTCCATTCCATATATTAAAGAAAAAATTGAAGTGGTTGACAAATTTTACTGTAGATGTATACTAGAGACCAATCCTCTTGAGATGACAAAACTCTCTTTGTCCTGGATATACAGTGGGGGCTTCAAAAACACAGTGGGGGCCATGGGCATCCCTGGCCATTGAATAGCTCCGTCGTCACTGCTTACTATGCCCTCGTGGTGCACGAGTTCACGAGTTCCTTAAAAAAAAAAAAAGATTGAAATTCAATAAAAAACTGAATATCATGTCTGTTCCTCCTCCTACTAAGTTTGCTCAGGTCTCAAAGCACCATTGATGTAATATGGAGTGTGTTATGCCATGCCTAAGGGGTGCAATTTGAAAGGGCTAATCCGAGACTAACTCCAAAAATTCAATGCTTAGGCAAACATGTTCAATATTCACGTTGGCAGTGGCAAAGTTAGAAATATATTTTAGGGTGGGCATACTCTAACTATATGTTTTACTTTGTCCTTTAATAGGTAAAAATAATGTAATATATTTTTATTTTTTACATCATATTTGATACTTAAAGATTGATTAGACATAGATGGATCAAAAACAAGTCTACAATGTTTACACAAACAAAAAAATTACTAAAAAGAGGTTAATTATAACCCTTTACAAAAAATAAGATTAATTATATAAGAGATGTGATCAAAATATCAATGTCAAAGTCACAACTAATAATATCAATACCGAAATTTGAAAGTTATGGTGTGCGACACTTCATCGATTTTTAGGGCTTAGTTTGATTTAATGCTTTTGGAGAGAACTTGAGAATGAAGTGGGCCATACATTTTTATTTGTCTTATTTTTTTTTAATTGTTGACTCTAAGAGATTCTATAGCCCATTCTATTTTTATTACAATCAATTAACCAAAAAATTTATTCTCTCAATTAACCCAATTTTGTCGGACTGAGAGCTACTTCTTTGAATGTTTGGGGAATAATTTGGTCTTATTAACATCCATGTTCTATGGGGTGTGTTGAATATTTGTTGTTGGTTTTCTAATTATGTTTGACAAGCTTTGGTTGTTTGGATAATGAATTTAGGTTTCTTGAATTTTTTGGTGAATTTTATTTTTATGATTTTTGTCAGAACATGCTCATTGATTTGATTAAATGGTTTGATTGTTGCTTTGCGTTGCACATGCCTCATGCCTCACTGATTTTTTTTGTTGCAGCCCGAATTATCTAATTTGATTTTAACGCAGAGTTTAAAAAATTCAACTTAGACAATTCTAGAGTTGAGTAATCCGGGTTGAAGGTCAAATTGTGTTAATTTTACTGCTTGGTTTGACCCCTAAAACTACTCAATGCGCCTTTGTTGTACCCTTAAATTTGACGGATTAGAGTAAATTTTGAAAACCGGCTGAGTCTACCCAATAAATTTTGATACCACATAATTTACAAGCTATTGGGTTGTCAAGCAGCGTTGGACAAAAGTGGTGTTGTGTTTGGTCACCGAGTTTGTCCAGGTTTCCGATGAACGGCAATGGCGCCGGTCCGGAGGAAGCTTCTTATTTTTTCCTCATCTGCTGGATAGTGAGAGGAGGGCTTGAATCAATTTCAAGCCAAACAATAGGCCCAAGGCAATGGTGAGAAAATCCATCTCCATTTCTCTCTCTTTGGCATTTTTATTTCTTAAAGGCCTCGTGACACTCGCGTTGTTTATAAAAATGTAAGGATAATATCGATTGAGATTCGATACAAAAATGAGATGCATCATTGATTTGTTGGTGTAATTTTTTTGCAAACAATAAGGGTGTTGATCATATATTATTTGCTGCATGCCTTGTTAAAGAATTGCATTAACCCCAATGCGTAGCCCAATGATGACAAAAATGAATAGTAAATTAATTCAGATATTCAGAGTTCGAAATTTGACAATTTTCTTGAGATTAGGTTATGTGAAATTTTTAGTAAATTTTGATTAATTCCAAACATTCTTCATTTAATTTTTACATTAATTAGGCTATTATTTTGTTCCCATTGCAATTTTAAAATTCTAGTTTTCAAGGTTAATTAGGATATTGGCATTATAAATAACAAATTATGCAACAACCAATATGGCTAAGGTTTTCGTGCATATCTCCATGATGTTGATATGATGTAACTATCTAATAAAAAAAAATAAAAAAAATAGGATTCACTTCCTATTATCAAAGTGGTTATGTATTACATAAGTGAGTGATTATGAATTATTATGAGATTTACTTATAAAATTATTTATTTATTATTGAACAATTATACTATTCGACATTCTTGTTATACTGACCAAATTTAAAGCTCAAATAACATGACATCTGACATGAGCTTCTTTATTTGGTGTCATATCATTTGAGCCCTAATAAAGACTCTAAATAATATACTACTATATCATTTAAACTCTAAATTTTAACTCAAAATTTAATCGGCGTAACATCACCCTTCGATAATGTTACACTCAATATTTTTTCCTCCACGAGGGACAACCAAGCACGGTAAGCACATCCAATATAGGACAAACCAATGAGAATCTTACGCATCAGATCCAATTAATTCAGACAAGTAAGCAAAAACATTCACCGGAGAGTCATTAAGTACAGTAACTATCCCTATCCTGGGTTATATAAACTATGCCCAGGATATGGAGGAACATTCAACTTGGTGTACAAGAGAAAATGGCGACCAACCACCAGCCAAAACATTTTGTTGCAGTTCATGGTTCATGCCAAGGAGCTTGGATCTACTATAAGCTTAAAACCCTTATAGAGATCGCCGGCCATCGTTTCACGTCGGTCGACCTCGCCGCCTCCGGGATCAACGAGAAGAAGCTGAATGAGGTTCGGACCCTACATGACTACACTTTGCCGTTGTTGGATGTTTTGGCATCAATTCCTGAGGGTGAGAAGGTGATACTTTTAGGCCACAGTGGTGGTGGCATGAGCGCAGCTCTCGGGATGGAGAAGTTCCCGGAGAAAATATCAGTGGGTGTTTTCCTCGCTGCTATAATGCCGGACACAACACACGGTCCCTCCTATTTTTTGGAGGAGGTATATATATGTGCGACATTGTGAATAATACTTTCAAATCACTTTTTAATTCGTTTTGTTTCTATTAACTAAAGTGGCACAACCATAATCATCGACCTTAAGTGAAACTCAATGGTACCTATTGATTTGTTGTAAATCATTCAAACCAAAATAGATGGTTGCAGATGAAGTTTGTTTTTAATTATGTTCATTTTTTATTTCCCTTTCTGGTGGTAAGTATTGCAAGAGGATCCCAACAGAAGCGTGGTTAGACACTGGGTTTCCAACCTTTGGTAGCTCCGAACAACCTCTCACAGCTATGGTTTTTGGCCCCAAGTTCTTGTCATCCAGGCTCTACCAACTTTGCCCCATGGAAGTAAGCCATCTCTCTCTCTCTCTCTCTATCTATCTATCTATCTCTTCATGCATGCATATTCGTAATCACGCAAATGAATTTTCTTCTAGGATCTTACATTGGCAAAGACATTTGTGAGGCCTGGTTCGATATATCTAGAGGACTTGTCGACAGCACCAAAGTTCTCGAAGGAGAGGTACGGATCAGTTAAGCGAGTCTATATTGTATGCAAGGATGATCTTGCGATACCCGAGGAATTCCAGCGCTGGATGATTGAAATAGTCGGAGCGACGGAGGTGAAAGAAATCAAAGGCGCAGACCATATGGCAATGCTCTCAAAGCCAAAAGAACTCTCTCATTGCCTCTTAGAGATAGCCAAGAAGTACGATTAGCTTCTGTGAATCAAAAATCAAATTTACAGAGCCTCGTCTCTCTCAAGTCTCATCACCTTTGTTCTTCCTAGTGTGCATGGTCTTGTTAGCTTCAATAATGGGTTTGGTAGATTTTTTTGGCTTTGAGGGTCATGGCAAGAGCCACGCGGTTGTTGTATGGGTGTTGAAATTTGTTTCTTTAGTTGGTGCAGTTTGTTTGAGTACCCACGAAATAAATTTCTTTTCCTGGTTGTGATTGATAATTTATTTATTGGTTGGATAGTTTTGAGATAAGTACAATCTCCATTGAAAACAAAAACCACAGCGCTTTGTGAATGACTCAAATCATTTGAATCCAACTTAATTTTTTTATAACCGGCAGGTACTCACGTGTGTTGCTCGTAAATTATTTTGCGTTATAGTATTTGTTTTTCTTGGTTAATGTCGTAGTAACCATAAGATAGCAAAAGACTTGCTCAACTAACTACAGAAAAAGCATATCGGAAAGAAAAATTGAAAAATGAATAGTTTGAATTCTGTAAAAGAACGTCAAGGAGGAGGAGGAGGAGGAGGAGGAGCAAGAAGTATTCAAAACAAAATATATGATATAAAATTCAAACAGTACATGCAAAGGTTAATTGAAATGGACCAACGATTACAATTCCTTGTTGGGATCATAATTCAGACTTCAACTACCAAAAAAAGAAAATGTTATTAGTCATCATGCGATAGCCCACGAAACTTGATGTTTTAGCCGTAACTTTTAGTCATTAGTTACTCTAAACTATATTAATAGCTAACAATGTCTCTTTTTGCTAGTGATAGCTGGGCATCGTGTCCATGAACACAAGTTTGTATTTCGTAATTAGTTTCATTCCTTGAAATTCAAATAATGTTAGACGTTTATATATACATAGTCACCCATCTCTTCAATCACATGCTTTACTCTTACTTCTTACCAAATTCTCAAAGTAATACATGGTGGTAGTATCTAAACGCACTCTTAGGAAAGCCAAAGTGGTACCAATTGATTAGATACAATCTACACTAAATTGAATCATCTTATACTACTTAGGTGCAACAATGTCAGATTCCTACATCTTGTCTAAGATGATCTTACGTGTTTTGGATTTTATATTACGTGCTCTTTATATCCAAGATTTGGGGGGAAGTATTGGCTCAGAGCCTATACTTCCCTCTAAATTCAGAACACTTGAGTGAAGACCTACCATCATTTTGTTGTTATAGTTTCTCTGTTATGAATTTAAAGGCACCTAGTACCTGTAAAGTTTTTTTACCAATAGAATATGATTACCTTCCAAAAAAAGGACACCCTAGCAAAAAAAAAAAAGAGCCAACAAAAAGGTCAAGAAAAAAGAACATAAGGTCAGAAATTGGAACTTGATCAAGGACCAACTTATTTTCATTAGCCAATTTTCATAATCTTGAATAAGAGAAATCCTAAGAAATGATTCTGTTAATTCGACAATTCGGAGCTTGATGTAGAGTACTCGATATTGGCAAATATCTAACTCTAGATGCTGTGAAGGTATTCAGGGGCAAGTTTGACAATTCACCAACCATTTGGCCAATCATGCAACCCATATTATAATTTTCTATATTCTGAAAAAAAAATTAAATATTATAGAAGATTAGATTTAACATATTACTTTAAAAAAAAATTATGACAAGTTATCAAAAGATAGCTAGTGTACCCGAAATCATAACCAAATAAGAAATACATAATAAAAATGGCAAATTGATTGTATATTATATGTACACTATGATGGTATGAAGTTATTATGAATTAACCATAATAAAAAGCCAAGAAAATTATTGAGAACTAGCCTATCATTCTTCTACTGTTTCTTTAATGAACAAAACTCGATAATTTCAAGATTGTGGCATAGAGAGAGAGAAAAAAATGAAACTATCAACAAACCATACATAGAAAAGAACGAGGGAGAGAATCACTTCCTGTTTAAGCATTCCTCTAAAAAAGATGGAAAATTGGAGGAAGTATCGAATGTGGAGGCTGAAATGAGATCAAGGGGACGTATTGAAGGTGGTAACTGGAATGGGTTTGGAGGAAGTGTCAATGGCTGAAATGGGATGGTGTCAACAGAATCCCAAAAGCTGCTGATTGGGTTGGCAACAATGGTATTTGTGGGATGAGGTTGGGGGGGGGGAAGCCTTTGTTTGCTGGGTGGTGCTGGGCTGTTATGCTCTGCAAATGACATGATGGTGCTTTTTATTGGTGCAAATGGCTTCCTGGTGCTATTTCTGTTGGGCTGATTTGCTGATTGCTGGGTAGTGCTGGGCTGTTCTGCTCTGCAAATGGCATGCTAGTGCTGATTTTTGGTGCAAATGGCTTGCTGTGGTGTGTTGTGCTGATTGTTGGTGCTGTTTTTATTGGTGCAAATGGCTTCCTGGTGCTGTTTTTGTTGGGCTGATTTTGCTTTGTTCTATGTTGGCCGTCGTAGTTGCTGGCTTGCTGCCATGCTCTGTTTATGTGTACCAATGTACTCGTGTCAACAATTCTGTGGGAGATACACCTAACCAGGGCATCTCTTACAGAATTGTGTTTTATGGCTTGACTTTTTTTAATTTTTTTAATGTTTGTTTTTGAGTCCTATGTGACGTCATTGTACAATGTATGGGTGATTACATTTTGTATTTATGTTTTTTTAATACACTTTACCTTCAAAAAAAAAACACAATGGTATTTGCGGTAGTAGACTGAAAACTCTAGGTGAGCTACCTTTTGATATTTCTTTAACTAAAATGTTATTGAAGGGTCATTAGATGTAGTTTTTGTAGGCAAAAAATGTGGGAATCCAGAAGGTGGTGGCTAACGAGAGAGTTTTGTCAAAGCTGGAAGCTTGGGTGGGAATAATTGGCATTGGCGAGTTTTCAGTAGGTGGTGGAGATAAAATGCCTGGGAAATAGTGAGGATGTGGAGGATTGACATTTTGAATTATAACTGCTGCCGAATTTCTAATTTTCTATTTCCAAAATCCACAAGGTGAGGGAGGATATGGAAGAGAAAGGCAGAGGTTCTAGGAGAGAGAGAGAAAGATGTCCAGAAGAAAGAGAAAGAGGGACAGGTTTCGAAGGAGATTTAGGATCCAAAAATTTGAAACTAGGAATTGGGATTTAGATTTTGGATTCCAAATGTCGACTAAGAGAGTGAGACAAGAAAAGGGAGTCATGGCCATCGGTAGAGGCAAAGTCGTGGTCGTCGATTGAGAGAGAGACAAAATGTGGGGCTTAGGGTTAGGGTTTCTAGTGGGGGGGAGATAGATAACAAAAATAGAGATTTTATATTTTCATATAATAATATATTATACATTATAATTTATGTAAAACTATTTATTAATAATAGTTGGAGCCGAATTTTGTCAGAAATGATTTTAAACTCCGAATCTGACTTCGACTTTGTTAATTATCTACCGATTTGACAAAGACAATGTCCGACTAGAGTTGAAGTTAGATACGATTTCTAAATTTTTGCACACCCTTAAGTATTGAAATTATTGTGATGACATAAGTACTTATGCCAAGTGGTATCATGTTGACTTATCTAAAAGAAAGTTCTTGTACAAAAACGCCACGATCTCACTTAATTTTGTTGGTGAACACAAAGATTATATGTTCTTTGCTCGAGGAATCATTATCTCACTTGATAACATCAGCTCTGATTATTTTAATTTTCTCAAGTACTCGTGTGTCTCGTGGCTAAGTTAAATAAAATTACATAGATAACCCTACTTTTTTTTTTACAGAATTTAACAATCACTATATAAAGAGTAAAGCATTTTGTATAAACCCTATACCTGGTACAGAGAGGACCATAACTAGCAGAATTAAGAGAAAATGGCATTGGCAAAGCATTTTGTTGTTGTACACGGTGCATGCCATGGAGTTTGGGTTTACTATAAGCTCAAACCCCGTATCGAGGCGGCCAGCCACTGGTTCACGCCGGTCAACCTTGCCGACTCTGGTGTCAACGAGAAGAACCTGCAGGTTCGTTCTCTATGTGACTACACATTGCCATTGTTGGAGGTTTCGGCATCAGTTCCTGAGAATGAGAAGGTGATACGTATAGGGCACAGTTCTTGAGAATGAGTGCAGCTCTTGGCATGGAGAAGATATCAGTGGGTGTTTTTGTGAATGCTATAATGCCTGATACCACACACGGCTCATCCTATGTTTTGGAGCAGGTATATTGTCTTCCTTATTCATATATATTAGGCCCCAGTATAGTAACTAGCCTATTACAAATATTCAATACATCCATGATACCATATCATTCTTCCTACCTGATATAGTCCAATAACACGTTATCACATATGCATGACGTACCCCAATAAAGGGGAAAATAAGTTGCTTTAATTCACTCTCGACAAATAGTTTTCATTTTATCTCTTCCCTCTTGTGGGGCCCTTATAGACGTAAAGATTCCAAATACTCCACTTGACAAGTTATAAGTCAATGAATATCTACTTTCCACGCATCTTCAAGTTCAAGAATTGTAAGTAGAGAGATCTTTCTTAGAAGTAAGTAAAGGATTCCTTCTGGCCTTCTGCTCTAGTAGCTAAGACCAGAGTCGAACCTAATCATTGAGCCCGAGGGTTGTGTATGTACCCAACTGGATATAACAAAGAGTCGTAGTTAAGCATACAGAGAAAAGGGATATAAGCCTTCGAGTAGGTAGAAGGTCAACCCGGCTAGCATGCCAAAGGAGACTATCTTCATGCTCAATCAATAGCAAGTTGAAATCATCCCCGGGACCGGTCTAGTAGAGGACTCTTTGGGAAGAAACAACTCTGTTATCTTACCATATCATTCTTCATACGTGATATAGTCCAATAACACATTATTACATATGCATGACGTACCCCAATAAAAATTTATCCAACATAATATAATCTAATATTATCACATATACATATGTGGTTTCTTGTAAATGGACTGTGATGACATATGTTTATGATTACATCATATTATCGGCATAACGAAATATCTATCGATGTTTTTCAATTATTCCTTGTTTAGAGATGCACAATTGATGCAATATTGCATTGGGTGAACATATTTTTTAGAGTTAAGTGACTGCACTGAAATGTGTTCATCGTACCCCGGGCCAATAGACTTCGGTTTATATGCAATTAAATGTTATGCAGACTTATCTCATTTTTAGGATATACTGATTCCAAGACTCACTTTTTAAAGTATCTCTTTGGCCAATAAGCATTTTATACTAGTTTTTTGAATGAATTTTTACTCATAACTTCCCATTCTGTGCAGTATTCTGGGGGACTCCACTAGAGGGTTAACCGGACACTCAGTGTTCAGCTTATGGTGACCCGTCTATGACATCCCTGGTTGTCCGCCCCAAGTTTATATCATCCACGCTCTATCACCTCTCCTCTATTGAGGTAACCTCCTCTTCCTCCCCCCAAAAAATAAATAAATAAAGTGGCTCCCTCTATCAATCTCATAACCACAATCATAATTTTTCTACAGGATGACACACTAGGGACACTCATGGTAAGGCCAGGGTCAGTCACTATTTATAGAAGACCTATTGAAGGCGGACAAGTTCACAGAGAAAGGGCTCAGATCGGTTAAACAAGTTTATGTTATAGTCATAGAGGATAAAACCTGATGATACTCAAAATGCGTTCAACTCAGCCTGTCTGAGGCCGAATTGCACAGCTCATAGAGAGCTGCTAGGGGTGCTCAAGTCAGTCGTCCTCAGTGACAATACCACCAAGTTAACATCAAGGATGATAGCTGGTAATCACCAAGGCATTACGCATAAACCGGCTCCATATTCAAACAAGAGAACTGCAACCACCAAGGTGCCACCCAAGGAGACAGCATAACAGATGCGTCCGTTACCGATCAAAGGCAAGGATCACATCGAAAAATCAGAAAAAACCCTGAGAGGCTATAAATAAGAGATATATTTCTCACAATAAACAACAATCAATCTAAACAAATACTCAATGTAATTCTCTCCTTTTTATCAATAAAATATTTTTCAGGAGCAAGAGACTTTCTTGACAGTGGATTAACCGAATTTCCGAGCTGGTAAACAACTATAAACTCCCGTTTGTTATCTCCCATCACACTTGTTCAATTTTGAAAAGTCTAGGAGTTCTGATTGCACCATCTAGTGGTTACCAAAGAATCATAACTTTGTTCGATTGCATAGTATACACCATAAAAACCATATCCGAAAAATTCCAGCGTTGGATGATTGAAAACAGCCCGGTGACGGAGGTTTAAGGAGATTAAAGGTGCAGACCATATGCCAATGTTTTCAAAGCCAGATGAACTATGCCAGTGTCTCGTCGAGATGGCAGAAAAATATGCTTAAATCTTCTCCCCCCAGGCTTTGTAATAATGCTGTGTGACATAACTGCTGATGTTGCTGGGGCAGAGACTAGTATTTGGCGTTTTGTGTGGTGGTACTTATTATGTTCTTCAAGCACTTATTTATGTTTGCAATGTCCTTGTTGTTAATGGGTCCTATATATAATAAATGCAAAAAGTGGAGCCATATGTTTGCTATTGATTTGGAGGAATTATGTAATATATGTACCATCTTTGTAATTTCTATTATGTATTTTGTGAATTAAGTTGCGATGTTTTTGGGATTATGCAATTCAACTTTGTCATCTTTGGAGGATTAATAAGAGAAGACTAAACTAAAAGGTTAGAGATCCGATTTGGGCTGGTTAACCTGAATCCAACCCTGGAAAAAATTGGGTTTGGATTGAAATTTTTAAATTTTGGGTTGGACTAAAAAACTTTAACCCAAATTGAATTTAGGTCATACTCAGATTGAGGCTTCAACTTCATGGGTTTAACCCGAACTCTACCCAAAAAACTAAATTTTGGCTCAACCCAAAAATAAAATAAATAAATATATATATACATACAACATATGAGTGTATGTTAGGTTTTTATTGAATCTGTTTAAATTTTGGTTAGTCGAGACATTGTGTAGTGTCCCAAAATGAACCCGAATTAGTTAACATGAATTGAACCTGAAATTAACTTGGGCAATACTTAGGCTGAGTACCTCGGAATATAAGTCAGAATTAGATTAGGTTAAGGTTGAGTACCTCGGGATAGAAGTCGGGCTCAAGTTGGGTTAAGACTATTGTGTTCAATCGTTTTATAAAAATGTAAACGATTTATTTTATTTTAAACGATACATACAACATATTCAATCGTTTTATTTTTTAATCTTATTATTTTTACACGTGTTGTGTTTCTGTTGATAAAAATTTATTTAATTTTACATCTTATATGATATATTATGTAAAAAAAAATGTAAAAAATATAAAATACTTGTTTTTTTTACCTACATTACCCATTAATCAAGTTATTCATGTCTAATTTTATTTTAACTCATTTATCATTCGCATCAATTGATGGTATTACGTTTAAATTTTGTGTCATGTCTAGTCATCCCCTTTCCTCAACAAAGATAAATATCAAATAACATGGAAAAGATAGTCTCGTGCACTAATAATGACTATACTATTGTGGTTGAAGGCACCTAAATAAATTGGAACGTAATTCAATTTTTGAACTTCATTTAACAACTTAATTAAAATAGTAGAAGGCTCCATATAACATTAGATCTCGTAATTAATTCAAAAACTACGTTAAATTGCATCCCTATTGCATCTAAATTTTTAATGATTTGACTATGGTATTGAATTTTTTTTCCAATACTATATATATATTTATTTATCACATTTGTGGTACTTTTATAGTTTTACTACATTTGTGAGTATTTTTATTGTTGTTATGATACTCCAAAAATCATTAAAAAAAAAATAGTTAACACAACAACAATAAAAATATCTATAAATGGGATAAATCACCTGTAAAAATAATAATCTTTTTATATTTAAAAAAAGTGGTAAAAATAATTACCACAAATATGATAAAAATATCCACAAAAATAATAAATTAACTATAAAAATGATAAGTTTTTTGATTATAAAATGACTTATAAAAATTACAAAAATAACATTTGAAGTAATAAATTTTAGAAATAATAAACTAAAATTTGGTCAATATAGCATTACTGAAATTTTTATAGAGGCCAACTAGTTTCTACCAAATTTAGGTTTAGAAATATTTTTGAAAAGTCAATCATCACAAGTCAATATTAGCATACACATATCTTTGAAAAGTTAGTCACCATGATGGCGATAACGCATTTTTATAAATGATGGGCTGGGATTCCGTTAGGTTATTATGATGATGCAATAATATTCAGAACTTTGAAAATTAAGACTACAGAGTTATAGTGGTTCACCAGTTTGGGAGTTCGGCTAGTCCACTCTGAAATGGAGGCTCTTGCTCCTTTTGTTTTATTCACAGTGATTACAAGATTGCTATGGCTTCTTTGTGCTACTAGGGTTCCCCACTTTGTTAGGAGGTGTTACATTGCATTTATAGGGTCATTCCCTACTATGTGGGATCTTGGCTGAGATTCTTGCCCTTACTTTGTGGGATTCTCCCTAATTTTAGGAAAAGATCTTGGTTGGGTGAGATTAGGTACCTCGATTATAGCTTCCTAACGCTTTAAGAACCTCTTGTGATTATCCAACTGTTGCCTTGGTTGTCATTACCATTGCTTATCTCGAGGGGACTTCTAGTTCTACTTTTCCGAGCTTTACTTACCTAATCTGACCTCCTGAGCTGGCACTTGGGATTTATTTTGAGGTATCATCAGTTGCCCCCCTAGCCCTTGGCCCAAGCGAGCTTAGGCATGGGCTAAGTTGCTTTCACCTTGGACCAGACCTGCGCCTAGCTGACCTTAGTCTGCACGTGAGATGCACGTGGGAGGGACTTTTTGACAGTTACAGCAATCACGGCTCCCTTGGTTACCACGCACGCCTCATCCCATGTCTTTCAAGCCTTAAATGCTCAACGGCTAAAAGAAAATCACACAAAATCACCGTTTATCTTCTACATTGTTCACCTTCATCTCCGGCTCTTTCTCTCTGCGACTTCTGGGCTTTCCTCCACGCGATTCTCTTATTCTTTGCTCAAGACTGTGCTTTCTGAGTTCAACTTGAAGTCCTGCTTTGCTTTTCTCCTCCAATTTTATCCTTTGGTTGTTGTTTACTGTTCTTTTTCCTGTTTAGGTACGCTTCGTTATGCCCCTTTCTCTTTCTCTTGCCTTTCCTCACTCTGGATCCCTTGTCTTCGAGGTGGCCATTATTTTTTTGGGTTTTTCGATTCTTTTTCTTTTGGAATCGCGATCGTTTTCTATCTCCTCTTCCCTGTTTTGTGGATTGGAACTCCACTGTGCGAATTCTTACTGTTGGGAGGTACAATGCTGACCCAAAGATTATCAGGGGGTGTTTAGTTAGTATTCCTTTTTTTTTTTATCATTCTTTTGACTTGCCTTTCTCCTTGTCAATCATGTCTGCCTCCTCTGGAGCAACTCCTTCCTCAGTTTTTCTCTTAGGCGATAGGTCTGCCAAAAGAAATTCTGATTTAGGGGATGTAGGTGACAAGAATGAAAACTTCCCCGGTGTTGAGGCTATCGATACCGAGGTGGACTCCAAGGAACTCCCCTAATCTTCCTCTCATGTACCTCCTAGTGCTGACAAGGGTAAGGGCAAGGTGAGTGAGGTTGGGATTCCTGATAGTGCAGCGGGTATGGGGGCTGCCTTCAGGCATGCTGAGCTCGTGGGTCCCAGTGGGGTGGATCCTATTCTCATGGAAGCTCTTAGTGCTCATTTTGGCTTTTTTCTTGGTGTTCAGCCCTGATGTCCGGATAAACTCACCCCATACGTTGCCCAAGTGCACAAAAGAGTTTGTTTCTTTGTGGCCGCTTTCGAGAATGACCTTCGTTTTCCAATGCACCCCTTCATAAAAAATGTTCTGCAGCACCTCAATGTTTGCCCTGCTCAGCTTTCTCCCAACTTCTGGGGTGTTTTAGTGGGTTTTTTAGTTTTCTTTAAAAAGCATGGGCTTGGGACTCCCATCATTTCCCTGCTTAAAGACCTCTTCAATGTTAAGCTTACCTCAACTAAGGACTTTCTATATATTTCTAAGGGGACCTCATCTAAGCAGATCATCACACACCTCCCGAGTTCTCATAAAGGCTGGAAAAATAATTTCTTTTTCATTGGGGGTGTCAATTGGGAATACAACCCTACTGATAAAACAAACATTCTTGGGATTCCCAAAGTCTGGACAGCCCCAGATAACTTAGGTGAGTTCTTGCCTGACTGAACTGCAGTATGAAGATTTATAAGTTATTTTCCTGACCTCTGCATCTTTGGTGTTGCCTCTTTTTTTATTATTATTTTTTTGTAGGCATTCGACCTGAACTCAGCACCGAGGACGAACGGGTGAAGCTGAAGTTGGCTAAGTGTAATCCATAGAGGTACTCTTAGCTCATTAAGCCCTGGGTATTAGGAAGGCAGGGATTCGGTCTTCTTGAGACAATGATAGAAGCTCCAACCCCACTTTCCTTTATCCGACCTGAGGACGTAGAAGGTAATATGTTCTTTCCCTTATTTGGTTTCATTGTTTTCCTCCCTTTCTTTTTCCTTTTGACTAACTAGCTCAAGTCAAATCTCTTAGGTTCTTCTACAATGAAGCCTACCCCTGAGATGCTCCAAGTAAGATAGAGCTATTGAAGAAGAAAAATAAGGGTGGTACCAAGCGCAAGGCTGAGGACAGTTCTGGTGGTAGTCCAGTTACTCGAGCTAAGGTTCAGAAAATGGGTACTTTCTCTGCCTCTGCCTCTATCTAGAAGGCCCCACCATCCCCACTGCATGCCTCACCGACCTCAGGACTTCCTTTCCCACAAGGGACCCGACCTGCCACTGAAGATGCTCCTAGGCGAGACCAGACCTCCCTTTTTGCATCTAAAGTTGAAAGGATCTTGGATACTGCTCGCATTTTTCCTGGTTGTGCTTCTTTTGCATCAACCAAGGAGATCTCCCAACCTCTCATGACAGGTAAAGGGGTCTTCTTGAAGTTTGAGAATTCTCTTATTACTGATGTGAAACATGTTGCAGAGGTCATTGCCTCCATTATCCCAGAGTCTGACATTGATGCAACCACTTCTATACCCCTGGGAACCTATATTTTCACTGCATTGTATGACTGTACCTCGGTGAGATTCTAATTTGTCGAATTCTCCTTTTTTTTTGGGATGTTTTGCGCTCTTCCCTTTGCACTAATCTTTCATGCTTGTCTTCAGACTGCCATTCAAATAAGCAGCTTGTTAAAGCGAATCCAAGCCCTGGAGGGGTCGACCAATACTTCCCAAGCTTTTGAGCTGAAGTGTGCCAATTTGGCTTTCGAGAATAATGACTTTAAGGTCCAGGTAAAGGAATTGCAAGAACAAGTTGAGCAATAGTCTTCCCTTGCCAAATCCAGACAAGAGGAGCTCAGCAAGACTATGGAAGAACTCTGGTCAAAAATTGATGACTGAATCAAGGAGAGCCAAAAGTCCCTTGATGCTCTAGCTTCCTTCAGGAACGTGAAGAGGGAGTACGAGGTGCTAGCAGAGACCACTGATGTTGTCAAGGAGAAGTTAGAGGCTGTCAAGGCGGCGCTGAAGATGCGAGAAACTACCATTCGAAAAAAGGATGAGCTGATTGCCCGGCTAGAGGATGGCGTTCTCACCAGGTGGGCAAAATGGTGGATTGCTTTCCAGGGTATAGCTGAAAGGACTTACCCTGAACTGAACTTTGACTTTTCAATTCCTCCTGAGGAAGAGGCCGAGGGGTCTGATGAAGAAGGGGAAGATGCTCCTGCTCCTCCTGTTTCTGAAGATGTGTCCAAAGACTTTGAAGGGCTCATCCCTCTAGTTGGGACTTTAGCTCAAGATGCTTCTGCCTCTTTAGACACCTCTATTCCCATGGCTGTCGAGCTTTCTACAGCTTCTTCTATCCCTGTTGAGCTGGCCGTTGGTGCTTCGTCCGAAGCTGAGGTCCCTGCCTCCTTGCCTACTCTTGGCCCTCTTGAGACTTCAACTGCTTCATTGTCAGGAAGGTCGTCTGTTGAGCTAGGGAGCCCTTCTTCAGTTCCTTCTGCTGAGACTTCAGCTACTGCACTGCTAGGCACTTCGCCTACTCTTCCTTCAAAAACTTAAGATGTTGGGATGTAGAGAAATTTTTGTTTGTAGCTTTGGGCTAATTGTCTCAGAATTTTAACATTTTGAAACGGAATTTGAAACGAAAATATCAGAATTGTAACATTTTGTGATAGCTCTCATTTCCATTTGCTTTCCAATTTGTTGCTTTATTCTACCACCTATCAAATATGATATTCTTCAATTCTTCCCCCTTGCTTCAGGGGGTCATTCAAATCTCCTTGAAGCAGACAGGTCAGGAATACCTGTTGATGCACCTAGCTGAGCTTCCAGCTTCTCAACCTGCTTCTGCCCGAACTCCAGCAACTGACCTCCAGAGCTCTGGCCTTACTTCATCCTCAAAGTTAGGATATGAAGCAAATTTTTTTTTTTTTAACTTATCAACTCATGGTTGTAACAATTTTAGATCAAAATGCAACTATGTAACTTCGACTACGTAATTCCCCTTAGATTAGAATGTAATCTTCTCAACTATTATCAAGTGTAACCTTCTCAATTCTCTCTCTTTCCCCTCTTTGCTTCAAATAGGTCATTCAGACCTTTTGGAGCAAATGGTTAGGAAGTTTGCATGGTCAGCCAAGTGTACACAACGGGGGTCTAACTTTTTGTTTTTCGAATATAAGACAATGAGTACCTGAAGTTTTACCCTTAAGGGGGCTCCTATATGCTGACCTGCACAGCTGATCTTGACAGATAAACGGGATCTTGGATCAATTTGTCACCTTGGTATGGCAGATCCAGAGGTCAGGATTTATTATGTTGGATAGAAGTAGACCTTTCCCTCTTGTCTCAGGGTAAGGGTTCATCATTTCCATGCGCAGCAGACTGGCTAGGTGCTGACTTATTGTCAGGGCTACATAACCACCGAGCTCTACACAGCTCAGGGTGAGGGTTCATCCTTTTGGCAAGCCTTAGTTGGTCAGGTTCTTTTCCTTGTTTACGAGTTCAGGCGTTTTGATTAAGCAAGATGGAGAGCATGCTACCATGTTCTGTCCTTTGGTGTCGACGTTCTGAGCTTTGGGTTGGTCATGGCCCCTTGGCAAGGCAACAACCTGGAAGAGCATGCCTAGATGCAGCTGCTTGGGTGCATTGATTTCCTTATTTCTAACTTGGTGAGCTCCCGACGTGCAAGGCTTTGTTTTGACCTTTTTTTTTTTTTTTTTATGTTCAGGACTCCTCTTTGGAGGCCTGCTTATTTTATCCTGGGGTGTCATTGGTGTCTGCTTTCGATGCATAGTCTTCCTAACAAAAAGGTTCATGCTTCCTTAATTTAGAAACCTAGAGACCCACCGACTTAAGATTTCGTGTAATTAACAACTTCCTAAAAATCTAGGGTCTTCAAAGGATTTCTATAAGTACTGGCTATCACTACCCTTTGGGTATCCCTTTGTTATTCTTGAGGGCTTAACGCCTTCTATTTCTTTCTCTTCTCTTTTTCGCTTGAATCCACTATGCCTGTCCCTTTTTCTGCTCTGTTTCAAGAGCAAACCTCCTTTGGGGTTGAGTGAATATGGCATACTCGCTACTTTGTTTCCTCAATGGTGACATCCTCTAATTTAGAGAGGATAAGGAAGAAATTTTTTCTTGATTTGGAGTTACCTCTACGTGCTCCAAGCTCCGATGAACCCTGTAATTATCTTCCTCTTTGGGAGACGTGCTTCTATAAAGCGAATTTGGAGTTAGGTATATGCCTTCCCATTCACCCTTCTATTGGATTTATTTTGGCCTACATCGGCTTGTGTCCCTCTCGTCTTTCACCCATGGGATGGGCTATCATGACCAGTTTCTTCCTCTTCTGGCGTCTGCGAGGTAATGGCGAGTTTTCCTACAGTTGCAGAATTTCTTTACTATTTTGACCTTAAGGAGGATGAAATTTCATACTTCGTCTACTTTCGGTGCAGAAACTTCAGGCTACGTTGCTTAGTGTTTGATCTCCTCTCTCCTCCTTCCGGATGGGCCCAGCGCTTCTTTTTTGGTTCTAGTGACTCGTGGAGGTCTTTCGAGGTGGGCACTAGGGAGTGTAGAGTTTCTCGGTCCTAGAAGAGCTATTCTTACCCAGGTGAGAGTAATGAGGGTCTCTCTCTTGGGATCAAATTTTTATGATGCTATTTGCTTATCTTTTTATTTTTTAGTGTGAAAAGTGTTCCTAACCTGAACTTGCTTGAATTGATGAGGATAGAGCTAATGACCCAAGCTAAGCCCATGTCCTTTTCTGAGCTCATGACATCAGACAATCTGTTCTTGTTTAGTGCTGCTGCGGTTGAATGAGACTTTCCTTTTTTTCTTGAACCTGATTCTTTTTCTTCAGAGTCTGATAAAAGCGAAGACACTGGAGCTCCTTCGAAGAGGCGTAAGAGGGATGGATCTTCCTCCCCTACATCTAACTCTGGCCTGGGGGAAGTTCTGTTTTCCTCGGCTGGGCAAAAATTGATGGAACTACTGTCAGCGACTAAGAAGGAGAAGGATGAGCTGAAGGAGGAGAACCTGCGTTTGAAAAAGAGGATAACCGAATTGCAGAGACGACTAGGAATTTTGCTTTGATTGTTTTTGAAACCTTGATTCTCCCTTTCCATGTTTGTCGCTTCTTATACACAATTTGTGGCTTTAAGAATCTGGTAGCTGATCTTTCCATGTTGTTTCCTGGCTTATGGACTAAAGACCCCCCATTTTTCCTTTCTTGTGATGGATAGAAGCTGTGAAGCTTTCCTTCTAGTCTACGTGTTGTAGGTCTTGCTTTTAGTTCTTCTAGATCGGGAAGCGCATTCTGAGCTGCTGTGTTTGCTTTAGGGACAGAAGAACTCGTCTTGAGCTACTGAGCTATTTTTATGGACTGATAAGTTCAACGTGAGTTCTAAGACTCTTGTTATGAACTAATGAGTTCATCGTGAGCTCCAGGGCTCTTTTTATAAACTAATGAGTTCATCGTGAGCTCTAAAGCTCTTATTACGGACTAATGAGTTCGTCGTGAGCTCCAGGGCTCTTTTTATGAACTAACGAGCTCATCGTGAACTCTAAGACTATTATTACAGACTAATAAATTCTTCGTGAGCTCCTAGACTCTTTTTATGAACTAATGAGTTCATCGTGAGCTCTAAAGCCTTTTTTTATTAACTAATGAGTTCATCGTGAGCTCTAAAGCTCTTTTTACAAATTGATGAGCTCGTCGTGAGCTCTAAGGCTCTTTTTATGAACTAATGAGTTCTTACTGAGCTCTAAAGCTCCCTTTTTTTGTGTGTGTACTCATAAGCATAAATGAATCACAGACTTGCTATTTTTTTAACAATAGTTCATAATACAAGATAAACTTACTGAAAAAATTTCTTAAGATGTTCTGCATTCCACGAATGGGACAGGACTTTCCCTTTTTCTGTCTGTAACTCATAATTTCTCAGTCTAATTACTCGAGAGACTATGTATGGACCTTCCTAGTTAGGCCCCAGTTTTCCATTGTAAATCCCCACATGTCTATACTATCAACAATCATCCTATTAGCTTCGTTCTACTTTTAACGTCTTTATTTACATCCTAAATCAAACTATAAGAATAATAAGTATAAATGGCTAAATAATGATAGAGAAAAAAAAAATATGACATTTGCATTCTCATCAACGAGCTAACTTAGAGGAATTGAAGAAAGATTTTTTTTTTCTAAATATACTAGTTCTACATTATGTTGTCATGGATGATTCTAGGAGACGGAGGGTAATTTGGTTTTGATTAATGAATGATGCTAGACATGGTTCTTTATGAAAGTCATCCTACCTATATTGGAGATGGGTACGAGATAGGATTTGTGACAAAAAACACCCAAACTCGAGTTAGACAAGTATAAAAGAAATCAAGCAGTCTGGCAGACTACCTTTCACTAATTTGATCATAACTCTTTGTTGGAAAGTCCAAATTGCGCACCGTTATTTTTGTTAGAACCCTAACTCGTATATCTTTCCAACCATATAGGTCACACATACTAGAAATACCTGAGTCAAATCAGTTTATTCTCTGAAATTGACCAAAAATCTGTACTATGGTGTTCCTTGGATAATAAAGTGTAGTACTTTCTTCTTAGACTTTGAAGGTGTAAACCCCCACATGTTTATATTAATATAGTAATTTATTTGTTTAGTGATTTGTATATATTTAATGACGTAAGAATAAACCATATATATTGAAACCATAAGAATTTGGGATAGCCGTTAGCACATATGGCAGTTCGGAGGAATAATATAGTAATTTTAATATTTCGAGTGTAAATTTATTTTAATTTTGAAATAAATCATAAAAATAAATATTTTTAGGTTAAAATAACATTAAAAATAAATTCGGAACGTCAAAAACCTTAGAGTAGTCATATGGATCAAATTGGAGATTTTTAGTGGCAAAATCATAATTTTGGAGAAAACCCAAATTGCAGCATGTGAACAATAACCCGTTGGGACTGCTGTGTTTAAAACACAGATTTCAGCCCATTTGCCTCTATTTCTTTCACTCCACTCTCACCCCAAACCTCTTAGCACCTTAGGAGAAGATAGAGGAAATGAGGAAAGGGAGAAAGGAGGTCTCTTGAGCTTGGGTTTTGGTTTGGAACTTTGATTCAAGGTAGGGGAATTCTTCCTATTTTCTTACATTGAGGTTAGGGTTAGTTTATATGTATTCTTTTGGCTTAAAAATCTTAATTACTTGTTATTATATACTTGACTCTTGGTATTCTTGCATTTATTGTCATGTTTTAAACATTTTGGTGGTTGGGTAACCATTAAAACTCATTTACTTGCTTCAAAACCTAGTTTTCAAGAAAAATAGGGTTTTCCCTTAATTTCTCCATTATTGTTGATTCTGAAAACTCTAGTGCTTTGTGTTGAGTAATGAAATAATATTTATGATGATCTCATGCTTTTCTTTTATAATGTTCTATTGGGATTATTTGATTCTCTTGGGATTTGAGAAATACCCATGTGATTGGGGGTTTATGGAAGTATTTGTATTTGAGAAAATAGTTGGTATTGTATCTCTTGTGTGGTTGTGGGGATAAACATGGGTTACTATTGATCGGGTATCATGGAGTGGGTAGACGACTTCTTACTCCATGTGGGTTGAACTATTCCTACCACTCGTAATGGGGTTTGGTGTCTTGCGAAGGCTAAACCATTATCACTCACGGGGTATCGTGGAAAAAGAGAATTGTGTGGTTTGTACGTGGGTCATGATATTTTCGATGGTGACCATGTGAAATCTTACTTCATACCTGAGATACGAATACAGAAAAAGAGTTATTATTTATTGTACCATAAATGGTTTCTACAAGAATCTTGGAAAGTATGAGATTCCGCAGGAACTTGGGAGAAACGATTTATGGTGGAATGGACTAGTTGTTGGATATTTGTTTCATTTATGTCTTAAATTATTGTGGTACTTAAACTTGAGATCTGTTTAAATGTCTTGATTTTTATTTTCAAAGTTATATATGTTATTTGTGAAATGAGACCGACCTGCTTTATATTTATTTTTTTAAACCTTGTTTGAGTTGGGAGGATTTTGCTACAGAGCTTCGTGCTCATCTCCTACCGTTAAATATTTTTCAGATTTGGTGCTAGAGGAGGACCTCGGAGCTGACGAGCCGGGGCATGGGGAGGCCCCACCCGAGGAGATTCTAGATCCCGAGGTGGACATCCAGGGCTATAGTTATTTTTGTACTAGATTAAGAAATCTTATTTACGATCATAAATAGTCTAGTATTTTGTTTATTCCGTTGCTAAAGTTGAGTGTAATTCTTTTGGGATGTAACTATCATAACTTGGCTTGTTCTTTTTGGTTTGAAATTGTGGATAGTACATATGATGAATAAAATATTTTTATTTGATGGTTAAATGGACCCGGTGTGGTCAATGTAGTATAAATGCACATGTTGAGTTTTTTGGTAGAGCTCCCCGTACAAAGGAGACTCTGCCCGAATTTTGTTAAATTAAGAATGTTTGTAAATCATGGATTTATTTAGTTGCTCTCATGATATGAATGGTTTTAAATGGTAATGCTGTCCAGGGTGGTTTTTGGGGCATTACACCCATGAGTGGGATCCTTTCTTGCCAGCAAAAACTTCCTCAGCACAGATTTCTGACCTTGAAACTCCTATGCTTGACCTTCCTATCGTAGTACCTAGCTGTTTTCCTTTGATAGTTTTGTATGTTGTTGAGTGCTGCCTCCCTCTTTTCTTCCAACAGATCCAAACTTAGCAGAAGGGAATTATCATTATTTTCCTCGTTTGCTAATTCTGTTCATAGTGAAGGGAGCCCAACTTCGACAGACACCACAGCCTCATAACCGAAAGTCAAAGCAAATGGAGTCTCTTGTGTTGCCGACCTAGTGGTTGTCCTATAAGCCCATAGTACTTCTGGGAGGTGTTCTACCCATTTGCCCTTCAGATTTTCTAGCTTGGTCTTCAAGGTGGACTTTATAGTCCTGATGGTGACTTTTGCTTGTCCATTAGACTAAGGATGAGTTCGGGCAGAAAAGTAATTCCTTATTCCGAGCTCGGCACAAAATTTTTTGAACTTTGGGTTGTCAAACTGCTTGTCATTATCCAACACAATTGCTCTGGGGATCCAAATCGACAAATTATGAATTTTCAAGTAAAATTCTGAACCTTTTGTTCTGTAATGGTTGCTAAGGGCTTTACCTTTGCCCACTTGGTGAAGTAATCCACCCCTATAATGGTGAACTTGCATTGTCCTACACCAGTGGGAAAAGACCCTAGTATATCTAGACCCCATTATTGGAATGGCCAAGGGCTTACTACGGAGGTCAGAAATTCTGATGGGCCGTGCGGGATGTTAGCGTGTATTTGGCAAGCCTTGCATCTCCTGATCAGGTCTGTTGCATCCTTGAGCAACGTGGGCCAGTAATACCCCTGCCTTAATGTCTTTTCTGCCAAAGTCCAAGCTTTAGGAATGTCAGTGGACCGAAGCGGGGGCGGGGAGTGTAGTCTTCATCCCCGTACCCGCTTAAAAAAACTCTGTCCATCCCCGTTAACGGGTATAATTTTCATTCTCATCCCCGTCCACGGATAAATTTTTAATCTTCGTCCCCGTCCCCGCTTCCCCATACCCGCTTAAGCTCAAGTCCAAGCCCAAGTAACATAATCCAAAATTCTAAATAAATCTAATATTTTAAATAATTCAACAACATTCTAAATAATCTAGATTATATAATGTAAAAGCCAAAATAATATAGTATTATGTTTAAAGTGTCATTGGATCACAAAAAGAGAAACATAACTATTAGAGAAAAATGAAGAAAAGAAAAATAAAATTGAACTAAGAAAACGATAGCACTACACTTGAAGTTTCCTAGAAAAATTTTTATTATTACAATCCATATTACAGCCATAAAGTGTTAAAAGATGAAAATTTAAAATTTCACTAGTTCAATAATTCTCCCAATTTTTTAATTCACTCTAGCAGAGAAACTTATCAACCTCCATTCACAAATATTTCAATCCACAATGAAATGAAACTCTCTCTTATCTTTTTTTAGAGCATGGTCAATCCAAACTCCTAACAGTTTCAATCAGTGAACACAAATAGAAAAAAGAATAATCAGGAAAAAAGTTGATAAGATTACCACATAACAATGTCACTTGTTAGTTTGATTACCATATTTCTAGATTAGTAGTTACAGTAAATATGTTTAGTTAAAGCTTGTGAGTATGTATATATATATATATATATATATATATATATAATGGGTAGCGGGGGTGGGGAGGGGAGGGGAGGAGAGGGGTGGGGGCGGGGCGGGGGAAAGGGTAAGTCCATCCCCGCCTTCATCTTTGTATGGATTTATACGGGTATTTTCATATACGTCCACCGTCCAATACGTATAGTTCATCCCTGGTCCAAACGGGACGGGTTTGGACGAATATCCATTTTTTTTCAGTCCACTGTCATCCCTACCGAGCTCCAATGTAATTGCCACAGACTCCTTCGTGAATTTTCCTAAGTATATAATCATCATCCTCGTTCCCCACACATTTGAGGAGTGGCGCTGAAAAACCTTGCTTGTACAAGTTTTCCTGTAAAATAGAAAATCTAGTTGACCTGGTTCTCAACTTTGCTGCTTCCTTGGGGTCTTCTGGTAAGGTCCCGTTCTAGAGATACTCCATGATGGGGTCCATCCAGCTTGTTGGACTCTGCATAAGAAAAACTTCTTCATTCTCAATACACATAGAGGGTTCTACTAGGAGTTCCACCAGAATTAACCTGCCCAGATTCTCTTGTGAAGCTGTTGCCAACCTTGTCAGGATGTCTGCCCTCGAGTTTTCAGCCCTGGGAACATGCCGGATCTTCACTTGTACAAATATTTTAATCAGTTCTTGAACTTTTCTAAGATAAAGGGTCATCTTCTCACCCTTAACCTCGTAAGCACTCTCTATCTGTTCCAACACGAGTTGTGAGTCACTGTAGATCTCCAGTTTCTCGGCTTCCACTGAATGAGCTAAGCTGAGCCCTGCTATCACTGCCTCATACTCGACTTCGTTGTTTGAAGCTTTGAATCTAAATCTCAGTGCGTATTCAACATCTATCTCATCGGGGAAAGTCAAAATCAAACTAGCTCCACTGCCATGAACATTGGCAGCTCTATCTACTAAAAGTTTCCACGTGAGGAGGTCAAGTACTAACTGCATCCCAGTTGTGAATTCTGCAATGAAATCTGTCAATATTTTTTCCTTAATGGTTGTCCTTGGCTTGTACCTGATGTCAAACTCACTAAGTTCAACGCCCTATTTAACTAGTCTCCCTGAATATTCTGGCTTGTGCAGTACCTATTTCATAGGTTGATCTGTTGGGACTTCAATAGTGTGAGCCTAGAAGTAGGGTCTAAGTCTCCTGGCGGTTGTCACTAAGGCTAAAACGATTTTTTACATTTTAAGATATCTTTCTTCTGCCCCCCTCAGAGCTCTACTGCAGTAATAAACTGGTTGCTAAGCTATGTCCTTCTCTCTTACTAGCGCTGCGTTGGTTGAGAACTCTGAGACAGCTAGGTAAAGGGTAAATATTTCTCCTTCTAATGGACTTACCAGGACAGGTGGAGAGCTCAAGTATTCTTTCAATGCTTTAAAAGCCTCTTTACACCGAGCATACCATTGAAAGACTTTCTTTAAGACTTGAAAGAAGGGCTGACATTTGTCGCTTGATCTAGAAACGAAGCGACTCAGGGCAACTATTCTCCTGGTTAAATATTGTATTTCCCTTTTGTTGGAGAGAGGCTACATATCCAACACTGCTTCTACCTTTTCTGGGTTAGCCTTTATCCCTCTGTTATTAACTATGAAGCCCAAAATTTTTCCTGCTGACACCTCAAAGGCACACTTAACTGGTTTGAGCTTCATCTTGTATTCTCTCAGGACCTGAAACGACTCTGCTAGGTGTCCAATGTGGAGCTTTGTCTTCAGTGACTTGACCAACATGTCGTCAATATAGACCTCCATAGAGATCCCAATCTGTTTTTGAAACATCTTATTCACCAGGCACTGGTAAGTGGCTCTTGCAATTTTTAATCTGAAGGGCATAACTTGATAGCAGTATGTCCCTTGCTCAGTTATGAATGAGGTATTCTCTTGGTCACTAGAATCTATCTTGATTTGATTGTACCTAGAGAAGGTATCCATGAAGCTGAGGAGCTCATGTTCCGCAATGGCATCTACAATCAAATCTATCAAGAGTAGAGGAAAATTATCTTTTGGGCAAGCACGGTTGAGGTCTGTGAAGTCAATGCAAAGGCGTCATTTGTTGTTTGTCTTCTTGACTAAGACTACATTGGCTAGCCAGACTGGGTAATCCACTTCTCGAATGACTTTCACATGAAGGAGCTTGCTGACCTCTTCGTTGATAGCTTTCTGATGCTTCGGGGTGAAGCTCCTCTTCTTCTACTTAACGGGCTAACAGGCTGGATTCACGCTGAGCTTGTGAGTGACGACAGAAGGATCAATCCCTTTCATGTCCTCTTGCTTCCATGCAAAAACTACCTTATTTCTTTTTAGGAATTGGATGAGGAGATCCTTGATCTCCTTGCTCATCTTGGATCCAACGTAAACAAGATGCTTTGGCTCCTCAACAATTTGAATAGGTTTCAGCTCTTCTGATGGTGTTAGCCTGGTCTTGAGTTCATCCCTCATGTCAAGCTCATCCAATTGGATGCTCTCAACCTCCTTATTTCTCATAGATGTCATGTAGCATTCCTGTGCTACGTGCTGGTCTCTTCGGACCACTCCAACTCTATTTTCTATTGGAAACTTCACTACAAGGTGATAGACAGATGGAATAGCCCTTATAGAATTGAGTGAGGATCTTTCAAGAAGCATATTATATGCTGAAAGTGCATCAACCACTAGAAATTTTACAGTGTTGTAGCCTGACAGGGTGGGTCACCTAAGGTCAAGATTAGTTGGATTGACCCCAGGGACAACACCTTTTCTCCTGAGAATCTCAATAGGTGGGCACTTACTGGTTCAAGCTTTTCCATTCCTATATCCATTTTGTCAAAAGCAGAAGCAAAAATGATGTCTGCCTAGCTGTCATTGTCAATCAAAACATGTGGACAGTCCTATTGGCCACCACAGCTCTTACCACCAAAGGGTCATCGTGGGGATGTTGGCAGCCCTCCAGATTTGAATCTGAGAAAATGATAGCCGTGTCTAAGCGTGGAGACTTGGACACGGTATATACTTCGGGAGCTTCTGTGGCTCTGATTTTTTGCAAATGGGCCTTTCTGGCTGAGCTGGACCTTCCTCCTCCAGCAAATCCTCCTGATATCACTCTGATCTCCCCCCAGGTTATTGGTGTGGCTCTGGTACTTAACGCTGAGGGGGTGGAGGTGGGAGAGCTCGATTTTGATTATCATTGGTCACATAGCGTCGTAGTTGTCCTCGCTGGATTAGAAATTCTATTTTCTTCTTCAATTGGATACAGTCGTCGGTGTGATGACCATGGTCTCTGTGGAAGTCACAATACTCCGTAGGATCCCTTTTTGTCGAGTATGCTTTCACCTGGGGTGGCCACCTTAAGAACTTTTCATGTTGCACCTCATACAGTATCAGAGACACTATAGCAGTCAGAGGGGTGTGCTGCCAGGGTGCATACCTCGGTTGTAGCTCTAGTTGTGGAGGGCCGAGGCGATCCCTGACATTTTCTCTTCTCTTCAGAGAATGCTTTCTATCCCTTCTTGGAGACCTGCCTCGTTCTCTTTCCTTTTTGGGACTTCGTTCTCTCTTCTTTTCTTCCTTCCCTTTCTCCTTTCTCGACGAAGAGCTCTCGACCTTGGAGAGGAGCGCTTCCTCACCATTTATGTACTTTTCTGCTTTGGCAAGCACCTCCGCCATACTAGCTTGGGGATTCTTTGAGATGAAAAATATCAAATCTTTTGACTGAACTCCCAGACCTGGTATGAAGGCTGTAATAGTAAATTTTTCGTCTGGGACATCCACCTTCAAGGATTCTAAGTTGAACCGTTGGACATAAGATCGTAGATTCTCATCAGTTCCCTATTTCACATTTAACAAATGGTAGCTCGATTTTCTATGGGTTCGAGCTACGATGAAATGGGACACAAACGAGATTGACAACTCTTTAAAAGAGGAAATTGAGGCTGGGGGGAGTCTATTGAACCATACTAAGGTTGAGCCCTTCAAGGTGATAGCAAAGCCCTACATCTCACTAGATCTTGATATCCATGCAACTCCATTTGATTTTTGTAGGTATTGAGGTGGTCCACGGGATCCTTCGTCCCATCGAAAGCATTCATCTTGCGACATTCTGAATTTATGTGGGAGAGGAAAGTGCAGCACCCCAACAGTGAATGAGGATTCAGTTTGCTGCACCAAGGCATCCATAGTAACTGGGGCCTTGCTCTTCACTGCCTCCTTCATCTAGCTGAGTTCTTGCTAGATGTCTTTGAAACATTGCTCCCAGTGATGTTCTCTTCTTTCCTGTTGATAAGGGAAGAAGTCGCTCCTCTCCCATTTCTTATACTGACTTTGCACTTTCTCATTGTGACCATTCCTAGGGGGTAGACGAGGTTCTTGCCCCAAGGTCTAGCTATTCTCTCCCACCTCATTAACTTCTCTAAGGGATTCGAGATGTGGTTGCTCCCTTGGTGGTGGATTATTCTTGCCTCCTTGGGCCGGTCGCGCCTCTTGTGGGCGTTATAGGAGCTTTAAGAGCTCTTCGTTCTGTTTTATCAGACGTTCATTGGCAAGACGAAGAGTCTCCATCTCATTATTCATGGGAAGGCCCCCTATGGGGGGGATTTGCTTCTTGCGCATTTTTGGGTTCTCTGTTATTTGCGACTTCCTATTGATCTTGCATCCGTAGAGGATTGGTCTGACTTCAGCTCATGTTTCGCGTTGATACCATCACTCACTGAAAAATCAATTTTATTTGTAACAAGAACAGTCGTTCCCACAGACGGCGTCAAACTGATGGCGTTAACGCACTTTTATAAAAGATGGGCTGGGATTCCGTTAGGTTGCTATGATGATGCAATAATATCCAAGGCTTTGGAAGTTAAGACTACAGAATTATAGTGGTTCATCAACTCGAAAGCTCGGCTAGTCCACTCTGAAATGGAGGCTCTTGCTCCTTTTGTTTCATTCCCGGTAATTACAAGGTTGTTATGGCTTCTTTGTGCTACTAGGGTTCCTCCCTCTATTAGGAGGTGTTACATTGTATTTATAAGGTCATTCCCTGCTAAGTGGGATCCTGACCGAGATTCTTACCCTTACTTCGTGAGATTCTCCCTAACTTTAGGAGAAGATCTTGGTTGAGTGAGATTAGATGTCTTGATTATAGTTTTTTAACACTTTAAAAACCTCTCGTGATTATCCAGCTATTGTCTTGATTGTCATTATCATTACTTATCTTAAGGGACCTCCAGTTCTACTCTTCAAGTTCCGCTTACCTAATCTAACCTCCGGAATTGGTACTGAAAATTTATTTTAAGGTATCATGACGTCACAAGTCACGAGTCAAAAGTCAATATTAGCATACACATCCATCGAGGGGAATACAAATCAAACGTACGGCGGCCGCCCAAACCACCAATAACTAGTTAAAGCCGCCTGCGACAGAAAGTAAGAACTCCCCGACTTATGAGCAAGAAAAATGGAAGTAGCCAAGCACCAAAAGCATTTTGTCTTAGTGCATGGTGCATGCCATGGAGCTTGGAGCTGGTACAAGATCAAGCCCCGCCTCGAATCCTCTGGTCATCGAGTCACGGCCCTTGACATGTCAGCCTCCGGCGTTAACCCGAAGAAACTAGATGAACTACACACCTTTTACGACTATACTCTGCCGTTGATTGAATTCATGGCCTCGGTTCCTCCAAACGAGAAGGTGATACTAGTTGGGCACAGCCTTGGTGGCTTGAACTTGGCTCTTGCCATGGACAAGTACCCTGAGAAGATCTCTGTTGCTGTCTTTCTCGCAGCCTTCATGCCTGATTCCACACACACCCCATCCTACGTTTTAGATCAGGTACGTACCCTTCGTATTGAAGGCTCTTAAGAATTCGATGACAGGACGAAAATTTATATTTGAGTACCCTTTTTTCATTAAAATTTACGATTAAATCATACTGAAAACTTTTTCTTGATACCGACCATGATTGTTATCCACTGAATATTAAAAAGTATTAAAAAGTTTCTGTAACAGATCATATGTGGGTTGTGGTTCAATGTTAATTTCTTGTTTAGTATTTTTGATGTTTTTCTTCGTCAAATGCATACCCAGCTAAGACTTTCTCCGCAGATTGTAACCTTAAAAAGGATTCTTATTAGAATCTAAAAATTTAATCCAATTTGTTGACTTAATAAACATAATTTAATAGAATTATTATGACGTTGTTGTTGTGATTGTAATTTTTAAATTTTTTTTATCAGAATTTCATCATTTGATACATTATTATATCATAAAATTATATTAATTTTTTATGTTTCAATAATATTATTCAATAAATAATGAAACTTTTAAAAAAACAAATGAGCAAAGATAAAAATTCTTTTTAAGAGATGGAGATAAAAGTTAGACTGATATAGCAAGTATCTATGGACCGCCCACAATTTTGAATCCCTTCTCCTCTTTCTTTCCCAAACACTAAATATTAGCCATACCGCAGGCAAATCCCATACAATTTTGCTTTCGTCCATTGTTTTTACTTTTTAGCACTTTGTTGGCAAACTACGGATTGATGTAAAAAGACAGAATGGATGGAGACAGCTTGACCTATCGGTGAAGGCAGTATCGGAGAAGACAGTCATTTTTTGTATTTTTTATTTATTTTTTTTTTGAACATGAAAATTTTTTGGGTAAAATTCATAATTGGTAGTTGAATTTTACTTTCGGTAATTTTATTTTTGAATTTTTAATTGTTCTAATTTAGCCTCTCAACTATAAATTTTGTCAAAATTAAGTCATTTCATCTATTTTTACCATTAGATTAAATGGAGACTAGTCCGATTTGATCAATTTTCATTGTTAGATCATATGTTTCCATTTGATCTAACATAGGAAATTGACGAAAGAATTTAACTGAGACGAAATTGATAGTTGAGAGATTAAATTAGAATAATTGAAAATTTAGGGAAAAAATTAACACCAAAGTCAAAGTTTAGGGACTAAAAATGAAATTTACTCTAATTTTTTTTCAAATATTTCAATTTTATAATTTTTATTTTATGTCTTACAATTTTCAAGTACGTCAATTTTGCTCGACTTTTTTGTTAAATTCTCTTCCCTCTATTTTGCAAGTATTGCGAGAGGATCCCTGCAGAAGCTTGGTTGGATACTCAGTTTCCACCCTTTGGTAGTTCGGAAGAACCTCTCACATCAATGTTTTTTGGCCCCAAGTTCTTGTCATCCAAGCTCTACCAACTTTGCCCCATTGAAGTAAACCCTCTCCCTCTCTCCAAGTTGGTATTGCATATTCGTATCTGCCTAAATTATTCTTGTTTTAGGATCTTACATTGGCGAGGACATTAGTAAGGCCTGGATCATTATTTCTGGAAGATTTGTCGAAGGCAACTAAGTTCTCGAGTGAGAGGTACGGATCAGTTAAGCGAGTTTATGTCATATGCAATGAGGATAAAGGCATACCAGTGGAATTCCAGCAATGGATGATTGAAAACATTGGAGAGACAGAGACTAAGGAAATCAAAGGCGCAGACCATATGACAATGTGCTCAAAGCCAGCAGAACTTTGCCATTATCTCCAAGAGATAGCAAGCGAGTACGATTAGTGTTGGACCAACATCTCATTGAAAAGTTTAAACTAAAAGAGAGAGATGGAATAAATTAATGTATTTATCTAATAATTAGGTTCTCTTAACCATTAGTCGTAGCATTGTCTCCCTTAGCTTTCAGACTGTCACTATTGCACATGACAGTTACAACCATGGATTTTGTAATTGTCCTTTGACATTTATGGTGTACACCAGCATGGCTTTCAAAAATGTAACGGAAAGAGCCATTGAGTTGTTGGATGGGCAATAAGTTGAGCCATTGAGTTGTTAGATGGGCAATGAGTTGAGCCATTGAGTTGTTCAAAAGTGTATTAAATTCGTGACATGTGCAATGGTCTGCCCCTCAAGTCGAACGAGTGAATTGCACGTGTCACGAATTTAATACACTTGTGTGTTAGTGCCTGGGGAAATGGGAATGATGATGGTGCAAACACAATCACCATGAGAGTCGTTGTGGGGCCAATATATTAAGTCTTCTTTTTCACTACTATCCAACCTTTATTTATTTGTCTTTATCCTTTTTCGTGTTTCTGTTTCATTTAAACGTCTTATCCTACAGTACATAGGTTGGAGCCCCACCTTTCACTTTCATTTTTATCGCTTTTGTTTTCTGCGGTGGAAGAATTTCAATAGTGATCATATTGTCGTCTATGTACTTCTGCATTTGGGTTTCTGCATTTGGCTTTTCATTATTGGAGGGAATTAATTTTCTCTCTCATAGGAGTTGCCAAAGTGTATATGAAAATTGGATTGTATCTTTAAATCTAAATTTAATGGCTTTTAACTTTCTTGGATTTTTGTTGTTACTGCTTTATTTAATGTTTTTGAGTTCATTATGAATTTTGGTGATGTAATTCACAACAATTAGCAATTGATGTCCTGAAATTTTGGCTTTCTTCCACCATCATTTGCATTGCACGGGGTACCAGTAGTAAGATCCTTATGTATATATATTGTGCGTGCTGGATCTTGCACAATATAAAAAACGAGAACAGATCTCTCCCTTGGTGAACTCTGAGTGAGTCAGCTGAGTGGTCAACCACGCTACTTGGGACAGCATGTGAGATCCGGTGGTAACCTGGAACGGCAACGGGAGACCCTCGTGAATTGAAGGAATGATCCAGTAAGGCTGAGGAAAGGTTCCTGGAACAAAGGAAAACAAGTTAGAAGGGCGCCGGAGTGTTTTCTGGCGTATCTCCTCCGACGATCAAGTTAGTTTTTGAAAGGGAGATGAAGAAGAAAGCACTGAATATATTTCGTAGTAAAGAGTTTTTTGTTGCATACCGTTTTGCCTTTTATGAGGGGTATTTATACCTCAAAAGCTCATGATTGTTGTTAGTGTTGTCAGTAGATGATCATTAGGTACAGGCAGTGTGCGCACTGATTTGATGAGGAATGTCTTCTTTTCTTTAACTGCTCGGGGTGCCGAGCAATCAATGTTGTGTCATCGGGCTGCCGACTGTCTAATGATCTCCGCTCGGGGAGGATGCAATAAATGCAGCCTTAGAGACATTTATTGCTTTTCAATTCCGAGCCTTACCGCATTGAATGCAGTCTCATCAAGGGAATGATGTAATTAAATGTTTGCTTTCCCAAGTCGCGTGTCAGTAAGGGCATGCGGTCTTTCTGTCTCTGATGTGACACAATTTGCCACGTGTCCATCCCTTATTGGCTGTGGACCCTGCCTTCCTGTTCCTTCTGACACCAATTGTGTAAGACGAGACCATGATAGCTAACCTAGACTAGCCTAAGCTAATGACCTGTACATCAATAGCTTATACTGGAGCAGAGAAAAAGGCATCTTGGACGGGGTACATCTCGGTACCGAGGACATGCACATCTCGGTACCGAGGAAAGGTACGTCTCGAGCCGAGGAAAGTCGTACATGATGACGAGGTACCATACCAGACCGAGGGATACGTGTCGGTTTGTGAAACGTAAAAGACACGTGTCAAGTACCTCGGGGGCGAGGGGAGTTGTAAGCCGATGGTGCGTGATCTCAGTTAACAGGATTTTTAGTGACGCCGAGGACACATGTCTCATCTTGGAGTATTTCAGAAAAGTCCCATCAACTGCCCCCCAGCCTTTGATCTTCTGACGCCGAGGACACGCGTCGTAAGGAGAAGAAGGGTTTCCCAACAACCTCAACTGCTTCATCATTGCCTCTAGCCGCTTTCCCCTGCTTAGGGAGTCGTGCGCATTAAATGCGCTCTTTCGTGTTTTCGCGCCCAATGATGAGACCGGTACTATATAAATGGGCTTTCTCCCTCTTTTTCTCATTTCGTCATTCTGAACTTTTCTTCCAGAGAGCCCTTGCCTGAATCTTCGCCGGAGACCTCTTCTCTTCTGTCTCTTAACTGCCCAACCTTTTCACTGAAGCTTTAAAGCTAGCAGACCCATCCTTTGTTTCTGAAAATTCTGGGAAGGAATCGATTCAAGTTTTTCAGAAAATACCTCTACTTACGCTCTGGTGAGTTCCAGTATCCTCCATTTCTTTGCCTTTCTGTCTCTTTTGGTTTTCCGATTACCGGAGGTGTTTTCTGGTTGCCATCCCGCGATCAACCCCCGGGAAGCCTTCTTGGGGATTTTCGTGGAAAAACCCCCTCTATTTTTATCACTTCTTGAACATGCCTCGTCGTCGTTCTGCCCCCGAGAATCCTCAGGCTAGTACCTCGAGGCCAGGGAAGTATAAAGTAAAAGGTAGTGAACAAATTAATAGATTTAGGGTTAGGTACGACGTTCCACCGAATGTAGAGGTAGAGGATTATGATGCGGCTGTGCACCCTCGTACCCTCGGTACCGAGGATGCAATGCCTTTTTATATTAAAGTCATTATAGAAGGCGGAATTAGGTTCCCTTTGCCCCCTCTGCTTCTCCAGTTCCTCTCTCATTTCCACCTCTTTCCCGGGCAGTGTTGTCTTAATGTCTTTAGGATAATTATGGGGGTGCTAGAGCTCAATAGGCGTCTTGGGGTAAACGTCGGGCTGAACGATATCCTTTTTTGTTATTCCCTTTTGAGAGTTACGCCTCAACAACACTTCTACCTCAAAACCAGGGACCCATCTATGTACCTCGTAACTCACCTTCCTGACTCGGACAAGGGGTACAAGGATGACCTACTCATCTTCAGGGGATCTTGGCAGAGAGGTGTCGGTCCCGAGTATGACGGCTTGTTATGTCCATTGGAATGGAGAACGACAAGTACGTCAGTTCCTTTGGGCCTTATTATTTTGTTTCTGAGATTTTCTACATGCTCATGACCCACTCCCCTCTTTTTGCTTGTGCAGACATCTCCCCTCGGAAAACAGCATCTCCACCCCGATCGTCGGTGAATTTTGCTGACTTAATCACTGTTTGGAGTTTTACTGGCGACGACGGGCTCGGCCAGGCTGCCCACATCCTCCTGAATTACACCCCCGGGTATAAAAAGTTTTCATAGCTTCCCCAACCTTTCGAGCCTTCTCGGTGGTCTGAACTCTTTGATCAGGCGACGGGGCAGGAAGTTGAGGAGAACTTGGAAGAAGACCCTGATCGGGCCTCGGAGGCTAAAGTTGAGGGTGAAGCTGAAGAGCTCGGGGTTGGAGAGGACTTGGTTCCTTCGCACGCCGAGGTGGGAACTTCGGGGAGAGATTCCTGGCCGGACTTCTAAATCCTACAATCTCTCGACGTCGAGGACGCCCTTGAGGTAGCTATGTCCAGCGCGCCCCGTATTGATTTAGGGTTCCTTAGGCAGAGGCAAACCCTCGCTGCTGGGAGGGGACGAGGATCGGCCGGTGGGACCCCAAATGCAGGGACCAGCGCCACCCCCTCCTCAAGAGTCGTCAGTTGGGGTCAGGTGCGTGACCGAGATCCTTAGATAGAGGAGGGTCAAACATAGGCACGACGACCTTGGGAGGGGATCCAGGGCCTCCCTCGCTCAGCAGCAAAGTGGGAGGGGCCGTGGGTTACCTCCTGCTCCTCAGCAGCAACAACAATAGCAACAGCAACAGCAACAACAACAGCAACAGCAACAGCGGCGACAGTAGACTCCTCCTCTTCCGCAGACAGTGGAAGCTGCGGAGTGGAACCCTCGAGCCACTGATCACATGGACCGAGTGATCAGGGTTGACAATTCCATTTTGCAGGACCCTCATGTCGCCAATGCAGTGAGTGAGACGCTGCATTTCGAGGCCGACATGGCGGCTCACAGGGGGCGATCAACAAACGTGTTGTTTCGCTCCATCATCCAAAATTCCTTGGTGGTAAGTTCATCTTTGCTTCAGTCTCTTTTAGCCCCAATTTTCCTTTTAGTGACATGCTCTTTTATTTGCAGGCCACCCAACAGATTTTCATAATAGCGGCGCGGTACCATGGGACTAGGATGGACCTTCAGCGGGTTCGAGAGTAGAAGGAAGAAGCCGAGGGAGCCCTTGCCAGTGCTAGGGAGGATGTCGTTGCAAGGGATTCCACCCTCGCGGGGCAGGCTGCTCAAATCGAGCAACTGCTCAAGGAGGCCGAGTTGGCGAAGGTCGGCGCTGAAAAGCTAAGTGCTGCCCTTGCCGACGCTGAGAAGAGGATAACAGAACAGACGCAGCGGCTCTCTGCAGTAGAGGAGAGGGCTGTTGGTTTAGAGGAAAGCTGTCTGGCTCTAACCCAGGAGCTGGACAGGATCAGGGATGAGGCACTGAATAGGAAATCCGAGGAGCAACTCCGAGAAGAGTTCATCGATAACGTGCTCCCTACTCTTGAGGAAAACAGCAAGGAGTTCTTCAAGAGGGGGTGGGACGAGGTGCCCCAATCTGCTGGAATCCCGTCAGACTCTCCACTCTTCCAGATGCACAAGTACGTGCCCTCGGCGGAGATGGAACGGGCCGAAGCAGAGATTGCTGCCGAGGGCGAGATTCCAACGCCGGTGCAAGTTTCGGTGGATCTGCCTGAGGCGGTAATTGTGGATTTGTCTGATGAGGCCTTGCCGGACCGAGACCCGGACCATAGTATCCCTCAGGGTCCTTCTGTCGCCGAAGTACCTCCTGCTCCGCCTACTCCCGAAGCTGCTCAATCTTTCTATGTCGATTCGTCATCGGCGGACATTTTGGAGATGCCCGGGGCAAGATAAAAGCCCCCCCTTTTTTTTTTTTTTTTTTTTTGATCTGTACTTTTTCCCTTGTAGCTTTTGGGGACGCAAAACCCCTCTTTTTGAACAAAGTTCTGTTTAAAGGTTTAATATCAGACAGAATGTGATTCATGATTCTGAATTCTTCCTTGCGTATACTTTCGTAGGAATCCTTGAAATGTCCTAGGAGGCTTGCTCCTGTGTTTGTTTCGGGGGTGAGAGTCTTTGTACTCTGTCCCCAGGGCCTTGCCCTTGTAGGAGGCTTGCTCCTGTATTTGTTTCGGGGGCGAGAGTCTTTGTACTCTGTCCCCAGGGCCTTGCCCTTCCAAGAGGCTTGCTCCTGTGTTTGTTTCGGGGCCGAGAGTCTTTGTACTCCGTCCTCAGGGCCTTGCCCTTTATCTTTGTCGTTGGCAAGCACTGAGGTAGACAGATACTCAAAAATAGTATTTCTTTAGATTCATCACATTCCACGATCGCATTACAAGTTTTCCCTCCATATCTTCTAATCTGTATGACCCGGCGCCCCCGATAGATATCACTTTATAAGGCCTTTCCCAGTTAGGTCCCATTTTTCCTTCTGTTGGGTCATGGGTATTGGCCGTTACCCTTTTGAGGACCAGATCGCCGATTCAGAATTCTTGCGCCTTGACCTTTTTGTTGTACAGTTGGGAAATCTTTTCTTGGTACTTGGTTATTCTTAAGGTGGCTGTCTCTCTTTTTTCTTCCACCAGATCCAAATTAAGCCCCAGTTGACGGTCATTTCCTCCCGTGTCGAAAGCTTGGGTCCTTATTGTCGGGAGTCCTACCTCAAGAGGTATGACGGCTTCTATCCCGTAAGCCAGGGAGTATGGGGTTTCTCCTGTCGAGGTCCGAGGAGTGGTCCTGTACACCCATAAAATGTTTAATAACTCATCTGTCCATTTTCTCTTGGCCTTCTCCAACCTCTTCTTGATTCCACTGATAATTGTTTTGTTGGAGGCCTCTGTCTGCCCGTTGGCTTGAGGGTAGGCAGGGGTGGAGTAGAAATTATGGATTCCGAGTTGCTCACAGAAAGACTTGAAACGCCCGCCGGTGAATTGAGTCCCGTTATCTGATACCAGTGCCCGGGAATCCCGAATCTGATGACTATGTTCTCCCAGACGAACTTCTTAGCATCTATGTCGCGGATGTGAGTCAACGGCTCCGCCTCAACCCACTTGGTGAAATAATCTGTGGCCACAATGAGGAACTTCCTGTTTCCAGGAGCCTTGGGCAGGGGCCCAACTAAGTCGAGTCCCCACTGGGCGAATGGCCAAGGGCTGGTCAGGGGGTGCAAGTCCCCCGCGGGTTGCCTGATTGCAGGGGAGAACCTCTGACATTGGTCGCATTTCTGGACGTATGTACGCGCATCCCTTTGCATCCGCGGCCACCAATATCCCTGAGACATGATGCGGTGTGCCATCGATCGCCCCCCAGAGTGCCCCCCGCATATTCCTTCGTGTACCTCATAGAGAAGGTCTTCCACCTGGTCTTCTTGGACGCATAACAAGTAAGGTCCTGAGAAAGACCTCCGATACAGCTTCTGATCCGGAGAGACCCAAAATCTCGGGGCTTTGAGTTTTATCTTCCTTGCCTCTTTTGAACATTCCGGGAGGTCTCCTGTTGTTAGGAACCTGAGAAAGGGATCAATCCAGCTGGGCGGCTTGTGTTCGTCCTGGACGGCCATTACCTCGGGAGCGTGGTCTATGCAGGATGCGGGAAGATATTCTATGGTGATCCTGCGTGACTGGGAGGAATCCACTGCCGAGGCTAGACAAGCCAGGGCGTCGGCATGCGTGTTCTTGTCTCGGGACACTTGTTTGATCTCAATCCTTCCGAATCTTCGGATCACAGCTGTTGCCTGGAGATGGTAAGCCTTCATCCTAGGATCCCTTGTCTCAAACTCTCCGTTAACTTGGTTGACCACCAGCATGGAATCGCAATGCACGATCAAGTCCGTAACTCCAGTTGCCTCAGCTAACCGAAGTCCTGAGATGAGGGCTTCGTATTCAGCCTCATTATTTGATGCTTTGAATCCCAGCCGAACGGCCTGCTCTGCGACAATCCCATCTGGAGAGATCAGCAAGATACCGATCCCGGACCCCTTACTATTTGACGAACCGTCCACACACAAAAGCCATGGCGATCCTTCACAACTTATTGGAGAGGCTATGTTGAGAGGAGGCGGTGTTTCTAGAACGGGGTGCTCCCCGGTAAACTCAGCTATGAAGTCCGCCAATACCTGACCCTTTACTGCAGTTCGAGGTTTGAAATGAATGTCGTGTTCCCCCAACTCCACTGCCCACTTGGAAATCCTCCCGGAGAGTTCCGCTTTCCTCAAAATGGCCTTTAAGGGCTGATCGGTAAGGACGGTAATTGGGTGTGCCTGGAAATAATGCCTCAGTTTTCTTGCAGTGGTGACCAGGGACAGAGCCAATTTCTCTAGGGGCAGGTATCTTGTCTCCGCGTCCAGGAGCGCCTTGCTTATGTAATAAATCGGCTTCTGGCGGTGCTCGTGCTCACGAATAAGTACCCCGCTTACCGCAAATTCAGACACGGCCAAGTACAAGAAGAGCATTTCCCCCTGGATGGGGACGGATAAGGTCGGGAGAGTCCTTAGGTATTCCTTGATTCCAGCCAGGGCGTCTTCGCACCCCTGGCTCCACATTTCCTTCCCAGCACTCTTGATTGCTCCGAAAAAGGGTTTGCATTTGTCTGAGGAGCGTGAGACGAAACGGTTAAGTGCTGCTAGCATCCCGTGAGCTTCTGGACTTCTCGGACAGTTCGGGGGCTCCGGATGTCCAGGATCGCTTGAATCTGATCCGGGTTAGCTTCGATTCCTCGTTGGCTGACCAGATATCCGAGAAATTTCCCGATTCCACTCCGAAAACGCACTTTGCCGCGTTCAGCTTCAGCCCGTACTCCCTGAGGGTGGAGAAGGTATCGGTCAAATCTGCCAGATGATCACGACTTCGTTTGCTCTTTACCAGCATATCGTCAATGTAGACCTCCATGGTGTTGCCGATCTGCTTTTTGAACATCCGGTTCATCAGTCTTTGGTACGTCGTCCCAGCGTTCTTTAGTCCAAACGACATCACTTTGTAACAGTAAACTCCTTTCGGAGTGATAAACGCCGTTTTTTCCTGATCTGGGGGATGGAGGGGATCTGGTGATATCCCGCTCGGGCATCCAGGAAGTCCATGCGTTCATATCCGACAGTGGCATCCACTAGCTGGTCCACCTTTGGTAGGGGGTAGTCATTCTTGGGACATGCCTTGTTTAGATCTGTGAAGTCCACTCAGACACGCCATTTCCCCCCCTTCTTCTTTGCGCAAACCGTATTAGATAGCCATTCTGGGAACTATATCTCCCGAATGGCGTTGGCCTTCAGGAGTTTGTCGATTTCTTCGTTGACCGTGCAGGCATGATGTGGGGCCATGCGTCATGGCTTTTGTTTGAGTGGCTTGTGCGTTGGGTCAACATGCAGCTTGTGCGTGATTATCTCGGGGTCTATTCCCGTCATTTCCATTGCGTTCCAAGCGAACACGTCCGCATTTCCCCTTAGGAACTCAATCATCTCCTCCTGTTCAGCTGTGGGCATTGCAGTTCCAACTAAGAAATATCTTTTTTCTTCTCCCTCCATCAAGGGTACCTTCCGGAGGTCTTCTACCGACCGCTCAGTTGGGTCTATCCGGGGGTCATCCATTTCTGGACGTCCGGACTGTGATTGTTATTTTTCCATGATCTCTTCCGGTGCTCGTCCCTTTTCTTGGGTGAACGCCCCGGCTCTAACGGCTGAATAAAAACAATTTTTTGTAGACGCTTGGTCCCCCCGGATCTCCATGATACCTTTTGGCGTGACAAATTTTAGTTTCTGGTGGTAGGTGGAGTGCACCGCTCCCAACGCATGCAACCATGTTCGCCCCATGATCACGTTGTAGGGAGAGTCCGTATCAATTACGACGAACTCGGTGTTGATGACGAAGGGACCGGTGGCAACTGGCAATGTGATTTTGCCTATGGGTAGGGCGAACGAGCCGTTGAATCCGATGAGAGGTGTTTTGACCTTGGTAAGGTCCTTGAGGCCAAGACCCATCCGTTTTAAAGTCTCGGAGTACATCACTTCCATGGAACTTCCAGAGTCTATCAACACCCTTTTGACGTCGAATTTTCCTATCTTCAGGGTCAAGACAAGGGCGTCGTTATGAGGAGTCACTATGCCTGTCAAGTCCGCGTCCGAGAACGTGATGCTCGGCTCACCAGTCCTGGCCCGTTTACTGGGTGGCCCTCCATCATCCTCGGCCACCTTCCTTGTAAAAGCTACCCTCTTGAGGTCGGACTCGAGTTCCTTGGACGTGGGGCGATCCAGGGGACATACATGGATGACATCTATGACGTTGTTCGGTTCCTCGGTCGGGGCAATGGTGTGTCTCTCTTCTGGCCTGGGCTCTATGTATTCTTTCAAGTATCCGTCTCGGACCAATTTTTTCAAGAACGATTTGTACACCCTGCAGCTTTCGGTGCGATGTCCGAAATCCCGGTGATAGGAACACCTAACCTTTTGATCATGGGTGGAGGGATCGCTCTGCATCCTGGGCGGCCATTTGAAGAACGGCTCGTGCTTGATCTTATGGAGCAACTTGAAGATGGGTTTTTTGAACATAGTGTGAACTCCTTTGGACGAACCCCCTGGAGGGGGCAGCAACCCCTTTCGGGGAGTATCTTCCCGCTCCCTCTCTTTTCTTTTAGATTGCAAGGGTTCGGCCTTTGCTGCTTCCTATCTCGTCTTCAATTCTTGAGTATTTGTTTATCCGGGCCATCAGCTCCCCCATATCCGAGGGAGTCTTCTTGGTCAAGGATCGGTACAGGTCCGTGTCCCTCGCCAGGCCGAGCCGGAAAGACGCCGCTGCCATGACTTTCGAGCAACCTTCTACCTCATTAACCTCTTCCCAGTATCGGATGACATACTGGCGAAGGGTCTCAGATTCCCTACGTCGGAGGGTCAACAATGATCCAACGTCTTTGGGGCACTTACTCCCCGTAATGAATCGAGCCAGGAACTGCCTCGTCAATTCCTTTCACGACCCAATACTGTTTGGGGGAAGCGCCTCGAACCATTTCATCGCAGAGTCCCCCAAGCTCATTGGAAACACTCGGCAGAGAAACCGTTGGTCCGAATGATAGAGGGACATCATCTGCTTGTATTGCCTGAGATGGGCTTCGGGATCGGACCGCCCGTCATAAGTTTTGAACCTCGGCACGATGAACTTTCTTGAAACCTCCATCTCTCCGATCTCCCTGGTGAAGGGTGTTTGTATGACCTCGTCTTCGACCTCATCCTGGATAGCCTTACTCTTTCTCTTGGATTTCAGCCGGGCTCTGAGATCAATTTTCTCCCTGATGGGATGTCTTCTGACGTCCTTGAGTTCATCAATGGGCCCCTCATTTCCTGGGCGCCGTGCGGATAGGGAAGAATCCTCCTCGGACTCATCCCCCTCCCTTCGTCTAGACAATCCTCGCCGGAGGTCGTCCAGGGCTAATGGTCTTGCCTTCCTTGAATAGTCGTTAGGAAGGTGCTCGTTGACTCTCGGTCGCTTTGGAGCCCGGGAGCTCTCCGCCTTGTTGTTCAGATGATTCCTTAGATCCTTCGTTTCTGCCTCCCGGGCGGGGAGCCCACGAGAGAGGAATGAGTCCCTCGACCCTTCGTCGGAGGCGGCAATTCGTTGAGCCAGCTTAGGACGTTTACATTGTCCTTTTTCAGCTGTCGTAATCTATCGCCAAACTTTTCTTCGATCACCTCCGCCAGCTGACGAGCCAGGGGGGCTGACCCTCCTGACCAAATTCCCATACTGGTTTGAGGGGTAACCCCTCTGGACTGAGTGGAGGCATTTTTATTCCCGTCAGTGTGATCCCTTCCTCCGTGGTGACAGGGAGCTTGTAGTTCGAGACTTCTTTGGTGGGGACCTTTCCCTTTTTGTCGAGTGTTCACCATGGTCACTGTTCTTTATAGAGAAAAAACTAGGAAAACTAGTCGTTTCCAACAGACGGCGCCAGATTGTGCGTGCTGGATCTTGCACAATATAAAAAATGAGAACAGATCTCTCCCTTGGTGAACTCTGAGTGAGTCAACTGAGTGGTCAACCACGCTACTTGGGACAGCCTGTGAGATCCGGTGGTAACCTGGAACGGCAACGGGAGACCCTCGTGAATTGAAGGAATGATCCAGTAAGGCCGGGGAAAGGTTCCTGGAACAAAGGAAAACAAGTTAGAAGGGCGCCGGAGTGTTTTCTGGCGTATCTCCTCCGACGATCAAGTTAGTTTTTGAAAGGGAGATGAAGAAGAAAGCACTGAGTATATTTCGTAGTAAAGAGTTTTTTGTTGCATACCGTTTTGCCTTTTATGAGGGGTATTTATACCTCAAAAGCTCATGATTACTGTCAGTGTTGTCAGTAGATGATCATTAGGTACGGACAGTGTGCGCACTGATTCTGATGAGGAATGTCTTCTTTTCTTTAACTGCTCGGGGCGCCGAGCAATCAATGCTGTGTCATCGGGCTGCCGACTGTCTAATGATCTCCGCTCGGGGAGGATGCAATAAATGCCCAGCCTTAGAGACATTTATTGCCTTTCAATTCCGAGCCTTACCGCATTGAATGCAGTCTCATCAAGGGAATGATGTAATTAAATGTTTGCTTTCCCAAGTCGCGTGTCAGTAAGGGCATGCGGTCTTTCTGTCTCTGATGTGACACAATTTGCCACGTGTCCATCCCTTATTGGCTGTGGACCCTGCCTTCCTGTTCCTTCTGACACCAATTGTGTAAGACGAGACCATGATAGCTAACCTAGACTAGCCTAAGCTAATGACCTGTACATCAATAGTTTATACTGGAGCAGAGAAAAAGGCATCTTGGACGGGTACATCTCGGTACCGAGGACATGCACATCTCGGTACCGAGGAAAGGTACATCTCGAGCCGAGGGAAGCCGTACATGATGATGAGGTACCATACTAGACCGAGGGATACGTGTCGGTTTGTGAAACGTAAAAGACACGTGTCAAGTACCTCGGGGGCGAGGGGAGTTGTAAGCCGATGGTGCGTGATCTCAGTTAACAGGATTTTTAGTGACACCGAGGACACGTGTCTTCATCTTGGAGTATTTAAGAAAAGTTCCATCATATATATATATATACATGCTAATATACATATGATTGAAGTTGTAAGAACCCACAAAGAAACAATAAAAAAAAATACAATAACACACAAACAAGAACTGATTGAAAAAGGTAGTTAGAAAAAAGATTTTTTTTTTTTATAAAAAGTGAGAGAGTACATAAGAGAAAAGTTTACCAAGTTGCTAAATAATTGAAGTTTTTTACCCAAGTTGCTAAATAATTGAAGTTTAATACCCAAATTGTTGAAACACAATCGGATACGCATCAAATGATTAAAAAGTTGAAATTTGCTCAATTGTTAACTAAATTTTGACCGCTACACTATATTCCTATTTCACATTATTGCAATATTACATTTTTTTTTTCATGTTGTCCCAAATTATTGGCATTGAGGATGACCCTACATAAATAATCATAAACACCGACCAATTTTCGAACAAAAAACAAGCAAGTGATTCTCATGCAACCCTAAGATTAAAGGCGAATAAGTAATCACCAACACAAAACATGAAACATACAATGGGGATAAAAGTGTAATATATCTTACGTTTGTATGGGGCAATTAGTGAAGGATGCCTCATTGAAGAAGAACTAAATAAGGTTCAAGAAGTACAATCGGCGCCAAACTATTTGCAAGACGGTGTCAAAGTAGTGAAAAAAATACACCATCAATCACCCACCATATATATCACATCAAGGGGTCCATCCGGATCAACCAAATCAATTCTCACATGCCATGGAAATCAAGTTGATCAAATTATCGAGGGGTCCATCCGAATTCGTATCGTGTGATGTTGGTGTCAATGAATAAAATTGGCACAAGTGGCTGCCCTTTCCTCAATAAAGATAACTAAAATCTACACACTCAGATCACCTATAACTAGTTAAAGCCGCCTGCTACAGAACAAAAAAAATGGAAGTAGCCAAGCAGAAAAAGCATTTTGTCTTATAATCTGTTTGATATGATAAAAAAATGAGATGATGAAAAAATGAAAAGTGGAAAAAATAAATAAAATATCATGTTTGATAAAAAAGAAAGGTAGGAAAGATGAAAAAGTAGATGAATTCACTTTCCTTCCGACTCACCAAAATCGGAAGGAAAGTTGATGGAAAGTTAATTATTTGTATTGATATGTATACATTAATTTCATATAAAAATACTATGATAAAATATGTATACATACATATATATGTTAAAAAAAATTAAAAAATTTTAAAAAAATTAAAAAATTAAAAAAAATTCATTCTTAATTAAGGATGAAAATTTTTAACTCAACACGATGACACGACTCGAACTCAATACAAAAATAAATATGTCAACTCGCAATTCGACACGACACAATTAGTTAAATAAGTTAAATTAGATTTGACTAATATTCGACACAAACCCGTAATGACTCCACGAATTTGACACGACACGATTCGATTGTCACCCTTAATCTTAGTCAGCACAAAAAAAAATAATAATTATTTTTATTTTTCATCCATCCATCCAAACACAAACACAAACGAAAGAAAATGTATTATTTCTACTTTAAGGATAGAAAATGTATATCTCCTACTTTTCATCCTTCTTATTTTTCATCCTCCCTATAAAACGGAACATTAGTGCATGGTGCATGCCATAGGAACTTGGATTTGATACAAGATCAAGCCCCGCCTCGAGTCCTCCGGAGATCGGGTCACAGCCCTTGACATGTCCGCCTCCGGCATCAACCCGAAGAAACTAGATGAACTACGTACCCTTTGCCCCTATACTCTGCCGTTGATTGAATTCATGGCCTCAGTTCCTCCGAACGAAAAGGTGATACTAGTTGGACACAGCCTTGGTGGCTTGAACTTGGCTGTGGCCATGGACAAGTACCCTGAGAAGATCTCTGTTGCTGTTTTCCTAAAAATCTGATATAATGATGTGGTAAGAACATTATCGAATAAAATTATTGTGAATATATCTGTTGAATTTTTGATCACTTAATATTTTATTAGATCAATAAATTATGCCAAATTTTTAAATATTTATAACGTTACTCCAAGGATTCACCTCATGTATTGGGCTTAGATTTCGTAATAAACAGTGTTATTCGAATTTAATTTATTAATTTAATTTGTTTGACTTAATTCACCGTAGTCCTTAGATTTCCTGTGAATTTCATTAAAAATTAGAACTTAATTTTAATCCAATGGTTACAATATCAATAAATTATATCAAATTTTTTCAAAAAAATTACTCTTTGGTAATTTCAGCAGACAATTTCTTGTCTTTTCCAGCATCAAAATTGAATCCTTTCCGAAAAAAAAGTATCTGGGGACCACTTTCTCAAAAACAAATGTGGGGCCCGCGCCATTGATTTAAATCCTTCTCCTCGTTCTATTCCCAAATATTAGCCATACAATTTTGCTTCATTATTTGGTTGTGCGTGTATAAAGCCCCAAGTCATTTACACTTTTAAATGTAAGTTTCAAAGTAGTTCTACCTACAAAAAAAAAAAAATAGAAATTTGTGTGCGTGCGTCTGTTCCATGCGATTGTGTATGGGCCCAGTCTTCAAAAAAAAATCGGTGTTAATTGTCTACCAGGGAGACTGGAGCTATCCCACATCGGATAACCTTGGAGTTGTGTGTGTGTATAAGGCCTGTTGGTTTATTTTTATGGAGTCTAGTTTATATATGTGATCCGGATGATGACCCGACCCGAAATAATGTTGTGTGGTTTTTAATGAAAAATTTTCTGAGGCTTAGTCTATAGAGCGAAGGCTTGGGCCGATAGGCCCAAGCCGTAGCGCTCATGGGCAAGCCTCGTGGGGGTTTGGGGGCAACGCCCCCGAGGAAAATTTTTTTGGGCCCGTTGTACAGCCCAGTGCGTAGGACATATAAACCCTGTTGTTTTGGTGATTAGGGTTAATTGTGTATGGTACAGCCGCTCTCTGTATTCAACTCTCTCAATAGTGAAATCCCTGCAGCTTCGTGGACGTAGGCAAATTGCCGAACCACGTAAAATCTGTGTCTTGTTCTTTCTTGTTTCTTATTGCTTTATATTCTTGATTTGTTCTTCGATTGTGTGTGTTTGTTAGTAGATTCAAATCGTGAGAAATCCCAACAAGGCCCTCTGTCGCTTACACTTTTAAGTGTAAGTTCCAAAGTGGTTTTGTTTATCAAAAAAAAAAAAAATTGCTTTATTGTTTTTAGCCATTTGTTGGCAAACTACCGGGTGCTAGTTAAAGAGTAAAAAAAGAAAGGATAAGAATAGCAATATTATATAGAATTCAAAATTTGATCTCATTTATTGAACTCATTTATTATAATTTTTGAATTGATTATGAATCTAATCAAATATTAGAACTTATTCTTCATCTAATGGTTCCAATAAAACTACATCATCAAATCAGGTTAATTTTTAGATCTAAATACTACTACTCGACAAAGAATAGATGAAGAAAGTTCGACCTGTCAGTGAATGCAGTATTGGAGATGAAGCAATATTACTCAGACTTAAAATGCTAACTTATAACTGTGGAACACAGTGTTTATTGAGATCTATCACCTATTTAATATATGTGATTGATCAAATTAACAAATCAAGTTAGCATTCTAAGTCCAAATAATATTTTCCTTCGAAATAACATTCGCTTTTTGTAATTTTCATTTTTCAGTCCTACAATTTTCAGGTATGTCATCTTTGTTGTTAGATTCTCTTCCCTCTCTTTTGCAAGTATTGCAAGAGGACCACTGCAGAAAGTTGGTTGGATACTCAGTTCCCACCCTTTGGTAGTTCGGAAGAACCTATGAAATCAATGTTTTTTGGCCCCAAGTTCTTATCATCCAAGCTCTACCAACTTTGCCCCGTTGAAGTAAACCATCTCTCTCTCTCTCTCTCTCTCTCTCTCTCTCCAAGTTGGTATTGCATATTTGTGACTGCCTAAATGATTCTTGTTGTTTTAAGATCTGACATTGGCGAAGACATTAGTAAGGCCTGGATCATTATTTCTAGAAGATTTGTCGAAGGCAACTAAGTTTTCAACTGAGAGGTACGGATCAGTTAAGCGAGTTTATGTCATATGCAATGAGGATAAAGAGATAGCAGAGGAATTCCAACAATGGATGATTGATAACATTGGAGCGACGGAGGTGAAGAAAATCAAAGGTGCAGACCATATGGCAATGTGCTCAAAGCCAGCCGAACTTTTTCATTGTCTCCTAGAGATAGCAAACGAGTACGATTAGCGTTGAACCAACATCTCATCGAAAAGTCTAAAATAAAAGAGAGATGGAATAAAATAATGTAATTATCTAATAATTAGGTTCTCTTTACAAAGAGTTGTTTGATGGGTTTGGACAATTGTCTATACATTTGTTCAGTTTGTTTATCTGAATTCATTTTTCTTTTGTCTTCTGCATGACTGGTTACTCTACTTTGGGCAAGAAGGTTAAAATATTTTTTCAAACATCATTCTAAATGAGTATGGATATGTTGTGTACCCTTGCTTGGACATCGAACTCCTGTTAACATCATCAAAGTAATCTCAAGAAAATTTCATTCATATCTTTTATAGTTTATTATGTTCAAAGACACTCCCTTATACTAGAATACTATTTTATTAAATTGTTCACGATATATTTTAAGAAAAAAAACTTCATCCACAGTCTCTCTAGATAGACATATCTTCAATGAGTGTCTCTCTCTTTTTTGAATTTTTTTACGTATTAAAATTCGGACGGATTAAAATTCGATTCGAGTTAATTAAAATTTATTTTTTATGTATTAAAATTGAGTCGATTAAATTTATATTTTTTTACTTATTAAAATTTAAACCAATTAAAATTCGTTTTTAATCGACTCGAATCAAATTTTAATCAACTTACTTTGAATTTTAATCGATTTAAATTTTAATATGTAAAATATGAATTTTAATCAACTAGAATCAAATTTTAATTAGCACGAATTTTTATAAATAAAAAAATACAAATTTTAATCAACTCGAATCACATTTTAGTCGACACTAGCAACTCAAGTTAAACTCAAATCATCTCAAATTATAATACGTAAAAATAAAAATTTTAATAGACTCGAATATTATTATGTTAAAAAATAAAATTTAATCAGCTCAAATTTTAATATGTAGAAAAATAAATTTTAATTAGCTCGAATTTTAATATATAGAAAAATAAATTTTAATTGACTCAAATTTTATGAAGAAATATTGTTCGGAGTTTATTTAGAGGTAATTTTTGTATTTCAGATAAATTTTTTTTGTTAGAAACGATGACTTAACATCAAGAAGTGTCAGTGAAATTTTAAATATAAACTAAATGGGGGGTCAATGATATTTTGGATAATGAAAGAGTCTCATTGAAAATATAGCTATCTAGATGGGGTGTGAGTGTAGGTGTGGGTGTGGGTGTGGGTGTGGATGTGGATGATAATTACCTTAATCACAATATTAGACCCCGTTTGGAACTGACTTTTTTGGGCATAAAACCAAAGTTTCAAAAATAAAATGAAAAAGTTAGAGTTAAAAAAGTTTTTAAAATTGTTTAGAGTGTTTCCGAAAAAAACAATTTTTTCTTTGAAAGTTCTTGAATAAGTTTCATTTTTTAACTTTTTTTTTGGTGCTGATAAAGTTATTTTTGTTCAAAAAATTGTTAAAAAGTTGCCAATAAATCCGGGTCCAAACGGAGGAGCTTTTTTTTCCTCTAAAACAAAAAAAAAATTAAGGTTTTTAGTTAGTTCCAAATTGACCCGTTAAGACGCGACCTAATCTTCATTTTAATATTGTTTGGGTTTACCGAACTTCCCAGCTGTTAAATTTGACCTGTATTCCAAGTCCAATTTGGATTCTATTTGTCATGCGGCAGAGAACTAAGGCGTTTGTTTGGGATTTAAAAATCTCAAACAAACTTTATAATGGTGTTCTTCTTGTTTGATTTGGACTCTTATTTTATTAATTGAGAAAAGGTTATCAAGTCCATAATGGACTTTCTGCTACTGATCAACAACAAGCTCAATGGATTTGCTTTGTCCAGCAGATCTAGCAGTTTGTCGTTAACGTGACGACAAGGAAGAGTTTTCATCTTTGGAGATTGGGGGTTTGCTCTAAGTTGGTGGGTCTTTTTCACAAAAACAATATTCTTTCGGGAAGGAGTTTTTTAGGCACTATTAACATTGTAATAGTAATAGATTAGTGACACATTCTTTTGTCTTTGTTTACTAGAACACTTTGTAATTTTTTTTTTTGATAGTGAAGTTTTGTTATTGTGTTTTGATCATTGACATAGGTTTGTGTTGAGCCGAATCATATAAATTTATATGTTATTTTTTTTTCGTTCTATTTTTTTTTGTTTGGGACTTTTGTTCATAACACCAACGGAGGCACACAATGAATGCAAGAGAAAAGTGTTATCCTCGTTTTCACATATTAAAAAAAACAAAAGTCGTGGAAATCTATATATATATATATATATATATATATATATATATAACAATCAAATTAGGCGGGAGGTGGCTTAAGAAGCCTTCCCTCCCACTTTTTTTTTTCTTAAAATTTAAAATTTTTTAATTCAAAATTTAAGGCTCCCTCTAATTAGACGTTGACATGTATCATTGGAACTAATCATTTTTAAAAAACATTTAAAAAAAAACACTTTTATCACCAAAAAAATGTATATAATTATTTATTTAACTTCTCAAGTAATAAAACAAAAAAAAACATGAATTATAATCTCGTGCATCCCAAGGGTGAACTATTAGTGTATATATACTATTATGTGAGAGGTGACTTGAGAAGTCTTCCCTTTCACTTTCTCTTATTTTTGGAATTTAGAATTTTTTAATTTGAAATGTAAGACTCTTTCCAATCAATGCTAGCATGTTTCATTAGTAATTACCTACCAACTCTTCAATAACTGACTATTATTTCTTAAAATTTTTCAAAACAATCAATTGTTATCACCCAAAAACGTAAATATAATTATTTATTTAATTTCTCAAGTAGTAAAATAAAAAAAATTTAAAAATGAATTATAATCTCGTGCGTCGCTCGGGGCCAACTACTAGTATATATAACAAATAAATTAAAGGGAGAAAGCTTGAGAAGCATTCTCTCCACATTTCCTATTTTTTAAAATTTAAATTTTTTTAATTTAAAATCTAAGGCTTCCTCCAATTAAACGCTATTATGTGTTATTTGTAATCATCTCTCAACTTCCTCATCTTTCTTTTAAAAAATTTAAATTTATAATTGTTTTGTCTAACTTCTCAAATGATTAAATAAACAGATAAAAATAATAAATTAAATAATAAAAAAATAGATACAAATTATAATCCCGTGCATCGCACGAGATGGGCCACTAGGTGATATTATAAACCAAACACCGTAATAATTTTTGGCATTAAATTGAGAAACATATAGCGTCTTATTTAATACACGCAACAAAGTTAATAATACTTGTCAGCAATTTCCTGCAGATTAGAAGCCAACTCTTGTGGCTTAGAGAACATGACCATATGATCTGTATGAATCATCTTCACCTCATTTGGTGGATTGTTTTCTATCATCCACATCTGGTTTTCCTTTGTTATCGATTTATCTTCACTGCACATGATGAAAACTCGTTCAACTGATCCATAGTTTTCCTTGGTAAATGTTGTGTCCTTCAATGACTGTGCATCATTAAACACTCGCTTTGGTCTCCCCAACAACATTGCAAGAGTCAAAACCTAAAAAAATAAGATCTATTTAGTTAAACTAATGTCTAAAATATAAAAAATAAAAAACAAAAAATATAAATTTTAGTTGATCCTTTTGTATTTACAGTTTTAGTATGAGTCGGTCGCGGGGTATATTTGGACCAAGGTTGACAACGGGCTGGTCCACCTGATCCGGTTGTAAATGGATTAGGATGGATCCTGGGCTAGGGCTGTTGATTGTCCTGGCTAGCCCACCTAAAGCCTCCGTACTGTTTATTGGGTTTTTGCAATTCCAATACTTGGATAAAGTAACAAAAATTTGAAAAATTTAGAAGTCGGTCTCCTTTGTGGACCTATTTTGTGAAAAGTTCATAAAAAAAAATGGGTATTTTAGAAGTCGGTACACCTAATTAGACTTATTTAACAAAAAAATATATAAAACAAAATGTTATGGAAAAAAAATACACAACTGAGATACAAATACGTAAATGTCAATTTTAGAGTCATTTAATTCAAAATCTCTTATTTTTAATACATAGTATTCCATATATTATATTTTTTTTTGATTTCTTGAGTTAATGACACTATCTCTCTTTCATTTATTTCTCATAAACTTTTTTGTTTACAATAAATCTATTAATCACCTTTAATATATGAAAAATAATAGATAATCATTAATATAACTATTATGCCATCATAAAGTTCATTTTATCATTTATCTAATATGAACTGATATGTAGCTTTGCAGACGGTACCAATTTTTGGCAATAAATATATTATTAATCAAATAAATTTTAAATTATTTCATCTTCCATTTTATGACTATGTGGATAGCTAACAATCAACTATTCAATCCCATGAATTTCAATTATACAGTAATAATAATACTATTTTATTCCTCTCCCATTCACTCATACTCACGTTTTTTTATCTGGTTGCATATTATTGTTATTTTCATATGATTTATGTTTTGCTTGGAGTTAGGCTTGCAATAACATCTTAAAAATTTTCTTCTTGATTTTTTAAGTGTTTTTTATTTAACAAGCATGATCAATTGTGGAAAGTTACTGTGAAAATAGTGTCTTGAGATTTTATTTACTCTAAATTATAAACCTTCTATGTGTTTAATTTCTATGGTTATAGGTTCATTTTTTGTTTAGTACTGAAACTCATTTTGTATATTTAACATTATGTCTCTTGTGTAGAAAAAATTACATGATTTTTCTCATGCATTAAATAATTGAAACGAGATCTTCCATCATGTGGATCATGATTCGACTAGGTTTTTTGAATTGTTCTAAGACACAAGGTACCAAATACTAATTTTTGACAATATAAATTTTACTATTTGAATGTGGCAAAACAAATTTTAGTATGTTCATTATAAATTTTTGTGGATAATTCTTTTTCTAGGATGTTCTTGAAGCATATATGACATTTCTTTTGAAATGTATTAAAGTTCTCCCATAAAATTAGGAGATGTTTAATGGACCACTTTTCAAAGAAAAAAGACATGCATTAATGGAGGAAAAAAATGTCACAAAAAAATCAATAAAATTCAAATAATGTATTTAGATATAAATAAGTATCAAAATTAAGGACTTAATTACCTAACATTTTTTTCTGTGTACTTTTTACAATTAAATCTAATTTGGTGTACTTCCTTCCAAATTTCTCCCAAAAAATTTATTTAATATTAAGTTTATTTTGATTTTTATTGTCCAAATACCCTAATAGTTATGTTTAATTAAAACAAATATAAAAATTAACAACTCCTAAATTTTAGGAGTTTAACTAATATTAAAATTATCTTTTTTTTCTCTCTCTCTCTCTCTCATATATATATATATATATATAGTAAAATTTAAACATAAAAAATAGTACCATTAAAACACAAAAAATAGCACATTTAAACATAAAAAAAATAATAACATTGAGTATTAATATCTAGAAAAATAATGGTAGTAACATACTCAACAAAAAAGATAACATGTCTAACATGAAAAGTAACATGATAAAAAATTATATATATATATATATATATATAAAGAGAGAGAGAGAGTATCAGTTGTTCTTTAAATTTAAATTTTAAATTTATATAAAAAAATTTTTAGTATATCTTCATTGATAGTAAATTAAGAGATAATAATTCTCAAGTAAAGAAATTAATTTAAAATTATTTTCAATGAAGGATATTTTGGAGTTTTAGAAAAATAGTAGAATTAACTACTTATTAGTTAGACTTATCCACAAATAAATTTTCTTGATAGATTAAACTCATTATACGTCCCTTAATAAAGACTCAGCTCCAATTTTTAATTTTGTTAAATTGGTGCTTTAAATATTTAATTTGTGTTTAACTGATCTCTACATAAATTGACCGTTAAATTTTTTAACAGAATGATTACTTGTTGGATAGGTGATTTCGTCTGAAAGAATGACAAAATGTCACTTTTGTAAAAAAAATTAACGAATTGTCTGATTAGGGACCAAAGTGACATGAATTGAAATTGACAAAATTAATACAATGAGAACTAAACTAACAAAACAAATATACTTTAGAAACTAAAAATACTATTAACCCTAAAAAATTAATATGTTCTATATTTATATGTTAACAAAAAAAAAAAAACTCTAGTTACCTGAGGTGGGGAGAGTTGATACAACTTGGTTGATAAGAACATGGGGCCAAATAAGACAGAGGTTATGCGGTTCCCTTGGTCGAATGTCAACTTGCTGTCCATGAAATAGTCCAATCCTTGAATGATCTGTATATACGCTAACAATTATTGCATATACATAGCAAAGGAAACGAAAAGGCACCAATTAATGTTTGATCACTAATATATATGTATGTATGATTATGGAAGTTATACAACATAACCTTGAATTATTCTCGACCATTATCCAAAATCTATTGGTCCAAAGAGTTAAATATTAAAAGTAAAAACCGGCCAAATTTAGTTAGGGCAAAAAAACTACTTCAATAACATATTAATTCTCATCAAAGAGAGAAGATTTTAATTTTATGATCAAACTATAAAACTTTTAAAAATAAGAAAAGGAAAATGTCAGTCTTGTTTGCACAACCTGGTGGTTTGCATAAGCAAGAAGTCTATGAGATAACTACTGAAACTTTTATTCATGAAGCCTACTTCTAAATGTAGTCATGAAAGACGGGGACATTCAGTTGGTACAAGTCATGACACTGTATAGCAAGAAACAGAAATATAATGATAATCGAGATGTAATGGGGGAAAGTCAAGACTCAAATAGTACCTTGTCACCAATAGCTTGAAGAGTGAAGTCGGGACCAGGCATTAAAGCAGAAATAAAAACAGCAACAGCAACTTTCTGAGGGAACCTTTCCATAACGACAGAAGTAGCAGCCCCGCCGGCACTGTGGCCCACCAAAACGACCCTCTCATCCGGCGGTAGAGAGGCCATGAATGACAGCAATGGATCGAGGTAGTCTGAGATAGTTTGGATCTCGTACAGTTGCTTTGGGTTAATCCCCGAAGCGGCCATGTCTTGGGCGGTGACTCTGTGGCCTGCCGCCCTTAGGAGTGTCGCCACCTCAAACCAACACCATGCCCCATGACAAGCTCCATGAACCAGCACAAAATGCCTCCCCCCACTTTTCTCCATTACCAAACTCTTCTTCTTCTAGTTGTGTTCATCACTCATAAAGCTGCCTTACTATTTATGGGGTGTAATTTTGAGCTTGATATATTTCACAAATGCATCAAGAGTTTCCATGTATTGAAAAGCATCTTCCGTGTTTACCTCACCAATACATATTTAAATCGACACAAATAAACACACGGGAGGGAGAGAGATTACTTCGAGGGAGGAGTGGAGGACCAATAATTTTCATGCTGTAACAAGCATCTTCCTTGTTTAGCTGTCCTATACGTATCCAATCGAGACACACACACGGGGAGAGAGAGAGAGAGAGAGAGAGAGAGATGGTGAATTGGTGGAGGTTCGAGGGAACTACTCGTACAACAATAATATGTTTAAACAATGCGATTCTATGTTAAGTCGACATGAACTTAGCCCTCCAAGGAAAAGGTTTCCTGTCATGAGTACATTGGGTAAATTAAAAGGTTTCCTGTCAATGTTTACCCTTTTTTTTTTCTTTGGGGCAAGTGATTTCCTATAAATGTTACAGTTACACCTCCTGGTGTTCTTGTTACAATTGAGCAATGCTATGGATTAAAAGTACAGTTACAACTATTATTTAGACTTGTCTATGGTCCCACAAAAAAATAAAATTTCCGTACCGTACTTTCATTTACTACAATTATTATTATTTTTATTATTATGGTTATTTTTACTACTATGGTACTTAAAAAAATTGTAAAAATAATTACCATAAGAGTGATAAAATACCCACAAATATGATAGATCACCCGCAAAATCAGTAATTTTTTCATACCAAATAAAAGTGTTAAAAATAATTATCACAACAGTGATAAAAATATCTACAACAACGGTGAAAATTAATTTTTAATTATGTAATTAAAAAAAAATGAACGAAAAAATCTATATAATGGGTAGAAATTAATTTTTAATTATGTAATTAAAAAAATGAACGAAAAAAATAATTTGTTTATATTTTTGGTATTATGGGCCGGGGTAGTATCTGGTCCAGTTTATGCACTTCAATTATTTATTTCTTTAGTTCGATCAAAGACAAGACATTCATGCCGAAATTAGAGAATTTATGAAAAATAAATCTTTCATGACATAACTCCAAGGGAATTTTCAAGTTTTCAACTCAAGATATCTAAATATACAACTCATCTTTGTCTCCATGACTAGACTACCCCTTGGGGTTAGAAGGAAAGAAATTATTATTTGATTCAACACAATCGATTTTTTAGATGCTCAAATTATATTTCAATATTTGCCATAATCTCAATTTTAATATCATCTTAGACTTGAAAAAATAGCCAGCCAAGGCCTGCAAGGTATGACACTTGATAAAACCAAAGTGTAGCTCAACCATTTTTATTTATTTATTTTCTCATGCCAACAATCTTATTTATTTATTTAATTATTTACTTATTCTAAACAGTAGGTTGAGCAATATATAACACTTGTTACAGCTACAAGTGCCAGAATCAATAATACTTGTCAGCAATTTCCTGCAGGTTGGCGGACAAGTCAACAGGCTCAGAGAACACGACCATATGATCCGTATTGATCGTCTTCACCTCATCTGGCGGATTATTCTTGATCATCCACATTTGAATGTCCTTTGTTATTGCTTGATCTTGGCTACAAACGATGAAAATTCGATGGACTGATCCGTAATTTTCCTTGGTAAAAGTTGTGTCCCTCACTGACTTTGCATCATAAAAGAAAGGATATGGTCTCACCAACAACATTCCAAGAGTCAAATCCTGTAAAATTCACCATGACACTAATACATTAAAAAAAACTACAAAAGAACACTAAAAAAAAGAAAAGAAAAGAAACTTCACCTGATCTAATGTTATAACTTAAATTAGGTTTTTAAAGTACGTCTCAATAATATTTTTCATTGAAACTGTTGATAGGACATTTCCAGAACACTCCAAGTTGAAGACACGTGTCCTCGGTATCACTGATCCCTGTTATCGATATCACATACCCATCGGGTCACAAGTCCCCTCTACCCCGAGGTACTTACCATGGATCGAGTGGCATCCAGTACGCTTTTATGTACCGACACATACCCTCGGTCTGATATAGTACATCGATCGCTAGGCCTCCCCCTTTCGGATTCAAGATGTACCTATTCCTCGGTTTCTGAGATATACCTCTTCCTCGACTCCGATATATACCTCTTCCTCGGTACCGAGATGTACCCCCTCATCCAGGATGAAGTTCTCTGCTCCAGCAGAGGCTATTGATGCACTGGTCACTAGCCTAAGCTAGGCTAGGTTAGCTATCATGACCTCGTCTTACACAATCGATGTCAGAAGGCACAGGAAGGCAGGGGCCACAACCAATGAGGAATGGACGCGTGGCATATTGTGTCACATTAGAGACAGAAAGACCGCATGGCCTTGCTGACACGCGACTTGGGAAAGCAAGCATTTAATTACGTCATTCCCTTGATGAGACTGCATTCAATGCGGTAAGGCTCGGAATTGAAAGGCAATAAATGCCTCTAAGGCCGGACATTTATTGCGTCTTCTCCGAGGGGAGCTCATTAAACAGTCGGCAAACCGATGACACAGTATTGATTTCTTGGGATCTCGAGCAGTTAAAAGAGAAGACATTCCTCGTCAGAATCAGTGCGCACACTGTCTGTACCTAATGATCACCTACTGACTACACTGATAGCAATCATGAGATTTTGAGGTATAAATACTCATCGCAAAAGGCAAGATGGTATGCAACAAAAAACATTTGCTACAATACATACTCAGTGTTTTCTTCTTCCTCTCTCTCTCAAAGACTGACTTGACCATCGAAGGGGATACGCCAAAAAACACTCCGGCTCCCTTCTAACTTGTTCTTCTTTGTTCCAGGAATCTTTCTTCAGCCTTACTGGATCGTTCCTTTGATCCACGAGGGTCTCCCATTACCGTTCCAGGTTACCACAGAATTTCACAGGTTGTTCCAAGCAGCGTGGCAGACCACTCCACTGATTCACTCGAGTTCACAAAGGGAGAGATCTGTTCTCATTTTTATATTGTGCAAGATCCAGCACGCACAATCTGGCGCCGTCTGTGGGAAACGACTAGTTTTCCTAGTTTTTTCTCTATAAAAAACAATGACCATGGTGAACACTCGACAAAAAGGGAAAGGTCCCCACTAAAGAAGTCTCGAATTACAAGCTCCCTGTCACCACGAAGGAAGGGATCACACTGATGGGAATCAGGTCAGGAGGATCAGCCCCCCTGGCTCGTCAGCTGGTAGAGGTGATCGAAGAAAAGTTTGGCGATAGATTACTACAGTTTGAAAAGGACAATGTAAACGTCCTAAGCCGGCTCAACGAATTTGCCGCCTCTGGCGAAGGGTCGAGGGACTCATTCCTCTCTCATGGGCTCCCCGCCCGGGGGGCGAAAACGAAGGATCTAAGGAATCATCTAAACAACAAAGCAGAGAGCTCCAGGGCCCCAAAGCGACCGAGAGCCAACGAACACCCTCTTAACGACCATTCCAGGAAGGCAAGGCCGCTAGCCCTAGACGACCTTCGGCGAGGATTGTCTAGACAGAGGAAGGGAGATGAGTCCGACAAGGATTCTACCCTATCCACACGGCGCCCAGGAAATGGGGGGCCTATTGATGAACTCAAAGACTTCAGAAGACATCCTGTCAGGGAGGAAATTGATCTCAGAGCCCGGTTGGAATCCAGGAGAAAGAGTAAGGCTGTCCAGGATGAGACCGAAGATGAGGTCATGCAAACACCCTTTACCAGGGAGATCGGAGAGATGGAGGTTTCAAGAAATTTTGTCGTGCCGAGGTTCAAAACTTATGACGGGCGATCCGATCCCGAAGCCCATCTCAGGCAATACAAGCAGATGATGTCCCTTTATCATTCGGACCAACAGTTCCTCTGCCGAGTGTTTCCTATGAGCTTGGGGGACTCTGCGATGAAGTGGTTCGAGGCGCTTCCCCCCAACAGTATTGGATCGTGGAAGGAATTGACGAGGCAGTTCCTAGCTCGATTCATTACAGGGAGTAAGCGGCCCAAAGACGTTGGATCATTGCTAACGCTCAGACGTAGGGAATTCGAGACGCTTCGCCAGTATGCCATCCGATACTAGGAAGAGGTAAACAAGGTAGAAGGCTGCTCGGAAGTCATGGCAGCGGCGTCTTTCAGGCTCGGCTTGGCGAGGGACACGGACCTGTACCGATCCCTGACCAAGAAGACTCCCTCGGATATGGGCGAGCTGATGGCCCAGATAAACAAATACTCAAGGATCGAGGAGGAGATAAGAAGTAGCAAAGGCCGAATCCTCCAATCTAAGAGAAAGGAGAGGGAGCGGGAAGATACTCCCCGAAAGGGATTACTACCCCCTCCAAGGGGTTCGTCCAAAGGAGTTCACACTATGTTCAAGGAACCCATCTTCAAGTTGCTCCATAAAATCAAGCATGAGCCGTTCTTCAAGTGGCTGCCCAGGATGCAGAGCGATCCCTCCACCCGTGATCAAAAGGTTAGGTATTCCTATCACCGGGATTTCGGACATTGCACCGAAAGCTGCAGGGCATACAAATCGTTCTTGGAAACATTGGTACGAGACGGATACTTGAAAGAATACATAGAGCCCAGGCTACAAGAGAGACACACCCTTGCCCCGACCGAGGAGCCGGACAACGTCATAGATGTCATCCATGTATGTCCCCTAGATTGCCCCACGTCCAAGGAACTCGAGTCCGACCTCAAGAGGGTAGCTTTTACAAGGAAGGTAGTCGAGGATGATAGGGGGCCACCCAGTAAAAGGGCCAGGACTGGTGAGCTCAGCATCACGTTCTCCGACGAGGACTTGACAGACGTAGTGACTCCTCATAACGACGCCCTCGTCTTGACCCTGAAGATAGGAAAATTCGACGTCAAAAGGGTGTTGATAGACTCTGAAAGTTCCTCGGAAGTGATGGACTCCGAGACTTTGAAACGGATGGGTCTTGGCCTCAAGGACCTCACCAAAGTCAAGACACCCCTCATCGGATTCAACGGCTCATTTGCCCTGCCCGTAGGTAAAATCATATTGCCAGTTGTCACGGGTCCCTTCATCATCAACACCGAGTTTGTCGTAATTGATACGGACTCTCCCTACAACGTGATCATAGGGCGAACATGGCTGCATGCGTTGGGAGCGGTGCACTCCACTTACCACAAGAAACTAAAGTATGCCACTCCAGAAGGTATCATGGAGATCCGGGGGGACCAAGCGTCTGCAAAAGATTGTTTTTATTTAGCTGTTAGAGCCGGAGCGTTCACCCAAGAAAAGGGGCGAGCCCCGGAAGAGATCATGGAGAAATAACAATCACAGTCCGGGCGTCCAGGAATGGATGACCCCCAGATAGACCCAACTGAGCGGTCGGTGGAGGACCTCCAAAAGGTGCCCTTGGTGGAGGGAGAAGAAGAAAGATATTTCTTAGTTAGGATTGCGATGCCCGCAGCCGAACAGGAGGAGATGATTGAGTTCCTAAGGGAAAATGCAGACGTGTTTGCTTGGAACGCAATGAAAATGACGGGGGTAGACCCCGAGATAATCACGCACAAGCTGCATGTTGACCCGGCACACAAGCCAGTTAAACAGAAGCCACGACGCATGGCCCCGCATCACGCCTGCGCGGTCAACAAAGAAATCGACAAACTCCTGAAGGCCAACGCCATTCGAGAGATACAGTTCCCAGAATGGCTGTCTAACACAGTTTGCACGAAGAAGAAGGGGGAAATGACGTGTTCACAGATCTAAACAAGGCATGTCCCAAGGATGACTACCCCCTACCAAAGATGGACCAGCTAGTGGATGCCACTGCCAGATATGAACGCATGGACTTCCTGGATGCCCGAGCGGGATATCACCAGATCCTTCTCCATCCCCCAGATCAGGAAAAAACGACGTTTATCACTCCGAAGGGAGTTTACTGTTACAAAGTGATGCCATTTGGACTAAAGAACGCCGGGGCGACAAACCAAAGGCTGATGAATCGGATGTTCAAAAAGCAGATCGGCAACACCATGGAGGTCTACATTGATGATATGCTGGTGAAGAACAAACGAAGTTGTGATCATCTGGTAGATTTGACAGATACCTTCTCCACCCTCAGGGAGTACGGGCTGAAGCTGAACGCGACAAAGTGCGTTTCGGAGTGGAATCGGGTAAGTTTCTCGGATATCTGGTCAGCCAACGAGGAATCAAAGCTAACCCGGATCAGATTCAAGCGATCCTGGACATCCGGAGCCCCCGGACTGTCCGAGAAGTCCAAAAGCTCACGGGGATGCTAACAGCACTTAACCGTTTCGTCTCACGCTCCTCAGACAAATGCAAACCCTTTTTCGGAGCAATCAAGAGTGCTGGGAAGGATATGTGGAGCCGGGGTGCGAAGACGCCTTGACTGGAATAAAGGAATACCTAAGGACTCTACCGACCTTATCCGTCCCTATCCAAGGGGAAATGCTCTTCTTGTACTTGGCCGTGTCTGAATTTACGGTAAACGGGGTACTCATTCGTGAGCATGAGCACCGCTAGAAGCCGATTTATTACATAAGCAAGACGCTCCTGGACGCAGAGACGAGATACCTGCCCCTAGAGAAATTGGCTCTATCCCTGGTCACCACCGCAAGAAAACTGAGGCATTATTTCCAGGCGCACCCAATTACCGTCTTTACCGATCAGCCCTTAAAGGCCATTTTGAGGAAAGCGGAGCTCTCCGGAAGGATTTCCAAGTGGGCAGTGGAACTGGGGGAGCACGACATTCATTTCAAACCTCAACCGCAATAAAAGGTCAGGTATTGGTGGACTTCATAGCTGAGTTTTCGGGGGAACATCCCGTTCTAGAAAGACTGTCTCCTCCCGACATAGCGTCTCCAACAAATTGTGAAGGATCACCATGGCTTTTGTGTGTGGACGGTTCGTCAAATAGTAAGGGGTCCGGGATCGGTATCTTGCTGATCTCTCCAGATGGGATTGTCGTAGAGCAGGCCGTTCGGCTGGGATTCAAAGAGTCGAATAACGAAGCTGAATACGAGGCCCTCATCTCAGGACTTCGGTTAGCTGAGGCTAACTGGAGTTACGGACTTGATCGTGCATTGCGATTCCATGCTGGTAGTCAACCAAGTTAACGGGGAGTTTGAGACAAGGGACCCTAGGATGAAGGCTTACCATCACCAGGCGACAACTGTAATCCGAAGATTCGGAAGTATTGAGATCAAACAAGTGTCCTGAGACAAGAACATGCATGCTGATGCCCTGGCTTGTCTAGCCTCGACGGTGGAGTCCTCTCAGTCGCGCAGGATCACTATAGAATATCTTCCCACATCCTGCATAGACCATGCTCCCGAGACAATGGCCGTCCAAGACACACATAAGCCGCCCAGCTGGATTGATCCCTTTCTCAAGTTCCTAACAACAGGAGACCTCCCGGAGTGTTCAAAAGAGGCAAGGAAGATAAAACTCAAAGCCCCGAGATTTTAGGTCTCTCCGGATCAGAAGTTGTATCGGAGGTCTTTCTTAGGACCTTACTCCTTATGCGTCCAAGAAGACCAGGTGGAAGACCTTCTCTATGAGGTACACGAAGGAATATGCGGGGGGCACTCTGGGGGGCGATCAATGGCACACCGCATCATGTCTCAGGGGTATTGGTGGCCGCGAATGCAAAGGGCTGCGCACGCATACGTCCAGAAATGAGACCAATGTCAGAAGTTCTCCCCTGCAATCAGACAACCCGCGGGGGACTTGCACCCCCTGACCAGCCCTTGTCCATTCGCCTAGTGGGGACTCGATTTAGTTGGACCCCTGCCTAAGGCTCCTGGAAACAGGAAGTTCCTCATCGTGGCCACAGATTATTTCACCAAGTGGGTTGAGGCGGAGCCGTTGACTCACATCCATGACATAGATGCTAAAAAGTTCGTCTGGGAGAACATAGTCATCAGATTCGGGATTCCCCGGGCACTGGTGTCGGATAACGGGACTCAATTTACCGGCGGACGTTTCAAGTCTTTCTGCGAGCAACTCGGAATCCGTAATTTCTACTCCACCCCTGCCTACCCCCAAGCCAACGAGCAGGCAGAGGCCTCCAACAAAACAATTATCAATGGAATTAAGAAGAGGTTGGAGAAAGCCAAGGGAAAATGGGCGGATGAGCTATTAAACATTTTGTGGGTGTACAGGACCACCCCTTGGTCCTCAACAGGAGAAACCCCATACTCCCTGCCTTACGGAATGGAAGTAATCATACCTCTTGAGGTAGGAGTCCCGACCATAAGGACCCAAGCTTTCGACGCAGGGGAGAATGATCGTCAACTTGGACTGGATTTAGATCTAGTGGAAGAGAGAAGGGAGACAACAGCCTTAAGAATAACGAAGTATCAGGAAAAGATTTCCCAACTGTACAACAAAAGGGTCAAGGCGCGAGAATTCCGAATTGGCGATCTAGTCCTCAGGAGGCTAACGGCCAATACCCGTGACCTAACAGAAGGAAAAATGGGACCTAATTGGGAAGGGCCTTACAAAGTGATATCTATCGGAGGCATCAGATCATATAGATTCGAAGATGTGGATGGAAAACTTGTAATGCGACCGTGGAATGTGATGAATCTAAAGAAATACTATTTTTGAGTATTTATCTCCTTCAGTGCTTGCCAATGACAAAGATAAAGGGCAAGGCCCTGGGAACATAGTTCAAGGACTCTCGCCCCTAAAACAAACACAGGAGCAAGCCTCCTGGAAGGGCAAGGCCCTAGGGACAGAGTTCAAGGACTCTCGCCCCCGAAACAAACATAGGAGCAAGCCTCCTGGAAGGGCAAGGCCCTGGGGACAGAGTTCAAGGACTCTTGCCCCCGAAACAAACACAAGAGCAAGCCTCCTGGAAGGGCAAGGCCCTGGGGATAGAGTTCAAGGACTCTTGCCCCCCAAATAAATATAAGAGCAAGCCTCTTGAATGGGCAAGGCCCTGAATATAGTTCAAAAAAAAAAAGTGTACGCAAGAAAGTATAAGTACTCGAGCTTTATTTCAAAAAGAGGGGCTTTGCGTCCCCAAGAGCTACAGAAAAAGAAAAAGTACAGTCGAAAAGAAAAAAGTCTTTTATCTTGCCCCGGGCATCTCCAAAACATCCGCTGAGGGTGAATCGGCGTAGAAAGGTTGAGTAGCTTCGGGAGCAGGCATAACGGGAGGTACTTCGGCAACAGAGAGACCCTGATGAATATTATGGTCCGGGTCCTGGTCCGGCAAGGCCTCGTCAGACAAATCCACTATTACCGCCTCACGCAGATCCGCCGAAACTTGCACCGGCGTTGGAATCTCGCCCTCGGCAGCAATCTCTGCTTCGGCCCGTTCCATTTTCGTCGAGGGCACGTACTTGTGCATCTGGAAGAGCGGAGAGTCTGACGGAATTCCAGCAGACTGGAGCGCCTCGTCCCACCCCTTCTTGAAAAACTCGTTGTTTTCCTCAAGAGCGGGGAGCACGTCATCGGCGAACTCTTCCCGGAGTTTCTCCTCGGACTTCTTGTTTTGTGTCTCGGTCCTGATCCTGTCCAGCTCCTAGGTCAGAGCCAGACATCTTTCCTCTGAGCCAACATCCCTCTCCTCCGTCGCAGAGAGCCGCTGCGTCTGCTCTGTGATCCTCCCCTCAGCGTCGACAAGGGCAGCACTTAGCTTTTCAGCGCTGACCTTAGCCAACTCGGCATCCTTGAGGAGTTGCTTGATTTGAGCAGCCTGCCCTGCGAAGGTGGAATCCCTGGCAGCTATGTCCTCCTTGGCATTGGCAAGGGCACCCTCCGCTTCTTCCTTCTGCTCTCGGACCCGCTGGAGGTCCATCCTAGCCCAATGATATCGCGCCGCTATTATGGAGATCTGTTGGGTGGCCTGCAAAGGAAAAAGCATGTCATTAGCAGGAAAAGCGGCTAAAAAAAAAAGAGACTGAAACAAAGATAAAACTTACCACCAGGGAATTCTGGATGATAGAGCGAAACAACACGTTCGTTAATCGCCCCCTGTGAGCCACCATGTCGGCCTCAAAATGCAGCGTCTCACTCACTGCATTGGCGACATGGGGGTGTTGCAAAATGGAATCGTCGACCCTGATCACTCGGTTCATATGATCAGTGGCTCGAGGATTCCACTCCGCGGCTTCCACTGTCGACGGAAGGGGAGGAGGAGTCTGCTGTTGCCGCTGCTGCTGTTGTTGCTATTGCTGCTGTTGTTGCTGCTATTGCTGCTGTTGTTGCTGAGGAACAGGGGGCAACCCATGGCCTCTCCCACTTTGATGCTGAGCGGAGGGGGCCCTGGGTCCCCTGCCAAGGCCATCGTGCCTACGTTTAATCCTCCTCTCCTCCTCTACCTGAGGATCCCGATCACGCACTTGACCCCGACTAAGGATTCTTGAGGATGGGATGGCGTTGGTCCCTACAGAAGGGGCCCCACCGGCCGACCCTCGTCCCCTCCCGGCAGCGAGGGCTTGTCTCTGCCTTAGGAACCCTAGATCAATGCGGGGCGTGCTGGACATGGCTACCTCGAGGGCGTCCTCGGCGTCTAGAGATTGTAGGATTTGAAAGTCCGGCCACGAATCTCTCCCCGGAGTTCCCACCTCGGCGTGCGAAGGAACCAAGTCCTCTCTGACACAGAGCTCTTCAACTCTACCCTCTACTTTTGCCTCCGAAGCCCGGTCAGGGTTTTCTTCCAAGTTCTCCTCGACTTCTTGCCCCCCGCCTGATCGAAGAGTTCAGACCACCACGAAGGATCGAAAGGCTGAGGAAGCTGTGAAAACTTCTTATATCCGGGAGTATAATTCAGGAGGATGTGGGCAGCCCGGCCGAGCCCGTCGGAACCAGTGAATCTCCAAACGGTGGCTAGGTCCGCAAAATTCACCAACGACCGGGGTGGAGGAACTGTTTCCCGAGGGGAGATGTCTGCACAAGCAAAAAGAGGGGAGTGGGTCATGAGCACGTAGAAAATCTCAGAAACAGAATAATAGACCCGAAGGAACCGACGTACTTGTCGTTCTCCATTCCAAAGGGCATAACAAGCCGTCATACTCGGGACCGACACCTTTCTGCCAAGATCCCTTTAAGATGAGTATGTCATCCTTGTACCCCTTGTCCGAGTCAAGGAGGTGAGTTACGAGGTACATAGATGGGTCCCTGGCTTTGAGGTAGAAGTGTTATTGAGGCGTAACTCTCAAGAGGGAATAACAAAAAAGGATATCGTTCAGCCCGACGTTTACCCCAAGTCGCCTATTGAGCTATAGGACCCCCATAATTATCCTAAAGACATTAAGGCAACACTGCCCGGGAAAGAGGCGGAAACGAGAGAGGAACTGGAGAAGCAGAGGGGGCAAAGGGAATCTAATTCCACCTTCTACGATGACTTTGATAAAAAAAAAAAGGCATTGCGTCCTCGGTACCGAGGGTACAAGGGTGCACAGCCGGGTCATAATCCTCTATGTCTACATTCGGGGGAACGCTGTACTTAACCCTAAATCTATTAATTTGTTCATCACCTTTTACTTTATACTTCCCTGGCCTCGAAGTACTAGCCTGAGGGTTCTCGGGGGCAGGGCGACGACGAGGCATCTTCAAAAAGTGATAAAAAAAAAATATAGAGGGGGTCTTTTCCACAAAGATCTCCAAGAAGGCTTCCCGGGGATTGGTCGCTGAAGGGCAACCAGAAAACACCTCCGGTGATCAGAAAATCAAAAGAGACAGAAGGGCAAAGAAAGGGAAGATACTGGGACTCACCAGAGTATAGAAAGAAGTTTTTTTTTTTCTGGAAAACTTGAATCGACTCCTTCCAAGAATGTTCAGAAGCAAAGGATGAGTCTGTTGGCTTTAAAGCTTCAGTGAAAAGGTTGGGTAGTTGACAAACGGAAGGAAAGAGGTCTCCGGCGAAGATTCAGGCAAGGGTTCTCTGTGAAGAAAAGTTTAGAATGATGAAATGAGGAAAGAAGAGAGAAAGCCCCTTTATATATAGCACCTATCCCATCATTGGGTGCGAAGCACGAACGACGCATTTAATGCGCACGACATCCTAAGCAGGGAAAACGGCTAGGGGCAATGATGAAGCAGTTGGGGTTGTTGCAAAACCCTTCGTCTCCTTACAACGCGTGTCCTCGGTGTCAGAAGATCGAAGGCTGGGGGCAGTTGATGGGACATTTCTGAAACACTCCAAGATGAAGACACGTATCCTCGGTATCACTAATCCTTGCTATCGAGATCACGTACCCATCGGATCACAAGTCCCCTTTACCTCGAGGTACTTACCATGGATCGAGTGGCATCCAATACGCTTTTATGTACCGACACATACCCTTGGTCTGATATGGTACATCGGTCGCTAGGTCTCCCCCCTCTCGGATTCAAGATGTACCTATTCCTCGGCTTCGATATGTACCTCTTCCTCAGTACCGAGATGTACCCCCTCATCTAGGATGAAGTTCTCTGCTCCAGCAGAGGCAATTGATGCACTGGTCACTAGCCTAAGCTAGGCTAAGTTAGCTATCATGACCTCGTCTTACACAATCGATGTCAGAAGGCACAGGAAGGCAGGGACCACAGCCAATGAGGAATGGACGCGTGACATATTGTGTCACATCAGAGACAGAAAGACCGCATGGCCTTGCTGACACGCGACTTGGGAAAACAAGCATTTAATTACGCCATTCTCTTGATGAGATTGCATTCAATGCGGTAAGACTCGGAATTGAAAGACAATAAATGCCTCTAAGGTCGGGCATTTATTGCGTCCTCCCCGACGGGAGTTCATTGAACAGTCGGCAGACCGATGACACAGTATTGATTGCTTGGGATCCCGAGCAGTTAAAAGAGAAGACATTCCTCATCAGAATCAGTGCGCACACTGTCTGTACCTAATGATCACCTACTGACTACACTGACAGCAATCATGAGATTTTGAGGTATAAATACTCATCGCAAAAGGCAAGATGGTATGCAACAAAAAACATTTGCTACAATACATACTCAATGTTTTCTTCTTCCTCTCTCTCTCAAAGACGGACTTGACCGTCGGAGGGGATACGCCAGAAAACACTCCGGCGCCCTTCTAACTTGTTCTTCTTTGTTCCAGGAATCTTTCTTCAGCCTTACTGGATCGTTCCTTTGATCCACGAGGGTCTCCCATTACCGTTTTAGGTTACCACAGGATTTCACAAGCTGTTCCAAGCAGCGTGGCTGATCACTCCACCGATTCATTCGAGTTCACCAAAGGAGAGATCTGTTCTCGTTTTTATATTATGCAAAATCCAGCACGCACAACTATGTATATATTTAAGATCTTAGGGAAACACTCACCTCGGGTGGAGAGAGTTGATACAACTTGGTTGATAACTTCTTGGGGCCTAATAAGACAGAGGTTACACGCTGCTCTTGGTCGAATGTCAATTTGCTGTCCATGTAATAGTCCAATCCTTGAACCGTCTGTATTTTTACATAAAGAAAATTAAACATAGTACATGAAAAAATCACTAAAGATTCAAATCTTACCGTGATAATATCTGTACTGAATTTGAGAATTTAATACATAATACTTGAAATGAATGTGCAAGTGTGTGTATTACTATTATTAGCTGGGAGTACTGAAAGGTTTGGTGTCTACCAATTTATCATTATGTTATTTAGACACATTTAATTAGTTTTATCTAAGTTTTGTTCTCCTCTCTTTTCACCTTCCCATACGATAAGAGCGGTGTCAAATGTCTTGTTTTGCTCACGCACACAAGAGTTTCAATATAAACTATTTTAACTTTTAATACTTTTTTGACGTGAGCTTGAATTTTTCTTAACAATGACATTATTATTCCAATCTTAAAAGATACTTTCTTTTTTATTATACTGCCCTAAAAATATACTTTCCATTTTTTATTAAAATACTTTAACATGTTACAGAGAGAGAGAGAGAGAGAGGGGTTGTATAGAATACTAGAATAAGAGGAAGTCAACAGTACCTCATCAAGGATAGCTTGAACAGTGAGGTCAGGACCAGGCATGAAAGCGGTGGCAAAAACGGCAACAGCAACTTTTTGAGGGAACCTTTCTATAGCAACTGAAATGGCAATCCCTCCGGCGCTGTGCCCCACCAAAACAACCCTTTCTTCCGATGGTAGCGCCGCCATGAATGACAACAATGGCTCGAGGTAGTCTGAGATGGTATGGAGCTCATACAGCTGCTTTGGGTTAATCCCAGAAGCAGCTAGGTCGAGGGCGGTGACTCTATGACCCGCCGCTCTCAACAGCGTCGCCACCCGATACCAACACCATGCCCCATGACAAGCTCCATGAACCAGCACAAAATGCCTCCCACTCTTCTCCATTACCTTGCTCTCCTTCGTCCTCTTGTGTTCGTCATTCTTAAAGCTTTGTTGCTATTTATATACGATCAATTTGTTGCTATTTATATACAAGCAATTTTATATAAATTTAAAAAATAAATTTAAAAGTTAGATTTGATAATTAAAACTATTGACTTCACTGTGGGTCCCAGTATTTATTGGGACTCACTATCTATTCAATAGTTGAGATTATCAAGTTTAATTTTAAAATTTAAGTTTTAAGCCCATATAACATTACTCTTTATATATTGTGGGTAATTTGAACTTGATAAGTCTAAAAATGCCGCAACATACGTGTTTAGTCTTCCAAATTCCAATACTTATCCAACAGATAGAGAGAGATCCATTCATAACTGACAAATCCAAGGAGTAAGATATAGAGACCATTCAAAGAAGATGCTCCACGGCTCTAGAAGAGGTATCTAACACGTATTGAACATTGACCAATAATCAATTATATTATGATGGAACAATATTATTGACACTTAATTTATTGAACTAATTTATTGATTTAATTTATTATAATATTTGGGTTGACTTAGGTCTCAACAAACATTTAAACATGATAAAATCATACTATTAAATTAGTAAATTAGATCAAACTTTTAAGTTCAAATAGTATTACTCAAGTTATTAATAAACTTGATCCAAATAACCTAATCAAACAATTAAATTCAAGGTTAGATGACTTTTAAATGTCATGCCAGTAATTTGTTTTAGGTTAATTCTGATGAAGATCCCTAAAGTACGGAGTTTGTCTTATTTTGGTTTATAATATTTTAATTATATCATTTTAATCCCTGAAATATTAAATGTTTCTATATGGTCCTTCAAACAGACAACGTCCAAATTGCTAATTATTTTTTATCATAAACTTGTCACGTAATACTTAAATATGGACAAAAAAATAATTTTGGTAGTTCTTAAACACGTCATTCAAAATGACATTTTCTTCACTTTTATAAACTAATGATGTTTTTCTACCCCTTAGCAGCCTACATTGACGTGTTCTGCCCCTTAAGCCTTTTTACATTGATATTTTCTACTCTACTTTAGTATGTCTCACACCATGATTCAGCAGACAAAACATAAAAAAATAAATAAATTTTAGAATTTAATTCCCTTAGCGTTGTACATTGATGTTTTCTACCCCTTAGCCTTTTACATTGATGTTTTCTACCCCAAATGTCATAAAAGCTAAATAACGTCATCTCACCTTATGTTTCTTCACATCATGATTCACCAAAAAAAAATTAAATAAATTTTAGAATTTAGTTTCCTTTTCATAAAAATTTTAACTAATTTTATAATCGAAAATAAAATTCATAAAAGCATAATTTAATTTCATATTATATATTTAATAAAAAAACTTAAAATCGTGTTTTGAAAGCACAATTCTTCTATCAAAAAGTATGTTTTGTATATGTTAAAAATATTAATATTATAATCTCACTTTTCACGTCATAAAAGTATCCTAATATGGAGGAGCTTTTCCCCAACCTAGTCGGCTCTAAAACTTTATTTCTCAAACTCAAGTTTATTTTTTAAAAATGTCACTTTAAAGACCATGGTTTTGAAAAACGTTTTATTTTTTAAATATTTTTATATATGTTAAAATAGTATGTATTCCAATTATATGTTATAAGTTCATCGAACATTTATAGTTGACCTACAAAAGTGTGTTGAACTTTAAAATATGAAAAATATTACTTATACTTTACAACATAACAAATTTATTACATCAAACTGTAAGAAATACAGTCTGTCAATATTTTGCTTGATGTAGAAAACAACATAGAGGGTTGTCCAGTACAAATAAACTTGATAGAATAAAAGTGTCAAACGCATCATCACTTAAATCGGAATAATCAAACAATTCTGTATCTAAAACAAGTAACGGATCCTGCAAAATTTTAATCTCAGCATAATCAGGATCAAAATGCTCAATTTTTGCATGGTCGATTGCAAGCAAATGATCAAGTCTATGCTGCATTTGATCATTTTCACGTTCAAGTCTTACTATGATCTCGTTATGATTGGTGGAGTTTTGTGGATCATATATATCAGCCAAACATGCCTTCGGTACCATTAATCCATGTCAACGACAATATACTTCAAGTTCACAACGTTTGTCATATAACTGTCGCCATCTTGGCGTGGGTTCGACACGAACACTCGAAGGCGAAGAGTCGATCGCAGGCCCCACAAATATGTGTCCAACTTGATCGAATGAGTGATAAGAGTCGATGAGCTCATTACAAAACTCACGCTTTTGTCCATACCAAGTTACACCGGTAGAATCTGTGTAGGATTCAATTGAACGAACTACTTCTATACCACATGCTGCTCAGCTAGTCGAGCGTTGATGTTCGTGGGGTGCAGATGAACTTTGTTGTTCATTGCGTGATGAAGAACCTTGGATGGTTTGACTGGATTGTCTTTTAGATGTGCGTCTAGATATATTTAGGTTTATGATGTACACAACGAATAAGTATGATTTATATAGACACAAAATACAATTATATATAAATTTGACAAGACAAGGCCTGGATATGAGTAACATGACTTGACATAAGTAAAGTAATGATATGACTCTACACTGATAAAGTAATGACATAATTCGTGAATGATAAAAGGACTAACATGATTTGACAGTAGACTAACTACATTGACAAAATAGCACTGATATGACTTGTCACTAGACTGACTAAACTAACACAACAATATAATGAGTTCAAAACGAAAAAGTAAATACACAACACTTCAAATACAAAGGACTGACATGACATTACATTGCAATGTAATGAGTTCACTAGACTGACTACACTCCAAATGCAGACTTTGTTAAGGTTTATCAGACATATAATCATCTGACATGTATTGTGCATTAAACAATATATTATTTTGTTCAACTAGTGCCAACTCTCGTCCATGTGCAGTTCCCATCATGTCTTTTGCTTGTTGGAGCATATAATAGCGAGATCTACAAACTAGCATTCTATTATTCTCTTTTTGAACTTATTTTACTACTGATTCGTAATCATCTCTATTTCGGCATTGCATTGATAGTGATCGTCTACGAGACACTAGTATGCCAAGTTATCTTAGTTGTGTAAATAGTTCGTCTGATTCTTTAGCACGAAAAGCCCACTCTCGTCGTACTCTTGGATAATACTCTTTTGGATCTAAAAATCTCTCATTCTTGTAATCATCGTTCCACTCTTGTAATAACCAAACCCGTTCACGTCTACGATTGTTAAAGCTCGTAGAGAAATTTGATGTAGACATAATGTTTTGTTTGTCATATCAACTGGAAAATGATGTTTAAATAGTAGTGTCCTAAGAATACTGTGTTAGACAAGTCATATTAGTCAAAAGTGAAACAGTATAGTTACACACGTCTGCTGAAATCCATTCAGAGTGTAATCACTTCAAGACAGTGTGTGGAAAAACTCATTCAGGGTTAAGTTAGTTCAGCACACGGTATATTGAAACTCATTTAGCGTTTTGTCATTTCACCACATAGTCTGTTGACATCCATTCAGGGTGTAGTCACTTTAACACATGACATTAAGTTGTCACGAGTAGTTACTTTTCTTCTTCAGCATTATAATAAAGCAGTTAGTTGTCACTTAAAGACAGTGTTTGCAGAAACTCATTCAGTGGTACGTTAGTTCAGCACACGGTTTGACGAAACCCATTCAACGTTTTGTCACTTCACCACATGGTTTGCTGACATCTATTTAGAGTGTAGTCACTTTAACACATAACATTAAGTAGTCACGAGTAGTCACTTTTTCTTCTTCAACATTATGATAGAGCAGTTAGTTGTCACTTCAAAACATTGTTTGCAGAAACTCATTCAAGGGTACGTTAGTTCAGCACATGTTATGTTGAAACTCATTCAACTTTTTGTCACTTCAACACATGACATTAAGTAGTCACGAGTAGTCACTTTTTCTTCTTCAGCATTATGATAAAGTAGTTAATTGTCACTTCAAGATAGTATTTGTACTGATATGGTCAGTTGTTGGGAGATTTATGTAGTCACTATATATTCACCGTCTTTACGCAAGTAAGTGCACATCATCTGATTTCTAACATGAATTATAGTGTTAGAACTTTATATGAAAATATGAATTATCATTGGGCCTTAGAGGATGAGTTCTTCTATTCAATGAATCCTCGTTTACATTATTCTAGTAGGGTCGTAAGAACCATGAGGGCTGAATTGCAATATCGTCTGACAGAGTGAGAAAATTTTATTGGCGATATGCAAACTTGTAATTTACGAAAGCCTCGACAAATTGCAATCCATATGCCAGTTGAGACACCTCAACAACTGGAGCAAGCATTGTATCATTTTTGAGCTGAGAACAATCGCATGGCAATCTGTCTTAATCATTACAACCTTCGTCGCATCGCACGAGAATGTGCTGAAGAAGGGTTAATGGAAGAAGCACGTATAAATTTCCTTCTAAGTGGAGAAGTTGGATGTATTTCTGATATCGAGATGTCTGATGAAGATGTTGATCCATAAAATAAGTTGTGTGGAGAACTGTGCTATTAATGTTGTATGGTGAACTGTGATTTTAGTATTGTGTAATAAATTATCTAGTCAGTATTGTTTGGACAAGTGTTAAATTAGTGTTGTGTTGTGTGGACCAGTGTTATAATAATGATGTGGGAACAAGTGTTATGTTAGTGTTTCTAAGTATAATTATTATATTACTGTTGTGTGAAGAAGTTGTATGTTAGTGTTGTTTTGTGTAGATCATGTTATTTTAATGTTAATTTTTACATGTGAAATGTAATGTACGTGTAATGTTGAAGTCAATTAGATTTGTTATGATGGTGAAGTTATATATGTGACAACTTGATTGTAGAATACTATAACAAAACATCTTTGTATAAATGACAATGAATATACAAAAGAAAATATTAGTACACAGTACAACAAAAAAAAAATGCATCAAATACATGAATATCATATCATGTCCCACACGCAGGTGGTCGCCTACGTCGCTTCGGCTGTTTGCGAACCTCCTGCTCAACATCCTGTGATACATCCTATGTCACCTGTGACACACCGACATCATCATGATGATGTGCATGTTGTGCACGCCCTCTACCTATCTCTCGCCCCCGTCCCCGACCTTGTCGTCCACCTCTAACCCGTGGCCCGACTCGCACAAGGCCTACACCTACAACTATAGGATCCTGTGTCACTCCCTCCTCATCTAATAATGGATCTGATACGAGAGGCTGTGTAGACGAGGTAGGTATCGAATCAACTACAGACGATATCGGGGTAGATGCCGATGCCAGTGTAGGTGTCGAGGTAGATGTCGGTGCCGGTGCCAGTGCCGATGTCGGGGTAAATGCTGGTGCTAGTGCCGGTGTCGGGGTAGATGCTGATGTCGATGCCAGCGTAGGCATCGAGGTAGATACCGATGTCAGTGTCTGTGTCGGGATAGATGCCAATGCCAGCGCAGGTGTCGATGTCTGGCCATGTGCAATAGTAGGAGAAGGTCACGATGTCAGTGTCGATGTCGGTGTCGGGGTAGCTCCAAATGTCGGTGCCAGTACCGGTAGAAGATCAAGTGTAGATGCCGGTACCGATCCTAGTGTCATGGTAGATGTTGGGGTCGGTGTCGGTATCGGTGTCAATGTTGTCGTCGCAATGGATACATGTACCGATGCTGGTGTCAGTAAATGGTCAGTTACAGATGCAGATGTCGGTGTCGTCGTCGATGTCAGTGTCAGTGCAACTGAAGGTGTCAGTGCAGACTCATGTGTCAGCCTAACAATTGGTGTACACGCTGGGGTCGATGAAGGTGCATGAGCCTGTGTCGATGTTGATGGTGAATATACTGGAGTAGTCCAATCTTAGTAACGATGTGGAGGTGGCTGTGCAGATGTAAACGGTACGTCATCTGCCAACAGTGAAGCTGCGTCGAGCCGTCGGTGCTCTCAGAGAGCTGTCAAACATAATGAGCTCATATCTGTCATACGTCCAATGGTGTTCATGCAACATGCAAAGTCCGGGCTGCCCTCATATGTAGTATGTCTAGTGTGATATATTTGTGTAAGTGTCTGTTCTTACAAACAATACTGAAAAAAAATTATAAATGTATTAAACAATTAGTAACATTATCCATTCAAATTTAATAGTTAAGCATTTAACATCTTACCAGAAGCTCTATGATGCTCCCAACTGGCTGAAAATCGACAGTCGGCCTAGCGATGGGTGGACCAACAAGACACCGTGTGATCCGACGATACCATTGCATGTATGTGTCGGTCGGATCCATCAATCTAGTATTCAAATCTCTGGTAACAATAGTAGCTCTACAATGTGCCCACATCTCTGTATAGATCTGATGAACTACTGACCAATCCCGACCAGATCTACCTCGACGGTTGACAGCATGCAAGGCTCGACTGGTATTGCATGGCGGTGGTATGCGCTGAATCGGCCCAAACTGTCGAGTAACCCGATCTGAAAAATGTCACTCCACGACATCGAAGCAAATCAAAGGGGCTCGTGTGCGCCAAATATCTTGCTCAATAAGGCAATAATTTGGCAGGCTACCCATTACATCAGCTGTATAGGGCTCCCATATCATTTGTAATACAAATTTTGAACACTCATTAATAAATGTAATGGTATTTTTAAAAAAATTGGACAGAGTTTCTTTTGAAAATTAGACATTTCCAAAATTTATTAACTTGTATACAACAAACCCAACTCAATCACAAGTATAAACAAATTAAAATTGCATCCAACCATCTCCACATGTATTTACTTCACATGTAAATTCATTGCAATCAACCTAGCACACTAACATACTTAAACAAATAACATCCAAGTTCTCTAATCATGGTCAAGCCGATATACCTGATCCTCGCGTATCTGGTTTAATGCTACAACTTTAGAATTGATCACCTAAGTGCAGGTTGTGCGAAGTAATAAATTTCTCGGGAGTCCGAGGTCGAACCACAAGGAATTGAAAAAACAAGAGACACAAAATAAATAAAAAGCAAACTTGTAAGAATAATTTATTTAAGAGATTGTTGAGTTGAGAAAATATTGATTGGAGTAATTAAAATAATATAATAAAAATACTAGAGCATCAGATACTCCCTCTCAATTCCATACAATAATGATTAATGACTCAAAACTTAACTTGAGACAAGAATCAGATGTCGGTTGATTCAAATAACAAATCAAGTAAGAAAACTAAAAATTATAATCAAAAGATTATTTAGAAACCCGAATAATCATCCAATTATATTATTTTATGAAATAATGATAATTACCTCAATTATGGAATAACCAGTTATTTACTCGCAGAAAAATTCAAGTAATCGATATACATTGCACAACAGCTCAAAGATTTTTACAGAGCAAAAATTTTGCTATAATATCAGAAGTTAAATTAATAAAATATCATAAATCATTAAATTCAGAATCAGTAACATTACCGTACTTCATTGAGAGGTTCTCCCTTAGCCCTAACTTAGCCTTCTAGCTAGACATGATAAACTAAAACTAGAAAAGAAAATATGGGAAAAGAATCATCCCTAAATCTTAGATGAGAACCCTTCTATATACTAAAAATAAATCCTAAGTATAAGTAGAAGATATAAGGTTGTCTTGGAAGGAATTCCTTTCCAAAAAGAAATCTTGTAAGGTTAAATTCCATGAATAAAATCTTTGGGGTGCGGGTACAAAATCTGTCCAGACTTTGAATTTGGATTTCGCATATTTAGAGGTTGAATCACAAATATTTTGTGAAGTACACTTTTGTAGCTCTTAGAGTCTTCTTTCCAGCCCCCAAAAATCAAGTAAATAGAGTATCAGAGTCAAAAGTTATAACCAAAATACTGAAAACGTGTCAAATCCTCATTCTTCTAGGATACTTTCCTAATCCAACTTTAAATGAGTTTTCTTCCATCTTGGACTCTTATAAGGATTAAATTGTCATCATATCTTCAAGTCTTCCTATTCAATCTTGACTCTTCAATCCTTATCAATTGCGATTCTTCCTCTAGTGATTGATTCACTTGCATTATCCATTATTACTTTAAATCAACCAATTTACCTGCAAAATAAATCAAACTACTAGAAAAAATATCAAACAAAAAAATCAAGGAATTCAACACATTTAATCATAAATAATATTTAATTAATCAATTATTAAATATAATAAAATTTAATCATCCAACTAGTCCCGATAATGACATAGTACATGTCGGGGCGTGTACTGCTCCGAAAATGTGACATCCCATCTATAAATTTCACAAAAAATTGTAACTACATAATAATATGTAAAATGTAACTACATAATAATATGTAAAATTGTATAGTACAAACCTATAACCAAGTGGACTATCAAGTACACCGTACACATCAACCTCTTCATGTGCAGGACTTAAATCTACGCCAACTCCTTCTAATGGTGGACCATCACCATCGAGCGCCGCTGCTCCATGGGCTACACATTGTCGTGGTAACACACGCTGTGAAACGATGTGAACCAGACGCTCCCATGCCCACAACTACATCCACAAACATTGAATTTACATTTGTAAAGCAACAATAACATAAAAGTATACAAGTCAGTGAAGAATGTAAACAATTACCTGAAGCAAAATTAATGGACCGTTAATATCCTTCGCGTCCCACTTTGTCGCAAGACACATCTCCCGATATAGTTATGCTAGGGCCGCACTGCCCCAACTAAAAGTGTCGGTTGCATCTAAGTCTCCAAGCAACGATAGGAACATAAGCTTTACCCTACTCGACGACTTGTCGCCGAACAAACCCCCCCCCCCCCAATCAACAAAAGGATGTACGTTCAGGCATAACAAGCTATAAAACCCTCGGTCGCATCAGCTGGAATCGCGTGGCCCAAGTGCTCGGCAAGTGCACTAAGTCATAGAGTGGACTTATCTATCACTCCATCGGCTGGTGTGAACCCAAGCAACTCAGTGCACATTACACTCCACTGTTTTACATCGCAGACGGTGTCTACACCACATACAGACATCCCATCAACTGGCAGACCAATTAATACAGTTGTATCCTGAAGTGTGATGGTTGTCTCACCAACTGGCAGATGAAATGTGTGTGTCTCAGAGCGCCATCGCTCTACAAGAGTAATAATTAGATGCCAGTCCAGCTGAATGTATCTAAGGCGATACGCTCCATCAAACCTGGCCGTACGTAGATGCTGAATAACCCGATCGTCTGTGATGGTAACTCGACAAAGAGGAGCCTCTGATCGTCTACAATGTAACATGGGTAAATCTATGCCCTCCCAAATAGCAGTCGTGCGATGGTCACCCTGTAAGGTAAGAATGGATCTATCATCGGGACCTGGATGTACTAATGAACGGGGATCACGATCCATGTACACAACCTATATCAACACACAAAAAAAATACAAGCATTAGTTAACATATAGATACATGAGTTAATATATACATACATGAGTTAACATATACATACATGAGTTAAAAAAATATCATATGTTGAATAAAGGACTCAAACAATTAATAATGCATTACAACTTACAAACGACATTAGAATGCACAAGTAACATTTATAGTGGATGACCCATTGAAGAAGTGGATTGGTTCTTTGCTGGACAAGGTCGGTAATCATGCTCTCCTTGCAAACAAATACTACAGTGGTTCTGTTTATGCCCTTCTCTCTGAAAATCTATTTCATTTCGAATGCACGAGATCTTTGGACGTCCTCTAGCTCCTCAACGCAACGACCTATTGGGGCATAATGTAGGGTCATCGATAGCATCCCAATAATCTTGGGTTGTGCAGAGGATGAAGATCAGGTGCTCAACTGGATTCAAGTGCATGGATGGTATATACTGGATCGATTAAATTCCAAGAACTAACATGAAAATGCGAGCATGCGGCCATAACATGAGAACAAGGCATTTTATAAATTATAAATTTTTCACAACTGTATGTCCGATCATCAATACAAACAACATGTGTATTATCGTTACTACTGGCCACCTCCACAACTTCTCGTTGCATGTGAATTGGTGTAATAGTATACATTCCTGCTTTTACCTGGTTGGATCGCATAAATTCGATTGTTTCAGATAAGTACTTCAAACCATCCTCTATGCACCGTTGTGCATGTTCACGGCGTTCACAAAAGTATTTTGCGAGCCGATAAAATATGAATTTAACACATGTAGTGATGGGAAGCATCCTAGCACCTTTCAATGCACCATTGAACACCTTAGAAACATTAGTTGTGATTGTTCTGTATCGCCGACCACCATCATAGGCAAGTGTCCAATGTTTTGCTGGAATATCAGCTTACCACTTCCATGCTTCAGGATTTATACTTTTAATTTCTTCCATTATCAAATTAAACTTGCGAATCTGATGTGCTGTCCTAGCCTTCCACACTTGATCTTTCAAATACGTGTTATTGTAACATGTGTTGAAATTGCTTTGTACATGTCTTAGACAAAAACGATGATAGACGTATGGCTCATTCCACCCAGAACCTTGTTTCTTAACCACCGAAATTATACCTTTATGTCGATCTGAGATTAAGCATATACTAGCTCTATTCGGCACAACAGAGTAGTATAAATGATATAGGAACCAACCCCAGCTTTCACTAGTCTCCTCATGAACAAAAGCAAATGCTAGAGGGAAAATCTGCTTCTGAGCATCAATCCCAGTAGCAATAAGAAGCTTATGCTTATACTTGTCATTTACAAATGTGTCATCGATGCTGATTACAGGCCGACAATGAACAAACCCATCAATAGAAGCTTTGAATGCCCATAACACCTTTCCAAATATATCAAATTCGGGAGCACGAGCCTCATATTGCCACTTTAAAGTCGTCCCAGGGTTGTATTTCACAAGAGCACCCATAAACCTTGGCAACATGTTGTAAAAACAATCTCAGTCACCGAAAACCTTGGCTATAGCCTTATTCTTCGCATTCCACGCCTTCTTGTATGTTATCAAATAATGATACTCTTTTTTCACCATTTCAATGATGACAGACAATGTTATATCAGGTGTAGCCCGAACCACACCCTCAATCCATTGAGAAATAAAACCTGCATCAAGCTGATAATGGTCCTGGTTTAACCTTGGGTAGAAACAAGTGTGAGGTGCCTGATATTTTGTGATCTCAAACATTTCATGCTTCGCCTTCAATACCGCTCGTAGCCTCCATTTGCATCCACATTGTGCATACATCTTGCACCTCAACACCCAACGCGTTTTATTTGTATCAACAACAACATATTGTTAGTGCATCTTAATTGAATACAATTTAACTACCATCTCCAGGTCTTTTTTACTCCTGAACACCAAACCCTTAGCCAATTCTGGTCTTGTAGGATCCCATGTTTTAATTCCATGCAAAATGAACAAACTGTCAACTTCATTCTGGTTTCCCGATTGGACATTTGAGAAAAATGTTGACTCTGGCTCATGCATAGGAACCTCACCATCATCCTCAGCAGAAGTACCTTCAGCATCATAATCATTATCATCAGAGTCATCACTCAATACATTTTCTGGCAACTCTTCTTCTTTGTAGTAATCATTCTGGTCATTAGCACGCATTCTTTCATATATATTATTAGCAATTTAATGTAGTACAAGTGCTTGGACAGGGTCCACTAGCGCTGGTGTTGGGTAATTGTAATCATTTCCATCCCCCCATTTCCCAGTCCAACACTATACTTTTGCTAAGATGAGCTTTCGGGAAAAGTACTAGGTCCTGTTTCAGCCTGTGCATGTGTATATCGATTGTATTCTTCCATACACTGCATTGTTAAAGGAGTGTAATAATTACACACCATGGTTGAAGGGTCGAGCACTGGGATATATGGTTGTTGGCTGAGCATGGAAGTGTATGAACCAACATCAGGCCAACCTTCATTACTTTCACTAATGTCATCTGCCCTAACCTCTTCGCTAACATACAAATCAACTTTGTTAATACCTTGATTGTCAAATACAACATCCACCATTGCCTCCACACCATCGTTGTCAACAACTTTTACTGGAATATATATAAACAAGTTAGTTCCCAATACAGTAGGAAACCTACAGATAAGTTTGAGGTTGTATTTATTACTATCTATCCCCGTCACATCATGCAACCTATCCACCAATGCCGAGTATGTTGTGTCATGTGAAACCTTTATCACACGCTTATAACCATTATCGTATCGTAACACATCATAGTTCTTGAATATGCTACCACCCCAATAAATCATCACAGAAGCACGTCTTCCAGCCATTCGTAACAATTCTACAATAAATACATCAAAATTTAGTGTGTATAAACAACCAAAACTTTTGCTTTCATCGAAACTTTTGCTTGTTCATGTTTTGAAATGTAAATAAACCGGGTAGCCCGTTCTAATTTTCAATCACCCAATATTAATGAAGGAGCACATTAAGTACATAAAATGGTTGGCACTTACATTAGAAAAGTAATCTATTAAAATTGCTAAAATATTTTAAAAACTTTACAAAATGAACTCGCCAATTCTAATAGAAACTTTTGTGTCCCTCCTAAATTAAGTTCGATATGCTCCAGTCAATTAATACCTTAATTATTAGGACTCGAACACTGTGCAAAATAAACTACACTCATTCATTTAATCGTGACTGGTTTGGGGGGAAGAGATGGAAAAGTATAGAAAAAAAAATGAAAAATTATAGAAAAGAAAATCTGAAATTAGAGCACAAGAGTGACTAACTTTTACAGAGAATGCAAAAAAACTGAATTTGAGACCTTTAAATTACCAAAAGTCAAAATAAATACATCGAATAACTCCTAACAATTTTCCCATATGGGATTATACATTGAAATATTGTATACAAGTTAAACTAAATACCGAAGAGAGAGAGAGAGAGTAATTTGTTTGAAATAAATCATTAAGAACTGACTTAAACAAAATCTAGACTCACAATGGTATTATTGATTTTACTTTTTCTTACGGGCCTACCGCACTTGGAATGACAATTTCAAAAGATAATTTTTTGTGTGCGATTGTATTTTGATTTCCTTGTTGAACATAAACACAATCACACCCCTTTGACTTATCACTTCTCTCAAAAATTTCTTCTATTAATAAAAAAAATTTACAAAAATGATATTGTCATTCACATTGTATAACTATCCCACAACAACTTTGACATCATGTCTATTGCATTTCACACGTACAAAATAATGGCTTTATCGAAAAATCATGATTCAACCCCCAATTGATGAAAATGAGTGATAAATTATCCGGCGAACTCTCTACTTCAATGATTGATCTAGGTTTAGAAATTTCAACTACTACAAAGAGCATGAGTTAGAGTAAGTAGGCCAAATATTGACGCGTCAATGCTGATGAAATGATCTCAAAAGAGTACAAATTACTTTGGTACTTATTTCTTAACAAGTATGCAATCCACAAAAATAGGTGGGATTTAAAGCAACATTCTGGAGAACAAACATGGAGCAACATGCTGTCCCTAAAAACAGTGAGACATTAGTGCATCATCCAAAAGAAAATTTGATCATAGTAAATTCATCACGAAACTAAAAGTAGTGGATGACTATATTTATTCTTATTCAACTGCTGGTGCTAGGTCTTTCTCTATTGCTTTCTCATTTCCTTTAAATATTATTTAGATGGAAAAAAGCCTAGTATATAGTGATTTCCATGTACATGGTGTGTAGAATTATCATGATGGTAGCTCCGATATCAGAACTTCCAGACTCAACTCAATCCACATTATCATGTACAATTATCATGTTTGGGGAAAACCTCTAGACTCAACTCAATCCACATTATCATGATGGTAGCTCCGATCTCAGAATTTCATAGACAAAACAAAAGTCAAGAGAAGATGTAGAAGTCTTGTTAAATGGAAATAGTTCCAATATGCTTATATCAAAGTGATCATAAAGATTGAAAACTTCTCAAGTCCACAACATTAATTCTCATAAATAATTCAAATTTCTCATTCAAATAGCAAAGCAAATCAAAAGTACATATGATAGGCATATAAATCTACTAAAATCTCGAATAAAACATAAAATCAAAGCAAAAGTTCAGATGGTATGCACGTATATTAGAGTGTATAGACACTTTTATATAAAATATCAAGTTTTTCTGCGATGGCATCTATGACAATAAACATCGATAGACACTTGCGACTTACCCGCGAAGCTAAAATCAAAACCCAGCGTACGTTAGGGAACGAGACGTTCACTACCAAGTCTGTTTTACTTATAAATTTTATGCAATCCAGATATTTGTGCTTAGTGTTTCACATAATTATTAAACAACTGAATAGAGCAAGAAAAGTCATATTACTATGTCATTGCTCTCTTTTTCTATTATTCTAGGACATCAGGGGCAATAGTTCACATGAATGATTTGCACCCAAGAGGCAGATTTTAAATTCTGAAATAATTTGACAAAGATTGGTTGTGGCAAAATTCGATTTAGGGCAAAATCAAATTTTAGGGCAAAATCGAATTTAGGGCAAAATTCTGAAATAATTCTGAGATTTTAAATTCTGACATAATTTGACAAAGATTGGTTAGGGCACAATTCAATTTAGGGCAAAATCGAATTTTAGGGCAAAATCGGATTTAGGGCAAAATTCGATTTTGAGCAAAAAATAGTTTGGCCAAATATGGAGAATGGACAATGTACTCATTGCTCACCTGGTGGAAGTCGTTGGTCGCTGGTGGTGGAGGTTGTGGTGGTTGGTTGGAGGCTGTGGTCGCTGGTGGTGGAGGCTGTGGTCGCTCGTTGGAGGCTATGGCCGCTGGTTGGAGCTCGTCGGAGTGTTGTCCGACTGAGAGTGTTAGAAACGGAGGAGAGTTAAGTGAGAGTAGTGTGATATTTGAAATTAATTTAAGTAGCATGTGATATTTGAATAGCATGTGATATAATATTTGAAATAAATTTGAACGTTAAAATCGTCATTGTAAATGACGTTTTTTAAGTCGTCGTTCAAAATGACGTTTTTCTTCCTTTTATAAATTTTAACGTCTGTTACTACCGTTTAAAAAAATCATGTGTAAAAATGTCATTTTAAACGACGACTTAAAAAACATCATTATCAATGACGTTTTCAAAAAAAAAATTTAAACTTTAAATTGTCATTTCAAATGACGTTTTTAACAAAATACTAGATTTGAGAATTAAGTTTAAAAGTGACTGGGTTTGAGAATTAAGTTTTGAGGGGACGGGCATGGGTTTGGTCAAAAGCTCCACTAGTTTGTCTGCTTGTTTATTTTTTTCCCCTTGATTGGACATCGAGCTCCTATTGATTCGATGTTAACATGACACCACTATAATCTCATTCTTAATGCTGTATAGGTTTACCTAATTTGTCAGCCAAGACGAGCAAAGAAGGAAGAAAAGATAAAAAAAAAAAAAAAAGTGGTGCAAACGACATTGCAGACCAAACACATTAATAATTTCATATATCAAGTTGAGAAACATATGACTTAATCAATACATTTGACAGAATTAGAGTTACTTCTTAGCAATTTCCCGTTAGATTGGAGGCCAACTATTGTGGCTTAGAGAACATGACCATATGATCTGTAGAGATGGCCTTCACCTCATTTGGTGGATTACTTTCTTTCATCACGTTTTCTAAGATTGGGCACACTATTTCTGCAAGTTCGGATACTAACCACCATAGTCCAAGATAGTTTAGAACATGTTTCCTGAGGAACAAGGGTAGTTGGCCCTCAAAAAGTATAGGAAGTATTGAACGTGAGACTTCAAGATTACCAAAGATCAAGTTCAGCCACTGAATCACCCCTAAGAATTCTATCATCCACATTCAGTTGTCCTACGTTATCGATTTATCATCATTGCACACTATGACAACTCAATGCACTTATATGTAATTTTCTTTAGTAAGTGTTGTTTCCTTCAACGACTTTGCATCATTAAACATAGGATCTTGCCCTTCCAACAACATTGCAAGTGTTAGAATTTGTAAAAATATTGGGCCATTGGAAGCTACATTCTTTAGTTGTGACGTGGTGTGACCTTCTAAAAGCAATGTGATATCATTCCAGGGGATTAAGCTCCTAAAATCATGGGATGAGCTGTTGGGACGGTGCTTGATGATTTGTACAACTTTTTCTGCTGGAGGAGCTTGTTTAGAGGATTGGAGGTCAGCATGGATGTTGTTCATGTCCGAGCAGCGGCAATGGATGGCGCCGATCTTCCTACATGCTAGGGATGACATTTCGCTCCTTGTCGGTCGTCCCATCCTCAATCTTTGAAGTCGTGTTGTTCAAAGTTGAGTTATGATAACTAGAGATTGATCTGCTGATTATGGTATTATCAAATATAGCTCAAACCATTTTTATAACAGTTGATAAAAACCAAAGTGTAGCTCAACCATTTTTATTTATTTATTTATTTTCTCATGCCAACAATCTTATTTATTTATCAATTAATTTAATTATTCTAAACAGTAGGTTGAGGAATATATAACACTTGTTAGAGCTACAAGTGCCAGGATCAATAATACTTGTCAGCAATTTCCTGCAGATTGGAGGACAAGTGATGAGGCTTAGAGAACATGATCGTATGATCCGTAGAGATCATCTTCACCTCATCTAGCGGATTATTCTTGATCATCCACATTTGAATGTCCTTTGTTATTGCTTGATCTTGGCTACAAACAATGAAAATTCGATGGACTGATCCATAATTTTCCTTGGTAAAAGTTGGGTCCCTCACTTACTTTGCATCGTAAAATAAAGGATATGATCTCAGCATCAACATTCCAAGCGTCAAATCTTGTTAAATTCATTGTGTGACCAAATTAAAACTAATGCAAAGTTAAAATTCTTTAAATTTAGATACTTTCAAGTATGAGGATTATTCTTCTATCTGATACACACATGTACACACAATTAAAACTCCTTAATTGTAAAAAAATTTCAAATTAGGATTCTTTCTCTCTATATCATGTATCCAAATTCAAAATTTTTAAACCCCCAAAACTTATAATACATGAACCCTATTTGTTTGGGCAATTATGATATTCGTCATTTTTTCTGATAAACCAACCATATTCAAAACTTTTAATTTTGGAGTAGAAAATTTTTATCTTATACATTAATTTGTTGTATAGTGCCACACTATGAAGTCACTCTATTGCAAATTTGAAAATTCAATTTTTATAAAATTTTCAAATTTTGGGGTAATGTATTGATTCATCTTTTGTTAACACCCTATTTATAAACTATATGTAGTGAGTAGAGATTTGAAGATTTTGGGTTTATGAGTTGATTCACTCTTTATTGTCACACTATTTTGAGTACAATTTTTTGTATTTTGGGGATTTATGTGTTGATTTTCTCTTTGTTGTCACACTTTTACTCTAACTTTGAGAACTGAGTGCAAATTTTCAATTTTTAGGAATTATGTGTGGATTCACTCTTTCTTGTCAGACTATTAACTAGCTTCTTGAAATTGAGTGCTAGTTTTCATAGTTTATGTGTTATGTGTCGATCCACTCTTTGTTGTCACACTTTTACCCTAACTTTGTAGACTAGTACCAATTTTTAATTTTTGGGAATTATATGTGGATTCACTCGTTCTTGTCACGCTAGCTTCTTGAAATTGAGTACTAATTTTTATAGTTTATGTGTTATGTGTTGATCCACTCTTTGTTGTCACACTTTTACCATAATTTTGTGGACTAGTACCAATTTTTAATTTTGGGAGTTGTGTGTGGATTCACTCTTTGTTGTCACATTATTACACTAGCTTCTTGAATTGAGTACTAATTTTCATAATTTGTGTTGAGTGTGGATTCACTATTTATTGTCAAACTATTAGGCTAGTTCTGTGATTAGAGCACCAATTTTCATTTTTTGGGAGTTATGTGTCGATTCACTCTTTGTTGTCACATTAGCCAAACAGTGACATAAATCCAACATGTAAAATACGTTCATCGGATATTAATAACAATTCACAAATTCGTAAAATTATAATGGAGAAATTTTTTATGATTTATTTTGATAAAATTCACATAAACATTTTAATAATTCAAATCAAAACTGTGACAACAAACAAATACTGAAAGACAATTTTTTTAAAGTCTAAAAATCATATCCTACAAAATTTTGATCAATCTATTAAAGATATTATGATGAAGAAATAATGAAAGGTAATATATTAAGCACAAAAAAATATTGATCTGAATTCACACAACTAAAATTATACAATAAGAATAATATTTTTGAATTCTCCAATTCAGATTTTATGAGAAATTGAAAATTCAAAAACAGAAAACTAAAACCCATGGTTAAAGGAACACTTCAAACCTAAGAACAAAAGATCTAGTGTGTGGAAGTTGAAGACAATATGCGCCAATTACAACCAGTTTTGAAAAAAACGTCTTATACGATGACCAAAACGACTTATTCTATGATAAATAAATGAATGAAAAAAAAATTGAACCTCATATATGAGAATTGAAGAAAGTCGTTAGCTTTCGTTTATTACGTAACTCCATCTTGAAGTTTAACAGCACACAAACGTTGTTGACGATTCTGAAAAACAAAATCGAGACAATAACTTCTTGAGGAGACGAAGATTCGGTGGTTGAATTTAGACGTCAGCGACCAAAAATAGAAGATTTAATGGCTTCCAGAGAATTTGAAAAAAAAGTTGTCTGACTGGAGATAGAAGATTCAATGGCCGACTGGAGAATTTGAAAAAATGTTGGCTTTCAAAATCTTTCATGAATTAAGGTAATTAACCCTTTCAAAATTCAAACGATTAATTAAGTCCTTGATTTAGGAAACTTTTTATCTAATAAAACAAAATAACAAAACAAGGAAACATATGTCACTACAACAAAAATCGTTTTTTGTGACGATTTATTTCGTCGCCAAAAGTAAACAAATCGTCGCTAATTATTTTTTGCGACATTTTTTTTTGTCGCGTGTTCGTCGCAGTAGCCTCGTTGTAGAAAGTATTTCGCGACTGAAATTTAATTTTATCGCAAAAAAATATTTTTGCGACAAAAAAAACCGTCGCCAAAAGTTACAAAAACGTATCTAAAACCTATTCAAAGCATAAAAATATTAAAATAATAATTGTTTGATTTTTCGCGACGTAAATAAATCGTCGCAAAAAATGTTTTAAATAACAAACGTTAAAAATAATAAATAAATTAATTTTTCGCGACGTAAATAAATTGTCGCATAAATTTTTTTTAAAAAAAAATGTTAAAAATATTAAATAAATTAATTTTTTGCGACATAAATAAATGGTCGCAAAAATATTTTTTAAATAAAAAAATGTTAAAAATATTAAGTAAATTAATTTTTCACGACGTAAATAAATCGTCGCGAATAATTTTTACATAAATTAAAAATGTTAAAAATATTAATTAAATTAATTTTTCTTGACGTAAATAAATCGTCGCAAATAAATTTTTATAAATAAAAATGGGAAATATAATAATTTAATTTATTTTTTGGCGACGTAAAAAAGCGTCTCAAATAATTTTTACATAAATTAAAAATGTCAAAATTAATAATTTAATTAATTTTTCGCGACGTAAAAAAATCGTCGCAAATGATATTTTTAATTAAAAAAACTAAAAAATAATTAAATAAATATATTTGCGACGAAAAAAAATCGTCGGAAAAAGGTGCGTACTGCAATTTTCGTGACGACTTTTATTTCGTCGCAAAAAAGGTAATTTTTTTTATTTTACATAAAAAAATAATTTTTAATAAATTTTTTCACCTGTACACCAATAATACCTGTGTTCAATAAAAATTAACATAATTAATACATTTAACATCTTTTTTTAAAAAAAAAAAATTTATTTCTACAAAAAATGAATTACAAGAATCAAAGAACAAAAAGTTCTAAAAATAGAAAAAATAGCTTTAATCCTTTAAGATAATTTAAATCATCTCTAATTACATTTAATGTCTCTTAAACTTGAACCGGTCCAGCTCCATACATTGAAATATCATCTTCAAGCTCAACAGTATGCAGGATCTACATAATCAAACTGACCACCACACACAACCTTCCTGCTCTGAACAATAGGGATCCTGGACTGATCCTGATGCAAAACCAACCACTGTGAGAGAGCTAAAGTTAAAAAGTCCCAATGATATGATAACTAGACTCTGAATATTATAAGCTAGAGTAGATGTAAGGTAATGTCTTACTCGCTCCAAGCCGCTGCAACAATGTTTAATACTCACATAGCTCATGTTAACATTAAAGTTAGGCAATGGAATGTATGCTTACCCAGAAAATCAAATTTGAGAGTCAGAAGTTTAGTTTCAATTGATCATATTCAAGCCGGCCGTCAAAGAAATGATGCGTACAAACTGGTTCATTAATGGAGTGAACTTGTTACTTACATTGTTCTAGATCTTGGCATGTTTGTTTATCTGTGTAAGTTGAATTGATCCAACCTCTTGATTAGAAATTATGAAGTACTAGAAATTATGAGGCAATTATAAACTTCATTGCTCCACATGCCTGATATCACCCAGAGGTGATAGACATTATAGCCTAGAAGGACAATTCTGAGTCCAAGTGGACTCTAGCATGCTTAGTGAGTTATAGAGCCGAACAAATACAAATTGAAATTTGAAGAAAAACATGGAGTTGGGTGCATTGATGAACAAGATATTATCTTTTTGACCATATCAATATCTTAGAAATGAGATAATGGATGTGAACTTAGTTCCAAAACCTTGCTTTGATCCATTAGGTGACTCAAAAAAAGGAGAATAAAAGACCCCAGAAGATGTATCAGCATCACTTCAATCACAGTGCACACACCTCTAAATGCATATTACAAAGCTAATTCTCCAAAAAGCATAGCAATAAAGTTATGAGTTGCATAGTTATGTTCATCATGTGTACCTATAAACAATAAAGGTGCTGCACCGGGAAACCACCTCAAGAGTGTCCACTAGCACCTCCAGCTTGATCTCCATCCAAAAGCTCATTTACACAATACTGATGCAAGTTTTCATACATTTTCTTCCACTGTAGAACCAGCTGCATAGATCTTTTGCAATCAAGCTTTAGTCTTTGTCTCCATTTCAGTAGCCGCAGAAGAACCTTGTTGTTGAATATAAGACCAGGAACAAATGTTAGACAAAGATTTCAGGTGCACTTTGTACTCCAATTCTAATTCCCACAAATTGAACAACAACTTCTTTGTAATGCAACTTACTACATAAATCAACGGCTATAGGGCAACACAAAGACACAATACTTGACCCAAACCACGATAAAGAGGTATATTAAGAGCAATTACAATCTCATTTAGGATAGCATGCTTGGCACTGACACGAGGTGAACAGTCTCAAAATCCATGAATCTTGATGTGTTCCTTCTTTACGATCCCAGTCTGTTCTCAGAAGGAAAAAAACAAAGGATAAGTATCAAGAGGTAAGAACACATACACATAAAACCAGGACACCAAATGACTAACCACGACCCTACTTACGAATAGCAAGGCCATAATTCCCTAAATCTAAGCATCCACACAAGAAGTAAAAGGATATGTTGTACCAATGTTTTGTGCGTCTGCAAGTGTATTTTCGTGTTTTTTTCTTGGTTTTAATTTTTTAGGGGGTTGGGATGGGTAGTAGGCAATGGTGCCACCAATGTGATAGTAGCAAGTAATTGGCTTTCAACGATGTCATGGAGAGCAAGGGTATATTCTAAGTCAGCAATCAGGAAAATAATTTAAAAAAACAGTTAAATGATCAAACACCATTGAGAAAACCACCACCGCCACCCTCCTGGCATAGACAGAAGTTACTTAGTGACCTGTTGTCAGGTTCAATTTGAGAGGTAGAATCAAAAGTATCCTTGGCAAATTATGACCTATCGAACTGTAGAAAAACTACCCTTTTTTTTTCTATATTTCCCATTTATTTGGGTGCGCATTGTAAAGACGTAAACACGAGTCAAACACAAGTCTTCTGTAACAGAGTCGGAACCATAGGGTAAATCACCTGAACAAGAAAGGTAGAAACATTTTTCCTCTGATCACCTTGAAGTTGAATAACCTTCAAAAGGATAGCACAGTATAATATGAGGTCCAGACGATACCCGCACCACCCCCACAAGAAAAAAATATTAGAGAAACACAAGAGAATATTAACAAGGGTTAATGCAAAACTGGCCTAATTCTGGGTCCTGGACAACAGTACCATTGCAGCAAAACTCCTTCTTTAGGTCTTTAAGTATCTTATTGTAGCTGAATTCTTTCTTCAAACCCTGCACAGTTGTCAGGCTCTTCCGACCATTCCTCTGCTGTATACGGATGTGCACATAATCTTTTGATGACCCAGCGCCAGAGTCCTCAGCATTTGCCTCAGCAAATGGATCTAAAGAACAACATGAAGCAATGAATATATAAACCTTCCAAAAATATAGATCATTAAAAAGAACTCTCCATTCCCAACCCCCTCCCTCCCCTCCTTTATTAAAACCAAATTTTATTTATGTAAACAAGAATCCTTCCTTTCTATATTCTTCCTTGCACTTTTCCATATTCATATTCATTTACTTGATCATTTAGGAAAGAGAAAAGGGTCATGTACATTCTTAGAATTGATCAAAAGCAAATAGCAAATAACTAGACAAAACAAATCTACCATAGTTTGAAAAGGAGAGAAAAGGGGTGGAGGAACATATTTACCAAAAGCAGAAGGAATCTGGGTGTCGAAATCAGACATGAAACTTGGATGATGAAATCAAAGAGTCCAAACACACAAAAATTAGCATGTGCTTAGTTCAGATGCTCAAGCCTGGATAGAAGGAGAGGGTCACATCAGAATGAAAACACAAAATAATATTTTGAAAGCATGAAACAAACGAATAACAATATTTTTTAGACATAAAAAATACACATAAGGAATGTCTCATGTTTTCATCAGAAACATTATCAGAAATAGTTGTAATATTCAAAAGATAATCTTGACTGGGTGCCATCTACAAAATAAGATTCAAGATGTCTTATTGTGCAACAATTCTGGACAGTTTCCACTTCGCCTATGTGCAACAAATATGCCAATTGAAGCTATTACTTTCCCACTAAGGTAACCAAGGACATGAAAAATCAAAATATCATTTTTCGAATATTTTACACCAATTGGTAATTTGGTATCTCAAAAATTTCCCATAAAGCTTGAACTCCCATAAAAAAAGTTCCAAGATTGAATAATCTAATCAAACCAAAAAGGCCTAAAGACAAGCAACAAAAGTAAAAAAAATAAAAAAAATTAGAAATTACAACCCAAAGCCAATAAAACAGTACTGCTGATTCACTATATATAGACTTTCAGAACCCAAGATATTTCATACAAAACTCATAATTTTTTATCTAAAGTATTCAATCAAAACCTTCAATTATTTATTTATGTATTTTGTGAACAGGAACACCTTCAATTTATAAACAGCCAAAAAGTATGTGTATGACCAAATTCATGTCTTTAAAAGCTAAAATCTGAAGTATTCTAATCCAGATTAACAAGAATTCGTTATATGATATATGAAACTCAATCAAACGCATACATCATAGAATCCAAGGACATTAAGGTACCCACTCCTCCTATATGCAACATACATGCGACTTGAATGTATTCCTTTTCCCGTAAGTTGTTACCATCATGTCATCCAATGACATAAAAAAATTAAAATATTACTTTTCCAATATTTTCCCCCTATTTGTACCTTATAAATTTCCCAAAAAGATTCAACTCCCATAAATACCAAAAATTGCATCTATTATTGATGGGAACACGATGTTTCCCAATAGCTTCCCCCTAGATAGGCTCCATACCTGACATTCCAGCTGAAAGAACATAATTGACCTATAGCAAAGACCCACTCCAGTCAAAGTAGAGAAACTCCAGCAGAGAAGGAATAGCTGCAATTCCCAAACTTTAGACCAAAACATCAAACAGGCAGCTGGAACTCCTCCACAGCTGAGCTAAACTGTTAATGCTACTACCGCAATATCCTTGAGGGCCTGAACCAACAACTGCAACAAAAACCAGTTGAGCAAAAAACCAACTGAACAGAGACATGAACAGAACGCGTTCACTGCTCTTCGCTGGAAGCTGCTGCTATTCGCTGAGCCTCTGTGTTCTTGCAAAGTTAACTCCAATAATTGAACTACCAAAATCCAGCTGTAAAAGAAAGGTTGAAATCCCAAACATGAGCGAAATGAATCAATATGAATAGTTTCATGAACAGTAACGTGTACAGTCCATCTTAAGATTTCCTCGCAAAATGGACCTATTAAATCATAAAATTCAGCTGAATTATCGAGCAACATTCCTCACCCTTAAAATACGCATCTGCCTTTGATCTTGCTGCAACAGATTGCGTGCTTCAGATGGAAGAGAAATAGCCGAATGATTTCCTTATAAGCACATTCCTTTACTCCTTGGTTAGCTAGATAAGCACCATACAACTATCAGTTATACATTTTAAACACAAGAAAATTTATATTCCCAGGACTGTTCTGGTCAGAGTTGGAAGTGATTAACTTTATTTCCTAACTGGTGGTAGTGCTGAAGGTGGCATGCTTGGAGGTGCTGGAAATATTGGTTTGCTACTAGAGGTGGAGGCAGCAATAGTGATGAAGTGGTGACATTGGGGTCGACAATTCAACTGTTTTTTTTTTGTGGTCTTGGGAATTTTTTAAAACATAAAAACTAATTATGTGATTTGATGTGAAATTTCAAGTCCTATGGAGCAATTAATGCATGTAAGGCATGAAACAAAAATGGAACATAAGTACTCAAACTAAGAACATGTACCTTGTATACTTAAATAGACTATAGTTGATGGAAAGGAAATGTGCATTGATATGTTCAATCGAGTCCCATTCTCTATTCCTATTTTATAAATAACATGAAGTCCTGCCTAAATTTTGCATGTTATAACAAAAGCATTCCTTGACAGAAGTATAGGAAGATCCCCTGATATTACAACAATGACACATGCGACACCATCTACTCGAACAATGAAGAAATATTATGTTTGTCAATCTATAATCACATATGTTGCCTTCAACTCCAGACAGAGCAAAGAACTGTTTATTGGTCAGCAATTCCATCTTTTAAGCAGAAAAGTTTAGTTATGCATCTAATGTAATATGGCTAACCTTTCTGAATAAGTAAATCTGCAACATGATGCTAGAACAGTCACTGTTTACATCACTGTTCACGTGATTGTTTAGCAGCTTAATTTCAGCAAAACATTTTACAGCCGATTTACCTTTCAGCTGAAACACCAAATAGGCTGCATTGCTCAAATGCATTACATCAGAGCAGGCTGCATGTGACCCAAAAGCAAGACAACACGAATTATTTAGAGAGATAGATAGATAAATAAAACCTTGCTATATGTAGATAGATAGATAGATGGATAGATAGATAAAAATGCAATTACCTCCCCACTTTGCCGGATCCAACCGAAACTCTTCCAAAGCACATTTCTGGCACATGGATTCTGCCATGTCAATGTACCTGACAACAAAATAGTCAATAAAGACTACACAGTGAAGAGCTATCCACTTTTGAAAAGCATCCAAGTGTAGATTTTACCAGAGTATCTTTCCAGCAAATAATACAACTAAAAATGGTAAACAGCCTGCCAATGCCTTTCCTTCTACCATATTTCAAACAAATCAACACTTACACCATATAGCCAAACAATTAACCCTCATCATAACAAATGGGACTTAAAAGGCAAACCCCTGAAATAACATATTAAAACAACAGTCACACATCAAAACCAAGATGGAAGCATTCAATATTTTAATACATAAAAAAAATATATTTCGTCAGCCACGAATTATGCAGAAGTCCCGAATTCATCTGTTAAAAAACAATACATTAATAAATACTCAAACAAATTTTTTTTTTTATATTTCTTAAGTGTTGAACTGTAAACGATAGTAAGAAGATACTTTCTGAGACTCAGGTGGCATGTCTACATTAGTTGAGTTGCCCTGCAGAGCACGTTGCATTTGAAGTTGCATCTGCAAAAGTTTTTGCATCATTTGTTGCTTCGCGTCTTCAAACTTCTGTTGTGCTTCTTCAAATTTCTGCTGTGCTCCTTCAAACTTCTCTAGCTTCTCTTTAGTTTCATCACGTTCCTTCTGAAGAGAATCAACAGTTGCTTGTAGCTCTTTTACCATATCAGCTTGTTCTCGATACTCAGTAGTGGATCTAAAGGAATGACTAGAGGATGAAGGCTTCGGGCCATGTCCAAATCCTTTCTTATATCCAGATCGGCTACTAAGGACTGTGCATGCAATTTCATCCTGTGTCAATGGCTATACACCCTCTTCTAAGTTTTGTGTGGCCAATTCTTTCATCCGCCCCTACAATTTAATATATTTAAACTCAATTATTAAGTGTATGAAAAAAATTGTTTAAAAAAAAAAACAAAATTTCCTACAAATTGAAATACTTACATATCTTGACTCTGCCTTAGTAGAAACCCACTCACCCTTCTTGTTCACATGAGAATCGTGGAAAAAATCAACAATGTGGGGTGGCTCATCAGTCGTAGGGTCCCTCTGTTACAGTTAATCAAAATATCAATATTCAATTGTATGAATTTCCTATATATTAAAATTTAGGAAGCAAATGCTAAAGTATAACACCCTTTCATATAGTGCTGACTGAAAGGACTTTGAACCCATCGCGTGGTTGTATGGTAGTTTAGCACGATTTTCCGCATTTTTCTTAGATTTGTCCTATATACAAAGAATATAATTAGTAAACAATTAGGAATAAAAAGTGGATATTAATTTACTTAGCTTCTAAAAGTTACCTGAAATTTTGGATCCTTGTAAAGTGTTTCAATTATGTACTCCCAATCCTCCTGACTCACATCACCATATGGCTTGCTCTTTGGGTCAACACCGGACTCAACCAAATCCTTGTAGTGCATATGCATATAGTATCGATGGTCCCTGTACCTCGCAGCAAATTTTTTGTAGACAACCTTCCTAACACTAACTTTTTCATGATAGTCACTAATGTTAAACTTTGTCTACAACAAAATATAAATATACAAATTAAAACCATCGGTTGTTACACTCTACACAAATAAATATATTGTTGAAACCAAACTAATATATGCACTAACCAACAATCGTGCAATTAGTGGTGCCTTCTCCTCCTTTGTTATTTGCTTCCATGTGTGCACTTTTCTAATAGGGGCAAACGCCCTCGCTAGTGAGCCAATCTCTGTCATCACCTTCAAAGAATGTACACCCACTGGAACGCCGACTACATCAGGAATCAAAACTTCAAGGGGGCCGTGAGATGCACGCATACGCTCAGCATTTTTCCCTCTAGACGATCCTCGACCTCGTTTCTTGGCGGTAGAAGCTGCTACGCAAACATTAAGGAAAAAATGTTAGCACACCATAATAAGAAAAAAATGTTTAGAAAGTAAAGTATGCATCAAACCTGTACTGCTACCTTCCGTGCCTGCAACAGGCTGTGATGTAGGTGCATCAGATGATACACCCCTAACATGTGTACTCAAGGATGCACCCCTAGTAGGTGCCTCGGAGGATGCAACCTTACTAGTTGTTTTGGTGGCTCGGTGACCTGGTCCCATTTATATAAAACACCTGACATATAGAAATATAAAAATTATATCGACAATATCCAAGTAGTTCACAAATATAAGTTATAATTTATTAATTACCATGAAAATATCTTAATAATTCATCTACATATCTTACTCTTCATCAGAATCAAAATGGACATTCACATCATTATCTTCTTCTGAATTGACATACTCAACTTGTGCCTCATCATTGTCATCACATATGTAATCATCAATGTTATTGTCTTCTCTGCTTCCCTACTGAACAATCCGGTCTCGATGAATGATTTCCCCATCAAGATCAGTCCTATGAAGTTGACCTATTTCATTATCTTCGACCACTACCGGAGCAACCTCTGTTAATTCATCCTGTTGGAATGCATCACTTGGAACATACGATCCATTTTCACTAACTTCTACATCTTTGTTTTCAGGAACATCCCATATTCCTCGATGATGTATGTGTTGCACAACTTGCCAATCTCTACCCAATTTTGTATCATGAACATAAAGCAACATATGCCCTTTTACCTTTTTTCCCTTATTGTTTTTGGAGATGATAACAGACTACTACTAAGAAATGAGTCCTACACTATAATCTTTGTTGAAGCATAAGATTATGTTGGGAATTTAAGAGATGAATTTATATTCTCAACTGACTTGATATAGCCAAAGTTAAAGTGGCAAGCAAGTTCATCATCCTATACCCCAGCACCATGTCAAATAAAATGAAAAACTCAAACAAACTACAAAAGTCAAAAAAATGAAACAGTTCAAGTGTAAGGTAGACAATCACCCTTTGTAATCAATTGATGTCTAGCATCTTTCCCACAGCATGCTAAGTAGTTTGTACAGATGGAACAAATTTCCAAGTCATCAACCAGCTAGAAAAACCACATAGTCAAAATTTCCATTGAATAGATATACAGTATCGTATGAGTCCTATCAAAAAGTGCAAATACTACACTTAAAAGAAAGTGGAACTTTAAGAAATGCAAGGCAGCTACCTCATCCCAAGACTTATTGACCACTACTAGTGTGTTATCACACTGATGTTGTCTCTCCCCCAGTTGACTAAATTTTTTCTCAAGGGCAACACACTCAAACTTCTGAGCTTTAACCTTTTGAACAAGCTTCTGATTTTGAAACTGAAGCACGGCTGTGTCGAGCTACCTCATTGGGGAATAGGAAAAAGGAAAGACAAACACCATGAGTACCCTGAAGGTCAGGACCAATAAAATGCAATTAGAAAGGAAATGGCAACCAACTTGTGAAAAAAAAGCTAAGATTATAATCAAAATGCAAGTAACTGAGAGTCATCCGATATCAGGCATGAGGAGAACAACCAACTGGTAACAGAAGCCATTCTTTGCTAACTAGGTAGACCATGACTCGAAGCATTTTTGTAAGTCAAAGACCTCAAGGAATGCAAAACTAGAATAAGTCAAAGAGCTAGGCATGCAAGAACCTCAAGTAATTCTTACTCTTTTATCATAAATTTATTTACCAATTTGAGAAGTGGAAGCAAGTAATGAACCGTCTAAAACTGTAAGATTCAAGAAGCAGCCAATTTTAAAAAAAACTAAAGAAAAAATTCAAATGAAAATTTATCAGCTAGTTTAATGGAAAGAATAAGAATACTAGAAAAGGAATAATGACCAAAATTTCAATTTTACTGGAGCCCACAAAATAGAATTCAAAAACGATAAATTTTGCTATCCTATTCAAGTACGTAAAATTATTTCTTGAAAATCAGGAAAGCTTGCCAACACTCAAGAATTATCACACCCATTCGTAAAGCACCCCAAAAAGTCAACCACACTAAGATCTTGTCCCTGAAACATGGAACCTCGCTCGCATCCATAAAGGTCACAAAAATAACGATGACTAGCTGTTATGTCACTAAGACTGGAGAAGTCCAATAAAAGTTACAAAACATGTTCTTCTAAGAGCAAGTTACACTTAATCATTGATTACAAGTCAGTTGCACTAGCACATTTTTATGATTACATTGAGAACAGTGAACTTCATCAACGCCACCAGGTTTCGACCAACACTAGCAAGATTTTCCATAATATTCCAATTTTAACACTTCCGTTTTGTTAACTACTGCAATCTGGTGTCAATGCCGACGAGGTGCCAAGAATGGGCGTTTCTTACTCCAACCATTATGTGTTTATAAAATCTTAACGAACTGAAATTTAGAACATTTTTACAACCACCTACAAGGAATTTGAGGTTCTCAAAAATTGAATCCTCTAACCTACGTAAGTTCCCCACAAAATACAATCACGACAATCCATTCTTTGCTTAATGGATATAACACCTCATGCATAGACAATATCATATTGCACAACAAGCAACTATATATTAGTTTATGGAAACAAAAACAAATCAATGCCACCACCTGAAAATAAGATTCTTCACTCACAAGCTTATCTTATTGAATCTTCCGCTTAAAGTGGTCCAATCAGAACCCTATGTTAAAAAGGCTCAGTTACAAGAACATAAAAATAAAAATAAAATAAGGCTTCTGCTAGAACACCCTAGTACTCTCTTAGATTTGAATTTGTTACTCCACTTTTTGTTTCATAGAACAATAAAATCAAAGCAAATCCCAGGAACTCTCCAAAACAGAGCAGGAACAAATTCACAGAAATGCAAATCACCCCCAAAAAGGATAAAAGTATAACAAACACCCTTCACACAACAAAGATCCAATGTTTACTCAATACCCATCAAAGTCACCAAAAGACCAATAAAGGAAAAACTAAAAACGAATACACAAAAGCTTCTGCCCACTAAAATTTGCGATAAATTTTACAACTACAACCCAACCAAATACAATAAGAGCTGAATTTGTGGGGGAAAACAAGATAGAAATTCTAAGTTGTACATGTTACAAAGATAGATAAGAGAGATGTAACCAACCGTGGACTGAATCGATGGAGGCGGCGATGATCGATGGTGTTGTGGCTTCACTGGCTTGTGGTTTCTAGTTCAGTCAATGGAGAGGCAGAGAGAGAGGAGGTGAGAGGCAGAGAGTGTGTGTGTGTGTGGCTTTGAGTGCAATCGATGGAGAGGGAGAGAGAGGCGGTGAGAGGCAGAGAGTGTGTGTGTGTGTGTGTGTGTGTTGACTGAAAACGAAGAGGGAAAGATGGGGAAAAAAGAGGGAAAGAGGGAAAAAGAGTTGGGTAAAGGAAAAAAATTAAACAAAAAAAGGCAAAAAATGCCTTGTTTTTTTAAAACATTATATTCGGCAACAAAAATAAAAACGTCGCGATTTAAAGTTTTTTCTATTTTATTTTAACTTTAAATGTGGTTATAATTTAAATGTTGCGACGAAAATAAAAAACGTCACAAATTAAATTTTTATTTTTTTTTAATATTCCCGACAAACTTATAAATATTATAGACAAACCTATAAAAAACGTTGTTAATTAATATTTTTATTTTATTTTTACTTTAATAACTAAAATTAACATTCTACGTCGCAAAATATTTTCCCTAAAAATATTTTCACAGACCAACGTTACTTTTTTCCCTTTTTCCACATTATGCCACGTTTATGTATTTCGAATACAATAAGTATAGAAAATCACCAAAACCTGTCCCTTCCACAATTCTTCCTCCCACAACCTGTCCAATACCTCTGCCAGATTTTCACTTGAGATTGGGTCAATCTGCAAAACAAAAAAGTGAAAAATAGAAGAAAAAAATTCAGGGAAAACCCCTTATTTTCTCTGCCGACATCTACCAAAATGACATTCAAAACAAAACAGTTTTTCAAATCCACAGAGTAATAGTTAAGGAACATGAAATTAGACACCCCAATCCACTAATCCCAATAACTTAACCAAGTCATTGCAAATATTTAATATGTTTAAATTAACATAAAATATGAGACTCACAAGAATCATACAAAGTCCGCACTTTTATGTGGAGATGCAAAAACTCACCTAGTAATTTTCCAATTCGATCTTTACCTCAACAATGTGAGGGTAGGAAACGATTTAGTTCAAGAGTGAGGGCAAGAAACACTCCGATTAGCAGGGGGAGGGGAACAAAGAGAATAGCGAGGATGAGAGAGAGAGAGAAAGAGAGACAGTACTGTGTGTGTCGACTGAAATAAGCACAAAGGGAGATATTTCGGAAAGTAAGAAAAAGGGAAAAAAAAAAGATGGGCAATGGATTTCAATTTATGTACGTAGTTTTTTTTTTTAATGTCCAAAACGACGTCATTTTGAATTTTTTTTAAAAATTATACTATGCGACGAACATAATGTCGTACTTTAATATTTTTATTTTATTTTACCTTTAAATGTGGTTGTAATTTATATTCTGCGATGAAAATAAAAACGTCGCAATTTAATATTTTTATTTTATTTTATAATTATTTTTTTTTTGCGACAAAATTTTTTTTACCAAACTACAAAATTTTCATTTTTCGCCATTGCTCGCGCAAAAAAAGAGATAAAGAATGACAATTTTGCGACAAAAAAAAGTCGTGCATTAAATATTTTGACTTTATGTTAATTTTAATTTTACCTTATTTATTTTTGTGATGAAGAAAAACTATATGAGCCAAACAAAACTTTTCTTGTAAAGCATTATCAATTCCCGCCATTTATCGCGCACAAAAAAATTATTCGGGAATCACCTTTTCGCAACATTTTTTAAAAATGTCGCAAAAATATTTGCAACATAACTATTTGCGACACAATTATTAAATCGTCTCGGATAGTACATTTTTTGCGATGAAACAAAAACGTTGCAATTAATATTCTAATTCTAATTTAAAATTACAAAATAAATTCTAATTTGCCACCAATATTAGAACGTCAAGAAATCATAATTTTATTTAATATAAAATGTAAATTATATTCTGCGACAAATTTTTAAAAACGTCTCAAAAAAATACGTATTCCCGCCAACATAATAAAAAACGTTGCTATTTAATAGTAATTAAAATATATATTCTGCGACGATAATATTAAACGTCGGGAATTAATTGTTTTGACTTTATTTTGATTCTGATTCAATATTATTATTTTTTTGTGACGAATTGAAACTATCCCCGACAAAAAAAAAATTTATCACAAAAAATTTTCAACTCCCACCCTTTTCTCGAGCCAATAAATTTTGGTGGGAATCACCATTTCGCGACATTTTCTAAAAACGTCGAAAAAAATTGCCAAATAAATTATTTGCGACAAAAATATGAAATCGTAGCGCAAATTCTAAATATGTTGCAATTAATATTTTAATTCAAATTTAAAATTAATAATATTTTTATTTAATATCAAATAAAAATTATATTCTGTGACGAATTTATAAAAACGTCGGGTTCTGATCTTTTTAACGCAAAAAATTTTTTTGGTGGGAATCACCTTTTCGCGACGTTTTTTTAGAAAACGTCGCAAAAAATGACAAATAAACTATTTGCGACAACAATATAATCGTCACGGAAAAATTAATTTTTTGCGACGAACACAAAACGTTGCGATTAATATTTTAATTCTAATTTATAATTTATAATTTAAAATTTAAAATTTAAAATTTAAAATTATTAATAATTTTATTTAATATAAAATAAAAAATTATATTCTGCGACAACTTTCTGAAAGCGTCGCCCAAAAACACCTATTCAAACCCTTTTCACGCGCCAAAAATTTGGTGCGAATCACTTTTTCGCGACGTTTTTGTAAAACGTCACAAAAAATTGCCAAATACATTATTTGCGACAAAAATATGAAATTGTCGCGAAAAATTTAGTTTTTTGCGACTCAAAATAAACACGTCGCAATTAATATTTTAATTCTAATTTCGACGAATATTAAAATATCGCGAAATAATAATGTTATTTAATAAAAAAATTATATTCTGCGAAGCATTTATAAAAACGTCGCGAAAAAATACATATTCCCGACAAAATATTTAAAAACATCCCAAATTAATATTAATTAAAGTTTTTATTTGACGACGATAATATTAAACGTCGCGAATTAAATATTTTGAGTTTATTTTTATTGTTAATTTTTAATATTTTTTTTATGACGAAGTAAACTATCCGCGACAAACAAATTTTGTCGCAAAAAATATCAACTCCCCCAATTTTTTTTGCGCCAAAAAAAATTTGGTGGAAAATAACTTTTTTGCGACATTTTTAAAAAACGTCGCAAAAAATTTTGCCAAAATCAGTTTTTGCGAGAAAATTATGAAAGCGTCGCGGAAAGTTCATTTTTGCGACGAAAATAAAAACGTCGCAAAAAATTTGTCGCAAAAAATAATTTTTGTTGTAGTGTGTATATCTGATCACCAAAAATTTAAGAGTTAAGGACTTAATGATTGAAATGTCTAAGCTATGGATTTTAAGAAAAATAAGTTCTAAAAAGAACACAACCAAAAAAAAAATCAAAACTTCACCTGAACCTCTTATATTTACAGTTTTAACATGAATAGGAGACATTTTCTTCTAAGGGTAGTCGGGTGTAATTAGAATACGGGTGGACAATGGCGAACTATACCCGACCCGCTTGCCAACAGCTCTGGACAAGTTATGGGTTAGGCAACCGGGTAGTCGGCAGTCCATCGATAGTGCCGGACTGGTCTGCCCAAAGACCACAACTCACCAGCCCCCTCCCTAACGGTTCAATAACGGGCTCCAGAGTCATTACGCCACTTCTTATCTTCAAACTGTGCCACTTAAAAGTACTCTTAATTTGCATTTCTGTGAACAGAGCACTATTAAAAAGTTTCAAAGAGCTCATTTCTGTACCAAAATTTGCATCAAATCACTTATGATAGCGTATACCAACGTGGAAGAGCTTAAGGTGAATGTAATGCGGGGTGAGCATGGATCAGAGTTACAAGACTCGTGTATGATGCTAACTAATAGAATATTCAGGAGATTGAAGGGGTGCACACAATAAAAATATAGTGGTTCACTGGCTCAGGAGCTCGGCTAGTCCACTCTTCAATGGAGATTCTTGCTCCTTCTGTTTTATTCACGATGATTACAAAGCTGCTATGGCTTCCTATTGTCACTAGGGTCCTCTCCCTTGTTAAGAGGTGTTATATTGCATTTATAGTGTCATTCCCTGCTAAGTGAGATCCTAGCCGAGATTCTACCCCTTACTTTGTGGGGTTCTCCCTAATTCTAGGAGAAGATCTTGGCTGGTTGAGATTAAGTGTCTTGATTTTAGCTTCCTAACGCTTTAGGAACCTCTCGAGATTATCCAGTTGTTGCCTTGGTTGTTATTGCCCTTGCTTATCTTGAAGGAACCTCCAGCTCTACTCTTCCGAGTTCTGTTTGTCTAGTCTGACCTCCTAGGCTGAGCTGACCTCTTGAGCTGGCACTCGGGATTTATTTTGAGGTATCATCAATTGCCCCCCCCCCCCCCAGCCCTTGGCCCAAGCGAACTTGGGCATGGACTGAGTTGCTTTTACCTTGGACCTAACCTGCGCCTAGCTGACCTTAGTCTGCATGTGAGATGCACGTGGAAGGGACTTATTGACGGTTGCAGCAATCATGGCTCCCTTGGTTCCCACGCACGCCTCATCCCATGTCTTTTAAGCCTTAAATGCTCAAACGGCTAAAAGAAACCATACAAAATCACTGTTCATCTTCTACACTGTTCACCTTCATCTCCGGCTCTTTTTCTCTGTGATTTATGGGCTTTCCTCCATACGATTCCCTTATTCTCTGCTCTAGACTATGTTTTCTGGGTTCGACTCGAAGTCCTGCTTTGTTCCTCTCCTCCAATTTTGTTCTTTGGCTGATGTTTATGACTCTCTTCCCTGTCTAGGTACACTTCCCTCTGTCCCTTTCTCTTTCTCTTGCCTTTCCTCACTTTGGATCCCTCGACTTCGAGGTGGCCATTATTTTTCTGGGTTTTTCGGTTCTTTTTCTTTTGGAATTGCGATCGTTGTATATCTCCTCTTTCCCGCTTTGTGGATTGGAACTCCACTGTTCGAATTCTTACTGTTGGGAGGTACAGTGCTAACCCTAGGATTATCAGGGGTGTTTAGTTAGTATCCCTTCTTTTTATCATTCTTTCGACTTGCCTTTCTCTTTGTCAATCATGTCGACCTCCTCTGGAGCAACTCCTTCCTCTGTTTCCCTCCTAGGCGACAGGTCTGCCGAGAGAGATTCTAATTTAGGGGACGTGGGTGATGAGATTGATAACTTCCCCGATGTGGAGGCTATCGATGCTAAGGTGGACTCCAAGGAACTCCCCTCGTCTTCCTCTCATGTACCCCCTAGTGCTGACAAGGGTAAGGGTAAGGGTAAGGGCAAGGTGAGTGAGGTTGGAATTTCTGACTGTGTAGTGGGTATAAGGGCTGCCCTGAGGCATGCCGAGCTCGTAGGACCCAGTGCGATGGATCCTTCCCTTATGGAAGCTCTTAGTGCTCACTTTCGCTTTCCCCCTGATGTCCAGCCCTGGTGTCCAGATAAACTTACCCCATACGTTGCTCAGGTGCACAAAAGAGTTTGTTTCTTTGTGGCCGCTTTCGAGAATAGCCTTCGTTTCTGTATGCACTCCTTCATCAAAAATGTTCTGCAGCACTTCAATGTCTGTCCTGCTCAGCTTTCTCCCAACTTCTGGGGTGCTTTAGTGGGTATTTTAGTTTTCTTTAAGTAGCATGGGCTTGGGACTCCCACCATTTCTTTGCTTTTGGACCTCTTCAATGTCAAGTTTACCTCAACTGAGGGCTTTCTATATATTTCTAAGCGAGCCTCGTCTAGGCAGGTCATCACACACCTCCCGAGCTCTCATAAAGGCTGAAAAAAGAATTTTTTTTCGTTGGGGGTGTCAACTGGGAATACAATCCTATTAATAAAACAGACACTCTTGGGATTCGCAAAGCCTGGATAGCCCCAGATAACTTAGGTGAGTTCTTGCCTGACTAAACTATGGTATGAAGATTTATGAGTTGCTTTCCTGACCTCTACATCTTTGGTTTTTTTTTTTAATTAGGCATTCGACCTGAACTTAGTGCCAAGGACGAGCAGGTGAAGCTGAAGTTGGCTAAGTGTAATCCAGAGAGGTACTCTGAGCTTAGTAGGCCCTGAGAATTAGGAAGGCAGGAATTCAGTCCTCCTAAGACAATGATAGAAGCTCCAACCCCACTTTCCTTTATCCGAACTGAGGACGTAGAAGGTAATGCTCTTTCCCTTATTTGGTTTCATTGCTTTCCTCCCTTTCTTTTTCCTTTTGACTAACTAGCTCAAATCAAATCTCCCAGGATCTTTTACAATGAAGCCTACCCCTAAGATGCTCCAAGCTAATGTAGAGCTATTGAAGAAGAAAGGCAAGGGTGGTACCAAGCGCAAGGCTGAGGGCAGTTCTGGTGGGAGCTCAGTTACTCGAGCTAAAGTTCAGAAAATGGGTACTTCCTCTGCCTCAGCCTCTATCCAGAAGGCCCCACCATCCGCACTGCATGCCTCACTGACCTTAGGACTTCCTTTCCCACAAGGGACCCGACCTACCACTGAAGCTCCTCTTAGGCGAGACCAGACCTCTCCTTTTGCATCTGAAGTTAGGAGATTCGTGGATACTGCTCGCACTTTCCCTGGTCGTGCTGCTTTTGCATCAACCAAGGAGACCTCTCAACCTCTCATGTCAAGCAAAGGGGTCTTCTCGAAGTCTAAGAATTCTCTTATTACCGATGTGAAACGTGCTGCAAAGGTCATTGCCTTTATTATCCCAGAGTCTGACATTGACGCAACCACTTCTGTACCCCTGGAAACCTGTGTTTCCACTGCGTTGTATGGTTGTACCTCGGTGAGACTCTAATTTGTCAAATTCTCATTTTTTTTTGATGTCCTGTGCTCTTCCCTTTGCACTAATCTTTCGTGCTTGTCTTCAGACTGTCATTCAAATAAGCAGCTTGTTAAAGCGAATCCAAGCCCTGAAGGGGTCAGCCAATGCTTCCAAAACTTTTGAGCTGAAGTGTGTCAATCTGGCTTTTGAGAATAATGACCTTAAGGTCCAGGTAAAGGAATTGCAAGAACAAGTGGAACAGCAGTCTTCCCTTGCCAAATCTAGACAAGAGGAGCTCAGCCTGACTAAGGAAGACCTCCAATCAAAAATTGATGACTAGATCAAGGAGAGCCGGAAGTCCCTTGATGCTCTAGCTTCCTTCAGGAATGTGAAGAGGGAGTACGAGGTGCTAGCTGAGGCCAATGATGCTGTCAGGGAGGAGTTAGTGACTGTCATGGAGGCACTGGAGGTGCGAGACACTACCATCCGAAAAAAGGATGAGTTGATTGCCTAGCTAAAGGATGACATTCTCACTAGGTGGGCAAAAGGGTGGATTGCTTTCCAGGGTATAGCTGAAAGGACTTACCCTGAACTGAACTTTGACTTTTCAATTCCCCCTGAGGAAGAGGTCGAGGGGTCTGATGAAGAAGAAGATGATGCTCCTACTCCTCCTGTTTCTGATGACGTGCCCAAAGACTCTAAAGGGCTCATCCCTCTAGTTGGGACCTCAGCTCAAGATTTTTCTGCCTCCTTAGACACCTCTACTCCCATGGCTACCGAGCTTTTCATAGCTTCTTCCATCCCTACTGAGCTGGCCGTTGGAGCTTCATCCGAAGCTGAGGTCCCTGCCTCCTTGCCTGCTCTTGGCCCTCCTGAGACTTCAACTGCTTCATTGCCAATAAGGTCACCTGCAGAGCTAGGGAGCCCTTCTTCAGTTCCTTTTGCTGAGACTTCAGCTACTGCACTGCTAGGCCCTTCGTCTACTCTTCCTCCGGCAACTTAAGACGTTGGGATGTAGAGAAATTTTTGTTTGTAGCTTTGGGCTAATTATCTCAGAATTGTAACATTTTGTGTTTAATTTACAGCTTATGGCTCTTCTTTCCCTTTGTTTTCTAACTTGTTGTTTTATTCTATCATTTATCAAATATGATTTTCCAACTTGTTGTTTTATTCTATCATTTATCAAATATGATATTCCCCAACTCCTCTTTGAAGCAAAGAAGTTAGGAATAACTGCTGATGTGTCGAGCTGAGCTTCCAGCTTCTGAATCTGCTTCTCTCTCAACTCCAGCAACTGACCACCAGAGCTCTAGCCTCACTTCATCCTCAAAGACTTAGGACATAAAGCAAGTCTTCTCTTTTTTTTTTCCTTTTAAACTTATCAACTCATACTTGTACCTCCTTTGTATTAGAGTGTAACCTCACATATGCAACTCTTCTCAACTTCCTCTCTTCCCCTCTCTGCTTCAAACAGGTTATTCAGACCTTTTGGAGCAAATGGTTGGAAAGTTTGCACGGTTAGTCTAGCATACATAGTAGGGGTCTAGCTTTTTGCTGTTTGAAAAATAAGACAATGAGTACTTGATGTCTTACCCTTAAGGGTGGCTCCCATATGCTGACCTGCATAGCTGACCTTGACAGACAAACAGGATCTTGGGTCAAACTTTTGCTTTGGTGTGGCAAATCTAAAAGTCAAAATTTATCATGTTGGAAAAGAAGTAGACATTTCCCTCTTGTCCCAGGGTGAGGGTTCATCCTTTTCATGCGTAGCAGACTGGCAAAGTACTGACTTATGCTATGGTTAAACAACCACCGAGCTCTACGCAGCTCAGGGTGAAGGTTCATCCTTTCCATGTGCAGTAGACTGGCTAGGTGCTGACTTGTTGTCAGGGCTAAATAACCACCGACCTAGTTTGAGGGGTCCCTTTGGCAAGCCTTAGGGGACATGTGCACATGTAGCCATTGGTCAGGTTCTCTTTCCTATTTTGCGAGTTCAACCATTCTGATTAAGCGAGGTGGAGAGCATACCACCATGCTCTGTCCTCTTGCGTCGATGTTCCGGTCTTCGGGGCTGTCATGTACCATTGGTAAGGTGACAACCTGGAAGAGCATGCCTAGATGCAGTTGCTTGTGTGCAATGATTTCCTCATCTCAGACTTGCTAAACTCCTGAATTGCAAGGGTCTGTTTTGACCTTTCTTTGATGTTCTGGACCCCTCTTTGGAGGTCTGCTTGTTTTGTCCCGGGGTGTTGTTGATGTCCACCTTTGATGCATTGCCCTCTTACCAAAAAGGTTTCTGCTTTTTAATTTGGAAATCTAGAGACCTACCGACTTAAAGTTTCGTGTACTTAACAACTTCCTAAAAATCGGGGGTCTTCAAAGAATTTCTATAAGTACTGGCTATCACTTCCCTCCGGGTATCCCTTTGTTATTCTTGAGGGCTTAACGTCTTATATCTCGTTCTCTTCTCTTTCTCGCCTGAGTCCACTATGTCTGTCCCCCTTTTTTGCTCTGTTTCAAGAGCGAACCTCCTTTGGGGTTGAGTGGATGTGGCATACTCGCTATTTTGTTCCCTCAATATTGACGTCTTTTGATTTAGAGAGGATAAGAAAAAAATTCTTTCTTAATTTGGAGTTACCTCTACATGTTCCAAGCTCCAATGAACCCTGTAATTACCTTCATTCTGGGGAGACGTGCATCTTTGAAGCAACTTTAGAGTTAGGTTTGCGCCTTCCCATTCACCCTTCTATTGGATTTATTTTGGCCTTTATCGGCTTGTGTCCCTCTCGTATTTCACCCATAGGATGGGTTGTCATGACCAGTTTCTTCCTTTTCTGGCGTCTGCGAGGTAATGGCGAGTTTCCTACGATTGCAGAATTTCTTTACTATTTTGACATTGAGGTGGATGAGGTTCCATGCTTTGTCCACTTTCGGTGGAGAGACTTCAGGCTACGTCGCTTAGTGTTTAATCTCCTCTCTCCTCCTTCGGGATAGGCCCAACGCTTCTTTTTTACTTCGAGTGACTCATGGAGGTCTTCCAAGGTGGGCACTAGGGAGTGTAGAGTCCCTCGATCCTGGAAGGGCTATTCTTACCCCAAGTGAGAGTGACGAGAGTCCCTCTCTTAGGATCAAATTTTTATGATGCTATTTGCTTATCTTGTTTTTATTTTTTGGTGTACAAGTGTTCCTAACCTGAACTTGCATGAATTGATGAGGATAGAACTAATGACCCAAGTTGATCCCATGTCCTTTTCTGAGCTCATAACATCAGACAATCTGTACTTGTTTAGTGCTGTCGCGGCTGAGCGAGACTTTCCCTTTTTTCCTGAACCCGACTCTTTTTCTTTAGAATCTGATAAGAGCAAAGACACTGGAGCTCCTTTGAAGAGACGCAAGAGGGATGGTTCTTCCTCCCCTACCTCAGACTCTGGCCTGGGGAAAGTTCTGTTCTCCATTGTTGGGAAAAAACTAATGAATTTTCTATCATCAGCTGAGAAGGAAAGGGATGAGCTGAAAGAGGAGAACCTTCGTCTGAAAGAGAGGATAACTGAGTTGGAGAGACGACTAGGAATTTTGCTTTGATTGATTCCTTGTAATTGCTGATGTTCTAAAAACCTCAACTTTCCCATATTTGCTGCATATCGTGAACGATTTATGATTTGAAGAAGTCTTTTGTTTTATAATCTCTGATGTTTCTAAGCTCCATGACTCTTTTGATGAATTCATCGCAAACCCTAAGGTTCTTACCATGAATCGATGAGTTCATCGTTCTTTGTAATGAATTAGTAAGTTCATTCCGAGCTCTTGAGCTCTTCTTACGAACCGATAAATTCATCGTGAGTTCAGGGCTTTCTTTATTAACAAGTAAGTTCTCCGTGAGCTCTAGGGCTCTTTCTATGAACTGACGAGTTTATCGTGAGCTCTAAAGCTCTTTTTATGAACTAATGAGTTCCTCGTGAGCTTTGAGGCTCTTTTTATGAACTAAGGAGTTCATCGTGAGTTTTAAGGCTCTTTTTATGAACTAATGAGTTCATCGTGAGCTCTAAGACTCTTTTTATGAACTAATGAGTTCATACTGAGCTCTAAGGCTCTTTTTATGAACTGATGAGGTCATCGGAGCTCTAAGGCTCATTTTATGAACTAATGAGTTCATACTGAACTCCAGGGCTCTTCTTATGAACTGATGAGCTCATCGGAGCTCTAAGGCTCATTTTATGAACTAATGAGCTCATACTGAGCTCCAGGGCTTTTTTTATAAACTGATGAGTTCATCGTGAGCTCTAAGGCTCTTTTTTTTTTTTGCGTGCTCATAAGGATAGATGAATCACAGACTTGCTATTTTTTTTTTTAACAATGATTCATAATACAAGATAAACTTACTGAAAATTTTTTTTAAGATGTTCTGCATTCCATGAATGGGGCAGGACTTTCCCTTCTTCCGTTTGTAACTTATAATTTTCAAGTCTAATCACTCGAGAGACTATGTATGGACCTTCCCAATTAGGCCTCAGTTTCCCATGAGTGGGATCCTTTCTTGCGAACAGAAGCTTCCTCACCACCAGATCTCTAACCTTGAAACTCCTATGCTTGACCTTCCTGTCCTAGTACCTAGCTACTTTCCTTTGGTAGCTCTTTATGTTGTTCAGTGCTGCCTCCCTCTTTTCTTCCAACAGATCCAAACTTAGCAGAAGAGAATTATCATTGTTTTTCTTGTTTGCTAATTCTGTTCTAAGTGAAGTGAGCCCAACTTCGACAGGCGCCACTGCCTCAGAATCGAAAGTAAAAGCAAATGGAGTCTCTTGTGTTGCCGACCTAGTGGTTGTCCTATGAGCCCATAGTACTTCTGGGAGGTGCTTTATCCATTTACCCTTCAGATTTTCCAGCTTGGTCTTCAAGGCGGACTTTATAGTTTTGATCGTGACTTCTGCTTGTCCATTAGACTGAGGATGGGCTGGGGAAGAAAAGTAATTCTTTATTTCGAGCTCGGCACAGAAGTTTTTGAACTTCAGGTTGTCGAATTGCTTCCCATTATCCGACACAATTGCTCTGGGGATCCCAAATCGGCAGATTATGGATTTTCAAGTAAAATTCTAAACCTTTTATTCTGTAATGGCTGCTAAGGGCTCTACCTCTGCCCACTTGATAAAGTAATCCACCCCTACAATGGCGAACTTGCATTGTCCTACACTAGTGGGAAGAGGCCCTAGTATATCTAGACCCCACTGTTGGAATGGTCAAGGGCTTATCACTAAGGTCAAGAACTCTGGTGGGCAGTGAGGAATGTTGGCATGCATCTGGCAAGCGTTGCATTTTCTGACCAGGTCTATTGAGTCCTTGAGCAAAGTGGGCCAATAATACCCCTGCCTTAATGTCTTTCCTGCCAAAGTCCGAGCTCTGACGTGATTGTCACAGACTCCTTCGTGAATTTCCCTGAGTATATAATCAGCATCCTCATTCCCCACGCATTTGAGGAGTGGCGTTGAAAAACCTCGTCTGTACAAGTTTCCCTGTAAAATGGAAAATCTAGCTGACCTGGTTCTCAACTTTGCTGCTTCCTTGTTGTCTTCCGGTAAGGTCCCTTTCTGGAGATACTCCGCGATAGGGTCCATCCAGCTTGATGGACTCTACACAGGAAAAGCTTCTTCATTATCAGTACACATAGATGGTTCTGCCAGATGCTCCACAGGGATCAACCTGTCCAGATTTCCTTGAGAAGCTGTTGCCAACTTTGCCAGAATGTCTGCTCTCGAATTTTCAGTTCTAGGGACATGTATGATCTTTACTTGCATAAATTTCTTAATCAATTATTGTACCTTCCTAAGATAAAGGACCATCTTCTCACCCTTAGACTCGTAAGCACCCTCTATCTGTTTCACCACGAGTTGTGAGTCACTGCAGATCTCCAGTTGCTTGACTTCCATTGAATAAGCTAAGCTGAGCCCTGTTATGACTGCCTCATACTTGGCTTCGTTGTTTGATGCTTTGAATCCAAATCTCAGTGCGTATTCAACATCTATCTTATCGGGGAAGGTCAAAATCAAAATAGCTCTACTGCCCTGAGCATTGGTAGCTCCATCTACTGAAAGTTTTCACGTGGAGAGGTTAGGTATTAACTGCGCTATTTCTGCAGGTATCCCAGTTGTGAATTTTGAAATGAAATCTGTCAATATCTGCCCCTTAATGGTTGTCCTTGGCTTGTATCTGATGTCAAACTCGCTAAGTTCAACGGCCCATTTAACCAGTCTCCCCGAAGATTCTGGCTTGTGCAATACCTGCCTTATAGGTTGATCTGTTGGGACTTCGATAGTATGAGCTTGGAAGTAGGGTCTTAGTCTCTTGATAGTTGTCACTAAGGCTAAAATGATTTTTTCCATTTTAGGATACCTTTCTTCTACCCCCCTCAGAGTTCGGCTGTAGTAGTAAACTAGTTGCTGAGTTATGTCCTTCTCCCTTACTAGCGCTGCGCTGGTTGAGAACTTTGAGATAGCCAGGTAAAATGTAAATACTTCTCCTTCTAACGGACTTACCAAGACAAGTGGGGAGCTCAAGTATTCTTTCAATGCTTTGAAGGCTTCTTTACACCGAGCATCCCATTGAAAGGCTTTCTTTAAGACTCAAAAGAAGGACTGACATTTGTCGCTTGATCTGGAAATGAAGCGACTCAGGGCAGCTATTCTCCCGGTTAAATGCTATATTTTCCTCGTGTTGGAGGGAGGCTGCATATCCAACACTGCTTTTACCTTCTCTGGGTTAGCCTCTATCCCTCTACTATTAACTATGAAGCCCAGAAATTTTCCTGCTGACACCCCAAAGGCACACTTAGCTAGGTTGAGCTTCATCTTGTATTCTCTCAAGACCTGAAACAACTCCACTAGGTGCCCAATATGGAGCTCTGCCTTCAGTGACTTGACCAGCATGTCGTCAATATAGACTTTCATGGAGGTCCCAATCTGTTTTTGAAATATCTTATTCACCAGGCGCTAGTAAGTGGCTCCTGCATTTTTTAACCCGAAAGGCATCACTTGATAGCAGTACTTCCCTTGCTCGGTTATAAATGAGGTCTTCTCTTGGTCACTGGGATCCATCCCGATCTGATTGTACCTAGAGAAGGCATCCATGAAGCTGAAGAACTCATGTCCCATAGTGGCATCTACAATTAAATCTATCCGGAGTAAAGGAAAACTATCTTTCAGGCAAGCACGGTTGAGGTCTGTAAAGTTAATGTAAAGACGCAATTTGTCGTTTGTCTTCTTGACTAGGACTACATTGGCTAGCCAGACTGGGTAATCTACTTCTCGAATGGCTTTCGCATGAAGGAGCTTGCTGACCTCTTCGTTGATGACTTTCTGACGCTCCGGGGCGAAGCTCCTCCTCTTCTGCTTAATGGGCTTACAAGCTGGATTCACGCTAAGCTTGTGAATGATGACAGAGGGATCAATCCCTTTTATGTCCTCTTGCTTCCACGCAAAAACTTCCTTGTTCCTTTTTAGGAATTGGATGAGGAGATCCTTGATCTCCTTGCTCAGCTTGGATCAAACATAAACAAGATGTTTCAATTCCTCATCAATTTGAACAGGTTCCAGTTCTTCTAATGGTGTTGGCTTGGTCTCGAGTTCATCCCTTATGTCAAGCTCATCTAATTAGATGCTCTCAACCTCCTTATTTCTCATGGATGCCACGTAGCATTCCGGTGCTACGCGCTGGTCTCTTCAGACCACTCCAACTCCGTTTTCTGTTGAAAACTTCACTACAAGGTGATAAGCAAAGGGAATAGCCCTTATAGAATTGAGCGAGGGTCCTCCAAGGAGCATATTGTATATTGAAGGTGCATCAATCACTAGAAATTTTACAGTTGTTGTAGTCTGACAAGGTGGGTCACCTAAGGTCACGATGAGTTGGATTGACCCTAGGAGCAGCACCCTTTCTCCTAAGAATCCCAATAGGTGGGCACTTACTGGTTCAAGTTTTTCCCTTCTTATATCCATTTTGTCGAAAGCAGAAGTAAAAATGATGTCTACCGAGCTGTCATTGTCAATCAAAACACGATGGATAGTCCTGTTGGCCACCACAGCTCTTACCACCAAAAGGTCATCATGGGGATATTGGCAGCCCTCTAGATCTGAATCTGAGAAAATGATAGCCGTGTCTAAGCATGGAGACTTAGACACAATATATACTTCGGGAGCTTCTGTGGCTCTGATTTTTTGAAAGTGGGCCTTTTTGGCAGAGCTAGACCCTCCTCCTCCGACAAATCCTCCAGATATCACTCTAATCTCCCCCATAGATTGCTGGTGTGGCTCTGGTGCTTGACGTTGAGGGGGTGGGGGTGGGGGTGGGGGTGGGAGAGCTCAATTTTGATTATCATTGGCCATATAGTGTCGCAGCTGCCCTCGCTGGATTAGAAATTATATTTTCCTCTTCAATTGGATACAGTCGTTGGTGTGATGACCATGGTCTCTGTGGAAGTCACAATACTTCGTAAGATCCCTTTTTGTCAGGTCTGCTTTCATTCGGGGTGGCCACCATAAGAACTTCTCATTTTACACCTCATACAATATCTGAGACACCATAGCAGTCAGGGGGATGAGCTGTCGGGGTGCATACCTTGGTTGTAGCTCTGGTTGTGGAGGGCCGAGACGATCCCTGACATTTTTCCTTCTCTTCGGGGAACGCTCTCTGTCTCTTCTTGGAGACCTGCCTTGTTCTCTTTCCTTTTTGGGACTTCATTCTCTCTTCTTTTCTTTCTTCCCTTTCTCCTTTCTCGATGAAGAGCCTCCGACCTTAGAGAGAAGCGCTTCCTCACCATTTATGTACTTTTCTACTTTGGCAAGCACCTCTGTCATACTAGCCTAGGGGTTCTTTAAGATGGAAAACATTAGGTCTTTTGACTAAACCCCTAAACCTGCTATGAAGGCTGTAATAGTAAATTTTTCATTTAGGACATCCACCTTCAAGGATTCTGAGTTGAATCATTGGACATAAGACTGTAGGTTCTCATCAGGTCCTTGTGTCACATTTAACAAATGGTAGCTCGGTTTCCTATAGGTCTGAGCTCCGATGAAGTGGGACACAAATGAGATTGACAGCTCTTTAAAAGAGGAAATCGAGGCTGGGGGGAGTCTGTTGAACCATGCTAAGGCTGAGCCCTTCAGGGTGATAGCAAAGGCCCTGCATCTCACTGGATCTTGATATCCGTGCAACTCCATTTGGTTTTTGTAGGTGTTGAGGTGGTCCATGGGATCTTTTGTCCCATCGAAAGCATCCACCTGTGGCATTCTGAATTCATGTAGAAGAGAAAAATGCAGCACCCCAATAGTGAATGGGGATTCAATTTGCTGCACCAAGGCATCCATAGTGACTAGGGTCTTACTCTTCACTGTCTCCTTCATCTGGTTGAGCTCTTGCTGGATGTTTTTGAAACGTTGCTCCCAATAGTGTTCTCTTCTCTCCTATTGATAAGCGAAGAAGTCGCTCCTCTTCCCCTTCCTTGTACTGACTTTGCACTTCCTCGTTGTGACCATTCCTAGGGGGTAGGCGAGGTTCTTGCCCCAAGGTCTGGCTATTTTCTCCCACCTCATTAACTTCTCTGAGGGGGTCGAGATGCGGTTGCTCTCTTGGTGGTGGCTTATTCTGGCCTCCTTGGGTCGGTCGTGCCTCTTGTGGGCGTTGTAGGAGCTTTAAGAGCTCTTCATTATGTTTTATCAGACGTTTATTGATAAGACGAAGGGCCTCCATCTCATTATTCATGGGAAGGCCCCCCATGGGGGATCTACTTCTTGAGTGTTTTCGGATCGTTTGTTATTTGAGGCTTCCTGTTGATCTTGCATTCGTAGAGGATTGGTTTGACTTCGACTCATGTTTCGTGTTGATACTATCAGTCACTGAAAAATCAAGCTTTATTCGTAACAGGAACAATCGTTCCCATAAACGGCGCCAAACTGATTGCGCATACCAACGTAGAAGAGCTTAAGGTGAAAGTAATACGGGGTGTGCGTAGATCAGAGCTATGAGGCTCGTGTATGATGCTAACTGATAGAATATTCAGGGGATTGAAGGGGTGCACACAGTAAAAATATAGTGGTTCACCAGCTCAGGAGCTCGGCTAGTCTACTCTTCAATGAAGGTTCTTGCTCCTTCTGTTTTATTCATGATGATTACAAAGCTGCTATAACTTCCTATTGTCACTAGGGTCCTCTCCTTTGTTAGGAGGTGTTATATTGCATTTATAGTGTCATTCCCTGCTAAGTGGGATCCTGGCCGAAATTCTATCCCTTACTTTGTGGGGTTCTCCCTAATTCTGGGAGAAGATCTTAGCTGCTTGAGATTAGGTGCCTTGATTTTAGCTTTCTAACGCTTTAGGAACCTCTCGAGATTATCTAGTTGTTGCCTTGGTTGTTATTTCTCTTGCTTATCTCGAAGGAACCTCCAGCTCTACTCTTCCGAGTACGGTTTGTCTAGTCTAACCTCCTAAGCTGAACTGACCTCCTAAGCTGGCACTCTGGATTTATTTTGAGGTATCATCAATAGGAATTATTGGATCAAGACCAATTTTCAATATTTGATTGGGTCTACGATAAATCCAAATGTCAAAGTAAATAAGATTAACAAATTATGTAAGTAAATTAAGTCTTAATAGCATTGTTCGTGTTTTTAATATTTTTCTTTGTCAAATGTATACATAGCTAAGACTTTCTCCAAAGATGGTAACCATAAAAAGGATTGGAGTAATGTTATTGGAATTTAAAATTTTAATTTAATTTGTTTACCTAATAATATGACAGATACATAGTTTAATAGAGTTATTGTGACGTGGTTCAATAATGTTGTTGTGACTATAATTCTTGAACTTTTTTCATCAAAACTTCATCATTTAACACATCATTGTATCATAAAATTATATTAAATTTTTACCTCTTAATAACATTACTCAATAAATAATGAAACTTATAAAAAAGCAAATGAACAAAGATAAAAATTCTTTTTTGAGAAGATTTATGCTATGTAGATTTAAGAAATAGGCTTAAAAAATAAATATGATAATTACAATCATTGAATAGGTAATAATCTCAATAAATATTAAAACTCATAATAAACTTCATAGACCTTTTTGTAAGTATAATGATCAAGTTTATTTCTTAAAAGAACCTTTTAACTCCATTCATTGCCCGAGAGAGAAAGATAAAAGTTAGATTGATCGAGCAAGTATTGGGGACCGCCCATAGATTTGAATCCTTCTCCTCTTTCTTTCCCAAACATTAAATATGGTAATGCTATTTTTATCAATTTATTTTACTAAATTTTCATTCCAAGTGATATAGCACAGTTTTTTATCATCAGATAAATAGATCTCATTAATATTCAATAACAAAAATTATACCACATCAAATAAAAAAATTTGAGTTTTCAACCCATACCGTAGTGATAAATTATCATTTTATCCCTTTTTTCATTAAATTCAAATTTATCCGAGTTTTACACTTTGGATGGTTCTACCTCTCAAAGCGAGAAGGAACAAATCTCCTGGCAGGCTACTCTTCAAACATGAAAGATTGAAAAGACATGTTTTTCTTTATTTTTGGACCTGACTGTGAATTTGGGTCATTAGAGGCCCTTTCTTGCGGACTCCTTTTAGTCCCTCGGCTATGGGGAACTCCTACCCCTTCTCTTCATAAATAGATTTTCTTTGGTGTCATTCAATATGCAGTTTCATTGAATTGTTCATTTTATTTTTTTTTGCTTTCTTGAAAGGCAGGTAAATCAAATCCCCTGTCTCCTAAACTGAAGTTTCAAGTAAAAAAAGGTCTCAACTACCCCACGAAAGATCTCTCTAATCTCATAAATGACCAAACACTATTTCAGTGTCAGCTAGGTCCTCCTCCTATTGCCTCTGATCCTCTAAATCTAGCAACTTTCTCCTCCAAAAGGTACAACTCTACCTTGCTGCAATTCTTGTTCTAGCTTGGGCATACTTTGATTCGTTTTTACCTTCAAGCGATGTCCTCTAAATCAGTTGATAAGAAGATTCTTCAAGAGGTTGTGGCTAGGAGGGCTTCTGATGTCAACCCACCTCTGGGCAAGAGGCTGAGGGTAAATTCCTCTTAGGGTAAAAGATCGTCCCCAAGCTCCACCACCTTTCTAGTTTCAATTCCTACTCCCAAGTTGTCCCAAATGGAAGGGTCAATCTCGTAGTAGCTTACCAAGTAGATGACCCCCTTCAGACAGTCCTCATGGTTAAAACACCCCCTACCCCTACAACTGACAAGGGCAAGGCTAAAGCCTCCAATGTGGCTGAGGAGAAGAGTTACACTGCTATGGTCCCCCTTACAAATCAAATAGCTGCTTCATCAACAATGTGGGACAACATGGAGGAGGCAATGGTCAAACTCCATGAGCTTGTTCATGCTATGGAGGTGGAGGCCACTTTCAACCTTGGCCCTACTTGGGTGACCAAGAATCTTGCTATGACCATTGGAACGTTTCCCTTCTAGGGTTTACCAAATCGACCTACACACAGGCACACGCACATGTCTCTCAAGGTGGCCCCACGTTTTCGGGGGCCTAAGGAAAAAATTATAAATGTGGTCGTATTAAGATTAAGTGTAATAGTATATATAATATTATGTAGTTATAAAAATACTAAACATAATAAAAATTTGCTTTTACATCTTTTACAGTAAACTTAATTTTATTTAATGTTTAAGTTGTTCATTTGTTAAACCATTACTTGCACCTCTATTTTTATTTTGTTTATCCCTAACAACAATTCTAAAAACTTGTTTTTTTAGATTGAATTAATTTTTTATTTATCTTTTTATTTTTGGCCTTTTTTATACCAAGATTCATATTTTCAAATAGATACGGATGATGCATAAAATAGGTTATGCACAATCAAACTATTGAGTGTATGATGCAAAGCAAAAAATGAGGTAGTTGACAATAAGCGACAAAGATTGGGTGGTTAGGTCAAAGTGACCTAACCACTGAAGGCGGTGATGATGGCTGAAGAACTTTATTAATGAGAGAATAAAGTAGCAGGTGAGAGAAAGAGTAAACGTAAACTCAAGGGATGGTATATGTGAGAGATAGCTATGTTTCCCTCATGTGTAGAGGGCTTACAATTTATATGCAAAAAGCCCTAGTTGAGGCGGTGGCATAAATGTCAGGCTACTAGTCTCTCGGGGAGGATAACTACAATTAAGGATAGGGGTGATTCTCGAGTAGTAGCTATCCCGATGATTGCTCCTCTTGTGCGTTGACCTTTCTGGGTCTCTTGAATTTTGGACTGAGCTAAGGCCATAAGTTGGGTTTGACCTGTCTTTTAACTGATTTGAGCTCACCCCATGAATTGGATTTGGGCATAATTGAATTTGGGCTCATCAGATACAAACCTAATTGACAAAAATAGTATGACTTAACCACACAATGGTTGAGGAAAAAATTATAAGAAGTCATAGTAAAGAATATTCTGGTGATTAAGCAACCAATTGACACACCCCATTCTTCTTAATAACATATTTCGTTGGAAAGGACATGGAGAGAGAGAGAGAGAGAGAAAGAGAGCAGTTAAAGAACTGTTTGAGAAATGTCGAAAGAACAACCCTGCACAAAAATTTCTCCACCTAGTGAGCCATAAAAAGTAAACTTGTCCTAGTTGAGTGTGGATTAAAAGTAAGGGTGTTCATGGGTCGGACTGGATTAGGCTCGCGAAATTTTTTTCAGGTTAGCTTTGGGTAATGTAGGCTCAAGTCTTAACCCAAGTGAGTTATCAGCATAGGCTGGGCCAAGTTTTGGGTAGAGGTAGGCTACCCGCAACCCAATCCGTGAGTCTTCTGAGCGGGCTTGCTTGTAGACTTTTTTATAAACAATTTCATTTAAAAAAATATATATATTTTTGTAACTTAATATTTGTGTAAATTATATTTTTGAATCAAATGTAAAATCAAAATGGATAAAAATAAAATAATTAATAATTTTATTTTTGATTAGAAGATGAACTACATCCAATAGAATGAACACATCTCAACTAAGTTGACACTTACTTTCTTATCTATCATTTTTATTACTTTACCTTTTAAAACTTGTATACTTAATATTTGAAAAATATATATATTATTTATAATATCTAAATTTTTAAAACTTCAAATTCAGACATTGGGAGACTTATTTCAAAATTTCAAATTTAATAGTCTAAAAGTATAACTTTTTTTCAAAAAAATGATGGCGAGCTGGGCTTGGCAGGGGAGCTCTTGGGTCGAGTTTTTTCGGGCGACTATTGGACCAAGCTTTGGGTCGGGTAATGGGTTTGGGGGCAAACCTAAGTTCTATTTTTATGAATATTAGGCACGGGGGCAGACCAACTATCAAGCTTATCAAGCTTTGTACCTATTTTTTTTGAGCCAAATAACGGGACTTATGGGTAATCTAGCTTATGAACACCCCTAATTAAAAGAATAGAAAATTGGAAAAGGGTATACCAAATTGGAGTTAATTGTAAAAAAAATATACAAAAAAAAAATGTAGGATAAAAAAGTTCTTAATTTTGATACTTATTTGTTTTCAAGTACATTATTTGAAATTTTCATATTTTCTTCTGACTTTTTTAACTCCTATTAACATCATCAAAGTAATCTGAAGAAAAATTTCAGGCATATCCTTATAATTTATTATATCTTTAAAGACACCCCTTTCTACTGGTATATAATTTTACTAAATTATTCATGATATATTTTAGGAAAAAAATTTCATCCACACTTCCTTTAGATAGGCATATATTCAATGAAACTCTATCTCTTGTTTGAATTTATTTACGTATTAAAATTCAGGCTGATTAAAATTCGATTCGAATTAATTAAAATTTATTTTTTATGTATTAAAATTTGAGTCGATTAAAATTATATTTTTTTACTTATTAAAATTTGAACCAATTAAAATTCGTTTTTAATCGGCTCGAATAAAATTTTAATCGACCCGAATTTTGATACATGCAAAAATATAAATTTTAATTGACTTAAATTTTAATATGTAAAAATTTTAATTTTAGTCAACTAGAATCCAATTTTAATTGATACCAATTTTAATAAATAAAAAAATGTAAATTTTAATCAACTCGAATAATATTTTAGTCAACACTAGCAACTCAGATTAAGCTCAAATCATTTCAAACTTTAATATGTAAAAAAAGAAATTTTAATAGAATAGAATTTTAATATGTAAAAAAATAAAATTTAATTAGTTTGAATCGAATTTTAACCGGCTCAGATTTTAATATGTAGAAAAATAAATTTTAATCATCTTGAATTTTAATATATAAAAAAATAAATTTTAATCGACTCGAATTTTATGAAAAAAAAATTGTTTGAGGTTTATTTAGAGGTAATTTTGGTATTTTTGATGAATATTTTTTGTTAGAAACGATGGTTTAACGGTAAGGGATGTCGGTGTAAGTGTGGATGATAATTACCTCAATCTCAATATTGGACCCATTTGGAGCTAACTTTTTTAACTGTGAAACCAAAGTTTGAAAAATAAAATGAAAAAATTAGAGTTAAAAAAAATTCTTGAATCTGTTTGGAGTGTTTTTCGAAAAAAAACAATTTTTTCTTTAGAATTCCTTGAATAAGCTTCATTTTTCAAATTTTCCTTGGTGATAAAATCTATTTTTGCTCAAAAAGTTAATAAAAAAGTTGCCAATAAAACCAGGTCCAAACGGAGGAGGGTTCTTTTCCTCTAAACCCAAAAAATCCTGAGATTTTTATCCAATTCCAAACAGACCCATTATGATGCGACCCTAATCTTATTTTTAATATTGTTTACATTTATCTAACTTCCCAGCTGTTATATTTGACCTGTATTCCAAATCCAATTTGAATCTATTTGTCATGCGGCAGAGAACTTTGGTGTGTTTGTTTGGGATTCAAAAATCTCAAAGAAACTTTGTAATGGTGGTCTTCTTGTTTGATTTGGACTCTTATTTTATTGTCTTGTTTCACACCATTGAGAAAAAGTTATCAAGCCCATCATGGACTTTATGAAGAGTCCGACTTGTGATCAAATACAAGGCTCAATGGAGTTGATCTGTCCAGTATATCTAGCTGTTTGTCATTGACGTGACGACAAGGAAGAGTTTTCATCTTTGGAGATTTGGGGTTTGCTCTAATTTGTTGGGTCTTTTTCACAAAAACAATATTCTTTCGGGAATAATTTTTTGGGCACTATTAATATTGTAAGGGCATGTTTGTTTCATAGGATAAAGAGGATAAGATGGGGGATTGACTTTTAAGTATCCTGGGGCCACATATCCCATATTACTATATTAGTGACATGCTCTTTTGCCTTTGTTCAGAAGAGCACTATGTAATTTTTAATTTTTGATTGTGAAATTTTGTCATTCTACTTTATCCATTGACGTAAGCTTGTGTTGAATCGAATCTCATAAATTTGTGTGTTATATTTTTTTATTTCATTTCATTTTCTATACAGCTATGCGTTTTGGTACTTTTCGAGTATGATGATTCTGCTACATGATAGTTTAGAAAGAAAATTAATCACATTCAAGTTAAAGGGGAGGCTAGAGGAATTACTTAGACAAAGCAATCATGGAAGAAGAGACGGAGCAGAGAAGCACCCATTTTAAAACATTATCGTGGGAATATTCAAAACATTAGATTAACATAGTGGGAATATTCAAAACATTAGATATTCAAAACACATTATCGTGGGAATATTCAAAACATTAGTACATTAATTACAGGATAGCTCAATAATGGAAAGGCAAAAAACACGTTTACGTGGAGTGAACCGTTTGAACATTTGAAGTGGCAGGTATTAAGTTGTCAACTGGTGGGCTTATTCAAATTTCTTTTATTCTGATTTGGTGAAGAATCCATGCAAGATTTGAGGTCAACTTGAAGATAAGTCATGACAACTTTCAATATTGAGTAATGCTATTACTACCGTAGGCTCCATCAATTTTATACTAATTGTAAACTCTATCAAATATTAGAATAAAAGTCTTTAACACTAAGAATTTTATTCCTTTATCCTTAAAGATTTGTCATTTGTCGGGATTTCAGCACTAAGAGTTTTGATATGAGGTTGGTAATGGATTATTCTCTATTTTGCATAGACAATGTCTTTTGGTTAGTTTCATGTGGTATTGGATTGAAAAAGTCACAATTGTAAGTTTCAATTCTATCAAATATTGGCTACATCAAATTTCTGGTTCTATTTGTCGGCATATTGAATATGTAAAGTTGGTGGCCTTTGTGGTAGTGAGTTATGTTTAACCATAACATGATTCTTGAGGTTGACAATGGTGATTGAAATTTTTTTGTAAAATATGGTCAATTCATTATATCCTTATGCCTTTAAAAAGCTATTTTTCAAGGACATTCATCTCTATCTTCATATTTTTGGATTATGATACATGCAATGAGATATATAAGTTTTGTAGATAAATTGTGATTTTTTTGAATTTTTATTTTAGCGGAAAGTCTAACGAAATTTATTGAAAAATTGTAGGACTTGATTAATTTTAATTTCTTTAATTAAAGCAAATGGCACAAAACTATTTTAAAATGGTAGGTTTTTAGATTGCAAAGTGTCTTTAGGCACGAGTTATTACTAGTATATCTATATAATAAAGTATAGCTAAGTTTGAATTTAAAGACAAAGAAAGGTCCATATCGTTTTAAGACAAAACATAAACACATACAATGGACAACGTAATCCCAACATAAAAGACAGTTTAGATGATCTCAAAAATTTTAATCTAACGTTCTATAGTGAGTAATAAATTTTATTTTTCCACCCAACAACGTTTATTGACTCAGACGTATCATTTCAGGACTCTAAAGAGTTATCGTTCTAACGACGTATCTGCACCTCAACGTCTCTCTCTCACTATCACCGAAATATATCTCTACATGATTAAACGTCTGCCTCTCTCTCTCTTTCTCTCTCTCTCATAACTTCTCCCTACCATTGTCACTGCCAGCCATCGCTAGCCCACCGCCAACTATGTTCACCGCCAGCCATTGTCATCACCAACACACCAGGTTTTGCTCATCCTCTCTATATCTATGTTCCTCTCATTCTGTGATTTTATTTCTCACTCTCACTCTCACTTCAACCCAGAAGCCACCCCTCCCAAAAACCCCCTTTTGAAAACCCAACTATGTTCCTCTTCTTCTTCAATTTTCTTTCTCTCACTCTCACTCTAATCCAGAAACCTCCCCTCCCAAAAACCTCAACCCATTAACCCACCTCCCGAAAAACCATTTCTAATCCTTTGCGGTTGTATATTTTCATGGAAAAGGGTTATTTGGGTTAGGATTTTTTGGAGAAATCTTTGTTTGATTTGAGTGTATTTATTTTGTCTCTATCTCTCTTTCAATCTATGCCCATAATCTATTCGACAAAATGCCTTTTGCTTGATGAATGAACATTAGAAAAAGTGATGTCTTCTTTATAGAAGTTCACAGGCTCTATGGATGTAATGCACATTCTGGTGGTTTTCGTTTAAGGATCTTATTTATATTACTTATGTGTAGGTACCTATATATGTTGAAACTCAACCTTTTCTAAAAAGTACTCTTAAAGGTGATGTGGATGATCTAGAGGTGAATTTTATTGGGGCATCTTCAGCATAGTTGATTTCTTTATAAGTTTGTACTATATTGAATTTAAACCATTGCCACCGTGTGCTCGATGAAACTTCTTGAAAAAGCTATGGACACATTGCCGCCAACACCACCGGTACTCCTCATTAAGGGTAAACCATTATTCCTTACAAAATTCATCATCCATGTCTCATGTATATGATTACTACAGATTTATTATTAATACTTATTATTATGTCTTTTGTCTCTTAGAATGGGATTTTATCTCCACCATAGGTGATGGTACACATTATGTTTTAAATTAAGATTTTATCTGATTGTAATGGGTTTTGAGTTTAGTTTGGTTTGTTTTTTGTGGTTGTTTTGGCATGTGCAGTTCGAGAGACATGATGAAGGAGATAGTGGAGATACCTTGCTGGGAAGTTGAGGTTCCTGTTTTAGCTAAGAAGGTCTAAATTTCAATACCAGATGTTCTACCTTGCTTTTACAATCAAAATTTGTGGTGTTTTATGCTCTTTTTTGGTTGTTAAAGTTAATCTTTTGAGATTATAAATTAGGAGTTTGTTTGATCAAGAAAAGTTTTTGATTCATGTGCCCAATAATTAATAGTGGCAAGGTTATTATTTTTCAATGTATGAATTATTGATATTTTTACCTTCCAAAAAGAACATTAGTAATTTTAGTCGCAGCACCTATATAGGTATGTTTTGGTGATACACATTTGATGCTTGGATTGTTAGATCTGTCGATTGAGGCTAAATAGAGGATCTGAAGGTAAAAATTTCTCTACAAGTGAATAAAACCTACGTTTTTTTATGCTTTGGCTTATGGAGATTTCTAAAGGTTGCAAAAAATATCAAAGAATAAGGTGTTTCTCAATATCAACCAAACAGTAATGACAATTGTGCACTTTATTGGGCTACTCTCAACAATTTTGGAGATGTTGTACAATAAGTAATTGAAATATTCTTCATTACTTCTATTTGGGATTGGTTTGTTCATTCTTAAAATTGGGTTTAGTGGCACAGGTTTGTTCATCATTAAGATTGGATATTTTTGTTTCATATTCAACTTTTTGGCTCTTTTCTGGTATATTTAGTTTTAACTTTTTCCTTTTTTTTCTAATTTAGTTCTTTTTGTTTAATTGTCTTATTTTTAGTTTATAGTTTAGTTAATTTTTGGTGTAGGATTTGATATTGACAAAGGTAGAGAGGAATGGAGAGAATATTGACTTCTGCATTTGTGATTTGATTATAAGGTGATCCCATTACATGGGTTGCCACTCATCTCTCTCAATGTTGGTCTTACATTTATGGGATTATCTTATGGTTCTTTGAATTGGGTGATTTTGATTTGTGAATTCGTAATGAATCATTTTAAAAATGACTTTTAAAACCGAAATTGTATTTGGTTGTAATGGTATTCCATATTCAAACTAGATATTCTTTTTAATAGATTTACCCACAAAAGTGTTGGAAAAATGAACTCCCCTTTGATGCAAAGAGAAGAGGCCATAAAGAAGAGCGTAGAGTTTCTGTGGACAGATGGTGTTCTTTTTATTAGAAAATAACACTAAATATAATGCAACATTTGTGACATCACTTTTTACAAGGTATTTTTCTTTTTTTTATTTATTTATTCCTTACCATGTTGTCAAAAATTCATTGGCATAGAGCTTATGCCAGTTTGTATACATTCCTTATCATAAGTATTCTTAACTTGGTTGGATTGGATTGGATTGGATTGGATTGGATTGGATTTTGAAATATAATATTGAACTATATTGTGTTAATTTTGTTGGATTATACGTTGTGGGATTGCAAAATGATTGAATTAAGGGAGTATTGTGACATGATGGTGAATTCGATAATTTTGGGTTATGTTTTTTAAGAAAATTTTGTCGAATGTTATAATGAAATAAATAGTTTAAATTAATGTCAACTCTATTGAGGAGGCACAATATATTAATTTTTTTGTTATTACGTGCCTTCATGTACGGGTAATTATTTGCGATTTTTTTACGAGTTATATAGTGCCTCTAACTTGATTGTTATTCATTGATTTAAATTTGTTAAAAGTTGTATAGTGTTTTCAGACACGGGTAATTTCTAGTATATATAATAAAGTAGAGCTGAATTTGAATTTTGGAAACAAAGAGAGGTCCAGATAGTTTTGAAATAAAACATAAACACGTCCAATAAACAACGTAATCCCAAGACAAAAGACGGTTCAGATCATCTCATAAATACTAATTCGACAATCATAATTGGACCTAACTCTAACACTTCTATCTCTCTTGGGCGTTTTAAATACAATATTTCATCTCCTCTCTCTCATAATCAAATAGCTAGAAAAGTTTGTCTTGAATTTTTCGCGACTTAAATCATTTTCAGGCTTTTGATCCGACGATCATAATTAGACTTAACTCTCACACTCATATTTCTCATATAACTCTCTCTCCTATATTTTAGACGTTTTAAACACACATTATCTAATCTCATCTCTGTCTCTATCTATATAATAAAGTAGAGCGATTTTAAATTTTAGAGACAATGAGCAGTTAAGATTTCTTCGTGACAAAAGAAAGTATTATTCTATAGACGACGCTATCACAAACTATCTCAAACTATGATCATTTTAAAATTATCGATTCAACACACCAAATTAACCCTTGAAAAAATTAATCTGGCATAAATTTTTTAATTTCAAAATCCCTTAAATCACTCTACTTAATTTGGCCAAATATTCTGCCCCCCACGAAAAAAAAATCCCTTCTCTCCCCTATCTCTATTCTCTGTCCAACTGTGCCCTACTCTCTCTCTCACTCCTCTTTCCCAAGCCACGCCAAAAATGATACCAACTACTCCGGCGACGTTACTCTCTCTCTCTCTCTCTAACTATTGTATCTCCGCTGCTCATTTCTCACTCAGCTGCTCATTTTGTGCACACGTCACACCAGGTAGCTCACAACCCTCTGTTTCTCACCCTCTACGTCTTTATCCCTATGCTTCTCTTTCTCCGCTGACTGCTCAACACACATAGGACATACACACACCACGCACATAAGTTGTTCGACAAAATGCCCCAAACTTTATTCTCCCAACTATATGCACACACTCATCTCAGCCCTTCTCTGTTTCCATTTTGATTTTGATTTTTCTGTTATTTCAATTTTGGTTTCTAATTTTTGAATTAGATTGGTGGTTGGATTCTATGGATATTAAACAATTTTGAAATTTAAATCAAAATTGAGAGGTTGTTGTGGTTGTTTTGGATTCTCAATGTTTTTCCTGCTAAAAAAGGCTCTCAAAGATACTCTGAATTGAATGTATCAGATATTAAAGAGTTAATATATGTTCAATTGTTCTTACTTTTCCAGCCTTTATGGAATTTTGCCTAATCCAATTGACTTTTTCTCCCCTTCTTCAACCTTATTACTTCAACAAGAATTCATATCGAACTCCTGGGAATGAAATTTTTCAATATAAAGACTGCTACCAAACTGTGAGACAAAAACTTTGATCTTTTGTGTCATGTATATACCATAGATGCAGCATCTCAAAGAAAGGTAAATAATTTGCAATGCGCCTAATTATTTGATTGGTGTTAGTTAAATTTATAATGGTTATCTAGAAATGGTGAATTTGTTGTGGATTTTTTATTAAAGCTGTTAAATAACATGATTGTAGTTTAATATTGGGTGTGCATTGTTGAAATAGGTCATTAATTGTGTCCTTGGAGAATGTAGGGCACACACCTGCAAATCCATTGTTGGATGTTTAGGTCCATCCATTGTTAAATGATTAGGGAGTGATATAATTGTAGGGTGTTGTGATAGAATTTTGGGATCCATTTGGGAAATAAAAGTGTATGGTTGATGCAAGTTGTTAAAAGGAAAAAAAAAATTCATTGTGCAATGTTATAACTTTCATGTACCTGTGATTTTCTTTGTTGGATGTTTAGTATTCTTAATCATTAGAATTTGTCATGGGCGCCTAAGTTCTCGGCTGATAGAGTTCAAATTGTTGAGAGCTATTCATGATTGGTTTACCCTTCATTGTTTCTCCTTCTCCGAGATCGAATAATTATAATTTATTGTTATCCTCTTTTATTTCTTAGTTTTTTGGTTAAAGATGATTGTTTCAATTTCAAGTTTACAATTTCAACTCAAAGACTTAATAGTTGGAGGCGCCACATCATGGCTTCTTCGTTTTGCATGGAGGTTTTGTGCGACTTTATAATTACGTTGAAGACGGTATAGGTTTATTATTGTTATTGTGATCGCATTGGCTGATATTTTGTCTAATTTAATATTTGTTAGAAGATATCTCATATTTGCAAAGGATTATGTAATTTCTTAATAGGTTAATATAAAGGGATAAAATATTCAAGCAAATATAGGAATGACGTGCTATGAATTTGTGAGTTGAATTATTTAGTAGTGGAATGTTCAATATCATTTTCTCATTTGTGGTTTTGGTTGTGATCAATGTTTATATTGTTTGGATTGAATTTTTTATGATAAACGCTACCATTGTTGTCACCAAAGATAAATATGAAAAGTTGAAATTTTTATTGAAAAATTAATTATGGGTCCGTAGTTATAAAAAGAAATACGTTTTTAATTGGCTGGATCATAGTTGAGTTAAATTTGGTTTGATTGGACCAAGATGAAAAATTAGAGAGAAGAAAAGTAAAGAACTTAATTTATTTGGAGTTGTGTAATTCTAGAAAAACAAAGAAAACAATAAATTATCGATATATTATTTTTATATTACACTATTGGTCCTAGATTTTTTGTGTTACACTAGTGCCTTCAAGTACGGACAATTATTAGTGTATTTATATATATATATAACAATCAAATTAAGAGGAAGGTGGCTTGAGAAGCCTTTCCTCCCATTTTCCTTATTTCTTAGAATTTAGAATTTTTTAATTCAAAACTTAAAGTTCTCTTCAATCAGATGCTAACATGTGTCATTAGTAATTACCCACCAACTCTTTAATAATTAACTATTTTTTAAAAAAAAAATTAAAAATCACTTGTTATCACCCAAAAACGTATATATAATTATTTACTTAACTTCTCAAGCACTCCCTCCGTTCTTAAATATCTGTCGTTTTACACAATTTTTTTTGTTCAATAATATCTGTCATTTTATGAAACCAAAGCATAATTAATATTTTTTCTTCCAAATTTACCCTTAACTTTTTAATGCATTAGATTTGGTGAAGGCTAAGTGTCTTTCATATTTCTTTCTTTTCCAATACGTATTGAATAAGAATATTTTAGTCTTGTGCAATTATGTTTTACTCATGTTAGATCTATTTAATAGCTTCTTTAATCCCTGTGCAAAAACCTTAAACGACAGATATTTAAGAACGGATGGAGTAAAAAAATAAAAAAATTAAAAAAATATGAATTATAATCTCGTGCATTGCTCGGGGCCAACTACTAGTATATATAACAAAGAAATTAAAAAGGAGAAAGCTTGAGAAGCATTCCCTCCACATTTCCTAACTTTTTTAAATTTAGAATTTTTTAATTTTGTAACCATCTCTCAACTTCCCCAACTCCTATTTTTTAAAATTTATTCAAAAAAAATTAATCACCTAAACTTTTTTTTATAATTGTTTTATCTACTTCTCAAATGATTAAACGAAAGAAAAAAATTATAAATTAAATAACAAAAAATTAGAAATGAATTATAATTTCGTGCATCGCACGGGACGGACCACTGGGTGATATTATAAACCAAACACCTTAATAATTTTTGACATCAAATTGAGAAATATATAACATCTTATTTAATACACACAACAAACTTAATAGTACTTGTCAGCAATTTCCTGCAGATTGGAAGCCAACTTTTGTGGCTTAGAGAACATGACCATATGATCTGTATGAATCATCTTCACCTCATTTGGTGGATTGTTTTCTATCATCCACATCTGGTTTCCTTTGTTATCGATTTATCTTCACTGCACATCATGAAAACTCGTTCAACTGATCCATAGTTTTCCTTGGTAAGTGTTGTGTCCTTCAACGACTGTGCATCATTAAACACTCGCTTTGGTCTCCCTAACAACATTGCAAGAGTCAAAACCTAAAAAAATAAGTTCTATTTAGTTAAAAAGGTGGTCCATAAGCTTCTTCTCTTCCAGCAAGCAAGACGAGCTCATCACCAATTCTCTCCGTAATAGACTTACTTGAATTCTTCCTTAGTCTTAGATGTCCTTTCATATATTCTTGAACCTTCGGCAGACATAATTTCCGTGCATGCGTTCTTTCTCTCCCTCCCTCAGTCATACATCTCTTTTTCGCCCTGTTTGCTTTTGGCCATTTTTGTTAGGCATTGAACCCACATTAGGTGCTGACTAGTGTCCTCCCCTCCCTTATTGAATTATAAATGCAAGTTTTGGATATATGTAGTTAATTGCAAATTACATGCATCGTGTGGAACTTAAACTACGAGTAGGCATAAATTTGTATCTTTTCTCTTGTTCTCCTACTAAACCGGCGATGCTCGGGTGGAACTAGAATTTCACAGAGTAGAGTTATTACCAGGGTATATAACCTAGCATTCCAGTCCTGTTTGTCTGTGATGTTGTACTTCATGAGGTCTTGTCTTGTTGGGCTAACTCTAGCATTGCCTTAAACTAGAATTACAAGGAGTAGAGTTATTACCAGGGTATATAACCTAGCATTCTAGTCCTGGTTGCCTATGATATTACACTTCATGAGTTATTGTCTGGTTGGACTAACCCTAGCATTGCCTTTCCAGTAAGCATAAGGTTCTCTCTCCACCCACTTGGTCTTATGGTTGCTTTCTTCAAGTTATTTCTTCAATGACTCCCATGGCTTTATGTTGATCTCCGGCCTGCAAAAAACAACTCAAGTTGCATTTTTTTATTCATTTTTTAGAATCTAGACCAAATGCTTGAATTAAATCCGTTTTAGTCTACTCTTTCCAAAATAAAATAGAAAAATTTTGAATTGAGCACTTTCGATAATGTCTAAAATATAAAAAATAAAAAACAAAAAATATAAGTTTTAGTTGATTCTTTTGTATTTACAGTTTTAGTATGAGTCGGTCGCGGGGTATATTTAGACCAAGGTTGACAACGGGCTGGTCCACCCGATCCGCTAGTAAATGGACTAGGATATATCGTGGGCTAGGTCTGTTGATTGTCATAGCCAGCCCACCAAAAACCTACATATTGTTTATTAGATTTTTGTGATTACAGTACGATGTTGGATAAAGTAATAAAAATTTAGGTTAATAATACTTTTAGTCTTTAATATATATATATAGAGAGAGAGAAAAGAGATAGAATAACGCGATCATAGAAACTCTGCACCGTAGTCTCTAGTGGGTACTTTTTACGTATACGGATCATGAACTAATGGTCACCAAACAAAGATGCTTAAAATTAATTGTTAAAACCTACCTAATTTAGTTATTAACTAAATAGAAAATGTCTATGACTTATTAATTGTGATCTAGTCCTATAAGGAAAAACTCTTAAGATTAATAAAAAAATTTATTTTTTATTAACTAATATTGAACGGATCAAATCTAACGACCAAATGGTTTTTATCTCCAACCAACTACAACTCTTCATACTCAAACTTGATTTCAACTTGATATCGTTGAATTGAGCAAAATTTCATGTTGTATCATGGAAAATTTTAACTTCATTAATGTTTATTGTACAAGAAAATAGCACTAGATTAATTTTTTAGATTTTTTTTTTTTTGAATTTAATTTGCAACTGGGAAAAATATTTTTTTATTGATGAGATAGGAAACAATAAAAGAATGAAGGCAATGGATGAGGTTCACAATATTTTTCTCATGTTCGGTGTAAAAATAAAATAATGATGGCAAAGGTTTTTGATATGCAATGCTAATTTGAAACTTAATAAGCACTTCTAATTGGGTTGATTAAAAAGTTAAAGAGAGAAAATAAAGATTAATTTGACCAAAAAATTAGAAAGACCAACCTAACAATGGCGTACCCCAATTGAAGCCACATAATAGGTCAACTCGTATAACATACGTAAAAGGGTCAAAATATTTACTTATATTAAATTTCAAAAAATTAAATAGACTTTTCTTATAGAACTAGATCACAATTAATAACTCATAGACATTTCCTATTTAGTTAGGAACTAAATTAGGTAGGTCTTAACAATTAATTTTGAGCATCTTTATTTAGTGATCATTAGATTGTAATCTAACGGTATACGTAAAAAATACCTACTAGAGACTACGGTGCAGAGTTTTTATGATCGCGCTAGTCTATGTATATATATATTTTTTGTCAATTGGTTTTCTTAAAGTTTCAATTTTATCAATTTGGTGCTTATAGTATTCAATTTGTTTAAATGAATACTACATAAACGGACTGTTTAGTTTTTCACGGAATAATCACATATTTTGCATGTAATACCATCTGAAAGAATGATATGTGGTCACTTCCGCCAAAAATATTTAACAAATTGTCTGATTAGTGATCAAAATGACACAAATAAAAACTTTAAATACCAAAATGACACAAATTGAAACTTTAAAAACCAAAATGACATGAATTTAAACTTTAAGGATTAAATTGATAAAATTAATACAATAAAAATTAAGCTGACAAAACAGACATACTTTAGAGACTAAAAATACAATTAACCTTAAAATACACACACACGGGAGAGAGAGAGAGAGAGAGAGATTACTTCGAGGGAGGAGTGGAGGACCAATAAATTTCGTGGTGTAACAAGCATCTTCCTTGTTTAGCTGTCCTATACGTATCCAATCGAGACAGAGAGAGAGAGAGAGAGAGAGAGAGAGAGAGAGAGAGAGAGAGGATGGTGAATTGGTGGAGGTTCGAATGAACTACTCGTACAACAATAATATGTTAAAACAATGCGATTGTCGACATGAACTTCGCCCTCCAAGGAAAAGGTTTCCTGTCATGAGTACATTGGGTAAATTAAAAGGTTTCCTGTCAATGTTTTCCCTTTTTTCTTCTTTGGTGTAAGAAATTAATTTTTAATTATGTAATTAACGAAAAATGAACGGAAAAAATAATTTGTTTATATTTTTGGTATTATGGTTAGGGGTAATATCTGTGCCAGCTTATGCGCTTCAATTATTCATCTCCTCAGTTTAATCAAAGACAAATCATTTACGCCAGAATTAGATAATTCATAAAAGATAAATTTCTCATGACTTAATCCCTAAAGAATTTTCAAGCTTCAAATTCAAGATGTCTAAGTATACGACTAATCTTTGTCTCCATGACTAGACCACCCCTCGGGGATAGAAGAAAAGAAATTATTATTTGATATAATACGATCGAATTTATTGATGCTCAAATTATGTTTCAGTTTTAATGTAATTACAGAAGAAACTAAGGCCAAGATAGATCAGAAGCATGTTCCAGTCCATGATGCTGCCTAAAGGCCCAATGGATCGGACAAGAAGTAGACAAAGAAGTAATAATTCAGATAGACGTAAGCCATGACGCAAGTGTAGCTCAACCATTTTTATTTATTTATTTTCTCATGCCAACAATCTTATTTATTTATTCTAAACAGTAGGTTGAGCAATATATAAGAGCTACAAGTGCCAGAATCAATAATACTTGTCAGCAATTTCCTGCAGGTTGGAGGACAAGTCAAAAGGCTCAGAGAACATGACCATGTGATCCGTATTGATCGTCTTCACCTCATCTGGCGGATTATTCTTGATCATCCACATTTGAATGTCCTTTGTTATTGCTTGATCTTGGCTACAAACGATGAAAATTCGATGGACTGATCCGTAATTTTCCTTGATAAAAGTTGTGTCCCTCACTGACTTTGCATCATAAAAGAAAGGATATGGTCTCACCAACAACATTCCAAGAGTCAAATCCTGTAAAATTCACCTTGGCACTAATACATTAAAAAAAACTACAAAAGAACACTAAAAAAAAGAAAAGAAAAGAAACGAAAATGCACCTAATCTAATGGAATATCTTAAATTAGTCCACCAGATTACGTCTTTAAATTACGTGTCAATAATATTTTTTGTTGACATAATGTATATTTTTAAGATCTTAGGGAAACACTCACCTCGGGTGGGGAGAGTTGATACAAGTTGGTTGATAAGAACTTGGGGCCAAATAAGACAGAGGCTATGCGCTGCTCTGGGTCGAATGTCAATTTGCTGTCCATGTAATAGTCCAATCCTTGAACCATCTGTATTTTTGCACAAAGAAAATTAATACATAGTACATGAAATAATCACTAAAGATTCAAAATCTAACAGTGATAATATTTGTACTGAATTTGAGAATTTAATACATAATACTTGAAATGCATGTACAAGTGTGTGTATTACTATTATTAGCGGGGAGTACGAGAGGTTTGGTGTCTACCAATTTATCATTATGTTATTTAGACACATTTAATTAGTTTTATCTAAGTTTTGTTCTCCTCTCTTTTCACCTTCCCATACGATACGAGCGGTGTCAAGCGTCTTGTTTTGCTCAAGCACACAAGAGTTTCAATATAAACTCTTTTAACTTTTAATACCTTTTCGACGTGAGATTGAATTTTTCTTAACAATGACATTATTATTCCAATCATAAAAGATACTTTCTTTTTTATTATACTGCCCTAAAAATATTCTTTCCATTTTTTATTAAAATACTTTAACATGTTACACAGAGAGAGAGAGGGAAGGGGGGGGTTGTATAGAATACTAGAATAAGAGGAAGTCAACAGTACCTCATCAAGGATAGCTTGAACAGTGAGGTCAGGACCAGGCATGAAAGCGGTGGCAAAAACGGCAACAGCAACTTTTTGAGGGAACCTTTCTATAGCAACTGAAATGGCAATCCCTCCGGCGCTGTGCCCCACCAAAACAACCCTTTCTTCCGATGGTAGCGCCGCCATGAATGACAACAATGGCTCGAGGTAGTCTGAGATGGTATGGAGCTCATACAGCTGCTTTGGGTTAATCCCAGAAGCAGCAAGGTCGAGGGCGGTGACTCTATGACCCGCCGCTCTCAACAGCGTCGCCACCCTATACCAACACCATGCCCCATGACAAGCTCCATGAACCAGCACAAAATGCCTCCCACTCTTCTCCATTACCTAACTCTCCTTCTTCCTCTTGTGTTCGTCATTCTTAAAGCTTCGATGCTATTTATATACGAGCAATACTACATGAATTTAAAAAGTAAATTTAAAACTTAGATTTGATAATTATAACCATTGACTTCACTGTGGATTCCAGTATTTATTGAGATTCACTATCTATTCAATAGTTGAAATTATCAAGTTTAATTTTTAAGTCCATATAACATTACTCTTTATATATTGTTAATAATTTGAGCTTGATAAGTCTAAAAATGCCGCAACACACGTGTTTAGTCTTCCAAATTCCAATACTTATCCAACAGATAGAGAGAGAAGTAAGATAGAGAGACCATTCAAAGAAGATGCTCCACGGCTCTAGAAGAGGTATCTAACTCGTATTCAACATTGGCCAATAATCAATTATATTATGATGGAACAATGTTATTGAGACTTAATTTACTGAATTAACTTGTTAATTTAATTCACTATAATCTTTGAGTTGACTGTAGGCCTCAGCAAACATTTAAACATGACAAAATCATACTATAAAATTAGTAAATTAGATCAAACCTTTAAGTTCAAATAATATTCCTCAATTTAGCTTGATCCAAATAACCTAATCAAACAATTAAATTCAAGGTTGGATGGCTTTTAAATGTCATGCCAGTAATTTGTTTTAGGTTAATTCTGTTGAAGGTCCTTAAAGTACGGAGTTTGTCTTATTTTGGTTCCTAATGTTTTAATTATATCATTTTGATCCCTGAAATATTAAATGTTTCTATATGATCCTTCAAACAGATAACGTCTAAATTGCTAACTATTTTTTATTATAAACTTGTCACGTAATACTTAAATATGGACAAAAAATAATTTTGATAGTTCTTAAACAAATTTGGGTAGCTCTTAACAAAAAATGTGTAATATGAGTAACTTTCGACTTAAATTTAGATAACTCATGATTAAAATTGTGTAATTTGAATAACTATTTAACCAAAATTTGAGTAAAAATGTGGTCGAGAATTATCTAAATTATTTTTTTGTCCATAATTAAGTATTACGTGACAAATTTATGATAAAAAATCGTTAACAATCTGGACGTTGTTTTCTTGAGAGATTATATAGAAATATATTCAATATTTCAAAAACCAAAATGATACAATTAACATTGAGAACTAAAATGATTCAAACCTTATACTTTGAGAACCACCAATGCAATTAACCATTTTTTTTAATACACTAAATAAAATCTTTATGTATATAATATTATAACTGGCAATTTAAATTACAATTTTATAAAAGCACAATACGATTGGGATTAATCCACTTTCACCTAAGAGCACAAAATTCATGGCTAATGACTCTACTTGGGTATTTTTTAGAGGGCATAAATATTTTTTCAAATAACATTTTTAAGCGATGAGGAACATGTTGTTATTATGTAGTTAGTGGAATTCGACCTACATCAATCATGAATTATGTGGGGGGGGGGTGAGATGGGTATCCAACACACTAGTTCGAAGGTTTTTCCCATACCCGGTCTTCCTAAAATCTTATTTCCATAATCCAGTCAGTTTTGAACTTATTTCCCAAACCCAGCTTGTTTTTGAAAACGTCATTTACAATGACGCCTTCGAGTGTAAAAACGTCATTTTCAATGACGATTTAAAGTTGAATTTTTTTTCCAAAAACGTCAATATGAATGACGTTTTTAAAATCGTCATTTTTAATGACGTTATTTATCAAGAATTTTTAACGGACTCCTAACATACGTAAAAAAAATATAGGGAAGAAAACGTAATTTTGAATGACGTTTTAAAACACGTCATTTGAAATGATGTTTTCTTCACTTTTATAAATTAATGATGTTTTTCTACCCCTTAGCAGCCTACATTGACGTATTCTACCCCTTAAGCCTTTTTACATTGATATTTTCTACCCCTTAAGCTTTTTTACATTGATATTTTCTACTCCACTTTAGTATGTCTCACACCATGATTCAGCAAACAAAACATAAAAAAAAAAAATTAGAATTTAATTCACTTAGCGTTGTACATTGACGTTTTCTACCCCTTAGCCTTTTACATTGATGTTGTCTACCCCAAATGTCATAAAAGTTAAATAAACGTCACTTCACCTTATGTTTCTTCACATCATGATTCACCAGAAAAAAAATTAAATAAATTTTAGAATTTAGTTTCCTTTTCATAAAAATTTTAACTAATTTTATAATCGAAAATAAAATTCATAAAAACATAATTTAATTTCATATTATATATTTAATAAAAAAACTTAAAATCGTGTTTTGAAAGCACAATTCTTCTATCAAAAAGTATGTTTTGTATATGTTAAAAATATCAATATTATAATCTCACTTTTCAAATCATAAAAGTATCCTAATATGGAGGAGCTTTTCCCCAACCTAGTCGGCTCTAAAAATTTATTTCTCAAATTCAAGTTTATTTTTTAAAAACGTCACTTTAAAAGCCATGGTTTTAAAAAAACGTTTTATTCTTTAAATATTTTTGTATATGTTAAAATAGTATGTATTCAAATTATATGTTATAAGTTCATCGAACATTTATAGTTGACCTACAAAAGTGTGTTGAACTTTAAAATATGAAAAATATTACTTATACATTACCACATAACAAATTTATTACATCAAACTGTAAGAAATACAGTCTATCAATATTTTGCTTGATGTAGAAAACAACATAGAGGGTTGTCCAGTACACATAAACTTGATGGAATAAAAGTGTCAGACGCATCATCACTTAAATCAAAATAATCAGACAATTCTGTATCTAAAACAAGTAACGGATCATGCAAAATTTCAATCTCAGCATAATCAGGATCGAAATGCTTAATTTTTGCATAGTTGATTGCATGTAAACGATCAAGTCTACGCTGTATTTGATCATTTTCACGTTCAAGTCTTGCTATGATCTTGTTATGGTTGGTGGAGTTTTGTGGATCATATATATCAGTCGAACGAGCCTTCGGTACCATTAATCCATGCCAACGACAATATACTTCAAGCTCACAACGTTTGTCATATAACTATCGCCACCTTGGCGTGGATTTGATACGAACACTCGAAGGCGAAGAGTCAGTCGCAGGCCCCACAAATACGTGTCCAACTTGACCGAATGAGTGATAAGGGTCGATGAGCTCATTACGGAACTCACACTTTTGTCCATACCAAGTTACACTGGTAGAATCTGTGTAGGATTCAATTGAATAAACTACTTCTACACCACATGCTGCTCGGCTAGTCGAGCGTTGACGTTCGTAGGGTGCAGATGAATTTTGTTATTCATTGCGCGATGAAGAACCTTGGGTGGTTTGACTGGATTGTCGCTTAGATGTGCGTCTAGACATATGTAGGGTTATGATGTACACAACGAATAAGTATGATTTATATAGACACGAAATACAATTATATATAAATTTGACAAGACAAGGCCTGGATATGAGTAACATGACTTGACATAGGTAAAATAATGATATGACTCTACACTGATAAAGTAGTGACATAATTCGTGAATGACAAAAGGACTAACATGATTTAACAGTAGACTGACTACATTGATAAAACAGGACTTACAAGACTTGTCACTAGACTGACTAAACTAACACAACAATATAATGAGTTCAAAACGCAAAATTAAATACACAACACTTCAAATACAAAGGATTGACATGACTTGATATTACACTTCAAATACAAATGACTGATATGACATTACATTGCAATGTAATGAGTTCACTAGACTGACTACACTTCAAATGCCGACTTTGTTACACTTCATCAGACATATAATCATCTGACATGTATTGTGCATTAAACAATATATTGTTTTGCTCAACTAGTGTCAACTCTCGTCCATGTGCGGTTTTCATCATGTCTTTTGCTTGTTGGAGCATATAATAACGAAACCTATGAACCAACATTCTATTATTCTCTTTTCAAACTTGTTTTACTGCTAATTCGTAATCATCTCTATTCCGACGTTGCATTGTTAGTGATCGTCTACGAGGCACTAATATGTCAAGTTCTCTTAGTTGTGTAAATAGTTCGTCTGATTCTTTAGCACGAAAAGTCCACTCTCGTCGTACTCCTACATAATACTCTTTTGGATCTGAAAATCTCTCATTCTTGTGATCATCGTTCCGCTCTTGTAATAACCAAACTCGTTCACATCTACGATTGTTAAAGCTCGTAGAAAAATTTGATGTAGACATAATGTTTTGTTTGTCATATCAACTGGAAAATGGTGTTTAAATAGTAGTGTCCTAAGAATACTGTGTTAGACAAGTCATATTAATCAAAAGTGAAACAGTATAGTTACACACGTCTGCTGAAATCCATTCAGAGTGTAGTCACTTCAAGACAGTGTGTGGAAAAACTCATTCAGGGTTAAGTTAGTTAGGCACACGGTATATTGAAACTCATTCAGCGTTTTGTCACTTCACCACATAGTCTGCTGACATCCATTCAGGGTGTAGTCACTTTAACACATGACATTAAGTAGTCACGAATAATTATTTTTCTTCTTCAGCATTATGATAAAGCAGTTAGTTGTCACTTAAAGACAGTGTTTGCAGAAACTCATTCAGTGGTACGTTAGTTCAGCACACGGTTTGACGAAACCCATTCAACGTTTTGTCACTTCACCACATGGTTTGCTGACATCCATTCAGAGTGTAGTCACTTTAACACATGACATTAAGTAGTCATTTTTTCTTCTTCAACATTATGATAAAACAGTTAGTTGTCACTTCAAGATAGTGTTTGCAGAAACTCATTCAGGGGTACATTAGTTCAGCACACATTATGTTGAAACTCATTCAACGTTTTGTCACTTCACCACATGGTTTGCTGACATCTATTCAAAGTGTAGTCACTTCAACACATGACATTAAGTAGTCACGAGTAGTCACTTTTTCTTCTTCAGCATTATGATAAAGTAGTTATTTGTCACTTCAAGACAGTGTTTGTACTGATATGATCAGTTGTTGGGAGATTTATGTAGTCACTATATATTAACCGTCTTTACGCAAGTAAGTGCACATCATCTGATTTCTAACATGAATTATAGTGTTAGAACTTTATATGAAAATATGAATTCATTGGGCCTTAGAGGATGAGTTCTTCTATTCAATGAATCCTCGTTTACATTATTCTAGTAGGGTCGTAAGAACCATGAGGGCTGAATTGCAATATCGTCTGACAGAGTGAGAAAATTTTATTGGCGATATGCAAACTTGTAATTTACGAAAGCCTCGACAAATTGCAATCCATATGCCAGTTGAGACACCTCAACAACTGGAGCAAGCATTGTATCATTTTTGAGCTGAGAACAATCGCATGGCAATCCGTCTTAATCATTACAACCTTCGTCGCATCGCACGAGAATGTGCTGAAGAAGGGTTAATGGAAGAAGCACGTATAAATTTTCTTCTAAGTGGAGAAGTTGGATGTATTTCTGATATCAAGATGTCTGATGAAGATGTTGACCCATAAAATAAGTTGTGTGGAGAACTATGCTGTTAATGTTGTGTGGTGAACTGTGATGTTAGTATTGTGCAATAAACTATCTAGTCAGTATTGTTTGGACAAGTGTTAAATTATTGTTGTGTTGTGTGGACAAGTGTTATGGTAATGATGTGAGAACAAGTGTTATGTTAGTGTTTCTAAGTAGAATTATTATATTACTGTTGTGTGAAGAAGTTGTATGTTAGTGTTGTTTTGTATAGATCATGTTATTTTAGTGTTAATTTTTACATGTGAAATGTAATGTACATGTAATGTTGAAGTCAATTAGATTTGTTATGATGGTAAAGTTATGTTGTGACAACTTGATTGTAGAATACTATAACAAAACATCTTTGTATAAATGACAATGTATATACAAAAGAAAACATTAGTACACAGTATAAAAAAAATGTATCAAATACATGAATATCATATCATATTCCACACGCAAGTGGTCGCCTACGTCGCTTCGGCTGTCTACGAACCTCCTGCTCAACATCCTGTGATATATCCTGTGTCACCTGTGACACACCGACATCATCATGATGATGTGCATGATGTGCACGCCCTCTGCCTATCTCTCGCCCCCGTCCCCGACCTTGTCATCCACCTCTAACCCGTGGCCCGACTCGCACAAGACCTGCACCTATAATTGTAGGATCTTGTGTCACTCCCTCCTCATCTAATAATGGATCTGATATGAGAGGCTGTGTAGATGAGGTAGGTATCGAATCAACTGCAGACGATATAAGGGTAGATGCCGATGCCAGTGTAGGTGTCGGGGTAGATGTCGGTGTCGGTGCTAGTGTCTGTGTTGGGATAGATGTTGATGCCAGTGCAGGTGTCGGTGTCTGGCCATGTGCAATAGTAGGTGAAGGTCGCGATGTCAGTGTCGGTGTTCGGTGTTGAGGTAGCTCCAAGTATCGGTGCCAGTACCGGTAGATGATCAAGTGCAGATACCGGTACCGATCCTAGTGTTATGGTAGATGTCGGGGTCAGTGTTGGTATCGGTGTCTATGCTGTCGTCGTAGTGGGTACATGTACCGATGCTAGTGTCAGTAAATGGTCAGTTACAGATGCAGATGCCGGTGCCACCGTCGGTGTCAGTATCATCTCAAGTGTCGGCGCAGCTGAAGGTGTAAGTGTAGGCTTATATGTCGGCCTGGCGATCGGTGTAGACGCTGGGGTCGGTGAAGGTGCATGAGCCTGTGTCGATGCTGATGATGAATATACTGGAGTAGTCCAATCTTGGTAACGATGTGGGATGGCTGTGTAGATGTAGACGGTATGTCATCTGCCAACAGTGAAGCTACGTCGAGCAGTCGGTGCACTCGGAGAGTTGTCAAACACGATGAGCTCATATCTGTCATATGTCCAATGGTGTCCATGCAACATGCAAAGTCCGGGCTGCCCTCATATGTAGTACGTCCAGTGTGATATATTTGTGTAAGTGTCTGTTCCTACAAACAATATTGAAAAAAAATTATAAATGTATTAAACAATTAGCAACATTATCCATTCCAATTGAATAGTTAAGCATTTAACATCTTACCAGAAGCTCTATGATTCTCCCAACTGGCTGAAAACTGACAGTCGGCCTAGCGATGGGTGGACCAACAAGACGCCGTGTGATCTGACGATACCATTGCACGTATGTGTCGGTTGGATCCATCGGTCCAGTACTCAGATCTCCGGTAAAAATAGTAGCTCTACGATGTGCCCACATCTCTGTATAGATCTGATGAACTACTGACCAATCCTGACCAGATCTACCTCGACAGTTGATAGCGTGCAAGGCCCGACTGGTATCGCATGGCGGTGGTATGTGCTGAATCAGCCCAAACTGTCGAGTAACCCGATCTGAAAAATACCACTCCACGACATCGAAGCAAATCAAAGGCGCTCGTGTGCGCCAAATATCTTGCCCAATAAGGCAATAATCTGGCAGGCCACCCATTACATCAGTTGTATATGGCTCTCATATCATCTGTAATACAAATTTTGAACACTTATTAATAAATGTAACGGTATTTTTTAAAAAAATTGGGCAGAGTTTCCTTTGAAAATTGGACATTTCCAAAAAATTTTAACCAGTATACAACAAACCCAACTCAATCACAGGTATAAACAAATAAAAATTACATCCAACCATCTCCACATGTACTTACTTCACATGTAAATTCATTGCAATCAACCCAACACACTAACATACTTAAACAAATAACATCCAAGTTCTCTAATCATGGTCAAGTCGATATACCTGATCCTTGCGTATCTGGTCCAATTAGTCCCGATAGTGACGTAGTACATGCCGGGGAGTGTGCTGCTCCGAAAATGTCACATCCCATCTATAAATTTCACAAAAAAAATGTAACTACATAATAATATGTAAAATGTAACTATAAAATGTAACTACATAATAATATGTAAAAAATGTAACTACATAATAATATGTAAAATTGTATAGTACAAACCTACAACCAAGTGGACCATCAAGTACACCGTGCACATCAACCTCTTCATGTGCAGGACCCAAATCTACACCAACTCCTTCTAATGGTGGACCATCACCATCGAGCGCCGCTGCTCCATAGGCCACACGCTGTCGTGGTAACACACGTTGTGGAACGATGTGAACCAGACGCTCCCATGCCCACAACTACATCCACAAACATTGAATTTACATTTGTAAAGTGACAATAACATAAAAGTATACAAGTCAGTGAAGAATGTAAACAATTACCTGAAGCAAAATTAATGGACCACTAATATCCTTCGCGTCCCGCTTAGTCATGAGACACATCTCCCAATATAGTCATGCTAGGGCCGCACTGCCCCAACTAAAAGTGTCGGCCGCATGTAAGTTTCTAAGCAACGGTAGGAACATAAGTTTTACCCTACTCGACGACTTGTCACCAAACAAAAACCCCCCAATCAACAAAAGGATGTACGCTCGGGCATATCAAGCTATAAAACCCTCGGTCGCATCGCTCGGGCATATCAAGCTATAAAACCCTCGGTCGCATCAGCTAGAATCGCGTGGCCCAAATGCTCAGCAAGTGCACTAAGTCGTAGAGTGGAATTATCTATCACTCCATCGACTGGTGTGAACTTGAGCAACTCAGTGCACATGTCACTCCACTGTTGTACATCGCGGACGGTGTCTACACAACATAAAGGCATCCCATCAACCAGCAGACCAATTAATACAGCTGTATCCTGAAGTGTGATGGTTGCCTCACCAACTGACAGATGAAATGTGTGTGTCTTAGAGCATCATCGCTCTGCAAGAGTAGTAATCAAATGTCAGTCCAGCTGAATGTATCTAAGGTGATACGCTCCATCAAACCTGGCTATACGTAGATGCTAAATAACCCGATCGTCTGTGATGGTAACTCGACGAAAAGGAGCCTCTGATCATCTACAATGTAACGGGGGTAAGTCTATACCCTCCTAAATAGCAGTCGTGTGATGGTCACCCTGTAAGGTAAGAACGGATCCATCATCGAAACCTGGATGTACTAATGAACGGGGATCATGATCATGTATACAACCTAAATCAACACACAAAAAAATACAAACATTAGTTAACATATATATACATGAGTTAACATATACATACATGAGTTAAAAAAATGTCATATGCTGAATAAAGGACTCAAACAATTAATAATGCATTGCAACTTACATACAACATTAGAATGTACAAGTAACATTTATAGTGGATGACCCATTGAAGAAGCAGATTGGTTCTTTGTTGGACAAGTTCAGCGATCGTGCCCTGCTTGCAAACAAATATTACAGTGGTTGTGTTTACGCCTTTCTCTCGAAAAATCCATTTCATTTCAAATGCGCGAGGTTTTTGGACATCCTCTAGCTCCTTGACACAACGACTTATTAGGGCATAATGTAGGGTCATCGGTAGCATCCCAATAATCTTGGTGGTGCAGAGGATGAAGATTAGGTGCCCAACTAGATTCAAGTGCATGGATGGTATTTACTGGATCGATTAAATTCCAAGAACTAACATGAAAATGCGAGCATGCGGCCATAACATGAGAACAAGGTATTTTATAAATTATAAATTTTTCACAACTGCATGTCCGGTCATCAATACAAACAACATGTGTATTACCGTTACTACTGACCACCGCCGTAACTTTTCGTCGCATGTGAAATGGTGTAACAGTACACATTCCTGCTTTTACCTGGTTGGGTTGCATAAATTCGATTGCTTCAGATGAGTACTCCAAACCATCCTCTACGCACCATTGTACATGTTCATAGCGTTCACAAAAGTATTTTGCGAGCCGATAAAATATGAATTTAACACATGCAGTGATGGGAAGCATCCTAGCACCTTTAAATGCACCATTGAACACCTCAGAAACATTAGTTGTAGTTGTTCCGTATTGCTGACCACCATCATAGGCAAGTGTCCACTGTTGTGTTGGAATATCAGCTAACCACTTCCATGCTTCAGGATTTATACATTTAATTTCTTCCATTATCATATAAACTTGCGAATCTAATGTGTTATCCCAGCCTTCCACACTTGATCTTTCAAATACGTGTTATTGTAACGTGTGTTGAAATTGCTTTGTACATGTCTTAGACAGAAACGATGATAGGCGTATGGCTCATTCCACCCAAAACCTTGTTTCTTAACCGCTGAAATTATACATTTACGTCAATCTGAGATTAAGCATATACCAACTCTATTCGGTACAACAGAGTGGCGTAGATGATATAGGAACCAACCTCAACTTTCACTAGTCTCCTCATAAACAAAGGCAAATGCTATAGGGAAAGTTTGCTTCTGAGCGTCAATCCCAGTAGCAATAAGAAGCTTATGCTTGTACTTGCTATTTACAAATGTGTCATCGATGCTGATTACAGGCCGATAATAAACAAACCCATCAATAGAAGCTTTGAATGCCCAGAACACCTTTCCAAATATATCAAATTCGGGAGCACAAGCCTCATATTGCCACTTTACAATCGTCTTAGGGTTGTATTTCACAAGAGCACCCATAAACCTCGGCAACATGTTGTAAGAACAATCCCAGTCACCAAAAATCTTGGCTATAGCCTTATTCTTCGCATTTCACGCCTTCTTGTACGTTATCAAATAATTATACTCTTTTTTCACCATTTCAATGATGACAGACATTGTTACATCAGGTGTAGCTCGAACCACACCCTTAATCCATTGAGAAATAAAACCTGCATCAAACTGACAGTGGTCCTGGTTTAACATTAAGTAGAAACAAGTGTGAGGTGCCTAATATTTTGTGATCTCAAACATTCCATGCTTTGCCTTCAACACCGCCCGTAGCCTCCATTTGCATCCACATTGTGCATACATCTTGTACCTCAACACCCATGCGTTTTATTTGTATCAACAACAACATATTATTAGTGCATTTAATTGAATACAATTTAACTGCCATCTCCAGGTCTTTTTTACTCTTGAACACCATACTCTTAGCCAATTCTGGTCTTGTAGATTCCCATGTTTTAATTCCATGTAAAATGCACAAACTGTCAACTTCATTTTGGTTTCCCGATTCAACATTTGAGAAAAATGTTGACTCTAGCTTATGCATAGGAACCTCACCATCATCCTCAGCAGAATTAACTTCAGCATCATAATCATTATCATCAGATTCATCACTCAATACATTTTCTGGCAACTCTTCTTCTTCGTAGTAATCATTCTGGTCATTAGCACACATTCCTTCATATATATTATTAGCAATTTGATGCAGTACAAGTGCTTGGATAGGGTCCACTGGCGCTGGTGTTGGGGTAACTATAATCATTTCCATCCCCTCGTTCCCCAGTCCAATACTATACTCTTGCTGAGATGAGCTTTCGGGAAAAGTACTAGGCCCTGTTTCAGCTTGTACATGTGTATATCGATTGTATTCTTCCATACACTGCATTGTTAAAGTGGTGTAATAATTACCCACCATGGCTGAAGGGTCGAGCACTGGGATATATGGTTGTTGGCTAAGCATGGAAGTGTATGAACCAACATCAAGCCAACCTTCATTACTTTCACCAATGTCATCTGCCCTAACCTCTTCGTTGATATACAAATCAACTTTGTTAACACCTTGATTGTCAAATACAACATCCACCATTGCCTCCACACCATCGTTGTCAACAACTTCTACTGGAATATATATAAACAAGTTAGTTCCCAATGCAGTAGGAAACCTACAGATAAGTTTGAGGTTGTATTTATTCCTATCTATCTCCGTCATATCATGCAACCTATCTACCAATGTCGAGTATGTTGTGTCATGTGAAACCATTATCACACGCTTATAACCATTATCATATCGTAACACATCATGGTTCTTGAATATGCTATCACCCCAATAAATCATCACAGAAGCACATCTTTCAGCCATTCTTAACAATTCTACAATAAATACATCAAAAGTTAATGTGTATAAACAACCAAAATTTTTGCTTTCATCGAAACTTTTGTTTGTTCATGTTTTGAAATGTAAATAAACCGGGTAGCCCATTCTAATTTTCAATCACCCAATATTAATGAAGGAGCACATTACGTATATAAAATGGTTGGCACTTACATCAGGAAAGTAATCTATTAAAACTGCTAAAATATTTTGAAAACTTTACAAAATGAACTCGTCAATTCTAATAGAAACTTTTGTGTCCCTCCTAAATTAAGTTCGATATGCTCCAGTAAATTAATACCTTAATTATTAGGACTCCAATACTGTGCAAAATAGACTACACTCATTCATTCAATCGTGACTGGTTTGGGGGGAAGAGATGGAAAAGTATAGAAAAAAAAAATGAAAAAGTATAGAAAAGAAAATCTGAAATTAGAGCACAAGAGTGACTAAATTTTACAAAGAATGCAAAAAAAATGAATTTGAGACCTTTGAATTACCAAAAGTCAAAATAAATACATCAAATAACTCCTAACAATTTTCCCATATGGGATTATACATTGAAATATTGTATACAAGTTAAACTAAATACCGAAGAGAGAGAGAGAGAGAGTAATTTTTTTGAAATAAATCATTAAGAACTGACTTAAACAAAATCTAGACTCACAATGGTATTATTGATTTTACTTTTTCTTACGGGCCTACCGCACTTGGAATAACAATTTCAAAAGATAATTTTTTGTGTGCGATTGTATTTTGATTTCCTTGTTGAACATAAACACAATCACACCCCTTTGACTTATCACTTCTCTCAAAAATTTCTTTTATTAATAAAAAAAAATTTACAAAAATGATATTGTCATTGACATTGTATAACTATCTCACAACAACTTTGGCATCATGTCTATTGCATTTCACACGTACAAAATAATGGCTTTATCGAAAAATCATGATTCAACCCCCAACTGATGAAAATGAGTGATAAATTATCCTGCGAACTCTATACTTCAGTGATTGATCTAGGTTTAGAAATTTCAACTAATACAAAGAGCATGAGTTAGAGTAAGTAGGCCAAATATTGACGCGTCAATGCTGATGAAATGATCCCAAAATAGTACAAATTACTTTGGTACTTATTTCTCAACAAGTATGCAATCCACGAAAATATGTGGGATTTAAAGCAACATCTCGGAGAACAAACATGGAACAACATGCCGTCCCTAAAAACAGTGAGACATTAGTGCATCATCCAAAAGAAAATTTGATTATTGTAAATTCATCAGAAAATTAAAAGTAGGGGATGACTATATTTATTCTTATTCAACTGCTGATGCTAGGTCTTTCTCTATTGCTTTCTCCTTTCCTTTAAATATTATTTAGATGGAAAGAAGCCTAGTATATAGTGATTTTCATGTACATGGTGTGTAGAATTATCATGATGGTAGCTCTAATCTCAAAACTTCTAGACTCAACTCAATCCACATTATCATGTACAATTATCATGTAGAATTATCATGTTTGGGGAAAACCTCCAGACTCAACTCAATCCACATTATCATGATGGTAGCTCCGATCTCAGAACTTCATACACAAAACAAAAGTCAAGAGAAGATGTAGAAGTCTTGTTAAATGAAAATAGTTCCAGTATGCTTATATCAAAGTGAGCATAAAGATTGAAAACTTCTCAAGTCCACAACATTAATTCTCAAAAATAATTCAAATTTCTCATTCAAACAGCAAAGCAAATCAAAAGTACATATGATAGGCATATAAATCTACTAAAATCTCGAATAAAACATAAAATCAAAGCAAAAGTTCAGATGGTATGCACATATATTAGAGTGTATAGACACTTTTATATAAAACATCAAGTTTTTCTGGACGGCATCTATGACAATAAACATCGATAGACACTTGCGACTTACCCGCAAAGCTAAAATCAAAAACCAGCGTACGTTAGGGAACGAGACGTTCACTACCAAGTCTGTTTTACTTATAAATTTTATGCAATCCAGATATTTGTGCTTAGTATTTTACATAATTATTAAACAACTGAATAGAGCAAGAAAAGTCATATTACTATGTCATTGCTCTGTTTTTCTATTATTCTAGGACATCAGGGGCAATGGTTCACATGAATGATTTTCACCAAAGAGGCAGATTTTAAATTCTGAAATAATTTGACAAAGATTGGTTATGGTAAAAATTCGATTTAGGGCAAAATTCTGAAATAATTCTGAGATTTTAAATTCTGACATAATTTGACAAAGATTGGTTAGGGAAAAAATCAACTTAGGGCAAAATCGAATTTTAGGGCAAAATCGAATTTAGGGCAAAATTCGATTTTGGGCAAAAAATAGTTAGAGCAAATATGGAGAATGGACAATGTACTCATTGCTCACCTGGTGGAAGTCGCTGGTCACTGGTGATGGAGGTTGTGGTGGCTGGTTAGAGGCTGTGGTCGCTGGTGGTGGATCTCGTTGGTCGTTGGTGGTGGAGGCTGTGGTCGCTGGTTGGAGCTCGTTGGAGGCTGTGGCCGCTGGTTGGAGCTCGTCGGAGTGTTGTCCGACTGAGAGTGGTTGAGGCGGAGGAGAGTTAAGTGGGAGTAGTGTGATATTTGAAATTAATTTAAGTAGCTTGTGATATTTGAATAACATGTGATATAATATTTGAAATAAAATTGAACGTTAAAATCGTCATTTTAAATGACGTTTTTTAAGTCATTGTTCAAAATGATGTTTTTTTCTCCTTTATAAATTTTAACGTCTGTTACTATCGTTTAAAAAAATCATGTGTAAAAACGTTATTTTGAACGACGACTTAAAAAACGTCATTATCAATGACGTTTTCAAGAAAAAAATTTAAACTTTAAATCGTCATTTCAAATAACATTTTTAAAAAAAGACTGGATTTGAGAATTAAGTTTAAAAGTGACTGGGTTTGAGAATTAAATTTTGAGGGGGCATGGGTTTGGTCAAAAGCTCCACTAGTTCGTCTGCTTGTTTATTTTTTTCCCCTTGATTGGACATCGAGCTCCTATTGATTTGATGTTAACATGACACCACTATAATCTCATTCTTAATACTGTATAGGTTTACCTAATTTGTCAGCCAAGACGAGCAAAGAAGGAAGAAAAGATAAAAAAAAAAAGTGATGCAAACGACATTGCAGACCAAACACATTAATAATTTCATATATCAAGTTGAGAAACATATGACTTAATCAATACATTTGACAGAATTAGAGTTACTTCTTAGCAATTTCCCGTTAGATTGGAGGCCAACTATTGTGGCTTAGAGAACATGACCATATGATCCGTAGAGATGGCCTTAACCTCATTTGGTGGATTACTTTCTTTCATCATGTTTTCTAAGATTGGGCACACTATTTCTGCGAGTTCAGATACTAACCACCATAGTCCAAAATAGTTTAGAACATGTTTCCTGAGGAACAAGGGTACTTGGCCCTCAAAAGGTATAGGAAGTATTGAACGATGAGACTTCAAGATTACCAAAGATCAAGTTCAGCCATTGAATCACCCCTAAGAATTCTATCATCCACATTCAGTTGTCCTACGTTATCGATTTATCATCATTGCACACTATGAAAACTCGATGCACTTATATGTAATTTTCTTTAGTAAGTGTTGTTTCCTTCAACGACTCTGCATCATTAAACATAGGATCTTGCCTTTCCAACAACATTGCAAGAGTTAGAATTTGTAAAAATATTGGGCCATTGGAAGCTACAATCCTTAGGTGTGACATGGTGTGACCTTTTAAAAGCAATGTGATATCATTCCAGGGGATTAAGCTCCTAAAATCATGGGATGAGCTGTTGGGACGGTGCTTGATGGTTTGTACAACTTTTTCTGCTGGAGGAGCTTGTTTAGAGGATTGGAGGTCAGCTTGGATGTTGTTCATGTCCGAGCAGCGGCAATGGATGGCGCCGATCTTCCTACATGCTAGGGATGACATTTCGCTCCTTGTCGGTCGTCCCATCCTCAATCTTTGAAGTCGTGTTGTTCAAAGTTGAGTTATGATAACTAGAGATTGATCTGCTGATTATGGTATTATCAAATATAGCTCAAACCATTTTTATAACAGTTGATAAAAACCAAAGTGTAGCTCAACCATTTTTATTTATTTATTTATTTTCTCATGCCAACAATCTTATTTATTTATCAATTAATTTACTTATTCTAAACAGTAGGTTGTGGAATATATAACACTTGTTAGAGCTACAAGTGCCAGGATCAATAATACTTGTCAGCAATTTCCTGCAGATTGGAGGACAAGTGATGAGGCTTAGAGAACATGACCATATGATCCGTAGAGATCATCTTCACCTCATCTGGCGGATTATTCTTGATCATCCACATTTGAATGTCCTTTGTTATTGCTTGATCTTGGCTACAAACAATGAAAATTCGATGGACTGATCCATAATTTTCCTTGGTAAAAGTTGGGTCCCTCACTGACTTTGCATCGTAAAATAAAGGATATGATCTCAGCATCAACATTCCAAGCGTCAAATCTTGTTAAATTCATTGTGTGACCAAATTAAAACTAATGCAAAGTTAAAATTCTTTAAATTTAGATACTTTCAAATATGAGGATTATTCTTCTATCTGATACACACATGTACACACAATTAAAACTCCTTAATTGTAAAAAAATTTCAAATTAGGATTCTTTCTCTCTATATCATGTATCCAAATTCAAAATTTTTAAACCCCCAAAACTTATAATACTTGAACCCTATTTGTATGGGCAATTATGAAATTCGTCATTTTTTCTGATAAACCAACCGTATTCAAAACTTTTAATTTTGGAGTAGAAAATTTTTATCTTATACATTAATTTGTTGTATAGTGCCACACTATGAAGTCACTCTATTTCAAATTTGAAAATTCAATTTTTATAAAATTTTCAAATTTTGGGGTAATGTATTGATTCATCTTTTGTTAACACCCTATTTATAAACTATATGTAGTGAGTAGAGATTTGAAGATTTTGGGTTTATGAGTTGATTCACTCTTTATTGTCACACTATTTTGAGTACAATTTTTTGTATTTTGGGGATTTATGTGTTGATTTTCTCTTTGTTGTCACACTTTTACTCTAACTTTATGAACTGAGTACAAATTTTCAATTTTTAGGAATTATGTGTGGATTCACTCTTTCTTGTCACACTATTAACTAGCTTCTTGAAATTGAGTGCTAGTTTTCATAGTTTATGTGTTATGTGTCGATCCACTCTTTGTTGTCACACTTTTACCCTAACTTTGTAGACTAGTACCAATTTTTAATTTTTGGGAATTATATGTGGATTCACTCGTTCTTGTCATGCTAGCTTCTTGAAATTGAGTACTAATTTTTATAGTTTATGTGTTATGTGTTGATCCACTCTTTGTTGTCACACTTTTACCATAATTTTGTGGACTAGTACCAATTTTTAATTTTGGGAGTTGTGTGTGGATTCACTCTTTGTTGTCACATTATTACACTAGCTTCTTGAATTGAGTACTAATTTTCATAATTTGTGTTAAGTGTGGATTCACTATTTATTGTCAAACTATTAGGCTAGTTATGTGATTAGAGCACCAATCTTCATTTTTTGGGAGTTATGTGTCGATTCACTCTTTGTTTTCACGTTAGCCAAACAGTGACATAAATCCAAAATGTAAAATACGTTCATCGGATATTAATAACAATTCACAAATTCGTAAAATTATAATGGAGAAATTTTTTAAAATAACAAAAATGATTTATTTTGATAAAATTCTCATAAATATTTTAATAATTCAAATCAAAACTGTGACAGCAAACAAATACCGAAAGACAATTTTTTTAAAGTCTAAAAATCATATCCAACAAAATCTATTAAAGATATTATGATGAAGAAATAATGAAAGGTAATATATTTAGCACAAAAAAATATTGATCTGAATTCACACAACTAAAATTATACAATAAGAATAATATTTTTGAATTCTCCAATTCAGATTTTATGAGAAATTGAAAATTAAAACCCATGGTTAAAGGAACACTTCAAACCTAAGAACAAAAGATCTAGTGTGTGGAAGTTGAAGACAATATGCGCCAATTACAACCAGTTTCGAAAAAAAGTTCTAATACGATGACCAAAACGATTTATTCTATGATAAATAAATGAATGAAAAAAAAATTGAACCTCATTTATGAGAATTGAAGAAAGTCGTTAGCTTTCGTTTATTACGTAACTCCATCTTGAAGTTTAACAGCACACAAACGTTGTTGACGATTCTGAAAAACAAAATCGACACAATAACTTCTTGAGGAGACGACGATTCGGTGGTTGAATTTAGATGTCAGCAACCAAAAATAGAAGATTTAACGGCTTCCAGAGAATTTGAAAAAAAAGTTGTCTGACTGGAGATAGAAGATTCAATGGCCGACTGGAGAATTTGAAAAAATGTTGGCTTTCAAAATCTTTCATGAATTAAGGTAATTAACCCTTTCAAAATTCAAACGATAATTAAGTCCTTGATTTAGGAAACTTTTTATCTAATAAAACAAAATAGCAAAACAAGGAAACTGTCCAAATCTTGTATAAACTAAGTTAGGGGTAGTTACGTAATACAAAAAATATGCAAAACTGAAATGTATATCTGATCACCAAAAATTTAAGAGTTGAGGACTTAATGATGGAAATGTCTAAGCTGTGGATTTTAAGAAAAATAAGTTCTAAAAAGAACACAACCAATAAAAAAAATCGAAACTTCACCTGAACCTCTTATATTTACAGTTTTAACATGAATAGGAGACATTTTCTTCTAAGGGTAGTCGGGTATAATTAGAATAAGGGTGGACAATGGCGAACTATACCCGACCCGCTTGCCAACAGCTCTGGACAAGTTATGGGTTAGGCAACCGGTCGTCGGCAGTCCATAGATAGCGCCGGACTGGTCTGCCCAAAGACCACAACTCACCAGCCCCCCCCCTAAAGGTTCAATTACGGGCTCCAGAGTCATTACGCCACTTCTAATCTTCAAAAAATTGTGCCACTTAAAAGTACTCTTAATTTGCATTTATGTGAACAGAGCAATATTAAAAAGTTTCAAAGAGCTCATTGTGTACCAAAATTTGCATCAAATCACTTATGATAGCGTATACCAACATGAAAGAGCTTAAGGTGAAAGTAATTCGGGGTGAGCATGGATCAGAGCTACGAGACTCGTGTATGATGCTAACTGATAGAATATTCAGGAGATTGAAGAGGTGCACACAGTAAAAATATAGTAGTTCACTGGTTCAGGAATTCGGCTAATCCACTCTTCAATGGGTTCTTATTCCTTCCGTTTTATTCACGATGATTACAAAGCTGCTATGGCTTCCTATTGTCACTAGGGTCCTCTCCCTTGTTAAGAGGTGTTATATTGTATTTATAGTGTCATTCCCTGCTAAGTGGGATTCTGGCCGAGATTCTAGCCCTTACTTTGTGGGGTTCTCCCTAATTATAGGAGAAGATCTTGGCTGGTTGAGATTAGGTGCCTTGATTTTAGTTTCCTAATGCTTTAGGAACCTCTCGAGAATATCCAGCTGTTGCCTTAGTTGTTATTGCCTTTGTTTATCTCAAAGGAACCTCCAGCTCTACTCTTTCGAGTTCTGTTTGTTTAGTCTGACCTCCTAGGCTGAGCTAACCTCCTGAACTGGCACTCGGGATTTATTTTGAGGTATCATAAGTTACCCCCCAGCCCATGGCCCAAGCGAGCTTGGGCATGGGCTGAGCTGCTTTTACCTTGGACCTGACCTGCGCCTACCTGACCTTAGTCTGCATGTGAGATGCACGTGGAAGGGGCTTTTTGACGGTTGCAGCAATCATAGCTCCCTTGGTTCCCGCGCACGCCTCATCCTATGTCTTTTAAGCCTTAAATGCTCAAACGACTAAAAGAAACCATACAAAATCACCGTTCATCTTCTACGTTGTTCACCTTCATCTCCGACTCTTTCTCTCTGTGATTTCTAGGCTTTCCTCCATGTGATTCCCTTATTCTCTGCTCTAGACTGTGCTTTCTGGGTTCGACTCGAAGTTCTGCTTTATTCCTCTCCTCCCATTTTGTTCTTTGGCTGTTGTTTGTGACTCTCTTCCCTATCTAGGTACGCTTCCTTCTGCCTCTTTCTCTTTCTCTTGCCTTTCCTCACTCTGGATCCCTCAACTTCGAGGTGGCCATTATTTTTCTGGGTTTTTCGGTTCTTTTTCTTTTGGAATCGCGATCGTTGTCTATCTCCTCTTTCCTGCTTTGTGGATTGGAACTCCACTGTTCGAATTCTTACTGTTGGGAGGAACAGTGCCGACCCTAGGATTATCAGGGGGTGTTTAGTTAGTATCCCTTCTTTTATCATTCTTTCGACTTGCCTTTCTCTTTACCAATCATGTTGGCCTCCTTTGGAGCAACTCCTTCCTCTGTTTCCCTCCTAGGCGACAGGTCTGCCGAGAGAAATTCTGATTTAGGGGACGTGGGCGATGAGATTGACAACTTCCCCGGTGTGGAGGCTGTCGATGCCGAGGTGGACTCCAAGGAACTCCCCTCGTCTTCCTCTCATATACCCTCTAGTGCTGACAAGGGTAAGGGCAAGGTGAGTGAGGTAGGAATTTCTGACTGTGCAGTGGGTATAAGGGCTGCCCTGAGGCATGCCGAGCTCATAGGACCCAGTGCGATAGATCCTTCCTTTATGGAAGCTCTTAGTGCTCACTTTCGTTTTCCCCCTGATGTCCAGCCCTGGTGTCCAGATAAACTTACCCCATACGTTGCTCAGGTGCACAAAAGAGTTTGTTTCTTTGTGAACGCTTTCGAGAATGGCCTTCATTTTCCTATGCACCCCTTCATCAAAAATGTTCTGCAGCACTTCAATGTCTGCCCTGTTCAGCTTTCTCCCAACTTCTGGGGTACTTTAGTGGGTATTTTAGTTTTCTTTAAGAAGCATGGGCTTAGGACTCCCACCATTTCTTTGCTTATGGACCTCTTCAATGTCAAGCTTACCTTAACTAAGGGCTTTCTATATATTTCTAAGCGGGCCTCGTCTAGGCAGGTCATCACACACCTCCCGAGCTCTCATAAAGGCTGAAAAAAGAATTTCTTTTTCGTTGGGGGTGTCAACTAGGAATACAATCCTGCTGATAAAACAGACACTCTTGGGATTCACAAAGCCTGGATAGCCCCAGATAACTTAGGTGAGTTCTTGCCTGACTAAACTGCAGTATGAAGATTTATGAGTTGCTTTCCTAACCTCTGTATCTTTGGTGTTGCCCTTTTTTTTTTTATTAGGCATTCGACTTGAACTCAGCGTCGAGGACGAGCGGGCGAAGCTGAAGTTAGCTAAGTGTAATCCAGAGAGGTACTCTGAGCTCAGTAGACCCTGGGAATTAGGAAGGCAGGAATTCAGTCCTCCTAAAACAGTGATAGAAGCTCCAACCCCACATTCCTTTATCTGAACTGAGGACGTAGAAGGTAATGCTATTTCCCTTATTTGATTTCATTATTTTCCTCCCTTTCTTTTTTCTTTTGACTAACTAGCTCAAATCAAATCTCACAGGGTCTTCTACAATGAAGCCTACCCCTGAGATGCTCCAAGCTAAGGTAGAGCTATTGAAGAAGAAAAGCAAGGGTGATACCAAGCGCAAGGCTGAGGGCAGTTCTGGTGGGAGTTCAGTTACTCGAGCTAAAGTTCAGAAAATGGGTATTTCCTCTGCCTCAGCCTCTATCCAGAAGGCCCCACCATCCACACTGCATGCCTCACCGACCTTAGGACTTCCTTTCCCACAAGGGACCCGACCTGCCACTGAAGATCCTCCTGGGCGAGACCAGACCTCCCCTTCTACATCTGAAGTTGAGAGGTTCATGGATACTGCTCGCACTTTCCTGGTCGTGCTGCTTTTGCATCAACCAAGGAGACCTCTCAACCTCTCATGTCAAGCAAAGGGGTCTTCTCGAAGTTTAAGAATTCTCTTATTACCGATGTAAAGTGTGCTGCAGAGGCCATTGCCTCTATTATCCCAGAGTCTGACATTAACGCAGCCACTTCTGTATCCCTGAAAATCTGTGTTTCCACTGCACTGTATGGTTGTACTCGGTGAGACTATAATTTGTCAAATTCTCTTCTTTTTTTTTTTTTGATGTCTTGTGCTCTTCCCTTTGCACTAATCTTTCATGCTTGTCTTCAGACTACCATTCAAATAAGCAGCTTGTTAAAGCGAATCCAAGCCCTGGAGGGGTCAGCCAATGCTTCCAAAGCTTTTGAGCTGAAGTGTGTCAATCTGGCTTTTGAGAATAATGACCTTAAGATCCAGGTAAAGGAATTGAAAGAACAAGTGGAGCAACAGTCTTCCCTTGCCAAATCTAGACAAGAGGAGCTCAGCCAGACTAAGGAAGACCTCTAGTCAAAAATTGATGACTGGATCAAGGAGAGCCGGAAGTCCCTTGATGCTCTGGCTTCCTTCAGGAATGTGAAGAGGGAGTACGAGGTGCAAGCTGAGGCCAATGATGCTGTCAGGGAGGAGTTAGTGGTTGTCATGGAGGCGCTGGAGGTGCGAGACACTACCATCCGAAAAAAGGATAAGTTGATTGCCTAGCTAGAGGATGACATTCTCACCAGGTGGGCAAAAGGGTGGATTGCTTTCCAGGGTATAGCTGAAAAGACTTACCCTGAACTGAACTTTGACTTTTCAATTCCCCCTGAGGAAGAGGCCGATGGGTCTGATGAAGAAGAGGATGATGCTCCTACTCCTCCTGTTTCTGATGACGTGCCCAAAGACTCTAAAGGGCTCATCCCTCTAGTTGGGACTTCAGCTCAAGATGCTTCTGCCTCCTTAGACACCTCTACTCCCATGGCTGTCGAGCTTTCCACAGCTTCTTCCATCCCTACTGAGCTGGCCGTTAGAACTTCGTCCGAAGCTGAGGTCCTTGCCTCCTTGCCTGCTCTTGGCCCTCCTGAGACTTCAACTGTTTCATTGCCAGTAAGGTCGCCTGCTGAGCTAGGGAGCCCTTCTTCAGTTCCTTTTGCTGAGACTTTAGCTACTGCACTGCTAGGCCCTTCGTCTACTCTTTCTCCAACAACTTAAGACGTTAAGATGTAGAGAAATTTTTTATGTAGCTTTGGGCTAATTATCTCAGAATTGTAATATTTTGTGTTTAATTTACAGCTTATGGCTCTTCTTTCCCTTTGCTTTCCAACTTGTTTTTTTATTCTATCATTTATCAAATATGATTTTCCAACTTGCTGCTTTATTCTATCATTTATCAAGTATGATATTCCTCAACTCCTCTTTGAAGCAAAGAAGTTAGGAATAACTGCTGATGTGCCGAGCTGAGCTTCCAGCTTCTGAATCTACTTCTCCCCCAACTCCAGCAACTGACCACCAGAGCTCTGCCTCACTTCATCCTCAAAGACTTAGGACATAAAGCAAGTCTTCTCTTTTTTTTTTTCTTTTAAACTTATCAACTCATACTTGTACCTCTTTTGTATTAGAGTGTAACCTCACATATGCAACTCTTCTCAACTTCCTCTCTTCCCCCTCTACTTCAAACAGGTCATTCAGACCTTTTGGAGCAAATGGTTGGGAAGTTTGCACGGTTAGTCTAGCATACACAGTAAGGGTCTAGTTTTTTGCTGTTTGGAAAATAAGACAATGAGTACCTGATGTCTTACCCTTAAGGGTGACTCCCATATGCTGACCTGCATAGCTGACCTTGATAGACAAACAGGATCTCGGGTCAAACTGTTGCTTTGGTGTGGCAAATCTAAAAGTCAAAATTTATCATGTTGGAAAGAAGTAGACATTTCCCTCTTGTCCCAGGGTGAGGGTTCATCCTTTTTATGCGTAGCAGACTGGCAAAGTACTGACTTATGCTATGGTTGAACAACCATCGAGCTCTACGCAGCTCAGGGTGAGGGTTCATCCTTTCCATGTGCAGCAAACTGGCTAGGTGCTGACTTGTTGTCAGGGCTAAATAACCACCGACCCAGTTTGAGGGGTCCCTTTGGCAAGCCTTAGGGGACATGTGCACATGTAGCCATTGGTCAGGTTATCTTCCCTGTTTTGTAAGTTCAACTGTTTTGATTAAGCGAGGTGGAGAGCACACCATCATGCTCTGTCTTCTTGCGCCGATGTTCCGAGCTTCGGGGCTGTCATGTACCATTGGCAAGGTGACAACCTGGAAGAGCATGCCTAGATGCAGCTGCTTATGTGCAATAATTTCCTCATCTCAGACTTGCTAAACTCTTGAATTGCAAGGGTCTTTTTTGACCTTTCTATGATGTTCTGGACCCCTCTTTGGAGGTCTGCTCGTTTTGTCCCGAGGTGTTGTTGATGTCCACCTTTGATGCATTACCCTCTTACCAAAAAGGTTTTTGCTTTTTAATTTGGAAATCTAGAGACCTACCGACTTAAGGTTTCGTGTACTTAAAAACTTCCTAAAAATCGGGGGTCTTCAAAGAATTTCTATAAGTACTGGTTATCACTTCCCTCTGGGTATCCCTTTGTTATTCTTGAGGGCTTAACGCCTTATATCTCCTTCTCTTCTCTTTTTCGCCTGAGTCCACTATGTCTGTCCCCTTTTCTGCTTTGTTTCAAGAGCGAACCTCCTTTGGGGTTGAGTGGATATGGCATACTCGCTACTTTGTCCCCTCAATGTTGACGTCTTTTGATTTAGAGAGGATAAGGAAAAATTTTTTCTTGATTTGGAGTTATTTCTACGTGTTCCAAGCTCCGATGAAATCTGTAATTACCTACCTCTTAGGGAAACGTGCTTCTTTGAAGCAGCTTTAGAGTTAGGTCTGCGCCTTGCCATTGACCCTTCTACTGGATTTATTTTGACCTTTATCGGCTTGTGTCTCTCTCGTATTTCACCCATGGGATGGGCTGTCATGACCAATTTTTTCCTCTTCTGGCATCTGCGAGGTAATGGCGAGTTTCCTATGATTGCAGAATTTTTTACTATTTTGACATTGAGGAGGATGAAGTTCCATGCTTTGTCCACTTTCAGTGGAGAGACTTCAGGCTACGTCACTTAGTGTTTGATCACCCCTCTCCTCCTTCGGGATAAGCCCAACGCTTCTTCTTTACTTCGAGTAACTCGTGGAGGTCTTCCGAGGTGGGCACTAGGGAGTGTAGAGTCCCTCAATCCTGAAAGGGCTATTCTTACCCAGGTGAGAGTGACGAGGGTCCCTCTCTTAGGATCAAATTTTTATGATGCTATCTGCTTATCTTATTTTTTTTTTTTAGTGTACAAGTGTTCCTAACCTGAACTTGCTTGAATTGATGAGGACATAACTAATGACCCAAGCTGAGCCCATGTCCTTTTCTGAGCTCATAACATTAGACAATCTGTACTTGTTTAGTGTTGCCGCGGCTGAGCGAGACTTTCCCTTTTTTCCTGAACCCGACTCTTTTTCTTTAGAATCTAATAAGAGCAAAGACACTAGAGCTCCTTCGAAGAGGCACAAGAGGGATGGTTCTTCCTCCCCTACCTCAGACTCTAGCCTGGGGGAAGTTCTGTTCTCCGCTGTTGGGCAAAAACTAATGGATTTTATATCATCAGCTGAGAAGGAAAAAGATGAGCTGAAAGAGGAGAACCTTCGTCTGAAGGAGAGGATAACTGAGTTGGAGAGACGACTAGGAATTTTGCTTTGATTGATTCCTTGTAACTGCTGATGTTCTGAAAACCTTAACTTTCCCATATTTGATGCATATCGTGAACGATTTGTGATTTGAATAAGTCTTTTGTTTTGGAATCTCTGATGTTTCTAAGCTTCATGACTCTTTTGATGAATTCATCGCGAACCCTAAGGTTCTTACCATGAATCGATAAGTTCATCGTTCTTTGTAATGAATTAGTAAGTTCATTCCAAGCTCTTAAGCTCTTCTTACGAACTGATAAATTCATCGTGAGTTCATGATTTTCTTTATTAACAAGTAAGTTCTCCGTGAGCTCTAGGGCTATTTCTATGAACTGACGAGTTCATCGTGAGCTCTAAAGCTCTTTTTATGAACTAATGAGTTCTTCATGAGCTCTAAGGCTCTTTTTATGAACTAATGAGTTCATCGTGAGCTTTAAGGCTCTTTTTATGAACTAATGAGTTCATCGTGAGCTCTAATGCTCTTTTTATGAACTAATGAGTTCATACTGAGCTCTAAGGCTCTTTTTATGAACTGATGAGCTCATTAGAGCTCTAAGGCTCATTTTATGAACTAATGAGTTTATACTGAGCTCCAGAACTCTTCTTATGAACTGATGAGCTCATCGAATCTCTAAGGCTCATTTTATGAACTAATGAGCTCATACTGAGCTCTAGAGCTCTTTTTATGAACTGATGAGTTCATTATGAGCTCTAAGGCTCTTTTTATGAACTAATGAGTTCATACTGAGCTTTATGGCTCTTTTTTTTTTGTGCTCATAAAGATAGATGAATCACAGACTTGCTATTTTTTTTTTTAACAATGGTTCATAATACAAGATAAACTTACTGAAAAAATTTTTTAAGATGTTCTACATTCCATGAATGGGACAGGACTTTCCCTTCTTCCGTTTGTAACTCATAATTTTCCGGTCTAATCACTCGAGAGACTATATATGGACCTTCCCAGTTAGGCCCCAGTTTCCCATGAGTGGGATCCTTTCTTGCCAACAGGAGCTTCCTCAGCACCAGATCTCTAACCTTGAAACTCCTATGCTTGACCTTCCTGTCCTAGTACCTAGCTACCTTCCTTTGGTAGCTCTTTATGTTATTCAATGATGCCTCCCTCTTTTCTTTCAACAGATTCAAACTTAGCAGAAGGGAATTATTATTGTTTTTCTCGTTTGCTAATTTTGTTCTAAGTGAAGGGAGCCCAACTTTGACAGGCGCCACTACCTCAGAATCGAAAGTCAAAGCAAATGGAGTCTCTTGTGTTGTCGACCTAGTGGTTGTCCTATAAGCCCATAGTACTTCTGAGAGGTGCTTCACCCATTTACCCTTCAGATTTTTCAGCTTGGTCTTCAAGGCGGACTTTATAGTCCTGATCGTGACTTCTGCTTGTCCATTAGACTGAGGATGAGTTGGGACAAAAAGTAATTCTTTATTCTGAGCTCGGTACAGAAGTTTTTGAACTTCGGGTTGTCGAATTGCTTCCCATTATTTGACACAATTGCTCTGGGGATCCCAAATCGGCAGATTATGGGTTTTTAAGTAAAATTCTAAACCTTCTGTTCTTTAATAGCTACTAAGGGCTCTACCTCTGCCCACTTGGTAAAGTAATCCACCCCTACAATGGCAAACTTGCATTGTCCTACACCAGTGGGAAGAGGCCCTAGTATATCTAAACCCCACTATTGGAATGACCAAGGGCTTATCACTGAGGTCAAGAACTCTAGTGGGCAGTGAGGGATGTTGGCATGTATCTGGCAAGCGTTGCATTTTCTGACCAGGTCTGTTGAATCCTTGAGCAAAGTGGGCCAGTAATACCCTTGCCTTAATGTCTTTCTTGCCAAAGTCCGAGCTCCGATGTGATTGCCACAAACTCCTTCGTGAATTTCCCTGAGTATATAATCAGCATCCTCGTTCCCCACGTATTTGAGGAGTGGCGTTGAAAAACCTCGTCTGTATAAGTTTTCCTGCAAAATGAAAAATCTAGCTGACCTGGTTCTCAGTTTTGCTGCTTCCTTGTTGTCTTTCGGTAAGGTTCTTTTCTAGAGATACTCCACGATGGGGTCCATCCAGCTTGATGGACTCTGCACAGGAAAAACTTCTTCATTCTCAATACACACAGATGGTTCCGCCAGATGCTCCACAAGGATCAACCTGTCCAGATTTTCTTGAGAAGTTGTTGCCAACTTTGCCAGAACGTCTGCTCTTGAATTTTCAATTCTAGGGACATGTATGATCTTTACTTGTACAAATTTCTTGATCAATTCTTGTACCTTCCTAAGATAAAGGACCATCTTCTCACCCTTAGCCTCGTAAGCACCCTCTATCTGTTTCACCACGAGTTGTGAGTCACTGCAGATCTCCAGTTGCTCGACTTCCATTGAATCAGCTAAGCTGAGCCCTGCTATGACTGTCTCATACTTGGCTTCGTTGTTTGAAACTTTGAATCCAAATCTCAGTGCGTATTCAACATTTATCTTATCGGGGGAGGTCAAAATCAAACTAGCTCCACTGCCCTGAGCATTGGTAGCTCCATCTACTGAAAGTTTCCACGTGGGGAGGTCAGGTATTAACTGTGTTATCTCTGCAGGTATCCCAGTTGTGAATTCTGCAATGAAATCTGTCAATATCTGCCCCTTAATGGTTGTCCTTGGCTTATATCTGATGTCAAACTCGCTAAGTTCAACGGCTCATTTAACCAGTCTCCCCGAAGATTCTGGATTGTGCAGTACCTGTCTCATAGGTTGATCTGTTGGGACTTCGATAGTATGAGCTTGGAAGTATGGTCTTAGTCTCCTGGTAGTTGTCACTAAGGCTAAAACGAGTTTTTTTATTTTAGGATACCTTTCTTCTACCCCCCTCAGAGCTCGGCTGCAGTAGTAAACTAGTTGCTGAGCTCTGTCCTTCTCCCTTACTAGCGCTGCGCTGGTTGAGAACTTTGAGACAGCCAGGTAAAAGGTAAGTACTTCTCCTTCTAACGGACTTACCAAGACAGGTGGGGAGCTCAAGTATTCTTTCAATGCTTTGAAGGCTTCTTCACACCGAACATCCCATTGAAAGGCTTTCTTTAAGACTTGAAAGAAGGGCTGACACTTGTCGCTTGATCTGGAAACGAAGCGACTCAGAGCAGCTATTCTTTCGGTTAAACGCTATATTTCCCTCGTGTTGGAGGGAGGCTGAATATCCAACACTGTTTTTACCTTCTCTGGGTTAGCCTCTATCCCTCTACTATTAACTATGAAGCCTAGAAATTTTCCTGCAGACACCCCAAAGGCACACTTAGCTGGGTTGAGCGTCATCTTGTATTCTCTAAAGACCTAAAATGACTCTGCTAGATGCCCAATGTGGAGCTCTGCCTTCAGTGACTTGACCAGCATGTCGTCAATATAGACTTTCCTAGAGGTCCCAATCCGTTTTTGAAACATCTTATTCACCAGGCGCTGGTAAGTGGCTCCTGCATTTTTTAACCCGAAAGGCATCACTTGATAGCAGTACGTCCCTGCTCGGTTATGAATGAGGTCTTCTCTTGATCACTAGGATCCATCAAGATCTGATTGTACCCAAAGAAGGCATCCATGAAGCTGAGAAGCTCATGTCCCACGGTGGCATCTACAATCAAATCTATTCGGGGTAAAGGAAAACTATCTTTCGGGTACGCACGGTTGAGGTCTGTAAAGTCAATGCAAAGACGCAATTTTCCGTTTTTGACTAGGACTACATTGGCTAGCCAGACTGGGTAATCTAATTCTCAAATGGCTTTCGTGTAAAGGAGCTTGCTAACCTCTTCGTTGATGACTTTCTGACGTTCCGGGGCGAAGCTCCTCCTCTTCTGCTTAATGGGCTTACAGGCTGGATTCACGCTGAGTTTGTGAATGATAACAGAGGGATCAATCCCTTTCATGTCCTCTTGCTTCCACGCAAAAACTTTCTTGTTCCTTTTCAGGAATTGGATGAGGAGATCCTTGATCTCCTTGCTCAACTTGGATCCAACATAAACAAGATGTTTCGGCTCCTCATCAATTTGAACAGGTTCCAGTTCTTCTAATGGTGTTGGCCTGGTCTCGAGTTCATCCCTCATGTCAAGCTTATCCAATTGGATGCTCTCAACCTCCTTATTTCTCATGGATGCCACGTAGCATTCCCGTGCTACGCGCTAGTCTCTTCAGACCACTCCAACTCCGTTTTCTATTGAAAACTTCACTACAAGGTGATAGGCAGAGGGAATAGCCCTTATAGAATTGAGCGAGGGTCTTCCAAGGAGCATATTGTATGTTGAAGGATCAATCACTAAAAATTTCACAGTTGTTGTAGTCTGACAAGGTGGGTCACCTAAGGTCAAGATGAGTTGGATTGACCCTAGGGTAGCACCCTTTCTCCTGAGAATCCCAATAGGTGGGCACTTACTGGTTCAAGTTTTTCCCTTCCTACATCCATTTTGTCGAAAGCAGGTAAAAATGATGTCTGCCGAGCTGTCATTGTCAATCAACACACGATGGATAGTCCTATTGGCCACCACAGCTCTTACCACCAAAGGGTCATCATGGGGATGTTGGCAGCCCTATAGATCTGAATCTAAGAAAGTGATAGTCGTGTCTAAGCGTGGAGATTTAGACACAGTATATACTTCGGGAGCTTCTGTGACTCTGATTTTTTGCAAGTGGGCCTTTTTGGCAGAGTTAGACCCTCCTCTTCCGGCAAATCCTCCAGATATCACTCTAATCTCCCCCATAGGTTGCTGGTGTGGCTCTGGTGCTTGACGTTGAGGGGGTGGGGGTGGGAGAGCTCGATTTTGATTATCATTAGCCATATAGCGTCGCAACTACCCTCGCTGGATTAGAAATTCTATTTCCCTCTTCAATTGGATACAGTCGTCGGTGTGACGACCATGGTCTCTGTAGAAGTCACAATACTTCGTAGGATCTCTTTTTGCCGGGTCTGCTTTCATCCGAGGTGGCTACCTTAAGAACTTCTCATTTTACACCTCATACAGTATCTAAGACACCGTAGCAGTCAGGGGGATGAGCTGTCGGGGGTGCATACCTTGGTTGTAGCTCTGGTTATGGAGGGCCGAGACAATCCCTGACATTTTTCCTTCTCTTCGAGGAACGCTCTTTGTCTCTTCTTGAAGACCTGCCTTGTTCTCTTTCCTTTCTGGGACTTCGTTTTCTCTTCTTTTCTTTCTTCCCTTTCTCCTTTCTCGATGAAGAGCTCCCGACCTTGGAGAGGAGCGCTTCGTCACTATTTATGTACTTTTCTACTTTGGCAAACACCTCTGTCATACTAGCCTAGGGGTTCTTTGAGATGGAAAACATCAGGTCTTTTGACTGAACCCCCAGACCTGCTATGAAGGCTGTAATAGTAAATTTTTCATCCGGGACATCCACCTTCAAGGGTTCTGAGTTGAACCGTTGGACATAAGATTGTAGGTTCTCATCAGGTCCCTGTTTCACATTTAACAAATGGTAGCTCGGTTTCCTATAGGTCCGAGCTCCGATAAAGTGGGACACAAACGAGATTGACAGCTCTTTAAAAGAGGAAATTGAGGCTGGGGGGAGTCTGTTGAACCATGCTAAGGCTGAGCCCTTCAGGGTGATAGCAAAGGCCCTACATCTCACTGGATCTTGATATCCATGCAACTCCATTTGGTTTTTGTAGGTGTTGAGGTGGTCCATGGGATCTTTTGTCCCATCGAAAGCAACCACCTGTGGCATTCTGAATTTATGTAAAAGAGGGAAATGCAGCACCCCAATAGTGAATGGGATTCGGTTTGCTGCACCAAGTCATCCATAGTTACTAGGGTCTTGTTCTTCACTGCTTCCTTCATCTGGCTGAGCTCTTGCTGGATGTTTTTGAAACATTGTTCCCAGTGGTATTCTCTTCTCTCTTGTTGATAAGGGAAGAAGTCGTTCCTCTCCCCTTCCTTGTACTAACTTTGCACTTCCTTGTTGTGACCATTCCTAGGGGGTAGGCGAGGTTCTTGCCCCAAGGTCTGACTATTCTCTCCCACCTCATTAACTTCTCTGAGGGGGTCGAGATGCGATTGCTCTCTTGGTAGTGGGTTATTCTGGCCTCCTTAGGCTGGTCGTGCCTCCTGTGGGTGTTGTAGGAGCTTTAAGAGCTCTTCATTCTATTTTATCAGACGTTTATTGACAAGACGAAGGGCCTCCATCTCATTATTCATGGGAAGGCCCCCCATGGGGGGATCTACTTCTTGAGTGTTTTTGGATGTCTGTTATTTGCGATTTCCTGTTGATCTTGCATTCGTAGAGAATTGGTCTAACTTCGGCTCATGTTTCGCATTGATACCATCAGTCACTAAAAATCAAGCTTTATTCGTAACAGGAACAAACGTTCCCACAGACGGCGCCAAACTAATTGCCCATACCAACGTGGAAGAGCTTAAGGTGAAAGTAATGAGGGGTGAGCGTAGATTAGAGCTACGAGGCTCGTGTATGATGCTAACTGATAGAATATTCAGGGGATTGAAGGAGTGCACAGAGTAAAAATATAGTGATTCACCAGCTCAAGAGCTCGACTAGTCCACTCTGCAATGGAGGTTCTTGCTCCTTCTATTTTATTTATAATGATTACAAAGCTGCTATAACTTCCTATTGTCACTAGGGTCCTCTCCTCTGTTAGGAGGTGTTATATTGCATTTATAGTGCCATTCCCTGCTAAGTGGGATCCTGGCCGAGATTCTAGCCCTTACTCTGTGGGGTTCTCCCTAATTCTAGGAGAAGATCTTGGCTGGTTGAGATTAGGTGCCTTGATTTTAGCTTCCTAACGCTTTAGAAACCTCTCGAGATTATCTAGTTGTTACCTTGGTTATTATTGCCCTTTCTTATCTCGAAGGAACCTCTAACTCTACTCTTCCGAGTTCTGTTTGTCTAGTCTAACCTCCTGGTCTGAGCTGACCTCCTGAGCTGGCACTCTGAATTTATTTTGAGGTATCATCAATAGGAATCATTGGATCAAGACCAATTTTCAATATTTGATTGTGTCACAGTGAATAAGATTAACAAATTATGTAAGTAAATTAAGTTTTAATAGCATTGTTCGTGTTTTTAATATTTTTCTTTGTCAAACGTATACATAGCTAAGACTTTCTCCAAAGATGGTAACCTTAAAAAGGATTGGAGTAATGTTATTGGAATTTAAAATTTTAATTTAATTTGTTTACCTAATAATATGACAAATACATAGTTTAATAGAGTTATTGTGACGTGGTTTAATAATGTTGTTGTGACTATAATTCTTGAACTTTTTTCATCAAAACTTCATCATTTAACACATCATTGTATTATAAAATTATATTAAATTTTTACCTCTTAATAACATTACTCAATAAATAATGAAACTTATAAAAAAGCAAATGAACAAAGATAAAAGTTCTTTTTTAAGAGAGAAGATTTATGCTATGTAGATTTAAGAAATAGGTTTAAAAAATAAATTTGATAATTACAATCATTAAATATGTAATAAATCTTAATAAATATTAAAACTCAAAATAAACTTCATAGACCTTTTAGTAAGTATAACTATCAAGTTTATTTCTTAAAAGAACCTTTCAACTCCATTCATTGCCCGAGACAAAAAGATAAAAGTTAGATTGATCAAGCAAGTATTGGGGACCACCCCATAGATTTGAATCCTTCTCCTCTTTCTTTCCCAAACACTAAATATTGGATAATGCTATTTTTATCAATTTATTTTACTAAATTTTCATTCCAAGTGATATAGCACAGTTTTTTATCATCAAATAAATAGATCTCATTAATATTCAATAACAAAAATTATACCACATCAAATAAAAAAATTTAAGTTTTCAACCCATATCGTAGTGACAAATTATTGTTTTGTCTCTTTTTTCATTAAATTCAAATTTATCCGGATTTTACACTTTGGATGGTTCTACCTCTCAAAACGAGAAGGAACGAACCTCTTGGCAGGCTACTCTTCAAACATGAAAGATTGAAAAGACATGTTTTTCTTTATTTTTGAACCTGACTGTGAATTTGGGTCATTAGAGGCCCTTTCTTGCGGACTCCTTTTAGTCCCTCGGCTACGGGGAACTCCTACCCCTTCTCTTCATAAATAGATTTTCTTTGGTGCCATTCAATATGCAGTTTCATTGAATTGTTCATTTTATTTTTTTTTGTTTTCTTGAAATGCAGGTAAATCAAATCCCCTGCCTCCTAAACTGAAGTTTCAAGTAAAAAAAGGTCTCAACTACCCCCACGAAAGATCTCTCTAATCTCGTAAATGACCAAACACTCTTTCAGTGTTTGCTAGGTCCTCCTCCTATTGCCTCTGATCCTCTAAATCTAGCAACTTTCTCCTCCAAAAGGTACAACTCTACCTTGCTGCAATTCTTGTTCTAGCTTGGGCATACTTTGATTCATTTTTACCTTTCAGCGATGTCCTCTAAATCAGTTGATAAGAAGATTCTTCAAGAGGATGTGGCTAGGAGGGCTTCTGATGTCAACCCACCTCTGGGCAAGAGGCTGAGGGTAAATTCCTCTTAGGGTAAAAGATCAACCCCAAGCTCCACCACCTTTCTAGTTTCAATTCCTACTCCCAGGTTGTCCCAAATGGAAGGGTCAATCTCGTAGTAGCTTATCAAGCAAATGACCCCCTTCAGATAGTCCTCGTGGTTACCCCTTACCCCTACAACTGACAAGGGCAACGCTAAAGCCTCCAATGTGGCTGAGGAGAAGAGTTACACTACTTTGGCCCCCCCTACAAATCAAATTGTTGCTTCATCAACAATGTGGGTTAGCATGGAGGAGGCAATGGTCAAACTCCATGAGCTTGTTCATGCTATGGAGGTGGAGGCCACTTTCAACCTTGGCCCTGCTTGGGTGACCAAGAATGTTGCTACGACCATTGGAATGTTTCCCTTCTAGGGTTTACCAAATCGACCTACACACACGCACACGCACATGTCTCTCAAGCTGGCCCCACGTTTTCGGGGGCCTAAGGAAAAAATTATAAATGTGGTCGTATTAAGATTAAGTGTAATAGTATATATAATATTATGTAGTTATAAAAATAACTAAACATAATAAAAATTTGCTTTTACATCTTTTACAGTAAATTTAATTTTATTTAATGTTTAAGTTGTTCATTTGTTAAACCATTACTTGCACCTTTATTTTTATTTTGTTTATCCCTAACAACAATTCTAAAAACTTGTTTTTTTAGATTGAATTAATTTTTTATTTATATTTTTATTTTTGGCCTTTTTTATACCAAGATTCATATTTTCAAATAGATACGGATGATGCATAAAATAGGTTATGCACAATCAAATTGTTGAGTGTATGATGCAAGGCAAAAAATGAGGTAGTTGACAATAAGCGACAAAGATTGGGTGGTTAGGTCGAAGTGACCTAACCACTGAAGGCGGTGATGGTGGCTGAAGAACTTTATTAATGAGAGAACAAAGTAGCAGGTGAGAGAAAAAGTAAACGTAAACTCAAGGGATGGTATATGTTAGAGATAGCTATGTTCCCCTCATGTGTAGAGGGCTTATAATTTATATGCAAAAAGCCCTAGTTGAGGCGGTGGCATAAATGTCAGGCTACTAATCTCTCGGGGAGGATAACTACAATTAAGGATAGGCGTGATTCTCGAGTAGTAGTTATCCCGATGATTGCTCCTCTCGTGCGTTGACCTTTCTGGGTCTCTTGAATTTTGGACTGAGCTAAGGCCATAAGTTGGGTTTGACCTGTCTTTTAACTGATTTGAACTCACCCCATGAATTGGATTTGGGCCTAATTGAATTTGGGCTCATCAGATACAAACCTAATTGACAAAAATAGTATGACTTGACTACACAATGGTTGAGGAAAAAATTATAAGAAGTCATAGTAAAGAATATTTTGGTGATTAAGCAACCAATTGACACACCCCATTCTTCTTAATAACATATTTCGTTGGAAAGGACATGGAGATAGAGAGAGAGAAAGAGAACAGTTAAAGAACTTTTTGAGAAATGTCGAAAGAACAACCCTGCACAAAAATTTCTCCACCTAGTGAGCCATAAAAAGTAAACTTGTCCTAGTTGAGTGTGGATTAAAAGTAAGGGTGTTCATGGGTCGGACTGGATTAGGCTCACGAAATTTTTTTCAGATTAGGTTTGGGTAATGTAGGCTCAAGCCTTAACCCAAGTGAGTTATCGGCACAGGCTGGGCCAAGTTTTGGGTAGAGATAGGCTACCCGCAACCCAATCCGTGAGCCTTCTGAGCGGGCTTGCTTGTAGACTTTTTTATAAACAACTTCATTTAAAAAATATATATTTTTTTTTGTAACTTAATATTTGTGTAAATTATATTTTTAAATCAAAATTAAAATCAAAATGGATAAAAATAAAATAATTAATAATTTTATTTTTGATTAGAAGATGAACTACATCCAATAGAATGAACACATCTCAACTAAGTTGACAATTACTTTCTTATCTATCATTTTTATTACTCTACTTTTTAAAACTTGTATACTTAATATTTGCAAAAAATATATATATTATTTATAACATCTAAATTTTTAAAACTTCAAATTCGAACATTGGGAGACTTATTTCAAAATTTCAAATTTAATAGTTTAAAAATATAACTTTTTTTTCAAAGAAATGATGGCGAGCTGGGCTTGGCAAGAGAGCTCTTGGGTCGGGTTTTTTCGGGCGACTATTGGACCAGGCTTTGGGTCAGATAATGGGTTTGGAGGCAAACCTAAGTTCTATTTTTAAGAATATTCGACACGGGGCAGACCAACTATCGAGCTTATCAAGCTTTGTGCCTATTTTTTTCGAGCCAAATAACAGGACTCATGGGTAATCTAGCTTATGAACACCTCTAATTAAAAAAAATAAAAAATTGGAAGGGGTACACCGAATTGGAGTTAATTGTAAAAAAATATACTGAAAAAAATGTAGGATAAAAAAGTCCTTAATTTTGATATTTTTTTGTTTCTAAGTACATTATTTGAAATTTTCTTATTTAATTCTGACTTTTTTATCCTCGATCCATAAGGCTGTCAAAATTTGACACGATACGATTTAAGTGGGTTCGAGTGAGAGCTTAACGGGTTTGGGTGATAAACGGGTTGACACGCCAAACACGTTTAATAAACGGGTCGTGTTCGAGTGAGACCTATCAAATCGTTTATCACACGTTTACTCCTTTAAATAAAATTCATAGATTAATAAATTATTAATTATTTTAAAAAATTAACAATAAAAAAAGAAGTAAAGAAATCAATAAAAAAAAATAAGTAAAGTAGTAGTTCAAAGACAAAAGAGATGAGATAAGGAATACTTCAAAGACAAAGACAAGTCTTATTTGTCCCACATTGAAAAATGAGGGGAGATGGAGAAGGTTGAGTTGCCTATAAAAAGCAATAGCCTCTTACTTTTTTTTTTTAAGCCTTCAAGTCTTATTTGTCCCATATTGAAAAATGAGGAGAGATGGGGATGGTTGAGTTGCCTATAAAAAGCAATGACCTCTTACTTTTTTTTTTAAATCTTCTAGTCTTATTTGTCCCACATTGAAAAATGAGGGGAGACAGGGAGGGTTGAGTTGCCTATAAAAAATAATTGTCTCTTACTTTTTTTTTAGGCCTTCAAGTCTTATTTTTATAAGATTTGACTAAAAAATCTTCTTTTTTGAGGTAAGTGTAATTGGCAATAAAAAAAATTGAGTATTAAAATTTGTTAATATAATTTTTTTAAAATTAAACAGGTTAAACGAGTCGTATCATGTTACCCGTTTATTAATCGGGTCGTATTCGTGTTGAGATTTTTTATCCGTTTATTAAACGTGTTATATATATTTTTACCCATCACTCATTTAACCCGACACGTTTAACACCCCTATCGAATTTTAATATTACGTATTTTTATGTCCTCCCTTGATTCATGCATATTCTTTTTTTAGAAAATGATTTTGTTTTCAAATTATATTAATATCTGAACTCCATAACAATATAATAATAACAATGTAACAATAATAATGTAACAACAACAGTGTAACAAGACATTTACACAAAATATTTTTTTATTACATGTTGTCAAACATATATTTTTATATAATTTCATTCAAAACAGTCTATCTATGTTTTGAATTTGTTATCACGTGCACAAAATCACTTAATACTGTTTTTGTTACAGTGTATTGTTACACTATCTTTGTTACAGTATATTGTTACACTGTTTTTGTTACACTATTGCTTAATAAATTTTTTACATTTTTGTTGTTGTGTAAATAATTTTATATTTCATATTATATAAAAAAATAATTAATAAATATTAAAATTCAAACAAAGTGATATATCCTAAAATAAACGAAATATTAAAATTCTCTTATAAAATTAGAAGATATTTAATGCATAAGTATAATTTGAAAGCAAAATCACTTTCAAAAAAAAATACGCATAAATCAAGATGCATTAGAAATTTCGAATTAAATGACCCTAAATTTCAGCACTTAAGATAAATACTTTGTTACATTTTTAGGAAAGAAATTTTACAAAGTGAACATTTACGTCTTTATATCTCAGTTATGTATTTTTTTAAAAAATATTTTGTTCTGTGTATTTTTTTACAATTATATCTAATTTGATATACCGACTTCCAAAGAATCCTTAAGAGAATGTTTTTAGGGTCCATTTGTCTACATAGATGTTGCCTAAGTGAAAAGAAATTGGTCCTCATTAGACTGGGCTGAAAATTTTTCATAAAACGTTAAAATCTGAGGGTTCTAGACGAACACCTTACTTAAAAGAATGTGTCTATAAATAAGGAGAAGCCTTCAATCTCCCCGTTCTATTTTTCTATGTTTTTGGATTTTTTTTGTTTAGATAATCTTCTGTTGCTTTATGTTATTGATTTTTTAAAAATATTTTGTTGCTTCCAACAACCATTTTCTCTCCATACTTGAAATTTATCTTTTTCTGGGTGTAGCTATCGTTGAAACTGTGTTGTGATTTTTGTATTATTCCCAAATGTCTGGTCCCTTAATGTTGGCGTTTCAACATATTGATTGTGACAGATTACAAACGATTCTACGGTACATTAGGTTGTAAGTTTTTTCCTTTCTTCTGTAGTTTTTAGTATCCGACTTCTTTTAAGGAAGTCCATACGGACATTTTGCGATTAGTTAAGTATGAGGTTCTGGACATGCTCATCTGCTCAACAGATTACTCCACAACATTTTCTTTGTCTTCTATGTACTTCTGCATTTGTCTTCTATGACCCTACACAAATGACCATAAACATCTACCAATTTTCGAATAAAAAACAAGTGAGTGATTCTCACGCGACCCAAAGATTAAAGGTGAATAAGTAATTACCAACACGTGGAACATACATAAGCCTCAGAAATCATGTTGATCAAATTATTGTAGGAAAAAAAAAAAAGCCACGGCTCTGAATTATGACGTGTTGTGTCATTTTTTATTGTATTATGTTTTTGTCGATAAAAAATTATTTAATTTTATAACATCTTATATGATATTATCTAAAATAATTTAAAAAATTATAAAGTCTCTAATTTTATCTACATTATTCATTAATGGTATTGTTCATGTCTAATTTTATTTTGACTCATTTATCATTCTAATTAGTTAATAATACTATATTTAGATTTTATGTTACATTGAATTCGTGTCATGTGGCGTTGGTGTGGATGAATAAAATTGGCACAAGAGTCTCCCCTTTCCTCGATAATGATAACTCAAATCTACTCACTCAAATCACCTATATAACAAGTTAAATCCGCCTCCGCCTGCAGCAGAACAAGAAAAATGGAAGTAGCCAAGCAGAAAAAGCATTTTGTCTTGGTGCATGGTGCATGCCATGGAGCTTGGATCTGGTACAAGATCAAGCCCCGCCTCGAGTCCGCCGGGCATCAGGTCACAGCCCTCGACATGTCGGCCTCCGGCATCAACCCGAAGAAACTAGATGAACTACGTACCCTTTACGACTATACTCTGCCGTTGATTGAATTCATGGCCTCAGTTCCTCCGAACGAGAAGGTGATACTAGTTGGGCACAGCCTTGGTGGCTTGAACTTGGCTGTGGCCATGGACAAGTACCCTGAGAAGATCTCTGTTGCTGTCTTCCTCGCAGCCTTCATGCCTGATTCCACACACACCCCATCCTACGTTTTAGATCAGGTAGGTACCCTTCCTATTGAAGGCTCTTTAAGTTTTTCATTAAAATTTACGATCAATTTATTTTTGAATACCATATTGAAACTTTTTCTCCATACCAACCATGGTGTTATCCACTGAATATAAGCAAAGGAGTATGAAAACTATGTCACTTAAAAGTACCTTTAATTTGCATTTCCTGGTGTTATAAGCTGGTTATGGTTCAATGTTAATTTCTTGGTTAGTGTTTTTAATATTTTTCTTTGTCAAATGCATAGCTAGCCTAGACTTTCTCCAAAAATAGGAGCCTTTAAAATATCTAAAAATCTGATTTAATGATATGGCAAGAACATTGTCCAATAAAATTATTGTTAATATATCTGTTGAACTTCTGATCACTTAACACATTATTAGATCAACAAATTATGTCAAATTTTTAAGTAATAATAGCCTTACTCAAAGGATTCACCTAGTATCTTGGGCTTAAATTTCGAAATTAACAATGTTATTTGAACTTAATTTATTAATTTAATTTATTGATCTAATTCACTGTAATATTTGAATTTTTCATAAGTCTCATTAAACATTAAAACTTAATTTTAATCCAACAATTATAATATAATTATATCATTTTATCAATAAATTATATTAAATTTTTAAGTTTAAATAGGAAAGTGGTTGGTAATTTCAGCAGACAATTTCTTGTCTTTCCAGCGTCAAAATTGAATCCTTTCCCTAAAAAAGTATCTGGGGATCACTTTCCCAAAAATTATATGTGGGGACCGCTCATATATTTGAATCCTTTATTCTTCTCCTCGTTCTATTCCCAAATATGAGAGTGATCATGGTTTAGTACCATGAAATTTTGTTTTGGTCGGGTCTGAATAGTGTAAATCCAAGCCCTTATCCAAATGAGTTATTGGATGGGTTCAGCCGGGTTTTGGATAGAGATAGACTACCCGCAACCCAACCGACAAGCCTATTGGGAGGACTTGTGGGCGGATTTGCTGGGTGGGCCTGCTGGCGGATTTTTTGTATACAATTTTATTTAAAAATAATAAATATTTTTGTAATTTAATATTTGTGTAAATTATATTTTTGAATCAAAAATAGAGTCAAAATGGATAAAAATAAAATAATAAATAATTTTATTTTTAATTAGGGAATTAACTACATCCAATAGAATGAATACATCTCAATTAAATTAACATCTACTCACTTATCTATCATTTGCATTACTCTACCTTTTAAAACTTATATATTTAATACATGAGAAATAAAATAATACATTATTTGGATTTAAAATTTTGATCTCATTCGTTGATCTGACTCATTATGATTTTTGTAATGATTGTAAGCCTCAAACATTGGAATGTGCTCTTCATCTAATGGTTTCAATAAAATTTTATTATTAGATCAATAAATGAGGTCAATTTTTAAGTCTGAATTGCATTACTCGACAAAGAATGAATGAAGAAAGCTTGACATGCCGAGGAATATTACTCAGACATAAAATGCTAACTTATAACTATGGAATACAGTATTTATTAGGATCTATAATTTATTCAACGACTATGATTGATCAAATTAAGTTAATTTTTTAAGTTTAAATAATATTTTCCTTCGAAATGACATTCACTTTTTGTAATTTTTATTTTTCAATCTTGTAATTTTCAAGTATGTCGTCTTTGTTATTAAATTCTCTTCCCTCTCTTTTGCAAGTATTGCAAGTGGACCACTGCAGAAAGTTGGTTGGACACTCAGTTTCCACACTTTGGTAGTTCGGAAGAACCTATGAAATCAATGTTTTTTGGCCCCAAGTTCTTATCATCCAAGCTCTACCAACTTTGCCCCGTTGAAGTAAACCATCTCTCTCTCTCTCTCTCTCTCTCTCTCTCTCTCTCTCTCTCTCTGTTGGTATTGCATAGTTGCAACTGCCTAAATGATTCTTCTTGTTTTAGGATCTTACATTGGCGAAGACATTAGTAAGGCCTGGATCATTATTTCTGGAAGATTTGTCGAAGACAACTAAGTTTTCAACTGAGAGGTACGGATCAGTTAAGCGAGTTTACGTCATATGCAATGAGGATAAAGGGATACCAGAAGAATTCCAGCAATGGATGATTGATAACATTGGAGCAATGGAGGCGAAGGAAATCAAAGGCGCAGACCATATGGCAATGTGCTCAAAGCCAGCAGAACTTTGTCATTGTCTCCTAGAGATAGCAAACAAGTACGATTAGCGTTGAACCAACATCTCATCGAAAAGTTTAAACTAAAAGAGAGATGAAATAAAATAATGTATTTATCTAATAATTAGGTTCTCTTTCCATAGACTTGTTAGATGGGTTTGGACAATTGTCTCTACATTTGTTCAGTTTGTTTATCTGAATTCATTGTTCTTTTATCTTCTACATGACTGGTAACTCTACTCTACTTTGGGCAAGAAGGTTAAAATATTTTTTCAAATATCATTCTAAACGAGTGGTCTTCTTGTTTGATTTGGACTCTTATTTTATTGTCTTGTTTCACACCATTGAGAAAAAGTTATCAAGCCCATCATGGACTTTATGAAGAGTCCGACTTGTGATCAAATACAAGGCTCAATGGAGTTGATCTGTCCAGTATATCTAGCTGTTTGTCATTGACGTGACGACAAGGAAGAGTTTTCATCTTTGGAGATTTGGGGTTTGCTCTAATTTGTTGGGTCTTTTTCACAAAAACAATATTCTTTCGGGAATAATTTTTTGGGCACTATTAATATTGTAAGGGCGTGTTTGTTTCATAGGATAAAGAGGATAAGATGGGGGATTGACTTTTAAGTATCCTGGGGCCACATATCCCATATTACTATATTAGTGACATGCTCTTTTGCCTTTGTTCAGAAGAGCACTATGTAATTTTTAATTTTTGATTGTGAAATTTTGTCATTCTACTTTACCCATTGACGTAAGCTTGTGTTGAATCGAATCTCATAAATTTGTGTGTTATATTTTTTTATTTCATTTCATTTTTATTTGTTTGTGACTTTTGTTCATAACACCAATCGAGGCACACAAAGAAGGCAGGAAAAGTGTTATTCGCATTTTCTCATACTTCCAAAAAAAAAAAAAAGTGTTACCGTAATATAAAACAATTAAATTGGGTGAGAGGTGGTTTGAGAAGCTTTTTTTCTGATGTCTTATTTTCTTAGACAAAACTTGAGGCTCTCTTCAATTAGACGCTGACATGTGTCATTGGAAACTACTCACCAACTCTTTAATAACTAACCATTTTATTAAAAAAATTTAAAAAACAAAACACTTTTTATCACCCAAAAAATTTATATAATTATTTATTTAACTTCTCAAGTAATAAAATAAAGAAAAACACAAAAATATGAATTATAATCTCGTGCCTCGAATGGGGACGGACTACTAGTATGTATCTATATAATAAAGTAGAATGAAGTTTGAATCCAAAAGACAAACAAAGATCCAGATCGTTTTGAGATAAAACTTAAACACATCCAATGAATAATGTAATCTCAACATAAAAGATGGTTCAGATTATCTCAAAAAATTTGATCTAACGATCTACAGTTAGTTCTAAATTTCTTTTCTCGCTCGTGAAGAAGTGTCTCATCGTAAAACTCTACACTCTTATCTCTCATACGTCTCTATCTCTCTCATATAGACACTCTCTCATCAACCTATATTTAGCAATTCAAATCTTACTTTTCATCACAAGACTCTACGGTCTACACTCTTTTTATCCTTTATATGTTTCTTATCAATCTAAGTTTTTTTCTTAGTGTTTCTGTCTCTTAATATATCTCTTCTTTCTCTTATCCCAGTCTCCATTCTCTAATGTAAATGCAGCTTCTCTTTCCTCACCCTATCTCTCTTCTTTCTTATTTTCCATATCTTATAGTCGCTACCAGGGCCATCAATAGCAATCTGAACGAAGCTGCCACCGCTATCCTGCCACGATACTGCGATGCAACCACGCAGACACACGTATACACATATAGATGTTGTTACCTGAGAGAGCCACCATATCATTGGTGGAGAGGCCTTCTGCTTGGAACCTGTTGATGAGGTTGTTAAGGGTAGAAGTGGTAGGAGGAATTTGGCCACTATTGGCAGTAGAAAAACTAGCTGTTCTCGAATCCCTTCTTCCAAGTTTCACATCCCAACTAGGCCCTCCAAGTTGCAACCAAGACAACGTTATATATAGTCATGGATCAGAAGAGAAACAGCTGTTAGTTGAAGGTGACTGTCTATGACTTCATTGCATTTGTTCCGGGTAGAAATTTTGTTAAAATGTATCATTGTGCTATCAATAGTAAAAAAAATAACAAAATGTGTTGTTGTGCTATTAAGTATTTTGGATTGTAACTCACGAGGACAACAGAATCACGAGCGGAAAAAGCTACGACATCAGCGCATGACACCACACCAGGGCACACATTCTCCACCTTAGACTTGATTTGGTCAATCACATTTAGTCCCCTAATAAATAGAATTGTTGTTTGGACCAGCAGTTTGTTCCCCTCTAAAAGACGAAGTATCATCAAGGAGTATTGACCCATCGCACCCCTGTAATTCAGCAAAAGAAAACCCAGGTCACACGCAAGAACATCATTAAAAATTGAAGCCATGAGAACATGAAAGCCAGTTAATATCTGCTTATCTTTCATACAAATATGGGTTTGGCGTCAAGAGTATGAGTCGCAAAACAATCTCTCTATCCTGACCCCACAGTGGCGGCGAGAACTTTGTGAACTGGACTACCATTTCTTATATATATAAATGGAGATGAGTCTACGCTGCACTACACTATGTTACGAAGGGAGAGGAAGGAGGAAGGTATTCGACACAGTGTCCTACATTACTTCACAAGTAGTGATTTTTGACATCTCGGATAGACCCTCGACCTGGTTTAATTAATGTATGTGTTAATTAGCTACTGTTTTTGATGAAAGTAGATGTGTTTTGGTCTGGTTTTGCAGTGATGGAAATTATTCATCAACAGTCTATACAGCTATGCGTTATGGTACTTTTCGAGTATGATGATTCTGCTACATGATAGTTTAGAAAGAAAATTAATCACATTCAAGTTAAAGGGGAGGCTAGAGGAATTACTTAGACAAAGCAATCATGGAAGAAGAGACGGAGCAGAGAAGCACCCATTTTAAAACATTATCGTGGGAATATTCAAAACATTAGATTAACATAGTGGGAATATTCAAAACATTAGATATTCAAAACACATTATCGTGGGAATATTCAAAACATTAGTACATTAATTAAAGGATAGCTCAATAATGGAAAGGCAAAAAACACGTTTACGTGGAGTGAACCGTTTGAACATTTGAAGTGGCAGGTATTAAGTTGTCAACTGGTGGGCTTATTCAAATTTCTTTTATTCTGATTTGGTGAAGAATCCATGCAAGATTTGAGGTCAACTTGAAGATAAGTCATGACAACTTTCAATATTGAGTAATGCTATTACTACCGTAGGCTCCATCAATTTTATACTAACCGTAAACTCTATCAAATATTAGAATAAAAGTCTTTAACACTAAGAATTTTATTCCTTTATCCTTAAAGATTTGTCATTTGTCGGGATTTCAGCACTAAGAGTTTTGATATGAGGTTGGTACATGGATTATTCTCTATTTTGCATAGACAATGTCTTTTGGTTAGTTTCATGTGGTATTGGATTGAAAAAGTCACAATTGTAAGTTTCAATTCTATCAAATATTGGCTACATCAAATTTCTGGTTCTATTTGTCGGCATATTGAATATGTAAAGTTGGTGGCCTTTGTGGTAGTGAGTTATGTTTAACCATAACATGATTCTTGAGGTTGACAATGGTGATTGAAATTTTTTTGTAAAATATGGTCAATTCATTATATCCTTATGCCTTTAAAAAGCTATTTTTCAAGGACATTCATCTCTATCTTCATATTTTTGGATTATGATATATACAATGAGATATATAAGTTTTGTAGATAAATTGTGATTTTTTTGAGTTTTTATTTTAGCGGAAAGTCTAACGAGATTTATTGAAAAAATGGTTGGACTTGATTAATTTTAATTTCTTTAATTAAAGCAAATGACACAAAACTATTTTAAAATGGTAGGGTTTTAGATTGCAAAGTGTCTTTAGGCACGAGTTATTACTAGTATATCTATGTAATAAAGTAGAGCTAAGTTTGAATTTAAAGACAAAGAAAGGTCCATATCGTTTTAAGACAAAACATAAACACATACAATGGACAACGTAATTCCAACATAAAAAACAGTTTAGATGATCTCAAAAATTTTAATCTAACGTTTTATAGTGAGTAATAAATTTTATTTTTCCGTCCAACAACGTTTATTGACTCAGACGTATCATTTTAGGACTCTAAAGAGTTATCGTTCTAACGACGTATCTGCACCTCAACGTCTCTCCCTCACTATCACCGAAATATATCTCTACATGATTAAACGTCTGCCTCTCTCTCTCTCTCTCTCTTTCTCTCTCTCTCATAACTTCTCCCTACCATCGTCACTGCCAGCCATCGCTAGCCCACCACCAACTATGTTCACCGCCAGCCATTGTCATCACCAACACACCAGGTTTTGCTCATCCTCTCTATATCTATGTTCCTCTCATTCTGTGATTTTATTTCTCACTCTCACTCTCACTTCAACCCAGAAGCCGCCCCTCCCAAAAACCCCCTTTTGAAAACCCATCTATGTTCCTCTTCTTCTTCAATTTTCTTTCTCTCACTCTCACTCCAATCTAGAAACCTCCCCTCCCAAAAACCTCAACCCATTAACCCACCTCCCGAAAAACCATTTCTAATCCTTTGCGGTTGTATATTTTCATAGAAAAGGGTTATTTGGGTTAGGATTTTTTGGAGAAATCTTTGTTTGATTTGAGTGTATTTATTTTGTCTCTATCTCTCTTTCAATCTATGCCCATAATCTATTCGACAAAATGCCTTTTGCTTGATGAATGAACATTAGAAAAAGTGATGTCTTCTTTATAGAAGTTCACAGGCTCTATGGATGTAATGCACATTCTGGTGATTTTCGTTTAAGGATCTGATTTATATTACTTATGTGTAGGTACCTATATATGTTGAAACTCAACCTTTTCTAAAAAATACTCTTAAAGGTGATGTGGATGATCTAGAGGTGAATTTTATTGGGGCATCTTCAGCATAGTTGATTTCTTTATAAGTTTGTACTATATTGAATTTAAACCATTGCCACTGTGTGCTCGATGAAACTTCTTGAAAAAGCTATGGACACATTGCCGCCAACACCACTGGTACTCCTCATTAAGGGTAAACCATTATTCCTTACAAAATTCATCATCCATGTCTCATGTATATGATTACTACAGATTTATTACCAATACTTATTATTATGTCTTTTGTCTCTTAGAATGGGATTTTATCTCCACCATAGGTGATGGTACACATTATGTTTTAAATTAAGATTTTATCTGATTGTAATGGGTTTTGAGTTTAGTTTGGTTTGTTTTTTGTGGTTGTTTTGGCATGTGCAGTTCGAGAGACATGATGAAGGAGATAGTGGAGATACCTTGCTGGGAAGTTGAGGTTCCTGTTTTAGCTAAGAAGGTCTAAATTTCAATACCAGATGTTCTACCTTGCTTTTACAATCAAAATTTGTGGTGTTTTATGCTCTTTTTTGGTTGTTAAAGTTAATCTTTTGAGATTATAAATTAGGAGTTTGTTTGATCAAGAAAAGTTTTTGATTCATGTGCCCAATAATTAATAGTGGCAAGGTTATTATTTTTCAATGTATGAATTATTGATATTTTTACCTTCCAAAAAGAACATTAGTAATTTTAGTCGCAGCACCTATACAGGTATGTTTTGGTGATACACATTTGATGCTTGGATTGTTAGATCTGTCGATTGAGGCTAAATAGAGGATCTGAAGATAAAAATTTCTCTACAAGTGAATAAAACCTACGTTTTTTTATGCTTTGGCTTATGGAGATTTCTAAAGGTTGCAAAAAATATCAAAGAATAAGGTGTTTCTCAATATCAACCAAACAGTAATGACAATTGTGCACTTTATTGGGCTACTCTCAATAATTTTGGAGATGTTGTACAATAAGTAATTGAAATATTCTTCATTACTTCTATTTGGGATTGGTTTGTTCATTCTTAAAATTGGGTTTAGTGGCACAGGTTTGTTCATCATTAAGATTGGATATTTTTTGTTTCCTATTCAACTTTTTGGCTCTTTTCTGGTATATTTAGTTTTAACTTTTTCCTTTTTTTTCTAATTTAGTTCTTTTTGTTTAATTGTCTTATTTTTAGTTTATAGTTTAGTTAATTTTTGGTGTAGGATTTGATATTGACAAAGGTAGAGAGGAATGGAGAGAATATTGGCTTCTGCATTTGTGATTTGATTATAAGGTGATCCCATTACATGGGTTGCCACTCATCTCTCTCAATGTTGGTCTTACATTTATGGGATTATCTTATGCTTCTTTGAATTGGGTGATTTTGATTTGTGAATTCGCAATGAATCATTTTAAAAATGACTTTTAAAATCGAAATTGTATTTGGTTGTAATGGTATTCCATATTCAAACTAGATATTCTTTTTAATAGATTTACCCACAAAAGTGTTGGAAAAATGAACTCCCCTTTGATGCAAAGAGAAGAGGCCATAAAGAAGAGCGTAGAGTTTCTGTGGACAGATGGTGTTCTTTTTATTAGAAAATAACACTAAATATAATGCAACATTTGTGACATCACTTTTTACAAGGTATTTTTCTTTTTTTTTATTTATTCCTTACCATGTTGTCAAAAATTCATTGGCATAGAGCTTACGCCAGTTTGTATACATTCCTTATCATAAGGATTCTTAACTTGGTTGGATTGGATTGGATTGGATTGGATTTTGAAATATAATATTGAACTATATTGTGTTAATTTTGTTGGATTATACGTTGTGGGATTGCAAAATGATTGAATTAAGGGAGTATTGTGACATGATGGTGAATTCGATAATTTTGGGTTATGTTTTTTAAGGAAATTTTGTCGAATGTTATAATGAAATAAATAGTTTAAATTAATGTCAACTCTATTGAGGAGGCACAATATATTAATTTTTTTGTTATTACGTGCCTTCATGTACGGGTAATTATTTGCAATTTTTTTACGAGTTATATAGTGCCTCTAACTTGATTGTTATTCATTGATTTTTTTTAAAAGTTGTATAGTGTTTTCAGACACGGGTAATTTCTAGTATATATAATAAAGTATAGCTGAATTTGAATTTTGGAAACAAAGAGAGGTCCAGATAGTTTTGAAATAAAACATAAACACGTCCAATAAACAACGTAATCCCAAGACAAAAGACGGTTCAGATCATCTCATAAATACTAATTCGACAATCATAATTGGACCTAACTCTAACACTTCTATCTCTCTTGGGAGTTTTAAATACAATATCTCATATCCTCTCTCTCATAATCAAATAGCTAGAAAAGTTTGTCTTGAATTTTTCGCGACTTAGATCATTTTCAGGCTTTTGATACGACGATCATAATTAGACTTAACTCTCACACTCATATTTCTCATATAACTCTCTCTCCTATATTTTAGACGTTTTAAACACACATTATCTAATCTCATCTCTGTCTCTATCTATATAATAAAGTAGAGCGATTTTAAATTTTAGAGACAATGAGCGGTTAAGATTTCTTCGTGACAAAAGAAAGTATTATTCTATAGACGACGCTATCCAAACTATCTCAAACTATGATCATTTTAAAATTATCGATTCAACACTCCAAATTAACCCTTGAAAAAATTAATCTGGCATAAATTTTTTAATTTCAAAATCCCTTAAATCACTCTACTTAATTTGGCCAAATATTCTGCCCCCCACGAAAAAAAAAAATCCCTTCTCTCCCCTATCTCTATTCTCTGTCCAACTGTGCCCTACTCTCTCTCTCACTCCTCTATCCCAAGCCACGCCAAAAATGATACCAACTACTCCGGCGACGTTACTCTCTCTCTCTCTCTAACTGTTGTATCTCCGCTGCTCATTTCTCACTCAGCTGCTCATTTTGTGCACACGTCACACCAGGTAGCACACAACCCTCTGTTTCTCACCCTCTACGTCTTTATCCCTATGCTTCTCTTTCTCCGCTGACTGCTCAACACACATAGGACATACACACACCACGCACATAAGTTGTTCGACAAAATGCCCCAAACTTTATTCTCCCAACTATATGCACACACTCATCTCAGCCCTTCTCTGTTTCCATTTTGATTTTTATTTTTCTGTTATTTCAATTTTGGTTTCTAATTTTTGAATTAGATTGGTGGTTGGATTCTATGGATATTAAACAATTTTGAAATTTAAATCAAAATTGAGAGGTTGTTGTGGTTGTTTTGGATTCTCAATGTTTTTCCTGCTAAAAAAGGCTCTCAAAGATACTCTGAATTGAATGTATCAGATATTAAAGAGTTAATATATGTTCAATTGTTCTTACTTTTCCAGCCTTTATGGAATTTTGCCTAATCCAATTGACTTTTTCTCCCATTCTTCAACCTTATTACTTCAACAAGAATTCATATCGAACTCCTGGGAATGAAATTTTTCAATATAAAGACTGCTACCAAACTGTGAGACAAAAACTTTGATCTTTTGTGTCATGTATATACCATAGATGCAGCATCTCAAAGAAAGGTAAATAATTTGCAATGCGCCTAATTATTTGATTGGTGTTAGTTAAATTTATAATGGTTATCTAGAAATGGTGAATTTGTTGTGGATTTTTTATTAATGCTGTTAAATAACACGATTGTAGTTTAATATTGGGTGTGCATTGTTGAAATAGGTCATTAATTGTGTCCTTGGAGAATGTAGGGCACACACCTGCAAATCCATTGTTGGATGTTTAGGTCCATCCATTGTTAAATGATTAGGGAGTGATATAATTGTAGGGCGTTGTGATAGAATTTTGGGATCCATTTGGGAAATAAAAGTGTATGGTTGATGCAAGTTGTTAAAAGGAAAAAAAAAATTTCATTGTGCAATTTTATAACTTTCATGTACCTGTGATTTTCCTTGTTGGATGTTTATTATTCTTAATCATTAGAATTTGTCATGGGCACCTAAGTTCTCGGCTGATAGAGTTCAAATTGTTGAGAGCTATTCATGATTGGTTTACCCTTCATTGTTTCTCCTTCTCCGAGATCGAATAATTATAATTTATTGTTATCCTCTTTTATTTCTTAGTTTTTTGGTTAAAGATGATTGTTTCAATTTCAAGTTTACAATTTCAACTCAAAGACTTAATAGTTGGAGGCGCCACATCATGGCTTCTTCGTTTTGCATGGAGGTTTTGTGCGACTTTATAATTACGTTGAAGACGGTATAGGTTTATTATTGTTATTGTGATCGCATTGGCTGATATTTTGTCTAATTTAATATTTGTTAGAAGATATCTCATATTTGCAAAGGATTATGTAATTTCTTAATAGGTTAATATAAAGGGATAAAATATTCAAGCAAATATAGGAATGACGTGCTATGAATTTGTGAGTTGAATTATTTAGTAGTGGAATGTTCAATATCATTTCTCATTTGTGGTTTTGGTTGTGATCAATGTTTATATTGTTTGGATTGAATTTTTTATGATAAAAGCTACCATTGTTGTCACTAAAGATAAATATGAAAAGTTGAAATTTTTATTGAAAAATTAATTATGGGTCCGTAGTTATAAAAAGAAATACGTTTTTAATTGGCTGGATCATAGTTGAGTTAAATTTGGTTTGATTGGACCAAGATGAAAAATTAGAGAGAAGAAAAGTAAAGAACTTAATTTATTTGGAGTTGTGTAATTCTAGAAAAACAAAGAAAAAAATAAATTATCGATATATTATTTTTATATTACACTATTGGTCCTAGATTTTTTGTGTTACACTAGTGCCTTCAGGTACGGACAATTACTAGTGTATTTATATATATATATAACAATCAAATTAAGAGGAAGGTGGCTTGAGAAGCCTTTCCTCCCATTTTCCTTATTTCTTAGAATTTAGAATTTTTTAATTCAAAACTTAAAGTTCTCTTCAATCAGATGCTAACATGTGTCATTAGTAATTACCCACCAACTCTTTAATAATTAACTATTTTTAAAAAAAAAATTTAAAATCACTTGTTATCACCCAAAAACATATATATAATTATTTACTTAACTTCTCAAGCACTTCCTCCGTTCTTAAATATCTGTCGTTTTACACAATTTTTTTGTTCCATAATATCTGTCATTTTATGAAACCAAAGCATAATTAATATTTTTTCTTCCAAATTTACCCTTAACTTTTCAATGCATTAGATTTGGTGAAGGCTAAGTGTCTTTCATATTTCTTTCTTTACCAATACGTATTGAATAAGAATATTTTAGTCTTGTGCAATTATGTTTTACTCATGTTAGAGCTATTTAATAGCTTCTTTAATCCCTGTGCAAAAACCTTAAACGACAGATATTTAAAAACGGATGGAGTAATAAAATAAAAAAATTAAAAAAACATGAATTATAATCTCGTGCATTGCTCGGGGCCAACTACTAGTATATATAACAAAGAAATTAAAAAGGAGAAAGCTTGAGAAGCATTCCCTCCACATTTCCTAATTTTTTTAAATTTAGAATTTTTTAATTTTGTAATCATCTCTCAACTTCCCCAACTCCTATTTTTTAAAATTTATTCAAAAAAAATTTAATCACCCAAACTTTTTTTTATAATTGTTTTATCTATCTTCTCAAATGATTAAACGAAAGAAAAAAATTATAAATTAAATAACAAAAAATTAGAAATGAATTATAATTTCGTGCATCGCACGGGACGGACCACTGGGTGATATTATAAACCAAACACCTTAATAATTTTTGACATCAAATTGAGAAATATATAACATCTTATTTAATACACACAACAAACTTAATAGGAAATTTTCTATTTAAGTTCTATTTAGTTAAAAAGGTGGTCCATAAGCTTCTTCTCTTCCAGCAAGCAAGACGAGCTCATCACCAATTCTCTCCGTAATAGACTTACTTGAATTCTTCCTTAGTCTTAGATGTCCTTTCATATATTCTTGAACCTTCGACAGACATAATTTCCGTGCATGCGTTCTTTCTCTCCCTCCCTCAGTCATACATCTCTTTTTCGCCCTGTTTGCTTTTGGCCATTTTTGTTAGGCATTGAACCCACATTAGGTGCTGACTAGTGTCCTCCCCTCCCTTATTGAATTATAAATGCAAGTTTTGGATATATGTAGTTAATTGCAAATTACATGCATCGTGTGGAACTTAAACTACGAGTAGGCATAAATTTGTATCTTTTCTCTTGTTCTCCTACTAAACCGGCGATGCTCGGGTGGAACTAGAATTTCACAGAGTAGAGTTATTACCAGGGTATATAACCTAGCATTCCAGTCCTGTTTGTCTGTGATGTTGTACTTCATGAGGTCTTGTCTTGTTGGGCTAACTCTAGCATTGCCTTAAACTAGAATTACAAGGAGTAGAGTTATTACCAGGGTATATATAACCTAGCATTCTAGTCCTGGTTGTCTGTGATATTGCACTTCATGAGGTATTGTCTGGTTGGACTAACCCTAGCATTGCCTTTCCAGTAAGCATAAGGTTCCCTCTCCACCCACTTGGTCTTATGGTTGCTTTCTTCAAGTTCTTTCTTCAATGACTCCCATGGCTTTATGTTGATCTCAGGCCTGCAAAAAACAACTCAAGTTGCATTTTTTTATTCATTTTTTAGAATCTAGACCAAATGCTTGAATTAAATCCGTTTTAGTCTACTCTTTCCAAAATAAAATAGAAAAAATATGAATTGAGCACTTTCGATAATGTCTAAAATATAAAAAATAAAAAACAAAAAATATAAGTTTTAGTTGATTCTTTTGTATTTACAGTTTTAGTATGAGTCGGTCGCGGGGTATATTTAGACCTAGGTTGACAACGGGCTGGTCCACCCGATCCGCTAGTAAATGGACTAGGATGGATCGTGGGCTAGGGCTGTTGATTGTCATAGCTAGCCCACCAAAAACCTACATATTGTTTATTAGATTTTTGTGATTACAGTACGATGTTGGATAAAGTAATAAAAATTTAGGTTAATAATACTTTTAGTCTTTAATATATATATAGAGAGAGAAAGAGAGAGAATAACGCGATCATAGAAACTCTGCACCGTAGTCTCTAGTGGGTACTTTTTACGTATACCGTTGGATCATGAACTAATGGTCACCAAACAAAGATGCTTAAAATTAATTGTTAAAACCTACCTAATTTAGTTATTAACTAAATAGAAAATGTCTATGACTTATTAATTGTGATCTAGTCCTATAAGGAAAAACTCTTAAGATTAATAAAAAAATTTATTTTTTATTAACTAATATTGAACGGATCAAATCTAACGACCAAATGGTTTTTATCTCCAACCAACTACAACTCTTCATACTCAAACTTGATTTCAACTTGATATCATTGAATTGAGCAAAATTTCATGTTGTATCATGGAAAATTTTAACTTCATTAATGTTTATTGTACAAGAAAATAGCACTAGATAAACTTTTTAGATTTTTTTTTTTTTGAATTTAATTTGCAACTGGGAAAAATATTTTTTTATTGATGAGATAGGAAACAATAAAAGAATGAAGGCAATGGATGAGGTTCACAATATTTTTCTCATGTTCGGTGTAAAAATAAAATAATGATGGCAAAGGTTTTTGATATGCAATGCTAATTTGAAACTTAATAAGCACTTCTAATTGGGTTGATTAAAAAGTTAAAGAGAGAAAATAAAGATTAATTTGACCAAAAAATTAGAAAGACCAACCTAACAATGGCGTACCCCAATTGAAGCCACATAATAGGTCAACTCGTATAACATACGTAAAAGGGTCAAAATATTTACTTATATTAAATTTCAAAAAATTAAATAGACTTTTCTTATAGAACTAGATCACAATTAATAACTCATAGACATTTCCTATTTAGTTTGGAACTAAATTAGGTAGGTCTTGACAATTAATTTTGAGCATCTTTATTTAGTGATCATTAGATTGTAATCTAACGGTATACGTAAAAAATACCTATTAGAGACTACGGTGCAGAGTTTCTATGATCGCGCTAGTCTATGTATATATATATATTTTGTCAATTGGTTTTCTTAAAGTTTCAATTTTATCAATTTGGTGCTTATAGTAATTCAATTTGTTTAAATGAATACTATATAAATGGACGGTTTAGTTTTTCACGGAATAATCACATATTTGGCATGTAATACGATCTGAAAGAATGATATGTGGTCACTTCCACCAAAAATATTTAACAAATTGTCTGATTAGGGATCAAAATGACACAAATAAAAACTTTAAAGACCAAAATGACACAAATTGAAACTTTAAAAACCAAAATGACATGAATTTAAACTTTAAGGATTAAATTGACAAAATTAATACAATAAAAATTAAGCGGACAAAACAGACATACTTTAGAGACTAAAAATACAATTAACCTTAAAATACACACACGGGAGAGAGAGAGAGAGAGAGAGAGAGAGAGATTACTTCGAGGGAGGAGTGGAGGACCAATAAATTTCGTGGTGTAACAAGCATCTTCCTTGTTTAGCTGTCCTATACGTATCCAATCGAGAGAGAGAGAGAGAGAGAGAGAGAGAGAGAGAGAGAGAGAGAGAGAGAGATGGTGAATTGGTGGAGGTTCGAATGAACTACTCGTACAACAATAATATGTTAAAACAATGCGATTGTCGACATGAACTTCGCCCTCCAAGGAAAAGGTTTCCTGTCATGAGTACATTGGGTAAATTAAAAGGTTTCCTGTCAATGTTTTCCCTTTTTTCTTCTTTGGTGTAAGAAATTAATTTTTAATTATGTAATTAACGAAAAATGAACGGAAAAAATAATTTGTTTATATTTTTGGTATTATGGTTAGGGGTAATATCTGTGCCAGCTTATGCGCTTCAATTATTCATCTCCTCAATTTAATCAAAGACAAATCATTTACGCCAGAATTAGATAATTCATAAAAGATAAATTTCTCATGACTTAATCCCTAAAGAATTTTCAAGCTTCAAATTCAAGATGTCTAAGTATACGACTAATCTTTGTCTCCATGACTAGACCACCCCTCGGGGATAGAAGAAAAGAAATTATTATTTGATATAATACGATCGAATTTATTGATGCTCAAATTATGTTTCAGTTTTAATGTAATTACAGAAGAAACTAAGGCCATGATAGATCAGAAGCATGTTCCAGTCCATGATGCTGCCTAAAGGCCCAATGGATCGGACAAGAAGTAGACAAAGAAGTAATAATTCAGATAGACGTAAGCCATGACGCAAGTGTAGCTCAACCATTTTTATTTATTTATTTTCTCATGCCAACAATCTTATTTGTTTATTCTAAACAGTAGGTTGAGCAATATATAAGAGCTACAAGTGCCAGAATCAATAATACTTGTCAGCAATTTCCTGCAGGTTGGAGGACAAGTCAAAAGGCTCAGAGAACATGACCATGTGATCCGTATTGATCGTCTTCACCTCATCTGGCGGATTATTCTTGATCATCCACATTTGAATGTCCTTTGTCATTGCTTGGTCTTGACTACTAACGATGAAAATTCGATGGACTGATCCATAATTTTCCTTGGTACAAGTTATGTCCCTCATTGACTTTGCATCATAAAAGAAAGGATGTGGTCTCATCAACAGCATTCCAAGAGTCAAATCCTGTAAAATTCACCATGGCACTAATACATTAAAAAAAAACTACAAAAGAACACAAAAAAAAGAAAAGAAAAGAAACGAAAATGCACCTAATCTAATGGAATATCTTAAATTAGTCCACCAGATTACGTCTTTAAATTACGTGTCAATAATATTTTTTGTTGACATAATGTATATTTTTAAGATCTTAGGGAAACACTCACCTCGGGTGGGGAGAGTTGATACAAGTTGGTTGATAAGAACTTGGGGCCAAATAAGACAGAGGCTATGCGCTGCTCTGGGTCGAATGTCAATTTACTGTCCATGTAATAGTCCAATCCTTGAACCGTCTGTATTTTTGCACAAAGAAAATTAATACATAGTACATGAAATAATCACTAAAGATTCAAAATCTAACAGTGATAATATTTGTACTGAATTTGAGAATTTAATACATAATACTTGAAATGCATGTACAAGTGTGTGTATTACTATTATTAGCGGGGAGTACGAGAGGTTTGGTGTCTACCAATTTATCATTATGTTATTTCGACACATTTATTTATCTAAGTTTTGTTCTCCTCCCTTTTCACCTTCTCATACAATACGAGCTATGTCAAATGTCTTGCTTTGCTCACACACACAAGAGTTCAATATAAACTCTTTTAACTTTTAATATATTTTCGAGCGTGAGATTGAGATTTTCTAAACAATGACAATATTATTCATATCTTAAAAGATATTTTCTTTTTTATTAAACTGCTCTAAAAATATACTTTCCATTTTTTATTAAAATATTTTAACATGTTATAAAGAGAGAGAGGGGGGGTTGTATAGAATACTAGAAGAGGAAGTCAACAGTACCTCATCAAAGATAGCTTGAACAGTGAGGTCAGGACCAGGCATGACAGCGGCGGCAAAAACGGCAACAGCAACTTTTTGAGGGAACCTTTCTATGGCAACTGAAATGGCAATCCCTCCTGCGCTGTGCCCAACCAAAACAACCCTTTCCTCCGAAGGTAGCGCCGCCATGAATGACAACAATGGCTCGAGGTAGTCTGAGATGGTATGGAGCTCATACAGCTGCTTTGGGTTAATCCCAGAAGCAGCTGCGGTGACTCTATGACCCGCCGCTCTCAACAGCGTCGCCACCCTATACCAACACCATGCCCCATGACAACCTCCATGAACCAGCACAAAATGCCTCCCACTCTTCTCCATTACCTAACTCTACTTCTTCCTCGTGTTCGTTATTCTTAAAGCTTCGTTGCTATTTATATGTGGGACAAAACTCAGACCTCCACTAAAGCAGCATTGGGGTCAAAGGTAAGACCTCCACTAGAGCAGCAGTTGGGGGCCGCCCATAATTAACCTCAAGGTGTCGCCCACCACAGCTCCATTATAAGCGCTCTCTCTCTCTCTCTCTCTCTCTCTCTCTCTCTCTCTCTCTGTTTAACTACATTAAAGAATGAGGCTGGTGTCAAGAAGGTGGGACCACACCAAAGTTGGCCATAAACACTCCAGCTTTGACCGCAGCATTCCAGTGCTGCCTACGCAACACCATGCCCACTAAAACAGCAACAATGAACCAATGTTATTGAAATCTAATTTATTGAGCTAATTCACTATAATATTTAGATTAACTGTAGATTTCATCAAACATTGAAATATGATGAAATTACATTACTAGATCAACAAATTAAAATAAATTTTTAAGTTCAAATAATATTACTCAATTTATTAATAAGCTTGATCTAAATAACCTAATCCATCAATTAAATTCAAGGTTAGATGGCAAATTAGATCAGTACTACGGATTGCGTATAAGGTTAGATGGTTTCATGATTTACGTTTATAATTCGATTTTGCAAAACTATTCAACAACTTTCAATTTTTTTTCTTGTTTTGCCCATCAAATTCATATAAGTCAATGTCGTCATTAATAGCACTCATCCACATGATAAATATCCCTCGATTGGCTTTTAAATGTCACGCCATAAATTTTTTTTAGATTAATTATATTGGAAGTCCCTAAAGTATAGAGTTTATCTCAATTTAATCCCCAATATTTTAATTGTATCTTTTTAGTCCCTGAAATATTAAATATGTTTATATTTGATTTTTCAAACAAACAACGTCCAGATTGCTAATTATTTTTATTATAAATTTGTCATGTAATACTTAAATACGGACAAAAAATAATTTTAATAGTTCTTAAACAAATTTTGGGTAGTTCTTGACAAAAAATGTATAATATGAATAACTTTTGACCAAAATTTAAATAATTTATGATCAAAACTATGTAATTTGAATAACTATTTAACCAAAATTTCAATAAAAATTTAGTCAATAATTATCTAAATTATTTTTTTGTCCATATTTAAGTATTACGTAACAAGTTTATGATAAAAAAATCGTCAGCAATGTAGTCGTTGTCTGCTTGAGGGACTATATAAAAACATATTCAATACTTCAAAGACCAAAATGATGCAATTGATATATTGGGAACTAAAATGAGACAAACCTCATACTTTGGGAACTTTCAATGCAATTAACTAGTTTTTTTAATACACTAAATAAAATGTATATCTTTATAATAAAATATATATCTTTATAATAAAATATAACGATTTTAAATTTTGGAGACAAAGAGTGGCTAAGATCGTTTCGAAGCTAAAAAAATCATCATCCAATGGACGGCGTTATCTCAAGCTGTCTCAAGCTATTGACGTCTCAGATCGTTTTGATTCGACATATCAAATTAGCCCTTTTGAAATATTTTTACTGCTCAAAATTTTAAGTTTCGAAAATTGACACCACTACATTGAATTCACCTCTCAATCTCGCCCAAAATCAATGTCATCTAAATCTAAAATTCTGTCTAAATCTAAAATTAATGTTCATATTTAAATTTTGACCACCGCTCATGCTGCTCTAAATAATATCCTTTCCATATCAGATAAATCATTTTTCACATGACACTCAAGAATATTCAATATAATGATGATATTATATTATTTACTCCACTTTTCTTTATCATCTGCATCTATATCGATCTTTTCACTCAATTATTTAATATCCTCTTTCTCTTCTGCCTCCCTCTCTTTCTCTATTTGTTCCTCCTTTCAATCTTTGCCCCCAATAAAAAGCCACCCAGGACCGACCAAATAGTATGGGAAAAAAATATGGGCTTCAGGCCCCATAATTTTAGGTACATCTCTATCCCACAAAAAAAATTAAATCCATTAAATTTTAAGCCCTACAAAAAAGCTCCAAAAAATTAAATCTGATCAAAATTTTTATTGCAATAATTTAGGCCTATAATCAAATCTATAACATTAAAAACTTAGAAATTAAAAAAATACTCAAAAGTCAACTCATATTTACTTCCACCCTCTCTCTCTCTCTCCAATAAAAAAAATAAAAAACAAAAACAAAAGTTAAAATTAAGCATTTTCTCTCCTTCTCTGTGATAAAAAATAAAAAAAATTAAAATCTCTTTCTCGACAATATTAACACATCCTTCTTTTGTCTCCCTTTCACATAAAAAATTAAAAATAAATTAATTTTTTTAAAAAAATAATACTAAAAATAAAAAGACCTTCATTTAATATTTTTACTTAAGACCTCAAATTGGCTTAAGCCGCCCCTATAGCCACCGGCGCCCCTTTCTCTTCTCTCTTTTTCTCTCCTCACCAAAACCCTCCCTCTTCACAGCAACACTATGGAGGCACCATTGAAGACGCAGTGATCATCCATCGATAATCTTGAAGCCTCACTCGGGTATTCCTCATCTCTCTCTCTCTCTCTACGTATGTCTCCCCCTACTACAACCACCCCTTTCTTCCCTCTCCCATCTGTCACCGAAACTCATAACAGTCCACCAAACACCCTATATATCAAAAGTCAAACTCTTACCTACAACTAACCAGCACATCCACCCCCTTTCCTCCCTAGTCCCCACTACTGTCACTGAAACCTCCCTAACCAACAACGCCTACCCACCCCCACAAGCACACATTGCTATCGAAACTCACCACAGTCACCGAAACACAAAGTGTTTATATTATTGCTTCAATGAGCATACCAACATTATCCTTATTTTTTAGCGAACTTACTTTGTCTGTTGTAGCGACCATCTATAACACAACGGTGCAACTCCAGTGATCAACAATGACACAATTCCAGCAAGATGATGATCTCCTAAAAAAGTAATTTATTGGTTTGAGTTTGTTGTTTTTTTTAGTTTTACATATTTTTAGATTATTTACAATCTTTTTATGTACATTCTAGGATACGAGGACCTAAGATTGGTTTAGGTTAAGTGATCCTTTGTGAACAAGGATGAATTCATCTATTTCTGGTGTTTGTTTTGTCCAAAAACTACAAAGAATTCCGAAAGAACCAAAGAATCTTTTTAATCAAGAGCCAAGTTTTTTGTTTTTTTGGCACATTTGTGAATGGTTTGCATCAAAAGAAAGCAAAAATGACAAGAATCATTCTGAGGTGTATACACGATGTTTAATGAATTCTCTATACTGTTACTCAAGGTTCTTTAGATTGTAGTGTTTATGTTTTTAAATATTATTTTCTCTCTAAAAATTTTCAAATCTTTACTTCAATTTAATGTTTTGTACACATTCATAAATTTTGCAAGTTATACACTATTCCTACAGTATACTGAAATTCAACTTGATTTGTTGTCAATATGTCTTATAGTTTGTGTGAATTTTCTCTTTGTTGTCACACTTTTACCCTATCTTTGTGAACTAAATACCAATTTTTAATTTTTAGAAATTATGTGTGGATTCACTCTTTGTTGTCACGCTATTAACTAGTTTCTTGAAATTGAGTACTAATTTTCATTATTTGCATTAAGCGTCAATTCACTCTTTGTTTTCACAATTTTACCCTAACTTTGTGGACTGAGTATTGATTTTTAATTTTTGAGAGTTATTTCTAGTGGATTCACTCTTTACTGTCACACTATTACACTAGCTTCTTGAATTGAGTACTAATTTTCATAGTTTTTGTTAAGTGTGAATTTACTCTTTGTTGTCACACTATTAGGTTAGTTTTGTAATTTGAGCACCAATTTTCATGTTTTGGGAGTTGTGTCGATTCACTATTTGTTGTCACATTAATGAAACAGTGACATAAATCCAAAATATAAAATACGTTCATCAGATATTAATAATAATTCATTAATTCGCAGAATTGTAATGGAGAAATTTTGAAAATAACAAAAAATAATTTATTTTGATAAAATTCACATTAACATTTGAATAATTAAAACTTGTGACAACAAATAGAGACATATACCGAAAAACAAAAGCAAAATAATTTTTTTAAAGTCCAAAAATCACATCCAAGAAATTTTGATCAATCTATAAAAGATATTATGATGAAGAAATAATGAAAGGTAATATACTGAGCACAAAAACTACTGATTTGAATTCACACAACCAAAATCATAGAATAAGAATAATATTTTTGAATTCTCCAATTCAAATTTTAAGAAAAATTGAAAATTCTATATAGAAAAATAAAACCAATAGTTAAAGGAACACTTCAAACCTAAGAACAAAAGATCCGTGTGTGGAAGTTGATGACAATTCTGAAAAACAAAATCGACACAATGGCTTCGTAAAGAGACAAAGATTCGGTGGTTGAATTTATAAGTCAACGACCAAAAACAGAAGATTCAATGGCTTCTAGAGAAATTGAAAAAATATTTTCCACCTAGAGATAAAAAGATTCAATGGCTGACTCGAGAATTTGAAAAAACGTTGGCTTGCAAAATCTTTCATGAGTTAAGATAATTAACCCTTTCAAATTCAAACTATTAATCAAGTCTTTAATTTAGGAAATATTTTATTTAATAAAATAAAAGAACAAAACAAGAAGACTGTCAAAATCTTGTATGAATTAAGTTAGGGGCAATTATGTAATACAAAAATTTGTAAAACTAATAATTATTTAGAAGATCGAGGACTTAACAATAGAAAAGCCTGCGCTATGAACTTTAAGACTAATAAATTCTGAAAAGTGTACCCCTTTATAATTTTCAAGACAATGGAAAAATTGGACGTGTGTACACTTTCTAGGTCTTATTTGGATATAAATTCTCGGCTTTAACATATAAGCATTTATTTTCAAAATAAATATAAAAAATTGTCAGTAAGTAGATTTTTTAGTTTTCTTTTTTTTTAAATTACCTAATTATCCCTACCTTGATTTATATATAATTAATATGAAAATATTTTTTACAGTGTTATTATGATATATACAACAGTTTGAATTTAAAAAACCGATATTAATTCATTTGGCATTGTCTTTTTAAACCAAAAGTTTTTTTCTTCAACTTTTTCAATTTTATTCGAAGAAGTTTTTTGTTTTACATAGCATGTAGCAATTTTTTTTTTTTTGGTGTGGCAAGATTTTAGATTCTTCTTCATCATATCACAGTTTCGTCTTCTCTTCTAGTCCGACGGAAATTGCTCAACTAGACATGTTGGTTTCGAAAAAACATATTAAACAATATGACAAGTTACTCAAAAATAATTAAAAAAATGTGACAAGATCCTCAAAAACAATGTAACGAGTTACTCAAAAATAATGCAACAACATAAAAAACAATGTGACAAGTTACACAAAAACAATGCGACAAAATACTAAAAAAATTTGACAAGTTATTCAAATTTTTTTTTTAAAGATCAAAAATGTGACATCAGCAACTTTTTGAGGGAACCTTTCTTCGGCAACTGAAATTGCAATCCCACCAGCGCTATGCCCCACCAAAAACAACCCTTTCCTCCGCTGGTAACGCCGCCATGAATGACAGCAATGGCTCCAGGTGATCTGAGATGGTACGGAGCTCATACAGCTGCTTTGGGTTAATCCCAGAAGCAGCTAGGTCGAGGGCGGTGACTCTATGACCTGCCAATTTCAACAGCGTCGCCACCCTAAACCAACACCATGCCCCATGAACCAGCACAAAAATTCCTCCCACTCTTCTCCATTACCTAACTCTAGATCTTCCTCTTTCTCTTGTGTTCTTCACTCTTAAAGCTTCGTTACTATTTACATATTGCAATTAATTTGAGCTGCATAAATCTAACAATGCAGCAATACTTTTGACTGTGTTATCATTTTGGTGGCTGGCCAACCACAAGAGTGGATCATTAAAAAACAAAGGACAGCCAATCTCCACCGCATTTGGTGGATTATTTTCTGTCATCCACATTTAGTTGTCCTTTGTTATTCCTTTATACTTTTCCTTGGTAAGTGATGTGTCCTGCAACAACGCTGCACCATTAGACACATGATCTGGTCTCTCCAACAACCTTGCAAGAGTCGAACTCTATGAAAATAAAAATAAAAACTCTTTTATTTTTAAAAAATTTGAGATGCGTTCTTTTTTGTTTGTCTGAATTTTGTCCAACCATGGTCAGGCTAATGACAGACCACGTTGGTGGACCAAAATCAAGGCTCATATCCATATTCGTTGGATTATGAGGTAGTGTACGGATTAGCCCATTGGCCACAGGCCATTTGCTGAGCCTTAATATTAAGACTGTCAAAATTTGACACGACATGATTTATCGACACGAATTAAATAAGTTTGGATGATAAATAGGTTGACACGCCAAACACGTTTAATAAACGGGTCGTATTCGGGTGAGATCTGTCCAACCGTTTATCACACGTTTATCCGTTTAAATAAAATTAATATAATAATAAATTAATAATTATTTTAAAAAATTGATAAAAAAAAAAAAAGTAAAGAAATCAATAAAAATAAAATAAAATAGTAGTTCAAGGACAAAGGAGATGAGTTGGAGAGCACTTCAAAGGCAAAGACAAACAAATATCTTTTGTTTTTGTCCCACATTGAAAAATGAGGAAAAATGAGGAGAGTTGAATAGCCTATAAAAGACAATGACCTCTTACTTTTATTTTTAAAACCTTCAAATCTTATTTTTCAAAGACAAAGGAGAGGAGTTGTATAGCACTTGAAAGACAAAGACAAACCAATGTCTTTTATTTTTGCCCCACATTGGAAAAAATTAGGGGAGATGGAGAGAGTGAGTTGCCTATAAAAGGCAATAGCCTCTTGTTTTTTTTTTAAAGCTTTCAACTCTTATTTTTATGAGATTTAATTTAAAATTCCTCTTTTTTGAGGTAAGTGCAATTAGTAATAAAAAAAATAGAGTATAAAAATTTATTAATATAATTTTTTAAAAATTAAACGGATTAAACGAGTTGTGTCGTATTACCAGTTTATTAAATGGGTTGTATTCGTGTTGAGATTTTTTATCCGTTTATTAAACGTATCGTGTATGGGTTTATACGTTTTTCACCCGTCACCCGTTTAACCCGACACGATTAACACCCCTACTTAATATGCACCTTATTTGCTAGTGGAATCAACATAGATATTTAAGGTTGCAGGCAAGCACTTACCTGAGGTGGTGAGAGTTGATACAACTCGGTTGATAAGAACTTGGGACCATAGAAGACGGGTACACGTGCTTTGGGTCGAATGTAAACTTGTTGTCCATGAAATAGTCCAATATCCTCGAACGATCTGTACTTTTGCCTGAAGAACAATAGAGAGCTACAAATTTAAATGTGTATAGCAAAGCAAAAGGCACTGTCGTTGGGTCACTGATCATGAAAGCTATGTAACATAACTTAGGTAGGATAATTTTTTTTGTCGAACCGTTAAATCATTATCTAAACTAAACTTCAATGATGTAACCAATAGAGAAAGAAGATAATTGGGATACCTTTTCACCGATAGCTTGATTGAAGAGTGAAGTCAGGACCAGGCATTACAGTGGAAGCAAAAATGGCAACAGCAACTTTGTGAGGGAACCATTCCATAGCAACAGAAATGGCCGCCCCACCAGCACTGTGGCCCACCAAAACTACCCTCTCATCTGGCGGTAGAGCTTCCATCCTGGTAGTCCACCGTCACCACCTCAAACCAACAACATGCCCCACCGCAAGATCGATGAACCAGTACAAATGTCTCCCGCTCTTCTCCATTACCTAAATCTTCTTTATCTGACTTCTGCTTGTGTTCATCACTCTTAAAGCAGCCTTACTATTTATAGGAAGTAATTTAAGCTTGATAAATTTCACACATGCACCAAGATTTCCCATGTGTTGAAAAGCATCTTCCATGTTTAGCGGTCCAATACACAACAATCATAAAGAGACACATACACATACAAAGAGAGAGAGAGACTCACAGATTACTTCGAGAGAGAAGGACCAATAATCGCTAGAAGAATTGCTGAGTAGATAGATCAGATTCGGATGCGGGTGGGGCCGAATCATATCTGCAGTGATTTTTCAGATCGATCACAGATCCTTGGCCCCATCGTTTGGCTTCCATCTAGTTGACCTCTCGTTTCCATACCCCGTGAAAAGTTTTCATGCGTTGAAAATTTCTTAGTGTTTAGCTGTCCAATACATATCCCCGCGAGACACACAGAGAGAAGGGTGGTGTAAAAGTATCAATATTTTGTGAAACATGTTATTTGGACCTAATTCGCTGATTTTATTTACTGACCTAATACATCATAACCATTGAATTGATAGTAAATATTAATTAATACTTGGGTGCACTATTAATCCAATGACAGTATCACAATGAGCAGTAGCCCAAAATGTTGCATAACTACTTGTAGTTGTAAACAATAGCTTGGTTGCATTACAAAAAAGATTGTGAGCCATAACCAATCAAAAGTCAAAAGTCACACAAGATCTAACCGCAAAAGTCACAGAACAAGGATATTTCAATTGTGTCCCTCCATTGCCCAATAACAACTATTTCCATCCATTTGTATATGAAAGTCACTAGAACAATTAGCAGATTCAAGCCATCAGAATCTCAATCTACAGTATTATTTCATAGGGTTCACCTTTTAGTTTGCATTGCAGGCCACACCATGAAGAACCGCACTCCTTGCAAGTAATGGAATATGGCATCTCGAGAAGCAACCATATAAAGAGAAACGATGGTAACTCAAGAAAAAGACAGGACTGAAATCCAAAACACTTCCTCCATGTGTTGAAGTTTATATTTTCTTCAGGTCAAGGCAAAGCCCTTGAAATCTTGTTAAACTGCAATTAAAGAGTAATAATGCAGCTGCTGAGAAATACAGTAAAAATGCATGACAGCCTGAGAAATAGCATTGTTAAAAAATTGGCGTACTTTCAAGAGACATTTCAATTCAATTTTTAATTTATCGTGTAACATTACACCCACTGAAAAAAAAATGAACTGTTGTCCTAAGTTCAGTTCAGTCAGCACATCAAATTATAGGCAATAGTATTCATATGGAAATCCTGTAATACAAGAACAAAGAAACATAGAAATAGATCAAAANTTTACTGACCTAATACATCATAACCATTGAATTGATAGTAAATATTAATTAATACTTGGGTGCACTATTAATCCAATGACAGTATCACAATGAGCAGTAGCCCAAAATGTTGCATAACTACTTGTAGTTGTAAACAATAGCTTGGTTGCATTACAAAAAAGATTGTGAGCCATAACCAATCAAAAGTCAAAAGTCACACAAGATCTAACCGCAAAAGTCACAGAACAAGGATATTTCAATTGTGTCCCTCCATTGCCCAATAACAACTATTTCCATCCATTTGTATATGAAAGTCACTAGAACAATTAGCAGATTCAAGCCATCAGAATCTCAATCTACAGTATTATTTCATAGGGTTCACCTTTTAGTTTGCATTGCAGGCCACACCATGAAGAACCGCACTCCTTGCAAGTAATGGAATATGGCATCTCGAGAAGCAACCATATAAAGAGAAACGATGGTAACTCAAGAAAAAGACAGGACTGAAATCCAAAACACTTCCTCCATGTGTTGAAGTTTATATTTTCTTCAGGTCAAGGCAAAGCCCTTGAAATCTTGTTAAACTGCAATTAAAGAGTAATAATGCAGCTGCTGAGAAATACAGTAAAAATGCATGACAGCCTGAGAAATAGCATTGTTAAAAAATTGGCGTACTTTCAAGAGACATTTCAATTCAATTTTTAATTTATCGTGTAACATTACACCCACTGAAAAAAAAATGAACTGTTGTCCTAAGTTCAGTTCAGTCAGCACATCAAATTATAGGCAATAGTATTCATATGGAAATCCTGTAATACAAGAACAAAGAAACATAGAAATAGATCAAAAGGAGACTATGATGGCTTAAAAGTGAACAAATTTTAATTCAAGAACCATATAAACACTCTTTTGTTTGTAGCATACCAAGTATTCTCAATGTCACTGAAATAACACAAAATGTCTATCATGTAGCTTCAATGTGGAAAAGAGAAATTAACCATCGCCCTATTAAAAAACATTCATATTGTAGTTTCATGGTGCATGGCCATATTATACAAAAAACAAAAAGACCCTGTTGATAACAGTAGCACTTCAACACTAATAAAGGCATGGAATCATTTAGGGCTTGTGAGTCCATATCAGCTAATCCATATAATTTCCAAAATCAGCAGAACAATTCTTGCCCGAGATCTGCACCCTAGCAGTATATATATCACGTGCTAATCCATTATCCCTATCTTACACATAGACTANTGACAATGAATCATTTAGGGCTTGTGAGTCCATATCAGCTAATCCATATAATTTCCAAAATCAGCAGAAGAATTCTTGCCCGAGATCTGCAACCTAGCAGTATATATATCACGTGCTAATCCATTATCCCTATCTTACACATAGACTAATGTAGTCAAGCTCAGAAGGGGTCAAAACAATGTACCAGAAGAAGTTCACCACATAAAATCCTGTGGCCATTCTAAAGAATGGGCAGGAAATATACTAAAGAACTATCTTCATCAATGAAATTGAAAGGGTTGCATCAATATGATAATTCTGCTCCACAAGTAAAATTGACAAGCAATTAGTTGAAGTATAATCATTTCAAATTTCAATAAATGATAACAACAACCTCTCATAAGGAATGTACTGACAGAGAGAGGAAATATGTAAGATTATATGCTCACCGTCTCAGAAGTACTTGTGGATCATATGGAAACAAATTCTTCCGATGAAGATTCTCCAGGGATATTTTTAGGGAAAGCAAACAATCCTTAGCATCATCAAATGGTGGCCTCTCAGTTCTATAGTGCTTACATCCATATGGATGGCCTCTCTTGCAATCATTTTGGGGTGACAGAAAAATTCCATCACCTTCCATTGAGGCAGAGGACACCTTTCCCTTAAGATCCGTAACACCCCCTGAAACCTTCCTTTTCTTGCAAGATGATTGATTTGTAACTTCGCCACCCACAGAAAATTCAACAAAGAACTTCCATGAATCACATACAATTCGCAAGCACCTAACAAGAAACATAACAAGATGCGGAAAAGTGAGACCCAGACAATAGCCAAAGCTGCAATCAGATACAAAGTATAGACAGAGAGCTCTTCTAAAGTGTGATCCTTAATGATCATGTCTGTTGCATTTTTTTTATTTTTTTTTTTGTGGATCAACATATTCCTCTGAACTGCATACCAGTTGGCAAGCCTACAGCAGCTAAGAGGTTTCCTTAATTGCCAAATGACATATGCAACTTGCAACAATTCACAAACTACAAGCAAAGATCAAAGTTAAGTTTATGAGAAAAATATGGCATACCTCAAAAGATATTCAGCCGAACTGGCTCCGGTGTCTTTGGAGATAAGGTAATCAAGAAGAACTTGATGATCATAAAGTATCTGTAAACAACATGGAGCAGGACATATATACCTTTATCCATTCAATAACAGAAGGAATGAAAACAAAATGACTACATTATTCTTGTAAGTGAAATAAAATATACACCTGGGGACCACAGATGGAATGGATGAACTTACCTCAGCAAGAAATAGATGGAATAAAGATATGGGATTAAAAACATCTGAAACAAGGAAAAGCATATTATCATTCACCTCCTGAAAAGTCCTGCCTTTGCAAACCCTACATATAATGAAATCTCATTAAAGAACTAATTAGTTAAACCAATACATTTCTTAATCCTTAAAAGTAAGGGAATATTTGCATTGCTCACTGTCGCTCCGGGAAGAAAGGCACACAAAACAGTTGCAAGAGCACTTCAAATAGGATATCATCCTACAATTAAGCAGTTGGTGAGCAATTAGGTTCAATGAATCAATATGTATGCTTAATGGAGAAACTCATATGCACTGGGTTTGCATCTGAAGTCAGAATAAGAAAATATGATAAGGAACAAGATATCCATGTCTGTTGAACTTTGGTATAATATGAAAACTACATAATTCCTACAAATATAAGTTTTTGAAGAAGCTAACCAGAGAACACATTAAAGGAGAAATTGGTATTTACAACTCATTTGCTTGGGGAGGGGGTATTCTCCTGTTGAAATAATACATTCAACAGTAACTGAACCAGTAAAAGCCTTTAAATATGCTGTCTATTTAAGCAATTGCCTTTATCTTATGTACAATATAATGTATACTACACAACCAAAACAAGTTCAAAACCAGGAAAAATTAAGATAAATGATCAGTCCGAAGATTTCCATCCACAAATCCAAAGCAAAGTTTTCTGTTCCACCAGAAAAACTTGACCATCAAAATGCAACTACCATTTAGAAGGACAACTGCTTGATATGGAACTGAGGCTTTCTATTAGTATAATAAAAAGTATTAGGTATACGGGGAGCTTGTCTCCAACGTCAAATGACTAAGATCCCCCAAGGTTAGTTTATGTGTTTAAAGGACCTCTCTATTCATTGCCAACTAGTTTTGGGTTGGATGCTCTAACATAAAATAAAAACTAAGCCTTGATTGGTCAATGGGTCAAGTCTCTTACCCATTTCAATTTTCCCGTATGCATGTTTATCTATTTGTTTGTTAACCATGAGTGCGAAACCTGGTCTCGCATGAGGAAGGATGTAAAAAGAACATTTATCACAAATAGAATGATTAGAATCACCCAAAGTTGGTTTATATACTTGAGGGATCTCCCCGCTCACTGCCAATTGATTTTGAGTTCACTAATCTCAATGTTGGCACTCGTCACTCCAAATTCAATCGTCTTTAATCAATTGGTTTTTGCCCATTCTGCTCAACTGTTCCAGCAACTCCTTCAATGAGGGCAATTAGGAGGATCAGATTGAAACAGCCATATTAGAAGAACAATAAATAGCAAGTAATTAATCTGCAACAACTATAGAGTTTGTTGATATTTAAGAACAAACTCAGCATTCCCCCACCTCGAAAACGTCCAATACTGCTGTCAAATCTTCTGTCCCTAATACCATGGATGGCCTCTCTCTCTCTCTCTCTCTCTCTCTCTCTCTCTCTCTCTCTCTCTCTCACACACACACACACACACACTTATTTTTCTTATTTCTCTCTCTCACAGTTTCTACTTTAACACAAAGGAAAGTGATAGACCAGATAATAAAACTTCTAAAGTTTAAACGTCATTAGTTGAAAAACATCCTGTCGAGAATCAATATCTCCAAATAGGGCGTGAGATTTCCTGCCGCTTACCCCTCTCAAGTCCCACTACAAGGTGGGAGCCTTGTCACTCATTATGACAGTTCTTTAAGTTGAAATGGCATATAATATTCCTCCCTGGCCATGCATCAAGCTCAAACAGTACCTATCCTATATATTTATTACCATAATGACCCTGCTTACTGTTTGCTTTCATCAAATGGGAAGAAAATTTATGCTTCCAACAAAGCCTACCTAGCTGCCTCGTGAAAAAAATTGGAAACTCCACAAATTCACATCACACGCACCACCCCCATCACAATGTTGTGTACACAAATTGGATACGTCATTCCCTCTAGCCACAAAGTAAAATATGGAGCATGTAGCTTCCAATAAGACTTAATTCAAAAAACCATATGCAATTTCAGAAAGTCACCTATAAGCCAAAACAAGAGAGGAAGAAATATTGGATTTATTAATACTTCCGTTGAGACAAATAAATAGAATTCCAAAAAAAATGGCATTTATAGCTTGAAAAGAAGCAAGAAGATAACCTCATGCATATACAGCTGAAGGAACGATAAGGCAAAGCTCACACATCTTTCAAAGTACAAGTTATGGTCCGCAAAGATATCAACAGGAAGATGCCCTTGAAGCCACTCATAAAGCTCTGAGGAACCTTCCTTTCCACTGCAACAAGTGAGGTCCCAATTCAGTTTAATATTCAAGCAAGATTTCAAATTTATGTTAACGTACCTTTCATCACTTCTTTCTCTCAGACTTATCAAACTCAAGGAACTCTTCAGGAAAAAGAGAACAGCCAGCCTTTGTAAATGGCGAGAAGAAAAAATTTGTTTTCCATCATCAAAAACATTGACCAAAAATGGCGAGCCCTCTAGACAGTCATCCTTATCAGACTCCAGTTGAATTATAGGTTGCAATAAAAGATCTTGAAAGTGCTTGTGGATAAGATGCAACCATGAGACAAGAATGGAGCATTCCAAGTGGATTTGAACACTAAGCCTGCTCATTAGTATCTGCAGAATGCAAGCTCATCAGCCCAATTATGGGGAATTAGATAACAGTATAAAATTGATCTCATGCAATTCTGCTAAAATAAACAAAGTTATGTTCCAATGCAAACTAGGTGAATCCTAATAGGGATCAGCAGATACCAAGATAACATAAACAGCTCCAAATCGGTAGATGTGCAGGGATCTTACGCATTTTAAGCAGCATAAAACATATAAAGGGTTGATGAAAGCAATGGAGCAACCTTACAGCTATGTCAAAGCCCACCCTCTAACTTCTAACCGCAACTAAATATAGAAAACAAAATGCAACCTTAGACTAATTTGCCACCTTAAAAACAAAGTATTACATTCAACCAGATCAATTATAGCTTCAAACTCCACGTTAAGAAGCATCCACATCGTTACAACCCAACCAAAGCAACTCTACACTACATGGTAAACACAGGACAACGAGAGCTAAAATGGACGAAAGAACCTGTGACAAACATAGAAGTACAGGTTGCCTATTTAGGCTGATGGAAGCAAGTGGCAATGAACAGGTATTCAAGTTTCATCTGGACTGGTGATGTCTTAAAACAAAAGGTGTCCAATTTTCCTATTGGTTTCGGACAAAAGCATGGATTTTTATTGGAAATATGGATTGCCGTTCATGAAATCTGTTCACCATTACAACTGATCACTGAAATACGATGAGATCTTTGAACTAGTTTTTGCATGTCATGAGATCGTTTTGAATTCTCAGATTCCTATTTTATTTTTCAATAACATGTCTACAGTATATTCATCATTGATCCAAATTTTTCATCATCAAAAAAGATATAGATTTGCATACTTACCAAAATTTTATGTCTAAAATACTGAGGGATGCACGTGCAGTCCCCTTGCTCGTCAAGGCACCAGGCTAAAAGTTTAGGAAGAACGCTATGTATTTCAAAAATAACTGAATGCTTGTGTTGAGAGCCACCTGCAGCTTCCACGAATCCACTTTGCTCAACCAAAGAACAGAAGAACTGAATGAGATTTCCTTTAAATGTAATTCTTGGCTCAGGTTGAGCAACATTAGAGTATAGCAAAGCATCCACACTGGAGCTTCTCAGAACGTCACCATTCTGACCAATAAGAATGCTATCCAACAGATCCCAAGGCACATTTGAAAGACAAGAACCAATAGAACCGAAGTACACTTTTAACAGGTGACCATCAGATTCCACCTTCAAGTGTTTCAGGATGTTGCGTAAAACTCGAACAATACCAGCCAGTGAAGACAAATTTGCATTTTTCAGTCTCGGTTTTAAGGCTGTAATGGAACTTGATGAATCACAACCTAAATCTATTTCATTTGTTGTCGAAGGCTCGAAGGAAGATGAATAAGCATTACAAATTGCTAACTCCAAGCAAAGACACAACAAATGCATAAGTTCACCCCAATTGCTCCCCTGCAAAACAATTATTGTCAAATAGATGCAGCAAATAGAATTCTGGAATGGGATATGCAATGAAAGATGAAGTTAGCAAATTGTGGCATACCATTGCAACCACAAACTCAGAAATTATCACAATAATGTTGCCTGCCAAATGTTGAACATATCGACTTTCAGCAGCTAACAAAAACATCTACAATAACAACCAAAATCACAATCTCCTGTGCAAAACAAGATCAAGGCAGAAACTTAGAAGTATGCATTATCAGCAACCAATATAGCAACTGCCAGCCCTCCATCCAAGCCTCAAAATACCAATCATGATAACAATAATACTATGTAACATACAACAAATGAGATATCAAAACAATTACTGTTGGTACGAAAAGAGAAAACAGCATGCAATTTTTGTAACATTGATGCAGAACACTTACCAAGTCACCTATGATCTTAGTTAAACAATGGTGCTCTTCATAATGTAGCTTGGAGCCAACAGGAAATTGTCCGTTATCTGCAGGTTTTTCCATAGTGTCCTATTGAAAATTGGATCTTTATCATGATTTTTGAAATATTTTAACATCATTTTAAGAACTACATTGATAGGAAAAAAAAAAAGTAGTCAGAGAATAGAGAAAAAAGCCTGACGTTGTCGTTGTCGGAATCAAGTTCATGAGTCCAAAATTTGATTTGTCTCAGGACCTGAATAGATAGAATCATAAACGTTAGGGTTCCATATACAAGGAACTAATGCAACAACTTGAAAGAGAGAGAGAGAGAGAGAGAGAGAGAGAGAGAGAGAGAGAGAGAGAGTAACAACCTGGGAGAGAGCGATTAATAGGTCTTTCTCGCTTTCTTTGGTCAAGGGAAACTCCGATTGCTGCTTCAGATACAACGATAAATAAGAAAACATAGGGAAAAATAGAAAAAGAAAAAGAATCAGAATTTAGTTGAACTGACGGTGTACGGACGAAGAAGCTCGTCAATCAGAGAGCAAAGCGGCGAATGCTCGGGCGACGGAGTACTCATTTTCCGGCGACGTCTGTAACCCTGGGAGACTGGGACGCTATTTCTTCTCCTTTTGGTGACGGAAACGAAAGTACTCGTGTGAGTACAATTTTACCCCGAGGTGTTTTCTTTCTTGAGTAAATTACATAAAGGGTCCCTAAACTTTACTAACTGTTTTGATTAATCCCTTAAAACTAAATTTTATGTCAGTTCAATTCTTACCATGTAAGCCTGTCAAACGAATTGGATTTTAACTAATTAAACTTTAATTTTAAAAGTCCGATATGAATAGGATTTGATTATCTGCCTCATTTTATTTTCATTGTTCAAATCTAAATTCATTAACAATCCAAATGATGCGTTGTCAAATTTTCTTTTTTATTCTCAAACTCCCAATGTTGCATTGTCTACACGCCCAATTAAATCAAATAAAAAAAAATGCAACAGTATATTTTACTCCAACAATCCCAAGAGGGTTATGTGTCACTTTTAATCTATAGGTAATTATATACAAATGAAATAAACCACAATGAACTAAAATGAGGTATTTAAGAGCAGATCATCCACCAATACCCACTTTTAAATAATTGATCCCACCTAACTTTATATTAAATTCACAGAAATCTCATTCCTTGCATAGTCTAATTTTGAACTCATAACATAGAAAAACAAAATATTTATTGCAACGGTGATATTACGTCAGTTATTGGCTAGGCCTAACAATCATGTCGAGTGGAATGATTTTGTGTCGGGTAGAACAGGTTTATGTCAAAAAACTTTCAATTCATACCTCATTCGTTTATATAAACGAATTAAACTATCACATTCATACACGAATCATTTATTAGACGGGTTACTCGACATAACCCGTGTGTCACCCGTTAAATAAGAGAATAGGTTAGAATATTTCGAGTATACATGAAAAATCATCAATTTGTTACACATTACACATATTTGACATGTTTACTATAACAATAAATTATGGCTGAGCAAAAAAATTAAGATAAAAAATAAATATTAAATGACTACTAAATTTGAATAAATTTAAGAGATGGGAAGCGTGAGATGAGATAGTGGATGAGAGACCTAATTTTTTTTTAAAAAAAAAATTGTAGTACAACTGTTAACGAATTGAAACGAATTTATGAGTTAAACACGAAACTGGTACGTTTATTTCACAAGTCTGCTGAGTTAAATCGTTAACTACCCGAACACGTTAAAATTACACCCAAACCCGCTAAATTCATGTCTAGAATTGTCAGGTCTAATATTGACACGTGGTATCATCTGTATATATAAGTAAATAAATATTCATTCTTCTTCTATGTAAATTAATAATTATTTAAATAGAGTTTATTTTGTCTATTTAAAATTTTATTATTAATTAATAACATTATATAAACAATATCGACATAATATCATTGTTGCATAGAATATTTTTTTCATAACATCAAGGATGTAAATAATTAATATTGAGATCCATGCGTAGATTCTACACTCATGCGGGTCCTAGTTCAGCTAATAAACAAATTATTCCATCTAGATTTTCACAATTTTTATTTAGATGAGAGGTTGATCTAATAAAAGGTAGAGCTAAAATAATATGATTTTAGTTCTTCGTATCTCAAAAGTTTTAAATTAGATTCTCTTAAAAGACATTCCAATGGATGCGAGACACGTGCAATTGTGTACTTTTTGAGTTTATACGGTTCAAAATACAGACAGATGTATTTATAATATAATCGGGTAATCGAGTATTGTTCGGTTCATTTGAATGTCTCAAATAGATTTATTCAACGACTACTATCATTTCTCTCAAAATTACTCACACTATACCGTATCTTCAAATACGATTACCCGAGTGAGTGATTAATTTAAAACTTAAAAATTTGACTTTACTTTATAACATAATAATAACGTGACAATAATATGATCAAATTGCATTGTAATAATTGTAATTAGACTTATCAATCTTGTGAGATGAGGTGAGTTTGTGTCAAATCGTACTGACTTCATGTCAAACAATACTCTATTAATATCGGATTCATTTATTAATTTATATCTAACTAATTGTGTTATATCGGGATTTGTGTCATGTATAAGTGGTATATAAACAAGTCGTATTGTATATTTATTAAGTAATGCTGTTGAAACATAATTTAAGGATTTAATGATTTTGGTTATTAAGTTATCAGTGGATCTCAATATTGAATGCACTTCACTATCAATCTAATTGTCACAATACATTAAATCTCTAAATTATGTTACAATAATATTTGTAATTTTTCTTTTTAATTGAATTCACGCATACTTAATTCATTTATCAGTCAAGTCATGTTATGTGTGATCCACTAATTTACCAAACTAGTAGTTAAAGAAAGATTTAGACCGACAAATTTTGTATCGTAATAATGAATCGTATCCTATTTTGATATCCCTATGACTTAATTGTAATTGTCATGTCAAGAAATTAAATTAATTTTTTAGCTCTCACTGACATTACTCAAAATTTAATCTAAAATGGCACTGGATGAATAAATCTAGTCCTCCAATAGAATCAACAAACAATTAAATACTGAAAGCTCCTGAAATATTTGTTCAAAAAAACATACTCATTAGTTCCAATAATATTCAGACACATGTGTTGTAGATTCAAAAGCCACAGGACAGGTTCTATTGATTCTCTAACAATCAGATCTTAAACCACAAAAAAGTACACATTTATGTTTTCCTAAAAAGAAACAGTGAAATACAAAACAAGGAGACTATTTGAAACAATTCATGGGTGTGGAAATAGTAAGATCTGGCAAAGGAAAGCAATCGCCGCCAACAAACCCACCTTCTCCTGTCCCCAGCTGCCATGCATTACTACCAATCACACCACCACTGCTGGAAGGGCCACCATCTCCAACCGCCGGAAAAGGCCAAACCGCCCTTCCAAGTCTAAAACTCATATCCTCAAACCCAGACCCAGACACAGACCCAAGCCCAAGCCCAAACCCACCCAGTGCCAAAACCCCTGCCCCCTGAGTATTCAACAGCGAAGTAAAACTTCCGCAAAAACTCAAACTTGGCTTGGCATCACCCACAAATTGTACGGCACCGCCTTGGTCGGCGACTAAAGGAACCAAAATGGGGGTGGGGATGGTGGTGGTAGCAGTAGCGTGCATGTTGTCATGAGTGTAGGTGCTGGTGCGAGAGCGTTTGGCATTCCGGCGAGTACCACCACCGACGGGTATGTCGCGGAGGGTCCCACCATGTGTCCAGTATCGGCGGCAGGATTTGCAGAAATGACGGGGCTGAGAGAAGTTGTAGTTGTTGTAGTAGCAGAATTTGGTGTTTGTAGAATCACAGCGCGGGCATGGGATGTGTTCTGGCTCTGGTGGTGGTGCACCCACTTGGTGCGGTTTCGTCGGTCGTCTCTCGCCGGATTCTGACGGCATTTTTCGCTAGCTAGTTCTGAAGTGCCGCCGGCGTTTGATCAGTTGTAGACAAATACTTGTTCAATGGAGAGAGAGAGAGAGGATAAAGGCTTTTGGTCCTCTTGGAAGTACAGTAGTGGGGTTTTTATGGGTGTTCTCTGTGTGTGTGAGAGAGAGAGAGAGAGAGAGAGAGAGATTCTGTCTGCTGAAACAGCTGCCGAAGAGTTCTGAGGCTTATGTGTCAAGGAGCAAACAGCTTTAACAGAGTCTCGTTGAAGAGGGAGATATTTTCAGTCGGCTAGACCACAGGCTTTGTTTGAGTTATTTATCATGCTTATAATTTTTAAACTTTATTAGTATTATTAAATTTATTTATTAAATTATAATAACTTTTAAATATAAATTCAGCAACCCTATTTTTGTTGGAATTAATTTTTTTATGAGTAATACTAGATGGACTTAAAAATTAGACTAAAAAATTAGACTTAATAATCTCAACCATTAAGTAAGTAGTATATCTCAATAAATGCTATGACCTACAGTAAAATCAATAGTTCAAATTATAAAGTATAATTTTTAAATTTATTTTTTAAATTCACGTAACATTACTCTTTTTTTATTAGCCACTGTTGCAAAGTTCACGGGGGAGTGGGCTGATGAACTTTGAATCCACTATCTATTCCTGCAATAGCGAGCTACAGAGTCATTAGTCCACCACTCACTTAAAAAAATAAATTTAATAACTTGGTTTTTATTAGAAAACATAATCAATAACCCTCCTTTCAAATAAAAATTGTGATCTAAATACGAAAATTCTGTATACGACAGATAAAAAATGTGTTTACTAACCACAAAACACATATGCAAAATAAAAACATGTTTAATAAACACGTTTTTCATATTTTTCATCTATTATAATTGCAACTAAATATTATAGGCAACTAAATATTTTTTATTTTTCATCTATAATCACTGTAACTCTTAATCACATTTTTTATATAAAAGCAGAGTTATTGATCTCATTTTAAAACAAAAACAAGGTTGTTGACTCTATTTTTAAAAATTATCGATAAATAAATACAAATAATATTATAAATCTGTAATAAATTTAAAAAATGACAGCATTGTGGTAAATATCTCGGCGTTGTTTGGGGGTGGGCCCCATATGGGAGGTCTGGTTTTGTTCTAAAGTACCGTAACATAGTTATATACTTACACAGTCTTGCATATATATTTCTTTCTCCTGCCATTTTAATGCTTGGCAAGACCATGAAACCCATTTTTTGATTGCGAAGTTGTGATTCAATTAAATTGAATTTATAGTTCAACTAATACAAACATGAGTTAATTATAACTTTTTTTTGAACTCGAATCGAAAATTTCATTCAATAAAAATCGATATAATATTATAAGAATAAAATGAGAATTCAAAAATATCAAACGAAAATAAGTTTTTCTTCAACTCAAACATCACATGACACGAGCTACACTCCAGTATGAGTTCAACTAAAGTCCGTTAAAGCAATATAGGCATTTTCGTGAAAGTCTTGGTTCATCTACAAGGCCTACTCAATAAACATTTGGGTTATGTGGTTAATCGTTATCCTAATTTAGTTAAGTTGGTTTTCACGAACAATAACGGATACAGTTAGAAATCTCGTGATCCCACCACTCTCGTATATAAGAAAGTCGCTAAATTTTAAATTTAGAATATCTAAATCTACAATTCAGTTCTGTCTTGACTAGACAACCTCTTAGAGTTAAAATTAATTTTCAACACCAAAAAAAGGATATACATTAATGGAGTGAAAGCATCGGTAGGCAGAAATTTGTCAATTAGACTATGAGGAGATAGGGAGAGATTGGAGCTTTATATTCTCTTAAAGTCCAATGAAAAGAGCCATTTTAAAACTGTTATCAATTGACATGTTCAATGTGGAAAAGAGAAGTAGTGTGGTATTCATTCATATATATTATAGTTTTAATGTCTTTTTACACGATCTTCCCGAGTCTTATTATAAATCCCATTTAATCACATCCTTCCACATGTATATGCTCATTGGATAATAAATTCATAATGACAAGTGAGGAGGCAATAACTAATTAACCAAGCATCTATAATATAAAACTTGATAGACTTTAATAATTTTATTTAACGGTCTCAAATAAATTTATCCAACGATCACCAATACTTCTATTAAAATCATTCACATTGCACTGTATATTCAGACACAAATTACCCCTAATACTATGACAAAAATACTCCTTGTCACAGAATGTTAGGGTGTAACAAAATATTATTACCATTATAGGTCTATCCCGGATCGCATCAATTGGTCTTTAATAGACTCACTCTTTACTTACACTTGTGAGACAAAGGCAAAATATAAATATATGTGTGTGTGTGTGTGTAAAATAAGACTGCTTTGATGTAATTTATTAAACTTAAGTTGTTGATTTAATCAATTACAATCGTTGAATTGATAGCAAATTCTTATCAATATTGAATGTTATTACTAAACTAATGATCATAATTAATTAAATCAACAAATTATATTCGAATAGGATTGATCTTTTGGATATAATGCTATATCCACTTGTGTTTTTAAAAAAATTTCAGATGAGGAGGTCAATGATTATTTTAACATTTACATGGAAGTTGATCTAACCGTATGTATAAATGATGCGGCGGAATTTTAATTACACAATTTTCATTCTCACTTTCCACACAACGTCAAAAGAAAGACATAATCCAAATCTTGCATGCAATTTTAGTTATTATCTATCTAAGATTATAGTTAAAAATTTGAATTCTCAATTTATAAAAGAATAATAACAATTAAAATTAATTTAATTTTTATTTACTTTAATCAAGAGATACAAAATTCATTCTAAAAAAAAGATACTCACTCCAAAAATTAACTCAACCAACACATTTTTTTAATATCAAACAACACTACTAATACACACTTATCTTTATCTACTATTTGTATTATCTTTTTGTTTATTTTAATTTAAATTAAATAATTAAAAAAATAAATAAAATTATAACTTAAAATATGAATATTATAAGAATCTCTTTTAAGTATGAGGTTATTTCTAGTATATACAAAACGCAGGATAAAGAAGTCCACAGACCTTAGAGATGGTTGAAAAATTATCCATTCCGATCGGTGCATTTGGCGTTTGAGGGACAAACACAAATGGGCAAAACCAAAATTGAAACAGGTGGGCGGGACACTAGAATTACTGTTGGCGTGTGAGAACATGGAAAAGATTTGGGATTAAGACTGATGGGTGATGGCTACCGGTTTGAGGGAGGAGGACTTGACTACGATGTCGAATAAAATAATTTGGTATTTTATTTTTAAAATTTATTATTTTTATGAGTATTTTTATAATAATAAATTATTATTTATATAAATAATTTATTATTTTATTATAAATATTTTTATCATTGTTATTGTTATTATAAGGTGATAAAAATATTTATAAATGTCAATATAAAAATTTGAATTTAGGACAGACAAAGAGACAGAGATACAGAATAATGATTGTCGGAATAGCGTGGGGGTACAATTATTATTTTGCTCCCTCTGATCTCGGACCCGTCGTTTTCTTTCTCCCACCTCCCCTCAGGTTCCTATTTTCCGTACTCTTCCCATTACCTGATTTTTCGCTTCTGTTTCACCGCCAATCACGTTAGTAAGATAAGACCAATGTTTGGTCTTTTGTTTTAATGTAACGTATGATACTGTAGTAATTAGCGGCATATCCCAAGGGAGCTCAATTTTACCACCAATTCAAATTGGACACAAATTTACTTGGTCATAATATTTAAAATAACTTAATTAATTAATACGTAAAATAAATATATCAAATTAATATTAGACTTGAATAACAAGATTAATTAGTACTATTTAATTTTTTAAGCAGTGTTATTATATAAATTATTGAATTACATAATTTTTTATTGACACGACACATATCAAATATAATATAACACGACATAATTGATACTCTTACAACTAAGAATAATTCTTTGCATTTTCAATGAGTAGAGATTATCTCGCTGTCAATCTAAGAATAATCTTTTGTATTTTAAACGAGTAAAGACTATGATATTTAAAAATAAAAATCGATATAATATTGACGTTTATCACGTGGATGTTTTTATCATTTGGGGGTAGCGCAGTCTTTTCAGCTGTAGGTGGCTGTGGGGTTTGAGTCAAATTGGTCGGAGATTTGTTGGGATTCTGATGGGCACGCTCGCCGATTCTCACTGCTGCATTTGGCGTAGGGCATGCCGACTCTATTCGGTGCCGCCGATACACTCTCATACGTCGCTTTCCAACTTAATTATTCAGACAAGTCCTATTCAGATTCATATAAGATAATTCATAAAATAAAAAAATAAAAAAATATATATATATATATTGAAGGAGATATCGAATACATCTACATTGAAAAAGCATACTAGTCTAGTAGGGTATGAG